>CM056050.1:226772077-227434383 GCA_029574335.1 Rana kukunoris | reverse complement strand
CAGGATTAAAACATGCATACTTACATTGGTCGAAGCTGGACCAATGTAAGTATGCAATACAATTTATACCTGGAGTTCAACTTTAAAATATACAGTAGAATCACACTAAATACCCAAAGAATGTATTTGTTAATCGTTATGTACTCGTGTTCTTACCTTCTGTACTATTTGTGCAAAATCTGCAATAAAAAAACTATTGTTTTAAAAAAAAAAAAAAAAAAATTCAGCAAGAGATATTGAACACTGATTTTGGTATTCATGGTAATGTGCACTGGCACTAAATATAGTGCTTTAGCACATCTGCATTTCTTTCAAGGTGGTCAGAAATATGTGATGTCTTTTAAGCCAACACCACCCAAACACACTATCAGAACAGGTATTCCTCTAGGTAGTCACACATTGCTACACTGCTCTGTTCTATGCCCATTTCGAAGGTGGAACCTTCTTCATAAGCGGGATTAAAAAATGTTCCACACGTATGTTATAGGAGAACAGAGCAGTGTAACAGTGTCTGAATTTGTTTCCCTTGGTTACTGCAATAGGCGAGCCGGCCTCCAGCCAGACTGACCTAGAGGGAATAACTGTTCTGATAAGCCTATATTACAGATCTGCTTGTGAGAACAAATGATGCTCGTATACTGTACAACAAATAACATTTGTGATACTATTTAAGGAAAAGCGTTGGTGTTGGTTTATAGTATTACCACAATTTGTAGAGAAGAAGGCCTTAACATTGCTCATCACAGAGAGCACTGGAAGGAGTGTAGTGTTTGTAGAGATCCATTGCTGACATTGAGACTTGGAGGAAAGAAAAGACTTTTGAACTTTGTGAGTAAAGCAAAGCAGCAGTAGACTAAGCCTCCCTAGGTGTATGAACTGGCAGAAACATTGTTTTCTGTATCCACCCAGAGGATAACTTATGAGTGACATATCTGCTGTGATCACAAAAAGATACATTTTTACACAAGGTTTTCGCCTCACAAGAGCTTTTAGGATCATTGAACTGGATTTAAAGATCTGTCAACGTGTGGTGCTATATGTTTTATACACAGGATATATTTTTTTAGTATATGCATGTTGATGTATACATCGTCAGATTGGGTCACTGGTCAATTGAGGGAGTGTATGGTTTAAGATCTGAAACTATTAATCTTGAGCTTCCACTGAGCGAGAGAGAGGGCTGGTTGTAGTAATATTGAGAGATCCAATTCATACAGGGTGAGGAGTGTAAATAGCAGCCCACATACTAAAGGAAGCATAGTGGTAAGGCATTTCTTTAATCTTGAAGAAATAAAACACAGATATTTTGTAGATTAAGGCTGCCTCAAATCCTTCTGTAACTCTAGACAGACTTTTATGATATTGAGATTAGGGCAATGTTGGGGACAAGCCATCACTTCCAGGACGACTCCTTGTTTATGCGTCATGCTGCACAGAATACATTTTGCGGCCAAACACCTCCCTGATTGTACATGTGATGGAGAAGTATTTGCCTGTATCTCAGCACTGAGGACAACATTGATCCTGACCAAATCTCCAAATCTATATGCAGAAATGCAGCACCAAACTTGCAAGGAACCGCCACCGTTCTTCACTGTTGCCTGAAGACATTCATTATTGTACCGCTCTCCAGCCCTTAGGTGAACAAACTGCCTCCAGCTACAGCCAAATATTTCAGATTTGGACTCATTAGTTCAGAGCACCTGCTGCCATTTTTCTGCACTCCATTTCCTATTTTTTCATGCACAGTGGAGTCGCTTAGCCTTGTTTCCATGTCAGAGGTAAGGCTTTTTGGCCACAATTCTTTCATAAAGACCGCTTCTGGCCAGTCTTCTTAGGACAGTAGATGGGTGTACCTGGGTCCCACTAGTTTCTTCCAGTTCTGTGCTGATTGCACTGCTGGACATATTCCAATTTGGAAGAAAATAAGCCTCAAGTGCGTTTCATTAAATGTCCTCAATGTTGCTCATTTATTTGTGCTTCTTTAAAAGAGCTTGGACAGCACAACTTGAAACCCCAGTCTGCTTTGAAATCTTTGACTGTGAGAGACCTTCCTTGGTGATGCAGCATAACTACCTTGTAAGACACACGACATAGCTGCTCTCAGTGTTGTCATGGTGTAAGAACTGTGACATGAAATTGTCTTCCACAAACGCACATTGGTAGCAGAGTGTGGCTGTTCCCGCCCAGTTTTACGCCTCTTACACAGCGGTTTGTTTCAGTTAATGGCTGTTTCATTGTTACCTGCTTGGTATAATTGATTAATCATACACCCGACACTAATCCTCCAAATTCCTAACTTTGTGCAAGTGTACAAAATGTTCAAGTGTAAGGACTGATGCTGGTTTAAAGCCAGGGTAATCACACCAAGTACTGATTTGGATTAGATTTTTCTTTGTTCACACACTTTGCATTTTTGTAAATTGATTTAAAAACCACAAGTCGCATGATGCATAGCAAGACTGACAGCCACAAGCATGACACCCAGAGGCAGACATGATGGTACTTTTTAGTTTTGCAAAAGCTGGGGGTCTGCTGATTGCATACCCCTGCTTTAAAGCATTTCTTCACACCTGCCTAAAAACTTTTGTACATAAAAGCTTAATCACTGCTTATAAGATGTTAGCTGGAGTTTGGCTTCAATTAGTTAATGTATTTGAATTTGCTCATACATTTAACACTCTTTTCCTACCAGACTGATAATGCTGTGTCTTCATCCAGAGTGAGGCACTCTAATACACGAGGTGTGCTACTGGCCAGATCACCAGGTGAAAACAAAGGGGGAAAAAAAATCTAAACAAGAAAACTAATGCAGCAACCATATCTAAATGACTGAATGGTATGCTCCACTGCAGGTTTAATCACTTGCTGGTAAGTTAAATTACATCCTTGCTCTATGAATATGATACAAACACCAGTTGTGAGAAATTCCTAAAATTCTCAGTTCTGCCTAGATGTCATGATCATCACAAAAACGTTTAGCATATGTAAAAAAAAAAAAAAATGCTATTTTGCATAAGTTCATATATTATAAAAATCAGAGTGACTGATGTTGGAAACGTATATTGACCATATAAATAAATGTTTTAAATATTTGTCTTAAATCTTTAGTTATATAGACCCCATTCAGCCTGTTTGAAAAAAAAAAAAAGCGAAGAAAACCAACAATCTATTATCAGCTTAAAGAACATGTAAAGATTTGTTAAAAAAAAAAAAAAAAAAAAAAAACAACATGTCATACTTGCCTCCTCGCTCCTCGTTTTGCACAGTGGTTTTGCACGAGTGTCCCGGGGCCTCCTCTTCTGGGGTCCCTCAGCGGCGCTCCTGGATCTACCTCTTCTCTACCGCCCCTTTGGAGAGCCACTCTCCCTCAGGGCACTTGTGCGGGTGTGCTCCAGTGTCCTGCTGCTGCGTCCACTGACACAGACAGCAGGATTCGGCCCGCCCCCGGGAGCCAATAGCTACATTGCTTATTAATCTATCCAATCTGGACCTGAGACACACACAGCTGGAGCTGGTGTGCTTATCCCGATTGCTGGAAAAACTGGGTTCAGGTAAGTAAAAGGGGGGGGGGCTCTGTAGGGCTGTTGCATAACAGGAGGTTTTTCACCTTAATGCATAAAATGCATTAAGGTCAAAAACCTTGAGGGTTTACAACTCCTTTAAGGGACCCTCTTATTTTGATGAAACTGGAATTATTTTCATCAAGATTTAAATTGAAGGCTCAGTTGGGGGGATTAAAGAGAATATATATCACACACACTATTGTCAAAAGTATTGGACACCTGCCCTTGCACACACATTAACTTTAATGGTGTCTTAGTCTGTAGGGTTCAATATTGAGTCGGCCCACCCTTTGCAGCTATAACAGCTTCAACTCTTCTAGGAAGGCTGCCACAAGGTTTAGGAGTGTGTCTATTGCAATGTTTGACCATTCTTCCAGAAGCACATTTGTGAGGTCAGGCACTGATGTTGGACCAGAAGGCCTGGCTTTCAGTTTCCTCCACCTCAAATCGCTCATTCATGTATTTTTTAACCTTGCTTTGTGCACTGATCAAAATCATTTGGCGGAGGGGGGATTATGGTGTGGGGTTGTATTTCAGGGGTTGGGCTTGGTCAGTATACCAAGAAATGTTCGACAATTTCATGCTCTCAACTAAATGGAAACAGTTTGGGGATGGCACCTTCCCGTTCCAACATGACTGCACACCAATGCACACTTTCTTTAGGCAGTGATACAGGAAAATGTCTGCATCTTTCAAGAAGACCATGATGTTTTTGGAGGACAATGCTCCATAGCATGCATCAAAGTATTCCACTGTGTGGGCTAACAGTGTTAGTTAACCCCCCCAAAAAACACAAAAAAAAATATAGATCCTGGTCCCTTAAAGCAGATTACACAGCACAGTGCTAGTGCTGTGTCATCTGCCACCTCTAAACTGTAAAAAATACTCCCTGAACTTGCCACTACCTGTATGCCCTCTGTGCTGACCATGAAAATCATGACTGGCGAGCCATGACAACCGTGGTCCGAGTGCATCCCTCTGTCATATGCTGCCCTGCTCTCAGCTCTCCCCCCCTGCCACCTCCCTCTCTGTCCGTCTCTGCCCTGGCCCCCCACAGCTATCATTGGAAAACAAAAGCCTAAAATTGTCACTGCCAGCCCCTCTATTAGAGTCTGGCATAGCACACGGTGTAAGTTGTTTTGAAAAACAAGTGTTCTAAATACCGAATTTCAGCTGTCTTCAGGCCAGTCACGTGACTCGCATTACAGCTCCGATGGATGGCTTCTACGGAGATGAGCGGCAATGTGATCTTCCCCAGCTAACGTCAGAGAGAGATCACGACACCTCCGGCAGAAGACATCCATCAGAGCTGTAAAGCGGCCACGAGTCATGTGACAGGCCTAAAGACAACTCATATTCAGTATTTAGAACACTCCTTTTTCATAACAACTTACATAGTGTGCTATACCAATCTCTAATAAAGGAGCTGGCATAGTCTTATATAAATGCATTAACAAACACTTTAAAGCAGAAAGAATAATGACATGGCCCCCTTCCTCATCTGACCCAAGCCCTATTGAGAACTAGTGGGCCCTTCTTAAATGGGAGTTTTTTGGTGAAAGAAAAGAGTACACCTTTGAACAGTGTATGGGAAGCTGTGGTTGCTGCTGCACATGAACGGTAGGCCTATGACGGTTATTGAAAAGAAGGATGGCTATAAGAGGTCACTAATTTTTTTACTTTTTTTAAATGTCAGAAATTTTTATTTGGAAATTTTGGAGTTTGTTTATTATTCCCACTTTACCAGATGTAAACAAACAAGTAAGATGGGAAAATTTTAATTTTTTTCTTTTAGTTGCATAATAATTATGCACGCTAATAGTTGCCCAATAATTGTGCACACAGATATTCTCATAAGAAAGCCAAAAACTCACTTTTACCTTCTTAAATATTCAGGTTTGAGGAGGGGGGGGGGGGAAGCACTGTAAAAAAAACTACAGCTTAATTTTCTATTTTTAAGTGTGAAGGAATCCTAGTAATGAAGAATGAATGAATTTGAAGACTCTTGATCCTTTAAAACCAGCAAATCAGTAGATGTAGCTCCCACATTTCTTTCCCGACAATTTCCTTTCAAGAATAAAGTTAGCCTGTGAACATAGCAATATAGGAGTCGCCATTACTGAAGTTTTCACACCGAAAAAAATACAGTAGCAATGCATTAGCCTGTGGGCCCCAGTTAAGCAAATGTAATGGAATCCTTTCAAAGTGTAGCACAGCACTTTTTAAACTGCATGGCAATGCAGGGTACTGCAACTAATGTTGGCATATTGTCATATACATTTTAATGTGAATGTACCTTGTATCCACATCAATGCATAGATATTTGAATGCGTGTTGTGCATCTTAAGCTTTATGAGAGAATTTAAGAGCTGTGAATAGACATGTGCAGACTGGAATATTTTGTTTTGTTTTTTCGTTTGGAAAATACATTTATTTAGTTACTCCCGAAAATCGTTTTGATTTATTTAGTTTTTCGTTGGGGAATAGCTTTCGTCCGAAAATCCAATAATACTTGGTTTCTGTCAAATGGCCAAAAGAATATTCGACAGAACGTCAAATCTTTTTGGTTGAGGATGAATGAACAAACGAATATTCGACGGAACGTTGAATCTTTACGTCTCATAAATCAAAATCTATTCTCTGTAATGTCGAATCTATTATTTCTATAATGTCAAATCTTTTCTCTATGATGTGGAATATTTTCCCTATAATGTCGAATCTCTCTATATCGAATTTTTACCGCAACAAAAACGAAAATAAAGCATTTTTTATGTCGGATCTTTCGGTTTTCGTTTCTTTGCACTTTCGTTATTGTTTGTTTTAAAACGATAACGAAAAAACCCGATTTTCGGACGAAAATGCATTCTAAACGAAAACGAATGCACATGTCTAGCTGTGAACCGATTGTAGGTATAAGCGTCCTTTCATACGGGTGATTAGTCTGGATCTGTCAGTTTTTTCAGACAAAGACTGAACCACAATGTTTGTCTATGGGTAGGCAGATGTTAATGGATGATCATCCATTGACATCCGCCTACATCCATGTCTGTTCAGGTCTGTTTCTCTAGTCCATGTCCTTTTACTGTTTAGACAGATCTGAATAGATGTATATGGATGGCATCCATCTACATTCGTTTCGATTAGGTCAGTTTTTAGACAAGACACATTTTGGCTTGTGCAAAAAAAATAAAAATAAAATAAGAAACAAATGGATGTAAACTAATGTGAACTGAACTGTACTGCAGGGTAAACTGAAAGATATATGTGAAAATGGATGTAACCTGAATCCATATTCATTATTTTTTTTTCTTAGCAAATGTGACTGAACGGATGACGCTTGTGTGAAAGGAGCCTTAGGATTTGTTCACATGTGGAGATTTAATGCTTGCCCCATGGAGGACAGTGTAGCACAGTGATGCCCAGGTGTTGGTTCACCCCATGCCAGCAGTTCTACATCAGGCAATTGAGGCATAGTTGCTGCAAGAACAGAGCCTCTGCTTCCAATGTGACATTCGTGCACCTGCATGAATGTCGTATTGTGTGTGTAGCTTCTACATCTCAACAGACACGGATTGGACTGCTGGCACGGAGATGCACACAACACCAGTAATATAGGGCCTTGCACCGGGCACAGACAAAAACATGTGTAAATGAGGCCTAAGGGGAGGGTACATTTTAGAGTCTGCTACATAGTTATGGATGATTTCGATTAGGGATGCCAAAGGATGCTAAATAATATTTAACTTGGTTTTCAGCACAAAGCAATGTTCATACTGGAAACTACCATGGGCATTTTCTCCAAAGAATACTTTCAGAGATATTCTGGCCAAAATGCATTGAAACAAACAGTTGAAATGGTTCATGTTCTATTAACCTAGGTGAATTAGGAGTCTGAAATTCAAGGTAAAACTCTTCCTTTGTAAAAACCATATTCAACTAAGGCAAACTTTTAATGGAAAACGGACAAAAGTGTTCTGGGAACACATAATAAATTGAAGAGGTAGTCACTTCCCACAAGTAATAATTCACTTTTGAAGGCACAGGCTAGCAAAGGCAAAATTTATTTAAACTGTACATGACAAAGGCTTTCTCTCTCATGTCGCTTATTTATAGAAAGCAAATACTTCAGCTTCATACTGAACCACAAGGCATATGTATACTGTAAAGTACAACATTCAGAAATATATGTGTATTTTGTAATCTGTTGTCTTAAGAAGGCAATGTCCCACTAGACATGGCTTTTCCCTTCTGCAGATGAGATGCAGAGGAAGTTACAGCATGGAACACGAAGTGATGTGCTTGCATCATATAACAAAAACACTGAACACAGAAATGACCACTTTATAAAGCATGAGAAATACAGTGTAACAAAGATCATTTCATTCAGGCAGAAGAGGATTTTGACAATTCTCTAACCACTATTTGGATCCAATGCCCCCTGTCTCAATGCAGCATTATGTACATGTGTATATGTATATTTTTATATGTATATATGTTACAGAACTATATAAACAATTGCTCACTTAACTCCCACAAAAATAGAACCACTACAGATTTAATACCATTCACGTCCTTAAGTTCCCAAAACAAAAAGAAACCTTTATATAATACTTTAGAAAGTTTTACAGTAAAAACAAAATGCACAGATCATTTTTAATCGTCAGAGGAATAGGAAATGAATTTTTTCATTAGGGTAGGGTAGGCTTGTAACACACAGCACACATGATAAAAATACGACATTGGTTTAGCTGCTATGGCTTAACCACACTAATTTTTCATTTACAGAATAAGTTGAACATACCTTTCCCTCATGTCCTATAAATATAAGAGAAACCCATCAATTGCTAAGCTACAATTTATGTGAACTGCATATATGTTTTATTTGTGAAAATATTTGAAATTATGAGCAGCTAGTTTTGTGATCCCAAGAGACAGCATAACTAGATGCTCTACTTTTACTGCAACATTAGTACAGTTTGGTCATGACACTGGTCGATACATTCCACAGCCAGCTGACTGGACAAAGGAGGAGAGACAGCATGTGGAAGATGTCAGCGCTCTGATCAGTCAGTACATAAAAGTAGATATGCACTTCCGATTGGCTGGGAATGCTGCCATTTTCTCACCCAGTCTTAATCATGCTATACTAGTGAATACAAAAGGGATTACAGGTTTAGCTGCATGATTCCCAAGCATATTTACGGTTTGTTCCAATTTGGAATCCCGTTACCATTTAAAATGTCCTTTATTGTGGCTTGCATGACAGAATGATGGAGTTTTATCACTTTCAGGATTATGGGGAGAATAAATGAGTCCCTTAATAGTGACAAGTGCTGGGGCCAAAACTTATGGATTGCTCCCATACTGGCCATTTAGTACACCACCTTTAAACTGACAGGCACTGGGCATTATTAAAATGTTTAGCTTTACTAATTTATGGCTTTATAAAACCTAAATAAAGAAAGCATAGGCTTTGACAGGAGAAAACGTGTATACAAAGGACAAGTATGCCATTACAATACTGAGGATATAAAATTAAAGTGTATGCAATGATTATAGAACCCCCTGACAGAAACCTGCTTTGTTAAATAATTGCCTTCTATCCTATCTTTCCAACCATTTTACTCTGTGGTTCTGACTAGCATTGCACAGCCACCCCGGCCAACTTGACCCCCATCATCATGCCACAGCCCAATTATTTCTATGGGTACACTGTATTTACTTGCTTCAATACACCAAAACCCAATGGCATTTGAGTGGAATACACTAAAAATAAAATATTGCTAGTAAGTAGGGATTTTTGGCAGAGTTGACATGCAAAGTCTCTTCTACCAAAAAATGACTGCGTAGAAGACACATGCACTCTCCCCATTTCCATAGGATACTGGAAATGGGCCAGGTGACAGAGACAAAGCAACTCCTTTGTTTCTGGCAGCAGAAGTGGAGACAGGGATTGTAGCAGTTAGAGGTGCCTAGTCTCTGAAGTATGTAAATGTGTGCCATAATCTGCAATACTTACAAATTACGCCAAAGACATTTACATCCGCTTTAATAGAGCCACAATGACTGTGCACAATAAGAGGAGCTGACGGGTACATTTGCGCTGGTGAGGCTATGCAGTGTCAGGAAGAGCTACACAATGAAGAAAGCTGAAATGCTGAGAAAGCCAAGTATTTAACAAAGTAGGCTGCACTCAGATGTAATAGAGAATTAAAGTGTACATCAGGGCAGAATAAAAATGTGAGTACTTATCTGCCCTTGAGCCCAGGTTTACACTGGGGTAAGATTTGGTACGATTTGAGATGCGATTTCACATGTCAAATCGAATCTCAAATCCGCGGCAATGACACCGTCCTAATCGGTGCGATGCCGCATCTGCGGCACTGCACCGATTTAAAAAAAGTAGTTCCTGTACTACTTTTTGCGATTTCAGGCCGCAATTTACATTGACATCTGTGCAGAAACCTGCACAGATGTCTCTTAAATCGCGACTGAAAATGGGGACTGCCAGCCAGCGGGAGTGAAATTGTGCGAGTTCAGCTGAACTCGCATGGCTTTCACTCCTGCAGCCCAGTGTGAACCTGGGTTATGTACATTTGTTCATTTTTTAGCCTTTAAAGACCCTGCATGTACAGAAAAATACTTGGTCAATGTGCCAGAAATGCACCTGGGTACAAACCAGCATGTCGGATTTCTAGCATGCGGTTATTGGCAGTGGCTAAAGCTGCCAGCGGTAATCACTGTGTTCTCCTGGCACCCTGCACCCCACCAGCTGGGAAAACATAATAGTTCTGTGGGAGGGATTGAGCTATTTTTCTCTGTTTACAAAAGCTTTATTGAGCTATTTTTCTCAATTGTCTCAAATGTTCAGCCTTTACAATCATTTTAAAAGATAAAAAAAATGCTTTCAATTTTACATTTTGCACATTTTAAAAATGCACTTTTTATTTGCCCTCAAGAAAAACTAGAACTTCTAAACACAGTTTCTGACAACAAAAACTGTAGAAATAACAAATGGAACTTTGAAACCCTAATTTTCTCAAAACAAAGAACCTGCAAAACTAACAAATGGAACTTGAAAATGTGTATGTTGAGCTATATATGCATATATAAAATAAAACCAATAAATTCTGTAAAAAAAAACAAAAAAAAAAACATCAATTTTGAAAATATTAAAGATGAGCTTGTGTAGAGTAAATTAATACCACATATGCCAGGCCTCAAACTGGGTGCACCAACAAAATAAACTAGCATACACAATGTTATAATAGTCAGCACTTTAAAAACCTTTACAGCTTATCAGTTCAGAAAGCCGACATAAATAATGGATCTAAAAATTATTCCTCTTAGGCTCCTTACACACGGAGCAGTCCGTTTTTCGGTCCGCTCCTGTGTGTCCGTCAGCTTAGCGGGGGGTCTCCGCTGAGCTGTCGGGCGGACGGGGCGGTCCCCGCACACTGTGCAGGGACCGCCCCGTCTCTCCTCCGCTCTCCCCTATGGGGAGTCGGATGGAAACGGACCGTCTGTCCGTTTGCATCCGATCCGTTTGGCCGACGGAAGAAAAATAGGACATTCTTCCGTCCGCAAAAACGGATGCGGATCGAGCGGATCGGACGTTAGCGGATGCATCATCCGCTAACGGATCCGCTCCCATAGGGACACATTACAAGTCCGTAAACGGACTTGAAATTAGGGGACCGTTCGTCCGCTCATGTGAAAGGGGCCTTAGACCCCATATATTTCTGCAGATTTTTGTCTTCAGATTTACTAAAACCATATAATATGAGGTCAACTCTTAAGAGTTTAAATTTTTGTGCAATCAGCAGTATATGGTTTTGGTAAATCTGAAGACAAAAATCTGCAGAAAATCTAATAGTGTGTATGGGGTCTTACTCTTGCGCATGTGACCATACCACATATGTGTTAAGCAATCAGCTTATGCGCCTCTTTAAATTTTGTTTAATTTTTTGGATTTGATATTTGGTCACACTCCAGCCTTCTGTGTTCCACACAAGTTTATTGTCCTTGTATGGTATAGGATGATGGCAGTCTCCACCCACAGTGGAAGAGGAGTGCGCTAGAACCACCCAGATGGAATTTGTATAAGGGACAGAGCCAGCGCTCATCTCTCCTCTAGCTATAAAAAGAAACAACTCTTGCAGTGCAGGTGCTGGGGAATGACTACACACTACAAGAAGGTGAATTTTCCTGAAGTTAGGCTTTGTATATCCAACTAGAGGGAGAAGAGGCTACATATTTTTAAATCTGCTTACCCTGCAAAAATTCGACAGACACCAGTTTGAAGTACTGCTATACGTATACATACACACACTGATACTTTATAGTATTAGAATTTTAAAAGCTCAGACAAAAAGAAAAAAAAAAAAAAAAGAAGAAGAAGATACCCAGCGTTAGGAAGATTCTCAAAAGTTACAGTAGGGAATTCCCTCAGCTAATGCTTCCCAAAAATACTTAGGCACGTGATTTTTTAGTCTGCAAACCTAGCATTACAGCCAATAGCCAACAACACAAATGAATAGGCAGAGCTGAAAATTGTGAAATTATGTATTCCATTTTAACGATTTTCTTTTCTTTCCCCACATAAAAAAAAATACTACTCACTGTACCGCCATTTTCAAAAACGCGCCATAATTTCTATTCGTATATATATGACCAATCAATCATTCTGGGAGTAAGGTGCCACTGGAATTCCTGTAAAATACTTATTCCCATGTGGTGATAAACGGTCATTACAACACGCAAGTAATCAGATACAGTCACAGGTATTTTGAAATACCTGGAGTTTGTTATTTTTATTTTTTTAAGTACAAAAACTTAAGGGGTAGCACAACAAAGTGCTCTTTTTATGTATATATTTACATTTGCCAATTTCCTCTAGAATTATTATATTGTATCTCTTGTTACAAAGGCTGCCCATAATAAAAGAACACCCCTTTAGAAGAGAAAATATGCTAAATAGCATCATTTTTTCCCTAATTTAAACAAACACACAGGTCAATTCGCTGGATGAATGCCTATGCAATTTTTTTTATAAATAGACCCCATGGCATTTTCTCTAATTAGCATACATCAAACATTGTTTTCTATAAAAGATACTGTATATTAAAAGTGAATTATTATTTAAAAGATTAAAAATTACATGGAACTATACTACAACTACTTGAGTTGGTTTTCTGCAACATACTGGTCTGATAGGATACTAGTTTGTTGTTAATAGGACTAGTATAAAGCTTCCACCAACTATACCAAACACCAACATTTAGATAATTCCTTACATAATACAATCAGTTTGGTTAAATAAAAATTAAAATAAAACTGGTAAAAACAGATGTATAAAGTTCCATTTTAATCATGTAATTAGATATTACAAGTACACGGTATTAATGGGTAGTAAATTTTAGTGGCATATTTGGCAAAGGAAAGGCTATGTAACTTGACTTCATGGGATTTTTGTGAAAGCAAAAGAGAATGTACCTTTTCTTTGTATTTTCAAGGAATACTTTAACTAAACAGGAATAGACAATACCCAATGTGCTGTGTGCTTTGAAAATGTTTTTTTTGTAGCTCTCTATGTCCGTTGTAAAATCAGCAGTAAAAAAGTTTTTAAAGGCTAAGCTTAATTTTTAGGAAGAAAGAAAGAGACACATTTTTGCAGAGAGAAAAAATGTGCATTTATTTTTTTCCTACAAAAGCCTGTAACACATTGCACCCCACGATCAGTGGATCACAAGTGCAATGTCAGGCTCCTGCTGACACTTACTCCAGTGGTTTTACTCATACCTCTGTAAAGGTTGAGTGAAAGCTGGAACAATAATCAAACTATGAAGGCTCTCATCAGCACCCCCACAGTTTATTGAGAATTACAAACCGTCTTCCCCAGTGAAGGCCAGTACAGGGGAGAGGATCTCCTTCCCACTATCACAGAGTAAGTGGTGAAGGGGTGAATGGGGTATAAGCAGAACAAGGTTACACCCTAAATACGGATACATGTTTTAAGGTGAATATAGCCTTTAAACCTCCAGTATGCACTATGCACATACAGCTGACTTTATTGACATGCAGGTTCAAGAGTATTGTAACAGGCTGTATTCAGCTCCATCAACTGTGAAATCACAACACCAAAACTATAATGACACTACATTGGCATAGTCAATGGCAAATTTAAAGTGACCACTGGGTTCTGAAAGCCACAGAACGGTTGTATGCCAAATACTGCATATTGTAAGATTAGGCAAGTGCTAACTAGCTTGCTTTTAGTGATCAAATATTAAGTGTTCAAGCAGTTTGACTACTAAAAAACAAATTAGTAAATTTTAAATTAGTGCTTAAAAAGGTAGCAGCACTGAATTTCATAATGGCAGATATTGTGCAAAAGTGCCCATCATGAAAATGTACTAGCTGATTTTACTTAAATAAGAAAACAACATTTTAAATCTATGTATAGATTACTGCATTTCAGGGAGCCAAAACACATTTTAGTGTAAGATAATAAAGGTCACTTGAAATTGCCTGCACAATAGAAGTTAAAGGTTTTTAGTACTCTGTTGCAGTTTTCCCATTTCATCCATCCAACATATTTATATCTAACATTATTTTAAAAACCACTGCTTTGGAAGTATAAACTAGATGGTGAGAACATTAACCACTTTAGCCCTGGACTATATTGCTGTCCAAAGACCAGAGCACTTTTTGTGATTCGGCACTGCGTCGCTTTAACTGACAATTGCGCGCGTTCATGCGACATGGCTCCTTAACAAAATTTGCGTCCTTTTTTCCCACAAATAGAGCTTTCTTTTGGTGGTATTTGATCATCTCGGCGGTTTTTATTTTTTGTGCTATAAACAAAAAATAAAGCGACTATTGTGAAAAAAAATTCAATTTTTTTTTTACTTTTTTCTGTAATAACTATCCCCCAAAAATATATAAAAAAAATTTTTTTTTCCTCAGTTTAGGCCGATACGTATTCTTCTACATATTTTTCGTAAAAAAAAAAAATCGCAATTAGCATTTATTTATTGGTTTGCGCAAAAGTAATAGCGTTTACAAAATAGGGGGTAGTTTTATGGCATTTTTATTATTTTTACTAGTAATGGCGGCGATCAGCGTTTTTTTTCAGTACTGCGACCTTACGGCGGACACTTCAGACACTTTTGACACATTTTTGGGACCATTGGCATTTTTTTTAGCGATCAATGCTATAAAAATGCATTGTATTACTATAAAAATGCCATTGGCCGTGAAGGGGTTAACACTAGGGGGCAGGGAAGGGGTTAAGTGTGTTCCTGGGTGTGTTCTAACTGTATGGGGGGGTGGACTCACTAGGGGAAATCACTGATCTTCTGTTCATACATTGTATGAACAGAAAATCAGCATTTCCCCCGCTGATAGGAACGAGAGCTATGTGTTTACACACATAGCTCTCGTTCCCCGGTCTGTAACGAGCAATCGCGGGTGCCCGGCGGCGATCGTACCCGCCAGGCACGTATGCGGGACTCGGGGGCGAGCACGCGCCCCCTAGTGGCCGTCGAAAGTGCCGACGTAGAATGACGGGCTCTCGCCCAGGAGAGCCGACCTGCCGCTGTAGAATGATGGCGGCTGGTCGGCAAGTGGTTAATGCCATCCATTAGTGGTAATCAAGATACTGTAACATGTCTTTTGACACCAAGCATCTTCTTTTGCAAGAAATGCTCCGTTTGAGCTGAATCTGTTTGCCATTCCCTGAATATTGTTTCTCCCATACCTGTCGGTACACAAATTGTTTAAATAACTGATAAAAAACAAACAAAAAAAAAAACAAGAAAAAAAAAAACATGGCTTTGTGCAGCTCTTCTTTATTCTCTTAATTGTGGCCTCAGAATTGTCTGTCCATACTACCAGGCCAAGAGAAGTATTGCAAAAATGCAGTGATAAAATACATTTTGTCAACTGCAATGTCAAAACTTGAGTAAAACCTTAAACTTTCATTGTTATATGTTACTTTCATTGTTATACTTTAAAAAATTGGCACAAACCTGTAGTAAAAATGTCACATACTTTAAACATAAGAAAATAAAAGAACACTTGGTAATTTCAACATATGTAGTTTCACAAAAATATAAAAATTAGCTAAATAGCAGAACCTTAGAACCCAATTGCAGCCAAAACGTTTCAGTTTTAGATAAAGACTTAAAAACAGTAAACTTGGGAAGGTTTTTCTAGCCGGGCAAGAAATTACTGGATTGGCTGACACAGGAAAACAAAAGGGCATTAAAGTAGAACTAAAGACAAAACTTTAAGTTTTGGAAAGAGTGAAGATAGATTAGAACATGTCAGTTTTTATTGCTCTCTGTGCCCCTGTTAGGGAGATTTGTTCTGTTTATGATCATCATTAAGAGTGCGAGTAAAAAGGAAATCCTAAATTTGGGGTTGTTCCCAGAACAGCAATAAAAGGAGAAGTTTTCCAATGGGGACACTAGATCTGGTAATATGTGGGACTCCCAAACGGATCCCCTTAATTTGCAGAGATTTCCTCTCACTTCCTGTTTTGGCTATGGGACAGATGGCAAACAAAGGTGATAGTGGTCATAACCTGACCTACTCATCCAAAAAAAAAAAAAGTTTTGCCCATAGTTCTACTTTAATAATAGCCCTTCCCTATTTTACAAAGAAAATGCGTGTTTTCTTTCAGACATCGAGGGCAAGATCAATTTTTGATACTAATCACCAATAAACACTAACAGAGGTTGTGTCCCTTTCCCACACAAAAATAATTTAAAAACAGGTTTGGCTTAACTGGGTTTTAAGCAGCAGTGGCTTATGTGCTTAAAGGATGTCAAGTGTAACCATAAAAATTGTGAATAAAAGAAAACACAAGTGCTTTATACCAAGTGACTTACAGGACTCATACTCCTGTAAGCCTCTTGTTCTAAGAATTTCATGAGAAGAAATGTACAAAAAGGATGTGTGAAAATAGGATTTTTTTTTGATCTACCACTAAAATTTTGTTCTTGGAGCATAAAACACAAGCTCGTTAGTCTTTACATTATATTATATGCAGCCACCTTCAGGTGATTAGATACTGGCAAAACAAAAGCTGCAGGGACATCTCCAATATAACCCATTTCATTCCCAGCTAGCATCAGTTTTGTAGCAAGTAATGGGTAGATCACACAGAACAGAGGGGATGAATTTGTATCTTGTAGAGTATTTCAAGAAAAGGATTTTATTGGCAAGTCAAAAACACTTGTCTGAGGAGGCCTAAACATCCACATAGAAACACTCACACTTGTGAACAGAAGACCAGGTGAGATCTGAGAAACAGATGTCTGATGTTGAAAAGTCTCTTAAGCTCCAAAAGATCGAAGCACCAACAAGTTTGACCGAGTGTGCAGGAATGCTATTCTTTAGACTATACCCTGAAATGATGACCTGTTTAATCCACCACTACCTCACTCCTAGAATGGAAAGCAAAAAAAAGGGAAACCCCAAACTTGTCCTTGTGCATAACCAGGAAGGATTCTTTACAGGATATAGCTGTTAAGTTAGATACCCACTACAAAAGGTGATCGCAACAAGACGAGCCACCTTGTGAGTGATGTTAAATAAGAGAACACCCCAAATAAGTTCTAAGGAGGCCTGCTGAAGGGTTGAAAGAGGCCAAAGCTGTTGCACTGTCAGACTAGATTCTTGAAGGGCGACCTAGCACTAGACAAATGAAGAGACAACTACAGGTTGGATGGTGGGGCATGCCAGTAATATGACTCAGTGCCCAAAGCAACACTGCAGTCTGGTCATGCATCTATTTTAGGCATTGCTGGTCATGGTCCCCCCCCAGGGCTCAGCCAAAGAGTCAACCAATTGGAAAGCTGCACAAATGAATCACAGTGGCAGACAGGAATCTTGACAGAAGAATCTACAAGAGCAAAAACATCCACATGAAAGCGATCCTCTTCTCTCACACAAAAAAAATAGGGTTATCTGGAGTGAGGGGGGTAAAACAAAGGCATGTGCCTGTGGCTATTTTGCCAGTGTCAAAACCACTTGAAGGAAGCTGCATACAACCCATAACGATCTGTATCCTGTAATGTACGACTACGAAATGGGCTTACGTTTACTGAAGTTAATTCAGTATTATTTTCCCTTTGCTACATGCCACATGTCAGTGGTCTCTAACCATGGGCTAAAAGCAAACAATTCTACTATTCATACCAAACTAACTGAATGTCTAAAGGAGGTCAAACTGCAGGCCAAATGCACCTGTTAATGAATTCTGAAGGATCTTATGGGCATCTCAAACTGATGCCATCCACAAGCTTAAAGCCTGTTGAAACATGTCCTATTATATCTGAATGAACCATAAGTCAAACTGAATGACAAGCACTGCTTAGAATATTGTAGAGTGTAAATGTGACATAAAATGCAGTATGACATCCAGTCAATGATCAAAATAATTTTCAGAGTGGTTGAAGAAAAGTTCCCTGCAATGCTTCCCAGAAAATGACAGCTTTTATAGGATTTATAAAATGTCAGCAGCAATCACCTAAGAGGTTGAACAAATAGGCTACTGTGTAAGGTTTTAATGAATAAAAATACTGTAGTAAGAGCTTGCGTACGCCAGTGTGTTCACCTCAATTCTCCTTTCATCTTAGCTAAAGAGCTAGAGGAGAGGCAAAATATGCTATACCATTAAAATAACATCTTATGCACTAGCAGATTACCTGTATGAAGATGTCTAGCAAAACCTAAAATGTATAAAGTGACAATAAAATTAATGCCTAGCCTAAGGGTCATACTTGCCACAAGGTTGGCAAGTTGAGAGCTTTCCACCAATTTCACTGAATGTGCAGACAGGGCTGAATAAATACTTCCTCTCTACAGTTTCCACAACTAAAAGGATAGATAAGAAAGCCCTCCTATACTATATACATTTCTTGCAAGACCTGTTAGAAGAAAATGGTATGGGGCTCATGTGGGGAATCAAGTGTTCTCCATTCATGAGGGGGTTGGAGGAAACAGATTGAATGAAAAAGGACAGCTCGGGATAGTACCAATCTCCACTCCAAAATACACTTTCCTGGGAGCTATGAGGAATGAAGGCCCTTAATTGCATACAGAAATGTTTTACACAGTCAATAAAATATGAAAATAATTTAAATACTGCAAGATAATATACATAAATTTCCAAATATAAAACAAAAACTGAGAAATTTTGGCAGCAGCAATGTGACATGACAAAAGTTGTTTCTGTGTGCCACCTGAAGAGTATATGTACACCCAATGTACTTGTGCCAAATTACTTTCAACACACAGCTGTGCAAATGCTGCCCAATGCCAGTCACATGAGGTGAGCAGCAGGGGCTTCCCATACAACAATCTTTTTTTTTCATAACTTACGATTAATGAATTATTTCTATACAAAATTATATATTCACAAAAAGTCCTCATAAATATGTGTGGTTTTCAGTGTCATTAAATTACAAAAATGCACAGAAAAATTATCACTTCAAAAGAAACAAAGACAGAGTACGTAATCTGCCGTATGTAAAAAATAAATTAATAAAAAAAATCCTCATAGTCTCTTACATAAAACTAGGAACTCACTGCAAGCGTTATAAGAGTGTGAGGTATATTTTCAATGTACACTTTACCTTTGTGGACAGATATATATAGATTTTTTGTTCAGCTGGAAAAAGGAACCTGAATCCACACATACAAAAGAACCAGAAATGATCTCAGTTTTTTAAACAATCACATTAAAGGAGACAGAAAACACAAGTAAACATCTAAGAAAAAGTAGGTTGTGGTATAACAAGCATTTTGTTAAGAAAAGAGTTTAGAAGTGCATTAGTTCTGGTGAGAGATATATGAGCAACAGCTCTTACGAGAAGTAGACCCCATTCTGTAACTATGGGCTGTCCATATACTGTCATAGTCAGAGTCTTCGGAGAGGTCTGAAGGCTCCAAACGAGAAAGACTACTGCGACGACCCAAGGAGTCTAGACTTGATTGGTCATCATCAGCCAAGACGTGATTATGCATCAGGTCAGTGCCTTGCCATGCTAAGGATGATGTATGGGTGAAATGAAATGGTAACGGTGGGGAGGCAAAGATGAAAGGAAAGAACAAAAAAGGAATAGAACAGGACAGGAAAAAAGCCACAACCAAAACAGTAACATGAAAAAAAACAAAAAGCAAAAAGAAGGGTGATGGGAAGAGAAGGAAAAAAAGAAAAATATTGTTAAAAAAAGGAGAACAAAGCTTTGCAGATTTCATTAGTTACTTGTTCATGAGATAAGACAGTGCCGGCAGGAGTAAATATAAACTACTTTGGCATGTGAATGCATTTTGTGAACTTGCAGTAACTGCGGCTCTGAAATGCATTCTGGGAACAGAATCATGCCCGATCTAGGGGGATTCTACGCCATAAATTAGGCTTCTAATGGTTCTGTAGCAGTATGGTATATTATAGAGCGGCAAAGTGCAATGAAACAAGCATTCACTCTAAAAGAAAACGGTGAAGAAAAACTTCTATAGAAGAAAATTAGTGCAAGTAAAGAAGGACTTTATTTCACTTTGATGTCAGGATTTCTGTTAGCCAGAGTACCAATTTCTTATGGACAGTTGAAAGAGAAAGACCGTATACCAATCACTTACACACAGTACCATCAACATATATGTTTTAAATGATTGCATAAAATACAATTTTTATCAGAAAATACAGACACATATATTTATATGTAAATGATTGGTAGAATAAACTTGCACAAATAATGAGGAATTTTATATATCTAACTGCCATTTGCAACATATGGAATAAATTCAATATTGCACCAACCATTGGCATTATACTGAAACTCAAAAGGCTAAATGTCCCACATCTATAATTACACATCTATAATTATTGTGGCCCCCTACACACACACTGAAATCCACATTTATTTAAAAAAATAAGCACTAGCTCTTATGGCTGTAATGTTACTAATGTTGTCTATAAATGCCTTCCTCAACTGTAGGCAATAAACTGACTGCTGTACTTCAGATAACTTTATTAATCCCAAGGGAAATTGTACTAGCTTCATAGCTGGCCTACAGCTGCCACTGTTGTAATTTTTGTTTTTTAATTAGGAATTGTAAGTCTGACAAAATGTGTAGAAGATAATTTGAGCTAAAGTCAGGGTTTTTGACAGGACTATTCTAAGATGGCACTAGAAACAGGTATGACAGGTTGAAAAAAAGACATATCGCAGCCATCAAGGAGCAAGGTCGAAAGGTGTAAAACATGAAGGGTAAAAGCATAATGGAAAAGCTTGAATTAAATATGATTTATTCATTACTGTGGTTGCCACAATTATTTTGTCAAACTTAAAAACAGCATCTGCAAAGCACATGGAAAAAGCTGTTTTAGGGAGTGATATTTAAGCAGATCAGAGGGTAACATAAAAGACAGTACTGTATACTGCCATCATGAAAAACTTGTGTGGTAGTTGCGTTTCTCCTATAACGATGTCACAACACAGACGTCTCTGCTTACCTGCTGCAAAACAGTACTGAAAATTAAACACTTCCATCCTACCACACCATAAGAAATAAACAGATGTATTTAAAACACTTGCCGCCTAGTTTTTGAACATAGTACTACGTAGGTTAAATATACATTTATGTAACAAGCTTACACCATGTTATGAGCTTGAAAAAGATAAAAAAAAAAAAAAAATTTAGGAAACCCGTTTTCGTGTCAGTGGGGGACTACGTTTCAGCGAGACCCATTTGTTAAAACATACAATTCACTGTTCTTTGCTTTAAGTAATTAACATTTGTAGAATGTCATATAGCTACCTCAGAACCAGCATGATAGAAAGTACATTTAGTTTAGTTATTAAAATGTTCTCAGTTTTTTCAACACATCCTCTGAACCCATATATAGTACCTGAATGCACAATGAGCAACAGTCAATAATACAACATTGTAAGTTAAACTAGAATGTACGGAATGATTTTTGTCAGTCAGCGATTGGCATAGTTTGAGGTTTAAAAGGAACAATAAGTTCCTACCCATTTTATTTATGTAGCTCAGTGATCAAAGTGTAAAACCCTGGTCCTAAATGTGCTGTATATGCTGGTATGTATCCAGGTTAAAATGTTGAATTAAAATGTTGTACTATTTAGAGAAAACCAACTTGATTGGTAAAGCAAGATGTGGAAGGCTCAGCTTCTGTTCCGATTTAAAATTGAGGAAAAATATATACTCCATAACATATTCAACATATCAAGCAGCTGTAAAAATTAGCATCTTTCTTGAGGTTTACATTCAAACACATAACCCCCATAATTATGCATGCAATATGTATTAAAGGCAAACAGGGCAGTACAATTGCAAAAACTAGAAAAGCAAAATGATCGAAACAAAAATGCACTTACTGGAATTTAACGTTTGGCGTGTTTTGGCACTTGTACAATAGGCTTCAATAACCTTTAATATCTGGGCATCCTCCTCTAGTGCTGCTGTGCCTGATGAACACAAATTAAGAATGCCTTTTTAGCAAAGCATATATTAATTTTCAAGATGAGCTCTTAACTTGGAAAAAATATTTCCAAGGATCACTCTTGGACTTTGAAATGGTTTTGTGAACTGAAGCTAAATTCCACACAATATGATAAACACACAACTTTAAAAAAAAAACACACATGTGAATAGTTTTAGCAGGCAGAGGGTTATGTTTTTTTGCCAGTCTTTTGATCTAGGCACCCCTTGAAAAAAATGCATCCAGTTCCTGGATTTCTTTGCATACTACATTGAAAGAAAATAGGCTATACAGCCATTTTGTTGAGTAGATTACAAGACACAAGATGAGTATTCAGATACCTTGGGTTATGCTGCTTCCTTCAGAAGATTGGAAACTGGCAAAAAAAGCTAAAAAAAAAAAAAAAGGACAGCCCAGTACAACCCCTCCCATTTCCAGCATGTCTAGTTTTGTAGCAAGCAATAGTATCAGTGGATTTTAACAAAATCTTTAAAAGCAAGGCATATTAGTACGCCACGCTTAAATAAAATGTATAGCATTCTGCTTTACATGTAAACAATATTGAAAAAATGTGGCAAAGATAAAAATGTACCTGTTAATACAAGTAAAGACATCGAAATGATAGTTACATAGTTACATAGTTAGTCAGGTTGAAAAAAGACACAAGTCCATCCAGTTCAACCATAAAAATAAAACAAAGTAAAACACAGTACATCCTCCCATACACCCAACTCCATACCCACAGTTGATCCATAACCACTCTATGCTTAATACATCATAGAGTGGTTATTTTCAGCAGCCAATTCAGAAACTTACTTTTTCTCAGTGCAAATTCTTCATCAGATGGTTTTCTTTCGGGCTTGCGCTTGGGAAGTAATTTTTTCATTGTTTTGGGACTTTTACTGAGATCCTGTTGGGAAAAACAAGGCTATTTAAATTATCTTCACGTTTACTATATACAAATTAGCACATGAGGCCTGCATATAAGCATTTGGATATCTAGGTACACACAGACCAACAGGTTGATCAATGGTACTTTTTACTGTATATATAGATTTTTTTTCACTTCTTCACAAGTTTCTCTAATTGAATACAAGTATATTTATTTAATAGCAAATAAACATTGTGAATATGTGTTAACATGTATATAAGGTTAGCTATGCTAAGGCAGTCTCATGCTTACTTGGGTTAAGTGAACACTGCAAGTGACAGATGAGCACGAAGGTAGTGTGTCAAATTTAAGGACAAATCAATAAAATTCAACTATTAGGGAACAAAAGGTAGGAAAAGATGTGGAGTGAGGATCATTAATAGGGAAGGGGCTTGACATCTTTTGTTTACCATATAAGGGAGTGTCTATCTGGTATTTTTCGCTGGGGAACTTAAGTGTTTATGGACCATGACTATGCCTGGAAACTTAGGTGGCTGATCTAGTTCTACCTGAATTTCTAGGGGGGCGGGATGCAAGTGCAAGTGTCGAGTGTTAATGGGAGATGAACTGACAATGCGTTTGTTGCAGATTTGTCTTTTATCATGTACTTTAGTTTTTGTATCATAAGGTATGAATTACAGTAAAATTTTTGATTCCTTTTATATTATCTGTTATTGCATGTAACTTGTTTTGGGTTACCCCATAGGCACACTATGAGTGACTGACCACAGTGGAACATAATTATCTTGGTTTGTGATTACCCGAATATTCATATTGGTGTTTTAACTCTGCTTGGATATCTTTTGCGTGGTTCCTGGGCCCCCTTTGACAGTTGTGCATCGACCATATAGTTTATTAGTGTCAGTTAAAAATCCTGTCTGAGCAGCCAGAGATGATGCTTTCTTGACTCACATTCATCGATTGTCGTTTCAAATTTTGTTCTGTGGTTGTTTTGCACACAGTAATCGGTTCTTTCGGATTCTAACGGTGTTCTGATGAAATAACCGATGGAATAACGTGGTATTGAAGTTTACTTCGCACAATAGTAGAGTGTAGCGGAAAAAAAAAATCTTAGTATGGACTGGGCAGATAATGTGTCTAATTTACCAAAATACATATAATTTATGAGCGAGATGTTGCTAGGGATTATGCTGGGACATTAGGCCTCCACTATGCGACAGGTGTTTCTAGTTTTATTGTTGCGTCTAACGGGCTCTGAAAGGTGGTTGACCAGAATTAAATGTTCCGTGCATTTCTCGTTTCGACATTGGCATAGTTCAAAACTAGATACACATTCTGGTTTTCCAGCAAGTATTTAAAAAGTGGCTTTTGTTGGTGGAGAGTTTCCTCCTTAGGAGGTAATAATGAGTTGGATTGGTTGCGGTGATTGGGAGGTCTGACGGTTCAGCGTGAGGAGTTGGTGGACAACGGTAGTCATCAGCGGGCAAGTTTTATGTTTGCGGTGATGATAAGCATGATTTCGGCGAATTCTTTACTTAAGGATATGTCTGATCAATGGAGCCTGAGTTGATCATTTTTTATGAAGTATAAAGGGGACAGCTTTGATATTGGAATGGACTTCTGGGCGATAGGTTATGGACGGGTAGATGTATGTTGCAAACAATTGGGGGCTCCTGTATTCCTGCAATAAAAGGACTAGTGGTTTGACATTAAGATTTAAATGGGGCAAGAATGTCTTTAGTGTATACTGTCAGTAACAATATAATGTTAGACGAGGTATTGATTTACAGGACAACATAATCCTGGCTATATCCTGATTGACTATTTAAGGCTTGTATTGTCGTTTCATGACTATAGTTGCTATCTCATGTTTGACTCCTAAAATGGTTCTGATACTTGTATTTACAAGAAGTGTAGACTCGTGGTTACTGTTTTTCCCTTTAGGACCCCTACAATTTATCGTACAAACTAAGGATACTTTGTGACACGTAGTTGATTTTATCTAGTATGCTCACCAACTGCTATAGCATAAATGCAATCCCTACTTGCTTTCTTTTTTAACATAACCTGGTCTTCTACCGGTAGAGTCCTATTGGTTGTTAATCCTTATATTAAAGGAGTATGTAAGATGAGTTATTGGACCGCCAGGATGGTTTCTGCATGCAAGTACAAATTGGGCAGCCATGTTTTGATATGCATATTTAAATAAGGTAATAAATTTCTCAAGGTGTACCTTTGTGGAGCCGTTCCACGGATGGTTGAATGCTGGTTTGTTTGACTTCCCACCGTTGCAGGTTGAGTTTGCATAAAAGTCTCTAAATTCTTTTGATTTAATGTGCATTAGCTTATATGTTGGAATTTCAATATCTTACAATCTGCGTACTTTGACAGATTAACAGACTGCTATACGTGAAGGCGGTCCTTTCTGATAGTGTGGCCAATTGGAACCTGTTGGGACGGTTTGGCATGAGCTTTTGTATCGGGCTCATGGTGTGTGTATATGCTTCCGGAGCCAGTGCACACATTCATTAGTGTTTGAACTGGTTTTATGGTAATGGTTGATTGGCTGCCAAGCTCATTAGACGCTATACTGTTGGTGGTATTAGCCAGTCTTCTTTCGAAAGCATTGTGGACTAGAAGTATACTAGTTCAGAATCCTTGGAAAACTGATACTTTTGCATTTTGAAATTTTTGGGATAATTCATATCTATTTTTGAATTTATTATTTTAATATTAATTTCTGGGCAGCACATTGATACCCTGAACTTTTGAATAATATTCAGCCGGCTCGTTACTCTTCAAGTGGTTGTAAGTGACATTCATTGTTAATTCATTGTTTTACTAATGTGACTACCACTTGCTTTTGTTTTTTGTTCCTGAAGCTTAAAATTCAAAACATTCAATAGTCCGGGCGAAACAGCTTGTCCACATATATAAAGCAATTTACTAATGATTATTATAAAGTCCGTGCATCGGCACTTGTTTTTTAATTCAAAGCTTTAAGCCTTACTTTCATGTACTCAAACCACAAACTTATGATAGTTTTACATGGATTAAGGCCAAGTTTGTTGACTTAAAGGGCTTTTTGAAATAGCTGCACTGTTTAATACTGGATAAGTAAAAGAATTAAGTTGGATGTCATATCTTAACCAGCGTGAATTTGTTTAATGTTGCCCTTAGCATCATTTATTTTAAGTTGCCACGTTAATAATTCTAAGTCCACTTACAATGATCTCCATCTATTTATGCGGACAAATTGTTAGACAAGTCATCCCGGTTTAATTCAAAGGACCTTGTTGAGACAGACTATGGTTAGGATATTAGAGTTATGTATTCATTAAATCCTGTGAGTGGGCTATGTGTGGGATAAGAATTCCTTTGCTATGGAAATTTCTTAAGCTTTTATTGCTGAAACTAACTTTTTTCTGTTTCTGGTTCTAACAAATAGGATTGAAGAGCTTTGGATATCAGGCTTTGGAGAACCGTGCATCAATGTGGAATTTTCACTTCTTCACAAGTTTCTCTAATTGAATACAAGTATATTTATTTAATAGCAAATAAACATTGTGAATATGTGTTAACATGTATATAAGGTTAGCTATGCTAAGGCAGTCTCATGCTTACTTGGGTTAAGTGAACACTGCAAGTGACAGATGAGCACGAAGGTAGTGTGTCAAATTTAAGGACAAATCAATAAAATTCAACTATTAGGGAACAAAAGGTAGGAAAAGATGTGGAGTGAGGATCATTAATAGGGAAGGGGCTTGACATCTTTTGTTTACCATATGTGGAAAACAAGTGGTCTTTTTCGACAGGGAGGAAACCTCTAGCAAAAGTGATATAGCCACAATGTGCAGAATATATGCTCTACAGCAGAACATGCCAAGGGGACAAAGGTATGTCTACCCCTTACCTTAAGAATACAAGACATCCTCTAATACAGAGGGAAACAAAGAAGCAAAAACAAAGCGATGAACAAGTTGTCTGGCAGCTAGTTAATGTATATCTTCCATTATGTACAACACATATTCCATTAAAAACCATACAGTATATCTACAGCCAAAGTTTTATGTTTCCATTAAGGTATGAAAGAGTTAAAACCTTTTATTTTTTTTATATTGCCATCTGTGCTCCATTGGGGACATAGCCCTTCAGTTCACATCCCATAGGCACAACGGGGCAAATGAGGAAACCACTTCAACGTGAGGGAAATCATCTCTTATTCTGGGTGTATACACCTATGCCTTGTACACACTATCGGATTTCTGATGGCATTAAATCTGATGGACTTTTTCGGCAGAATTCCGATGAAGCTGACTTTCATCAGTCTTGCATACACACTATCAGACTAAATTTCGACCGTGCCAAAATGCAGTGACGTAAAACACTTCCAATGCTTCCGAGCATGCATCGACTTGATTCTGAGCATGTATGAATTTTTCTCCGATGGAGTTCCACAAAGACAATCGGAATTTACTATCGCAAAATGTAAAACATGTTCTATTTTTTTACACCGATGGAAAAAAGTCCTATGGGGCCCACACACGATCGGTTTCCCAGATGAAAAAAGTCCATCGGACTGTTTTCATTGAAAAAAAAAAACATTGGGTGTACACGGCATTAGTTTTGTTTTCTAATTTAACCAAAAAAATAACACATAGGAGATCCCTGGAGCAGAGATGTTGCTGTGGGATTCTCATCTGCTAAGACACTGGGGTAGATTTACTAAAACTGGTGCACACAGAATATGTTCATAGTAACTAATCAGCTTCTAACGTGGAAGCAGATTGGTTACTAGGCTTCACCAGATTCTGTGTGCACCAGTTTTAGTAAATCTTCACCATTGTATTCCGACAGGCGAGCATCCCCCCACTACCAGAATACACGAATGCTGGTTTTCCAGCATGTCCATTTGACAGAAGGTGGCTTTTGTTAGGCTGCGTACACACGATCAGTCCATCCGATGAGAGAGGTCCTAAGGATTGTTTTCATTGGTTAACCGATGAAGCTGACTGATGGTCTGATGTGCCTACACACCATCGGTTAAACAAACGATCGTGTTAGAACGCGGTGGCGTTTACGTGTTTTAACACAACGACGTGCTGAAAAAAAACAAAGTTCAATGCTTTCAAGCATGCGTCGACTGATTCTGAGCATGCGCGGCCTTTAAACCAATGCTTTTGCATACTAACGACCGGTTTTGACCCATCGGTCAGGCGTCCCATCAGTCAAATTTTAAAGCAAGTTCTCTTTTTTTTGACCGAAGGATAACTGATCGATAGGGCCCACACACGATCGGTTTGGACCGATGAAACGGTCCTTCAGTCCGTTTTCATTGGTTTTGACCGATCGTGTGTACGCGGCCTTAGCTGTACACACGGACCTAAAGCCTTGCACTCTGTATACGGGGCTTAAGTTGTCACTGCAAAAATGTTCCCATTGGAAGACGTTTTCTCTATGTATTTTCATGCGACAACAATACTTATAGGACAAACAGAGGTGATTAATCTCCCAGCAAAGGCTCTGACAAGAATAAACATTAGACAGGGATTTTAATCATATGTTTGACTTGCATAAAGCAAGGATTAAAAAAATTAAATTTTGTGATTCATAAACACAGCGTGTGTACCCAATTAGGTGTCACAGTCATTTCAGCTATGCAGTATCCAGTTCCCTAGATGGGGATCAAAGCATCTTTACATTCCTAGGCTACTGCTCAATGAAGGGGCGGGTCATCTAGGTAGATATGGAAATCGAAATCTATTTTGTCACATTCAGTGCCTAACAAGACTAACAACTAACAAGACTGACAGAAAAATATTTCAGGTCAACCGACAGATAAAACTGTTTACATCTATGTATTTCAACCAAGTTATTTAGTAGTCTGCCTAGTACTTCTATTACTTTAATCCTCTTAAGGAAATATAAGGAATTTAGTAAAGTATTTATACTGCTAATAACAAACGAGTTGTTGCAGAATAGTAGCATCTATACAATGTATTAAAAGAAAAAAAAAAGAAGAAGAATAGTGGGCTCCACAAACTTGTACCTATTAATCATTGTATATTTATTACCCAAAACTTTGGACCGCAGCATTAATTTGTCTAAACAATTTGGCAATCAAAACAACAGTCACTGACAGTTGTTTTTCATAGTCAAAACAGAAAATGTAACTATATGTGCAGAACCCTGGCAGAAACCCCAAAAGCAAAGCACTGCACACTTCCCCCAGTATGTTCCTCCAGCCAGTTAAATTTCTGCTACCATGTGCTGGTTCAGCTAGTATGGCTCGTCAAGCCCAATAGTAGGTCTAAAGCAAGATGAAGCATCTCTGCACATGTGTACCACAGTCACGAGTATATTCAATGCGTTCAGCCTGGTATCCACCCATGGGCGAACACCTGAGGGTGGGCAACACAGTGGTAAAGTGGTTAGCATCTCTACCTAGCAGTACTAAGATCATCGGTTCAAAAATCCCAACCAAGGCACTACCTATATGGTCGTTTGCATGTTCTCCCTGTGCCTGCGTGAGTTTGCTCCAGGTACCCTTATTTCCTTCTACACTCCAAAGACATGCTGGTAGGTTAACTGGCTCCTGCCTAAAATTGTCCCTAGTATGTTTCTGAATGTGAGCTAGATTGCAAGCTCCACGAGGACAGGGAATGTTGTGAATGTACAATATATATGTAAAGCACTGCGTACATTGACAGAGCTGTAGAAGTACCTGTAAATAAGTTAATAATAAATTGAAGGCTTAGGGGTAAAGTCTCATTTTTGTTTTCAAACATGTTACAATTACCTGTTCGGAGCAGTGGTTTTGCACAGAACAGCCCAAATCTTTTTCTCTGGTCCATCTTCGGTGCTCCTGGCCCTTCCCTCAGCTTGCTATGGGAGCACCAGAGCTGAGCCGCAGCTCCTTGTGTCCATTCAGTGCTCCAGTCCCCTTTCTCATTAGCTCACTGACTTTGATTGACAGCAGCAGGAGCCAATGGCACCACACTGCCATCTCAGCAAATGAGGAGGGACAGCCAATTCTCTTGCGCAACATCGCTGGATCTAGATGGACTTCAGGTAAGTATTAGGGACGGTTAAGGGGGGCTGCTGCACTGCACACTGAATGTTTTTCATCTCAATGCATAGAATGCATTAGAATAAAAAAAACTTCTGCCTTTACAACCACTTTAACAGTACAGGTGCTCATAGCCAGAACTATTATTAAGATTAAATGAATCATGAGCCATGGAGAAAGGTTTGTGCAGAGGGGCGATTGAAAAGGATTCCTGTCCTGCAGTGCCGACTGTCATCTGGCTGTTTAAAGTGCTGGGAGAAATGGATTTGAACAAGCTGGCATACAGCATACACATGGGTGTTCTAAAAACCAGAAGTCACTCTAAAATATATAAAACAAATGTCAGTTTTAAAAAGTAACAGCCAATTGCATCTCAACGATTAAGCCCTCAATAGGTTAAAACGAATTAGACGCGTGTTCTGCTATGGATGGAGACCAGGCCGAAGCCATTTGATACACTTACGACTGTTGTGCACATTAGAGTGGTTGTAAACCCTTACATATACTCAGTGAAGTGTCTGGCCTCAGGTGATACACAGAAATTAAATAAAGTTCAGGGGGGGGGGGGGAGCTCTAGTTACACTATGCAGACCTCAGTGAGGAGGGCTCTGAGAGCCGATTAGAGGGAAGAGAAACACCCCCTCCACACAGCAAAGGAACGGAGTTGAGGCTGTCAATAAGCTGAAGATCCCTCCCATAACCTTTTTTCTCTTGGGGTCAGGGAAACTTGTCAGACATGATTCATGCTGATGGCAGAAGAAAAAAGCATCAGATAAGAGAAGAGTGCTCTTATTCGAGACAGGTATACACTTTGGAAGGATATGCTTTGTTCATATGTCATGTCTGAGTTTTACAACCACTTTAACAGAGTGTGATAGTACACTGAAGTTAAAGCCTTGGCCTTTTTACTTAAATTGCTACACAAATTTCAAATTTGTCACTTCCATTCTCCCCTACCTCTTTATAACAGAGTGCTGCAGAAGGTCTGAGTGGAGGGGCAGGACGCAAGCAACTCAAACTCCAAGGCTTTGATGTTTTTGGTGGTTCCAGTGGGCTCCAGCTGATGGTACTGTGTGGCGATCCATGGTGTGAGAGGTGTGGCAATGTGTGATACGCAGGTGTGTGAGGTGCTGGCTTGAGGTCTGAATGCTTGCTTGATGGGGTAACTGGGTGAGAAGGAAGCTGTATACAAAACACAACTATTAATAAAACAAATACTTAAAAATCTGAATAATTCTAGTAATAGAAACATGAAAAATTCCAATATGGGGTTAGTGTGTACATCAAGACAGGATGTAAAAAAAGGCAAGAGATCAGTTTTTAACCTAACTGAGCTTTTATATTCCCAGAGCCTCCCTGTTGGTCCTTTACTGCGATATGAGGCATTGCTTACCAACTGGGAGGGAGGAAGAAAAGGAAAAGCATGGGACAGTCTCAAATTATACATCTATTGCTGGATCCACTGTTTCCACATGTAGTTTCACTAGGAGGTAACCTGTACTTATGCATTTTTGATTTTATGCTCAGAATGAACTGTCCAAATTGACTTTAAAAAGATTTGCGAATGACAACTAGGGATGAGCTTCGGCGTGTTCGCATGGAACACGTGCAGAGCCCGCCAGGAAGACAGCGCGGCACTGCGCTAATCACATCCGGGGAGACATTGTCCCGATGCTCAGCTGCAGAGATCGGGAAATGTCTCCCTGGCTGTGATTAGCGCAGCACCGTGCACACTTCCTGGCGGGCTCTGCACGTGTTCCATGCGAACACGCTGGAGCTCATCCTTAACAACAACCCAGCATACAAGTACAAAGAGGTAATTTGACTTACCAGCAAATTCCATACCTTTTAGTACAGCACAGAACATTGGTATAGTTTTCATAGACCATGGGTTATAGGTACCTGTAGATGACTGGGCTCTGGCAAAGGCTTGAGAACATGCCACCCTTAGGCACCTCCCCTAAAACCCTGCTGCATTCTGTGTATCATCAGTTTTCTGCAGTTAAGCTTTGTTGCAGCAAGTAATCTTTACCCCTCTTCTGTTGACCACCTAGGGCCATGCAATTGAACTTGCTAGATCTTATTGTCTTTGATAAGAAACTGCCCAAAGATCTTTCGATCTATGGAAAATACTGAATGATCTGTAGAACATATCCATAATTATCTAAAAGGTACAGGATATAGACCTCTCATTCTGATACAGTTCATTTCCATGTTAAACCATGCTTATTAAAAAAAAAAATGAAGGGCCTAATGTTACTTAAATATATGGATCCATAAGACCAGATATTGAAGGCCACCGACATGTCTTGTAGGCAGGACAGTAGTAAAGTGCATGCATGGCCGATGGTATGATGCAATATAACCCACTTGAGCCTAAGGTCCAAGTCTGAAAAGTTTACACAGAATGTGAAATACATTTAAAACATAACCTCAGATTATAGTAATGGTCAGAAATAGGTCTTAATCACCCACGCCAATGGTCTATGTAGCGAGTTCAGGCTTTGCCCATCACGGTGGGCATACCCCTGAAGTGGTCTTCAGGATTTGGGTTCCATATAAATGTACCAGGGCCTAGGAACTGTACATTATGCTGGGGCTGATTACAACATATTGCACTACGTGCCAAGGTTAGTGTCCATGTCCATGCAGGAACCAGTGCCTGAAGAAATATTACAGTTCATCCGCACAGTCCAAGTACAGCTCCCACATTTTTTTTTGGATGCCCAGTTTCTACTGTAATATATAGAAAACAGTGAGGTGTTAAATAGCCCTTAATCTTTGGATTCTTCAAAGTAATATAGCCAAGAGTTTCATTACCTTAGAGCAGGGGTCTCAAAGTACCGGCCCACGGGCCATTTGCAGCCCACGGACTGGTTATAAATGGCCCTCAGGCAGGGCGGGGGGTGCTGCGGAAGTGGGGGAGTAGATTTTCTTCACATGCAGAGTAGCACAGGAAGCATCTGTAATAAGTTCACTTCTCTGTCATGTCACGCTGCGGCTGCTCCCCGCCCCCCCGCTCTCTACTCGTCCATCCCCAGCGGGGGGCGGGAAACAGCCGCAGCATGACATGAGAGAGAAGTGAACTTATGACAGACGCTTCCTGCTTTACTCTGCATGTGAAGAAAACCACAACAAGTAAACGCCGACCTGTGCCCCATGTACCCCGACTGTGCCCCATGTACCCCGACTGTGTCCCATGTACCCCGACTGTGCCCCATGTTCCCTGATGTGCGCTGTCCCCTGTACCCTGATGTGCGCTGTGCCCTGATGGTGAGAGGGGTCAGTGGGGTGTGTAGTGGTCATCGTGCAGTGTGTAGTGTGCAGTGTGTAGCGTGCAGTGTGCAGTGTGTATCGGTCAGTGTGCAGTGTAGCGGTCAGTGTGCAGTGTAGCGGTCAGTGTGCAGTGTAGCGGTCAGTGTGCAGTGTAGCGGTCAGTGTGCAGTGTAGCGGTCAGTGTGCAGTGTAGCGGTCAGTGTGCAGTGTAGCGGTCAGTGTGCAGTGTAGCGGTCAGTGTGCAGTGTAGCGGTCAGTGTGCAGTGTAGCGGTCAGTGTGCAGTGTAGCGGTCAGTGTGCAGTGTAGCAGTCAGTGTGCAGTGTAGCAGTCAGTGTGCAGTGTAGCGGTCAGTGTGCAGTGTAGCGGTCAGTGTGCAGTGTAGCGGTCAGGCTTAATAATGCATCCACTGACACCAGTGCTCGGGGTAAAAAATGCGTGCGCTCACACCAATGCTGGTTGTAATAATGCGTTCAACGACACCAGTACTGTTGTTTTTGAAATTTAAAAGGTTGCATGCAGCCCCCCCATGGGATATGAAAACTTGTCTTGTGGCCCTCAGGTAATTTGAGTTTGAGACCCCTGCCTTAGAACAATAGCAAAAAACTGGAGATTCACTGCATGAGGAAAAGTTATATGGGGGGGGGGGGGGGGGGGTTCAGTCCCAGATGTATCCTCGAAAGCCTTGCCAGTGTCCAATCACTGTAAGGTATGAGCCTAGAAAAAAAGGGTCTACGAATACGAATGCCTGTGTTCTGTACTGTTAGGTTAAGACATATTAATCTAGTCCAAATTTATACCATCATCGTATGTACTGTATATGTCAACAGCTAACCTAAAATATAAATAGATTACATTTCAATATTTATTTGTGTTTATAAGCATGCATTACATTTTCTTATATTCGGTGCATTGGAGGGTCAGACGGCATTGTACCACTTGAATAATTTTGAACGCCGGGTTTTGACCCTCTAGAAAAAACATATGTAAATGTAACCTTTATGTGTGAACACAAACAATTATGCTAAATGTTGATGTTCGCATAGTGAATTACCATAAAAAAAAAAAGATCACGTAGTTCTTCAAACACATGCATTGAAACAAAATGTTAAACCACATAAATACAGAACCAAAAACATATTTCTGATGTTTGACAGCACTTTTAGTTAGCTACATAGTTAGGTTGGTACAATCAACCATCAGAAATAATAAATAGAAAACCTCCTTTTACACAACACTATATACCCACAGTTGATCCAGGAGAAGGGAAAACCCCTATGAAACATACAGTGTGGAAAATAAGTATTTGAACACCCTGCTATTTTGCAAGTTCTCCCACTTGGAAATCATGGAGGGGTCTGAAATTGTTATCGTAGGTGCATGTCCACTGTGAGAGACATAATCCACGGTTAGTGGAATTATGACCAAAAAGTTCTATTTTGGTCTCATCTGACCACATGACTTTCTCCCATGACTCCTCTGGATCATCCAAATGGTCATTGGCAAACTTAAGACGGGCCTTGACATGTGCTGGTTTAAGCAGGGGAACCTTCCGTGCCATGCATGATTTCAAACCATGACGTCTTAGTGTATTACCAACAGTAAACTTGGAAACGGTGGTCCCAGCTCTTTTCAGGTCATTGACCAGCTCCTCCCGTGTAGTCCTGGGCTGATTTCTCACCTTTCTTAGGATCATTGAGACCCCACAAGGTGAGATTTTGCATGGAACCCCAGTCCGAGGGAGATTGACAGTCATGTTTAGCTTCTTCCATTTTCTAATGATTGCTCCAACAGTGGACCTTTTTTCACCAAGCTGCTTGGCAATTTCCCTGTAGCCCTTTCCAGCCTTGTGGAGGTGTACAATTTTGTCTCTAGTGTCTTTGGACAGCTCTTTGGTCTTGGCCATGTTAGTAGTTGGATTCTTACTGATTGTATGGGGTGGACAGGTGTCTTTATGCAGCTAATGACCTCAAACAGGTGCATCTAATTTAGGATAATAAATGGAGTGGAGGTGGACATTTTAAAGGCAGACTAACAGGTCTTTGAGGGTCAGAATTCTAGCTGATAGACAGGTGTTCAAATACTTCTTTGCAGCTGTATCATACAAATAAATAGTTAAAAAAAATCATAAATTGTGATTTCTGGAATTTTTTTTTTGATTATGTCTCTCACAGTGGACATGCACCTACGATGACAATTTTAGACCCCTCCATGATTTCCAAGTGGGATAACTTGCAAAATAGCAGGGTGTTCAAATACTTATTTTCCGCACTGTAATTTATGGGTTTATTTTTTTTTTATTTAATCCATATGATGGTTTTGGTAGGAGAGTTGTTGGGATAAAAACATTAAAAAAGGTTACAATTGTCATTTTAAAAACTCACAAATCCTACTTTGCTTATTCTTTAAAATCTTTAGACCCTTTCACACTGGTGCCTCCCCGAACGCGGTGCATTTCGGCAATTTTAACCCCTGCTAGCGGCCAAGAAAGGGTTAAAAACCACCCGCAATGCGCCGCGCCACAGCGGCGTATTGCTGGCGGCATGGCAGTTTTGCCCATTGATTTTAATAGGCACGAGCGCATTAGCAGCGGGGAGTTCACTGCTAATGCGCTCCAAAGAAGCTGCTGGCAGGACTTTTCCTGACGTCCTGCCAGCGCACAGCGCTCCAGTGTGAAAGCCTGACGGCTTTCACACTGGAGACAATAGAGCAGCTGTTTTAGGGCGGATTGCAGTTGCTATTTTTAACGCTATAGCGCCTGCAAAACACCCTTAGTGTTAAAGGGGTCTTAAAGGAATAGAATCCTGTCCCCCCAATCCAGTCTGCTAGATGACTGATTAATTACTTCAACAGGAAGTAAACAAACCAAAGACTAAGCATTTATATGCACCCAATTCAACAAAACACTGTTGGTTAGGGATGCATGGATGCTTGTAATTATAGACAAATAAAAAAAAAAAACACCTATATGATTTATAGTCTGTCACTAGCATTAACCTATCCAGCAATTTGTAATGTTATTACTGTAGCTCCCTCTAACATAGTTTCATTACCTGTTGATTCTGCCAGCGGAGCAATTAATTTTCTATTTCCTCGAACAGCTTAGACTGTCCAAAAAAAGTGGCAGTTACAGGAGTTGGGGCAAACCACATGGCACTACAAGGATTAAACACCCCCTCCCCCCCGAAAACAGCAATGTAACTTAGCTTAAAAATGGTTGCTGCAGTTAGGGTTAATTTGTTTGTCTCCAGTTTAAAGGTCATAAATGTAGTTGTTTATTGGACTCTGTCTATACAGCGACAACATTGTCAGAGATATATATTACACACACACCATAACTGCCACAGTAAATATTCATATATGTTTGCACTGGCACAGAGATAAGCAACAATGTCACAAGACATACAGTTTTTAGCTAAACTGTCAAACATGCAAAACGTTAGGTGCAAATCTTGAGCAACCAACAATAATAATTATTGAAGTTTTGCAACAGTAAATATTGCTGTTTTACACAATTATACTGAACATGAATGACAGGAAAGATAGTGATCTTCCCGAAATATAAAAGGAGGTTCTTACTGTATGACAGGGCACAGAGTGAGGCTTTATTGTAGGATTGGTCATAGAGGTATATTTAGTTTGTTTATGTAGATGGTCCACCCATTCCTGTAGATCTTGCTGGTTATTACATGACACAATTATCCTTTCAATCATGTTACCTACAAATAAAACAAAAAATAAATAAACCTTTACGTTCTTTTAGTTGTGGCAAAGTAGATTCTTATTCAACTTACATTACAACATAATAGGTACTGGCTCGTTATGTGGGTTGTTATAAAGTGCAACAATAGGTACTAAATGGTCACGTGACAATAAAGATAGTGCAGCGCAACACAAAGAATAATTAAATAAAATATAAAATATAATAAACAATTAATGAGAATCAGAAAGTGCTTGATGGGATATTCCCATGTGGAATATCCCATCAAGCAGTTGATTACGCGTGATACCATCGGCGTAGTATATATGCTCGAATGTGAGTGCGGCTTGCAATATGTTGGTCGCACGTCACGAGCATTACATATGAGAGTTTAGGAACACATTGGTAACATAAGGAGGGGGAGTAGAAATCACAGTGTATCCAAACATTTTAGGCAGTGTCATCAGAAAGACCCTAAAGGGTTAAAATTCTGGGGCATTGAGAAAGTGTCAAAACACTGGCGAGGGGGACACTATATCCGCCAATTAAGTCGGCGTGAGTCCTTCTGGATATATGAAACCAAGGTATCCTCGCCAGCTGGCCTTAACGTTGAGTTTGACCTTAATTGTTTTATTTCCAACAGATGATGTCTTCTTTTTTATGGTATCTGTATTTTGTATTGTATTCTATTTTATAATACTGTTTAATATTTTTATGGTATATATTTTTTACGTTTTTTAGATTATCTAATATGGTCTAATACAGGGATCTTCAAACTACGGCCCTCCAGCTGTTGTGGAACTACACATCCCATGAGGCATTGCAAAACTCTGACATTCACAGACATGACTAAGCATGATGGGAATTGTAGTTCCTGAACAGCTGGAGGGCCGTAGTTTGAGGACCCCTGGTCTAATATCTCCTTGAGACATTGTTTCTCCTCCTTGTTTTTGGAGTCACTACTAGTGATGGTCCTACAGGGTTAACAGATAAGGAGCTTCTATGTAAATAATATTTTTTACAATATTGTACTGGGTGTGCGATCACGGCTGACATCAATATATAAAGAATTATTTTTAATATTTTTTTAATATATACATTAATATGTATTTACATACTTTTAATTAAGTATATTGTAGCCTCATATTATTATGCCTTTGCTCTCCACCCTTTAGTCCTCGTTATGGCGCCAGGTGCACCTTTCTATTGCATCAGCAGTTGCTGCTTTGCAAGGAGGATTCGAGCATATAGGGCTTTGTTGTGCTGCCATGGTTGTCATGGCAGCCGCAGGCTATTTAAGTTTAGACAGCGGGACGTCTACACACTGCTTTTCCATACCACACGCTGATGAAGTCCCGCCCATAGGGACGTAACGACGTACTAGGGGGAGGGGCCACGTGTGACGTCACCCGCGATTGCCAACCCAAGTGAAATCCATGCTGGTCTATCTTACTGATATGTTTTTGTTTGTTGCACTCTTTCCAGAGTGCCTTTACAGTGAGTTTCTGTCTTTATTATTGCAATAAATTTACAGAGTTTGGCTTCAGAGAGCACTAGATCTCCTTACTTTTTGTTTTATGCCCTGTTTGCCTTACTTGGCTCCGGAATCTGCCATTACTGAGGTTGAGCTGCTGCATCTGTATGCTGTGCCTTTGAGAACAGGAGGTTCTCCATCTCATGCTCTGTGACCTATTGTTGGTCGAAGTGTTAAGGTGAGAGGCCACTCCTGCTATTTGGTGGAAGTTTCTTCTGGGAATCACTCTTCGAATTGTGCACTTGTTTTTTTCCATTTTTGGATCATTTAAACACTTGAGCACTTTTATGGACTTTCTGATTCTCATTAATTGTTTATTATATTTTATTTAATTATTCTTTGTGTTGCGCTGCACTATCTTTATTGTCACATGTCTTGAGGTGTTTTATTTGAATTTACCTAAGTGCTGGCTTGCATTTTAATTTTATTTTTAGTTTGTTGTGTGGGTTCCAGCGCTGAATAATTTCCTTTTTCACTACTAAATGGTCACGTGGCAAAGATTTTTACTTGTGCACACAAAATTAAAGTGATTGTAAACACTTAGTTATTTTTTTAAACATGTTATACTTGCCTGCTCTGTGCAATGGTTTTGCATTAAGGTCTCCCACTGGCACTCCTGGCTCCTTCTCCTGTCGAGTGCTCACCATAGCAAAGCCACTTGCTATAGTGGCACACATGCAAGCTTGTTCCCAAGACAGCTCAGCCCCACTCTCTCCTCACTGGCTGTGATTAAAAGTCACCAATGTCTCCCACTGTGGCCTCTGAGCCTATTAGGAGGGAGAGAGCCGCTGCTCTCATGCACATCGCTGGACCAAGATTGGGGTCAGGTAAGGACAAGGGATGGCTGAAGGTTTCTTCACCTAATGCAGAGAATGCTTTTAAAGTAAAAAAAATATATAAACCTTCAGCCATTCGAAACACTTTTGAAGAGGAACTGCAGTTTGCCCACATAATTTTTAATAAAAACATTTGCCATTCTGAAGCTTCCCTCCAACCACTTATATTATTTTATATATACTGTCATTCTGTAGAAATAGAAATATCCCTCCAACTAGGGCTGCACCTATTTAGCTATGACTAAGCACTGATTGTTTGTGCGAAACGCGTCAGTTTTTACCCCACTGCTTGCTGTGCTTTGTAGTGCTTTTTATCCTTTTTACACCAATAAAGGCTACCTTTTTAGGTTTATTTTGGTGTGCGGCTCTCCATGAATTCTTTACATTGATTTTTAGGGCTGCACCTATACTAGTATCGCTGTCGATACCGAGCATTTGCACGAGTACTTGTACTCGTGCAAAATCTGAGATGCTTGACCCAATACCTGGACACTCAGGGACGATCGGTGCGGTGGTGGGGGAGTTACAATCACAGATCTCCCAGTGTGGCTTTCAATAAAGCATCTGACAGCCACTTCTCTCCCCCCCCTCTCTTGTGGCTTTCAGCTGCTTTATTGAAAGCCACAGAGGGAGATTGGTGCTTGTAACTCCCCCACCACTGCACCAATTGCCCTTGACTGTCCCCTGTATCCTCTGCCGGTCCCCCTCCATGTCCCCCTATGTGTTCTCCAGTCTGGTCCCCTGCCATGTCCTCCTCCGGGTCCACCCGTTTCCTCCTTCGTGCACTCCTCTAGTTCCCCCATGCGCTACTTCCAATTCTCCTCCGGTTCCCCCTGTGCGCTCCTCTGGTCACCCTCTGTGCTCCTCCGCCCTTCCCTGTCCTAGATCTTTTAGGACGGAGAGTGAAGGAAGGAGCCAATATATGTCATTTACGGTCTCCTTTCTTTTTCCGAATGGACAAAGTCACTTTGGGTGCAATTTCAATAGAAATCCATGCAGAAACCCACAGAGATATCTCTAAAATCGCCCCCCGAAGTCGGACTGACATGCGGGTATGAAATTGTGAGAGTTTTGCTGAACTCGCACAATTTCAATCCCGCAGCAGTGTGAACCTAGGCTAAAGTACACAAAGTTTTTAACATTTAACTCCACGTCTATAAACAAAACGTGGCTTAACAAGAGTTACTACGTTTACAGGCTGTTTACAGGCAATTGGCGTTTCAAATGCTTCTGAACATCCATCCTGCTTTCCAAAAAATGCTTCTAAACTGAACTGCCTATAAATCACTAGGGTTGTCCCGATACCGATACTAGTATCGGTATCGTGACCGATACCAAGCATTTGCCCGAGTACTTTTACTCGGGCAAATGATCCCGATGCTTCACCCGATACTTGTCCTGTGTCCTCCTCCTCTGTTTTGCTGCAGTCTCTCTCCCTCTGTGCCCCCCCCCGCCGTGTTTTCCTTCTCCTCCGTGTCCCCCGCCGGTGTTTTCCTTCTCTCCTCCGTGTCCCCGGCTGTTTCCTTCTCTCGCCTGCGCCCCCCCGCTGTTTCCTTCTCTCCCCGTGCCCCCCCGCTGTTTCCTTCTCTCCCCCGTGCCCCCCCATTGTTTCCTTCTCTCCCCCGTGCCCCCCTTGTTTCCTTCTCTCCCCCGTGCCCCCCCTGCTGTTTCCTTCTCTCCCCCGTGCCCCCCCTGCTGTTTCCTTCTCTCCCCCGTCCCCGTGCCCCCGCTGTTTCCTTCTCTCCCCCGTGCCTCCCCCGCTGTTTCCTTCTCCCCTCCCCCGTGCCTCCCCCGCTGTTTCCTTCTCTCCCCCGTGCCCCCCCCCACTGTTTCCTTCTCTCCCCCGTGCCCCCCGCTGTTTCCTTCTCTCCCCCGTGCCCCCCCGCTGTTTCCTTCTTTCCCCCGTGCCCCCCGCTGTTTCCTTCTTTCCCCCGTGCCCCCCCCGCTGTTTCCTTCTCTCCCCCGTGCCCCCCCGCTGTTTCCTTCTCTCCCCGTGCCCCCCCGCTGTTTCCTTCTCTCCCCTGTGCCCCCCCGCTGTTTCCTTCTCTCCCCTGTGCCCCCCCGCTGTTTCCTTCTCTCCCCCGTGCCCCCCTGCTGTTTCCTTCTCTCCCCGTGCCCCCCTGCTGTTTCCTTTTCTCCCCCGTGCCCCCCGCTGTTTCCTTCTCTCCCCCGTTCCCCCCGCTGTTTCCTTCTCTCCCCCGTGCCCCCCGCTGTTTCCTTCTCTCCCCCGTGCCCCCCCGCTGTTTCCTTCTCTCCCCCGTGCCCCCCCACTGTTTCCTTCTCTCCCCCGTGCCCCCCCGCTGTTTCCTTCTCTCCCCCGTGCCCCCCCGCTGTTTCCTTCTCTCCCCCGTGCCCCCCCGCTGTTTCCTTCTCTCCCCCGTGCCCCCCCGCTGTTTCCTTCTCTCCCCCGTGCCGCCCTGCTGTTTCCTTCTCTCCCCCGTGCCCCCCGCTGTTTCTTTCTCTCCCCCGTGCCCCCCTGCTGTTTCCTTCTCTCCCCTGTGCCCCCCGCTGTTTCCTTCTCTCCTCCGTGCCCCCCCCCACTGTTTCCTTCTCTCCTCCGTGCCCCCCCGCTGTTTCCTACTCTCCACCGTGTCCCCCTGGAACTGTCAGGATGGAGAGCGGCGGTAGGAGCCGGTAAACCCGGCTCCTTACTGTTCCGAATGGACAGAGTCAGTGATGACTCTGTCCAATCACAGAACTGAAACATCGTAAACTGTAATTACAATGTTTCAGGGCTGATTAAAAAATAAAATAAAAATTGCAATAAATAATTTAAAAAATAAAATGTAAATAGTAATAAAAAATAAAAAAAAAAAAAAAACACTCACCATCCACTACCCCCCTCTAAAAAAAATAAAAACACGCCACTGTAATAAAAAAATTAAAAAAAGTTTTAAAAAACAAAAAAAAAAAAAAAACGCCAATGTCACGTGACTTTAAAAAAAAGTATCGGTATTCAGTATCGGCGAGTACTTGAAAAAAAAGTATTGGTACTTGTACTCGGTCTTAAAAAAGTGGTATCGGGACAACCCTATAAATCACTATAAATGACTCTGTGTACATGTACTAATAAGATACATAGAGGGGAGTTCAGGGGCAGCTGAAAAACAAAACGCTCAACTGCTTCTAAACGTCCGTTTACCAGCAGCAGTGTTGGAAGTCTTACCCTTTCATGAAATAAAAAGTAAAAAATGTCTTAATCTTAACACAGAAGCAAGGCAAGTTAAATAATGAGAGATGGGGGGTTACCAGAAATTTCATAGGCATTCCTATGATTTTCATTATCTTCCAACTTTGTGATGCACGTCCCCGTTAGAGGAAGTTTGCCCTGTGGGGAAGAAAATGAAACTTACACACGAAAAAAAATGTATTCCTTCTATACAATTGTTTAAAGTGAGCATGTTCTTTGCTCACACTAGACAAATTAACAAGTTCACGTTTCACTTTTGTATTTACTCCAGATCTGTGCAGTAATCTGGAATGAAACATCTCCTGCACTTTGCACCTGTGCAAAAGCTTCCTTAAAAAAAGGCCAGTTGCTGCTGATCTCTTTGTGCAGGGTGACCGACTTGTATTCCCTTTCCCCCATACAGTAGCTTTAGCAACAGAATACATGCAACACAGTAAATATGTTACTGCTCTATTTAACCACTTAAGACCCGGACCAATACGCTGGTAAATGACCCAAGGTGTTTTTGTGATTCGGCACTGCGTCGCTTTAACAGACAATTGCGCGGTCGTGCGACGTGGCTCCCAAACAAAATTTGCGTCCTTTTCTTCCCACAAATAGAGCTTTCTTTTGGTGGTATTTGATCACCTCTGCGATTTTTATTTTTTGCGCTATATACAAAAATAGAGCGACATTTTTGAAAAAAAAACACTATTTTTTACTTTTTGTTAAAAAAAAAATCAAATAAACTACATTTTAGTCAAACATTTAGGCCAAAATTTATTAAGCCACATGTCTTTAGTAAAAAAAAAAAATCGCAATAAAAAAAAATAGCTACCTAGCGGGAACAGCGGCACTAATACAGCGATCAGAAAAATGATCGCTTAGTGACGCTGGCAATAGGGAGTGAAAGGGTTAACTAGGGCGGTGATCAGGGGGTTAAAACTTTATTAGGGGGGGTGGGGGGGCTATCCTGAACCTAACACTAACTGTTTTTTACACTGCCTGTCACACTGACACTAAATGCAGTGATTAAATCACTGCATTCAGTGACACTGTGACAGGGGGGTGGGGGGGGGGGCGATCAACAGGGGTTAATATGCCTATGTGAGTGTGTGTCAGTGTTTGTGTTGGTGCACACTTACTTGTGATGTCTTCTCTCCTCAGCAGCGCTGGGAAACAGCGCTGCGATGAGAGAATACATCATTTCCTCCTTCCTGTGTAAACACAGGAGGAGGAAGTGACAGGCTGGGAGCGCGCTCCCATTGGCTGGGAGCGATCGCGGGGGGGGCGGATATCACGGACATCCGCCCGCAGATCCCGGATCGCTCCCAGAGGTAGGGGGACCCCCGCACGCCGCGGAGGGGGTCCCGATGGGACCCCCGAACCGCACTCAGGCGGGGACGTAAATTTACGCCCTTGTGCCTGTACGTGCCATTCTGTGGCCGTATATGTGCGTGCGGGGGTCCTTAAGTGGCTAAGCTACAGGGAGTGCAGAATTATTAGGCAAGTTGTATTTTGACCACATCATCCTCTTTATGCATGTTGTCTTACTCCAAGCTGTATAGGCTCGAAAGCCTACTTCCAATTAAGCATATTAGGTGATGTGCATCTCTGTAATGAGAAGGAGTGTGGTCTAATAACATCAACACCCTATATCAGGTGTGCATAATTATTAGTCAACTTCCTTTCCTTTGGCAAAATGGGTCAAAAGAAGGACTTGACAGGCTCAGAAAAGTCAAAAATAGTGAGATATCTTGCAGAGGGATGCAGCACTCTTAAAATTGCAAAGCTTCTGAAGCGTGATCATCGAACAATCAAGCGTTTCATTCAAAATAGTCAACAGGGTCGCAAGAAGCGTGCGGAAAAACCAAGGCGCAAAATAACTGCCCATGAACTGAGAAAAGTCAAGCGTGCAGCTGCCAAGATGCCACTTGCCACCAGTTTGGCCATATTTCAGAGCTGCAACATCACTGGAGTGCCCAAAAGCACAAGGTGTGCAAAACTCAGAGACATGGCCAAGGTAAGAAAGGCTGAAAGACGACCACCACTGAACAAGACACACAAGCTGAAACATCAAGACTGGGCCAAGAAATATCTCAAGACTGATTTTTCTAAGGTTTTATGGACTGATGAAATGAGAGTGAGTCTTGATGGGCCAGATGGATGGGCCCGTGGCTGGATTGGTAAAGGGCAGAGAGCTCCAGTCCGACTCAGATGCCAGCAAGGTGAAGGTGGAGTACTGGTTTGGGCTGGTATCATCAAAGATGAGCTTGTGGGGCCTTTTCGGGTTGAGGATGGAGTCAAGCTCAACTCCCAGTCCTACTGCCAGTTTCTGGAAGACACCTTCTTCAAGCAGTGGTACAGGAAGAAGTCTGCATCCTTCAAGAAAAACATGATTTTCATGCAGGACAATGCTCCATCACACGCGTCCAAGTACTCCACAGCGTGGCTGGCAAGCAGGGCCGGCCTTTGGGGTGTGCGGTCGCACAGGGCGCCATAGCAACATGGGCGCCTGGCGACCTGCACAGATTCCGATGGTCACAGATTCGGCGGCGCCCTCCCCCACCCCCCACCCCCCCCCGCGACTGAATATAACTTAGCGCCATTAGCGGGCGCCGGGTGGCATGCCTGGTGACAGGGAGGCGGCGGCAGAGACACAGCAGGCAGGGAGGGTGCAAGTCACACCTGAGCGAGCCGTCAGCACACCCGGAACCCGGCAGCAATAATCCCCCACAGTGTGCAGTGCCGCGGGTCTGAGGAGTCTCGGCTGTCTGTCTCAGTCACAGGCAGCCCAGCACAGTGCACCCGCCTCCCCCTTTTCCGTCCTGTGCTGTGTGTGTGCAGCACGTGGCTCAGATGACCAGCTTGCCTGGTTTACAGGTCTGAAAGGGGGAGGGGTGTCTTTGTTGTAGAGGGGAGGGGGGATTCGGTATTGTAGGGGGAGGGGGTTCTGTATTGTGGGGGGGTCTGTATTGGGGGGGTTCTGTATTGTAGGGGGTTCTGCATTGTGGGGGGTGTTCTGTATTGTAGGGGGAGGGGGTTCTGTATTGTGGGGGGGTTCTGTAATGTATAGGGGAGGGGGTTCTGTATTGCGTGGAGGGGGGGTTCTGTATTGTACGGGGGGCTGCAATGTAGGGGTGGATCAGTATTATAGGAGGGGGGGTTCTTCATTGTGGGGGGGGGGGGGGGTTTCTGTATTGTGGGGGCTCTGTATTGAAGCGGGGGTTCTGTATTGTGGGGGGGAGGGGGTTCTGTATTGTGGGGGGAGGGGGTTCTGTGTTGTAGGGGGTCTGCACTGTTCGGGTGGATCTGTATTGTAGGGGGGAGGGGGTTCTGCATTGTGGGGGGGTTTTGTATTGTAGGGGGGTTCTGTATTGGGGGGGTCTGTATTGTAGGGGGAGGGGGTTCTATATTGTGTGGAGGGGGGTTTCTGTATTGTAGGGGGTCTGCACTGTAGGGGTGGATCTGTATTATAGAAGGGGGGTTCTACATTGTGGGGGGTATCTGTATTGTAGGGGGTTCTGTATTGGAGGGGTCTGCACTGTAGGGGTGGATCTATATTGTAGGGGGGAGGGGGTTCTGCAATGTGGGGGGGTTCTGTATTGTGGGGGGGTTCTGTATTGTAGGGGGATCTGTATTGGGGGGGGGTTTCTGTACTGTAGGGGGGAGGGGGGTTCTATATTGTGTGGAGGGGGGGTTTCTGTATTGTAGGGGTCTGCACTGTAGGGGTGGATCTGTATTATAGAAGGGGGGGTTCTGCATTGTGGGGTGGTTTTGTATTGTAGGGGGTTCTGTATTGTAGGGGGAGGGGGTTCTGTATTGGAGGGGTCTGCACTGTAGGGGTGGATCTATATTGTAGGGGGGAGGGGGTTCTGCATTGTGGGGGGGGGTTCTGTATTGTGGGGGGGGTCTGCACTGTAGGGGTGGATCTGTATTGTAGGGGGGTTCTGTGTTGTGTTTATAGGAGAGGGGGGTTCTGTTTAATAGGAGGGGGTCTGCTCTGTAGAGGTGAATCTGTATTGTAGAGGGGGTTCTGTATTGTAAGGGAGGTTTGTACTATAGGGGGATGGGTCTGCACTGTAGGGGGAGACTGTAGGGAGGTCTGTGTGACATGCAGGGGTCCAGAACTGTTAGGGGGGTGTCTGTAACAGTAACATATAAGTGTCTAGAGCTGTGGGGGGCTGTGTAATGTAAAGTGATGCAGGGTGTTGTATAATGTAACGGGGTCCAGAGGTGCAGTTGTGGAGAGGGGTACACAGTCGTGACAGAGATATTGAAAGATGCAGGGGGCACAGTGGGATTTTCAATTTTACTGTGGGGGGGGTGTAGATATAGGATCCGTCCCGGGTGACAAATGCTCTAGGTATGCCCCTGCTGGCAGGCCAGGCCACAGGCGGATTCTGCAGGAATGACAGTGTGGGCGGCTGTCCCTGCCTTGTTAGGAGTCGGAGATCACTGTTACTGCTGGCAGTCTGTGGGTTACTCATTAAGATTGCCGCCGCTCGGCGACAGTGCGGCGGCCATCTTTAAAACTGGACAAAGTACTGGCAGGCCACAGGCGGATTCTGCTGGAAAGACGGCGTGGGCGGCTGTCCTTGCCTTGCTATGAGGAGCAGGAATGAGGAACTCACATGCCATGCGCACTGAGAAGACAAAGGAGCGCAAGAATCCACAGAAGCAGGCAGCGGATGTAAAAACTTTTTTCTGTAAGTAAATTATTTTTTTATAAGTGCAGTGTACTGTTTAATGTCTGTTTTGTATTTTATTATTTAAATAGGGTGTTTCTTAAAGGAACAGTAAATACAAAAGTTAAAAAAATACTTTATTGTAATTATGTTTGATATTTGATAGTAAATTTACAGGTAGTGGTATGATACCATGTGAACTATATAGCGGCATTATGATTTACTTTATATGTGGCGTTATTATAGCGTGTGATTTGCAGTATAGGTGGCGTTATTATAGCGTTTGATTTATAGTATAGGCGGTGTTATTATAGCGTGTGATATACAGTATAGGTGGCGTTATTATGTGAATAAAAGTTGTATTTTTAAATGGAGCCGGTATTGGAGAAAGGGGTGGACACTGAAGGGGTGTGGTTACGGAGGGGTGTGGTTACTATGGGGCGCTGTAAATCTTTCTCGCACAGGGCGCCTAAAGGCCTAAGGCCGGCCCTGCTGGCAAGAAAGGGTATAAAAGAAGAAAAACTAATGACATGGCCTCCTTGTTCACCTGATCTGATCCCCATTGAGAACCTGTGGTCCATCATCACATGTGAGATTTACAAGGAGGGAAAACAGTACACCTCTCTGAACAGTGTGTGGGAGGCTGTGGTTGCTGCTGCACGCAATGTTGATGGTGAACAGATCAAAACACTGACATAATCCATGGATGGCAGGCTGCATGAGTGTCCTTGCAAAGAAAGGTGGCTATATTTGTCACTGATTTGTTTTTGTTTTGTTTTTGAATGTCAGAAATGTATATTTGTGAATGTTGAGATGTTATATTGGTTTCACTGGTAAAAATAAATAATTGAAATGGGTATATATTGTTTTTTGTTAAGTTGCCTAATAATTATGCACAGTAATAGTCACCTGCACACACAGATAACCCCCTAAAATAGCTAAAACTAAAAACAAACTGAAAAACTACTTCCAAAAATATTCAGCTTTGATATTAATGAGTTTTTTGTGTTCATTGAGAACATGGTTGTTGTTCAATAATAAAATGAATCCTCAAAAATACAACTTGCCTAATAATTCTGCACTCCCTGTATATTCTTGGTTTGTAAGGGCATTTTGTGAACAGATTTATATTGTTTGGGTTAACTTGCGATTATTATTATATTATACAGGATTTACATAGTGCCAACAGTTTGCAAATATATTTAAATGGAAGCTTTTGTGTTCATAGTTCAGATGTAATTGTTTGAGCATGCACAAACATCCACCATATTTGTGAAGCACTTTAGGTGCCATAACACAGTTCTCATTAAAAAAAAAAAAAAAAATCTGGTATGATATTAGAAATTCATAGCCCATGTATACTAGAGCCTTACTGTTAAGATGGTTTATACTCTAGGATTAAATCACAAGTCACATTATCTAAACACATTCAAGTTACCATTCTGAAACAGCTACATTATCTCACAAAAGTGAGTACACCCCTCAGATTTTTGTAAATATTTTATTATATCTTTCCATGTGACAAAATTAAGAAATTACACTTTTCCACAATGTAAAGTAGTGAGTGTACAACTTGTATAACAGTGTAAATTTGCTGTCCCCTCAAAATAGCTCAACACACAGCCATTAATGTCTAAACCGTTGGCAACCAAAGTGAGTACACCCCTAATTGAAAATGTCCAAATTGGGTCCCAATTAGCCATTTTCCCTCCCCGGTGTCATGTGTCTTGTTAGTGTTGCAAGGTCTCATGTGTGAATGGGGAACAAGTGTGTTAAATTTGGTGTTATTGCTCTCACTCTCTCATACTGGCCACTAGAAGTTCAACATGGCACCTCAAGGAAAAGAACTCTGAGGATTCTGAAAAAATGAATTGTTGCTGTACATAAAGATGGCATAGGCAATAAGAAGACTGCAAAGACTCTGAAACTGAGCTGCACCACGGTAGCCAAGACCATACAGCGGTTTAACAGGCAAAGTACCACTCAGGATCAGGCCTTGCCATGGTCGACCAAAGAAGTTGAGTGCACATGCTCATCGTCATATCCAGAGGTTGCCTTTGGGAAATAGACGTATGAGTGCTGCCAGCATTGCTGCAGAGGTTGAAGGAGTGGAGGGTCAGCCTATCAGTGCTCAGACCATACACCGCATCAAATTTGTCTGCGTGGCTGTCGTCCCAAAAGGAAGCCTCTTCTAAAGATGATGCACAAGAAAGCCCACAAGCAGTTTGCGGAAGAGAAGCAGACTAAGGACATGGATTACTGGAACCATGTCCTGTGGTCTGATGAGACCAAGATAAATGTATTTGTTTCAGATGGTGTCAAGCGTGTGTGGCGACAACCAGGTGAGGAGTACAAAGACAAGTGTGTCTTGCCTACAACAGTCAAGCGTGGTGGTGGGAGTGTCATGGTCTGGGGCTGTATGAGTGCTGCCAGCACTGGGGAGCTACTATTCACTGAGGGAACCATGAATGCCAACATGTACTGTGACATACTGAAGCCGAGCATGATCTCATCAGTTCGAAAGACTGGGCCGCAGGGCAGTTTTCCAACATGATAATGACCCCAAACGCACCTCCAAGACGATTACGGCCTTGCTAAAGAAGCTGAGGGTAAAGGTGTTGGATAGAAACAGAAAGGTGTCTCCAGACCTAAACCCTATTGAGCATTTGTGGGGCATTCTCAAACGGAAGGTGTAGGAAAGCAAGGTCTCCAACATCCACCAGCTCCGTGATGTCATCATGGAGGAGTGGAAGAGGACTCCAGTGGCAACGTGTGAAGCTCTGGTGAACTCCATGCCTAAGAGGGTTAAGGCAGTGCTGGAAAATAATGGTGGCCACACAAAATATTGACACTTTGAGCCCAATTTGGACATTTTCACTTAGGGGTGTAATAACTTTTGTTGCCAGCGGTTTAGACATTAATGGCTGTGTATTGTGTAATTTCTTCAGTGTTGTTACATGAAAAGATTTAAAAAAATATTTACAAAAGTGTGAGGGGTGTACTCACTTTTGTGATATACTGTACTTCGAAAAGGCCCACATTGCAAATATATTATTAAACCTGAATACTAAAGTTGCGACCAAACTGATCATTTATAGAGAAGCCTTCAAATCATAAATGTATTACATTTAATAACGGTAAGGGCCAGAAATACAAACCCTCTACATACCTGATAGATAAAACCGCTCATTCTTGGACTTGCAGACAGCATTAATAACACATTAGGAAAGAGTAGAAGATACCGTTCATTCTTTTCCTTGTAGAAGAGGCAAAAATAAAAACAGCCATTTATTAATATATTAAAAACACATTTATTTTCAAATCTCATATTAATTGTCAAGAGGTGGTGATTATTTAAAGGGATGTTTTTTTCTTCAAAAGCAGGCCAACTCTTTGCCCCTCAAGCTCAGAAATAATTCTAGAAAAATACTTAAACTTTACAGAATTAGAGAAGCGGTAAGCCACAGCTTATTTCTGCATTGTCCAATGCAGGACATAATTTTAGACATCATCATGCTGGAGGAATCGGAGGTTCACACTAATAACATTTATGTCAGACCAACTTCCTTATACTTGTTACAAGTACAGTCCGCAATTAAATATTTTTTTAGGTTGTACCTTGTAATCTATCTTTGCAACCCGGCTTCCGAGTGCTTCTCCCCGCGGGAGTAGGCGTTTGTCTGCCGAGGAGGAATGTCATCTGGGAGGTCGCCCAGTTGATTGACGTCCATTCCCCCCGGCGGATCAGACCCCGCCCCCCCGTATTGCGTAGGCGTGCACAAGTCACTGTGCTTCGGAAAAAAGCTGAACGTGCAGAGCTGTGAGTCGGTTCTATACGGTGCCTGCGCTGCACAGCTCTGCACGTTCGGCTTCTTTCGGAAACGCTGTGACTTGTGCGTGCCTACGCAATACGGGGGGCGGGGCCTTATCCGCGGGCGGGGGGAACGGGCGGCAATCATCTGGGCGACCTCCTAGATGACATTCCTCCTCGGCAGAGAAACACCTACTCCCGCGGGGAGAAGCACCCGGAAGCCGGGTTGCAAAGACAGATTACAAGGTACGTACAGCCTAAAAAATTGCGGACTGTACTTGTTACAAGTATAAGGAAGTTGGTCTGACATTAATGTTATTAGGGTGAACCTCCGCTTTAAGCTGGCCCATAGATGGCATAGAAGAGCATATGGGTAGAGTTTCAAGTGAAAATTCTTAGGAAAAGAAAGTTTGTTCTACAGTGACAAAAAAAAAAAAAAATTCAAAGGAGCAGAATCTCTTTAATAAAGAATTTCTAGCAGTGTACAGTATGTGGTTTTTGACCTGTAAAGTCCACCCATTACAAAATGAAACATTAAAAGCAAACAAAAGCACATTTAAAAGTTCTGTTCTGACATGTTATGTAAGAAATCTTTAAAAAACTATTTGAAGACAAGCTCTTTATACTAATGTAAGTGACCCTGGCACTTCCTGCTGTGTTTCTGCTGCTGGTCCTCTACAACCACCAAAATGAAATTGTGGACTAAAGCGATGGTTCCAGAATTTAGGAATAAAAGGGAATGCCTGAAACTGCCTTAAATAAGATGGGTAATAATAAAAATAAATAAAAAAAAAACAGTAACCATGAATATTCATGTACATTTAAATTGGCAGAATAATTCTACCTAAATACTAAAAGGAAATACTATTAATTCACATACTGTAAAGTCCTGCAAATGTATAGTGCTTTGCTCATTGGGAGCTACTGAAGTTTTTTTTTTTTAGTTAACGTCCGTCTGAATAATGAATTCCTGAGTACTGGATGTCAAGTCTTAGTATGCCATATATGAAATTTGACTATCAACAGGTGGCATGTTTCATTCTTGTATAAACAGCTGGAGTGTGAAAAATGTAGTCCATGCCACAACTAAAACAAGGCACAATGCGCCATACAAGCACTAAAAGCATTTAAAAGGAAATTCCAGTTAGTACCATACAGCACCCTCTTAAGAGATGGTTGTCTCTTTAGAACTTGTAATGGCATTTTTGTAATATTCCCAGGAGCCAATGCAGAGAATATGCACAGTGTAGGCTTATATATTATTATGTATTTACATTTTTTATAATGCAAGTTTTAAGAATATCATATCAAGTTTAAGACCAAGATATATTATATTTAATTAAATTGAGCTTAAAAGTATGAACACAATTATAAAACAGCATAGCAAAAAAAAAAAATGAAAATTCCAAGTTTTGTAGAAAGGGTCTTTAACAGATTTTAAATTATAGTTACCTCATTTCCTGCACACTGTATCAATACTTGTGACATGTAAAGAACAGTGCCTAGGGTCTTGATATCTTCCCCTTCCCAACCACGAATAGCTTCATTCAGAATCTGAAGCTCCAGTTCCTTTCTTTTTCTCACTTCTTGGCACTGAGCCTGAAAGCATAAAACAGGCTAGTCACAATTCATTCTTAACCACAATGACCTGTCGTAATGTCGCAATGTAAATAAAAGTCCAGTAAACTGTTTTTGTGCAATTTACATAGCATGTCTATTTCAATTAGGATTGCAAGAAATAAATATAGAGGTTTTAACCCCTTCAATACCGGGCTTTTATACCACCTCCATACCGGGCCTATTCTGACACTTCTCTCCTACATGTAATAATCATCATTCTTTTGCTAGAAAATTACACAGTACCCCCAAACATTATATATGTTTTTTTAGCAGACACCCTAGGGAATAAAATGGCGGTCATTGCAACGTTTTATCTCGCACGGTATTAACGCAATCATTTTTCAAACGCCTTTTTTTTTGTAAAAAAAATAGTTTCATGAATTAAAAAAACAACAAAACAGTAAAGTTAGCCCATTTTTTTTGTATTATGTTACACCGAGTAAATAGATACCCAACATGTCATGCTTTAATTATGCGCACACTCATGAAATGGCGCCAAACTTCAGTACTTAAAAATCTCCATAGGCAACGCTTTATTTTTTTTCTACAGGTTACCAGTTTAGATTTACAGAGGAGATCTAGTGCTAGATTCGTTGCTGGCACTCTAACGCACGCACAATAAATCTTTTATTTTTTATTTATTTTTCCACTTTTTTTCCCACTTTTATTCCTATTACAAGGAATGTAAACATCCCTTATAATAGGAAATGTGTGCGACAGGTCCTCTTTAAGGAGAGATGCGGGGTCAATAAGACCTCACATCTCTCCTCCAGGCTGGAAACCATGAGATCGGTGAAAAAAAATTCACCGATCTCATGAATGGTGGCTTACAGCCGCAATCGCGACTTTGTTTACTTACGGGGACCCGGGCGTGACGTCATCACATCGCGCCCGGTTCATCCGACGGTCATAGAGATGACTGGTGACCATCTGGTCACCAGTCATCTCTATGCTTCCTGCCGACGATTCGTTCTCCGGGCCCCCGAAGGCACGGGAGAGCCCGGAGAAGCACCGGATGGCGGCGGGAGGGGGGGATGTCCCCTCCCGCGGCCTGTAAGAACGATCAAGCGGCACTATGATCGTTCTTAGATTGTGCAGAATCGCCGGCTGAAGAAGAGGATATCTGGATGATGCCTCTGGCTGCAGGCATCATTCAGATATCCACCCGCAAAGCCCAGGCCGTCAATTGACGGCCACTTAGGATGGTAGATCCCATCTCAGGCCGTCAACTGTATATGACTGGGTATTGAAGTGGTTAAAAGAAATTCCTGTGCATCAAGACCATCTTTTAACCACTTGCGCACTAGGCACTTATACCCCCTTTCTAACCAGGCCAATTTCCAGCTTTGAGTGCTGTCAAACTTTGAATGACAATTACTCAGTGCTGCAGCACTGAACCCATATGACATGTCTGTCCTTTTTTCCCACACAAATAGAGCATTCTTTTGGTGGGCACTGATGAGGATCCACTGATCCTCATCAGTGCCCAGATGGCACTGTGGGGACTAATGTGGCACTGTGGGAATGGATGTGGCACTGATCAGCACATAAATATCAAGCAGACTCACGCTGCTGCAGCTTCTCCCTCCTCTCCTCACATGCTGTATCAGTGTGAGGATGCCTCTCCAGAACTAGCAGGTTAATTTTTGCTATTCGGCACTGCGTCGCTTTAACCGACAATTGCGCACCCACGCGACATGTCTCCAAAACAAAATTGACGTCTTTTTCCCCCCCACAAATAGAGCTTTCTTTTGGTGGTATTTTATCACCTCTGCACTTGTTATTTTTTGCACGATAAACAAAAAAAAAAGCATACATTTTGAAAAAAAAATAGCAATAATTCTTACTGTTAAGGGGCGTGGCTTCATGACAGGAACAAGATCAGTGACAGTGTTACTAGGCAGAATGGGGGGATGTTGTGTTTACACACAACATCTCCCTGTTCTTCAGCTCTGTGACCTGATCGTGGGGCATCGGCTGCAATCGGGTCTCGCAGGCACGGTCACTGAGCTCGCAAGCACACTGCCAGCAGTGCACTACCACATGGCAATTTAAAGGGGACGTACCTGTACGCCCTTTTGCCTGTTAGTGGCATTTTGTTGATGTAAAAGTGCATGCACTAGGCAATCCTTGAGGAGCACTCTGGTGGTCAGCACACCTCTCGTGTAATTGGGGATCTATTGGGGAGGGCAGTTGGTGGCGATTCCACCCCCTCCCCCTATGTTTCCTCTATAGTGCCTCGCTCGTCTTCTGCGCTCTCCTCTCCCTTGATCTGCTTTCCTTCTTTCTCCTGTTTCCCCCCCCCCCCTTTTTTCTTTCCCCTCTTTTTTTTAAATATATTTAGTTTTTTTTACTTTTATTTTATTTTGCATACCATGGTGGTCGAATCCCGACATAGGTGTCGGGCATCGCTCTTATTTTTTACATATGTCTTAGTGTTTACAATACCTGTATTGAGTACTTTGACTGGTACCTTCCCACCCCTACATGAGTCCATTGGGCCTGTATTATGCTGCACTATGTCCTCCTTGAATGATAGTTTCCTGATACTCCTATGTTCCTTCTGCGACGCCCTTCTTAATGGCGTAATCTGGAGGCAATATCTGTGGACTCATTCTCCCCTAAATGTTGTACCCTATAACTTCCCCTTTTGATGGAACTATGCATTCGCACCTTTGCTGTATGTTTTTTAGTACTTTGTATACCATCTGTGAACAAAATATTTTTTTTCAATAAAAAATTTGTGAAAAAAAAAAAAAAAAAGCAAAACCAAATAACATTTCCAGCTCAACGCCAGCCTGTCTGCAACAAACCTAATTATTCTGTCTAACCGTTTTTGTAAAAAAACAAGGGGTTTAGTTAGCACACATTTGCAAATACAAGGTGTAAGCTGCAGAGCCGCTTCAAGTATATAATAAAGTTTTGTTTTGTTGGTAAAAAAAAAAAAGTGCATGCACTGGTCGGCAAGTGGTTAAAAGGATGAGTTCAGTATCTGACCCCTTTCCCCCCAATCCCCACCCCTTGCGTGGGGCAGATCCCTGTATATCAGTGAACCACAATGCGCTGATTACTGTAAAAATGACACTGGCAGTGAAGGGGTTAACCACTAGGTGGTGGTGTGAAAGGTTAAGCGTGCCCTAGGGAGTAATTCTTACCATCAGGGGCGTGGCTACATGACACGTCACTGCTTGTTGTTCCCAATCACAGGGAACAGACAATCAGTGACAGTGTCACTAGGCAGAATTGGTAGATGCACGTTTACACTTGCCTCTCCCGTTCTGCAGCACTGTGATCTGGAGTAGCGGGGTGTCTACAGTGATATTCGGCTTCCACTAGAAAACCATATGCATAGCATTTGCATAATTACACTGGACCAATGTTACTATGTAAAGGTAAAAGATGCCATACATCCTTGGAGATTTTCTTTAAGAATTCACATATACATACACAGTCACTCACATACATACACAGTATATAGATCATAGAGACACATGCACACACAGTTTATCATTTTTAAGAAAACTGAAAATTTGTGCGATTTCAAATCGCCATATGCACAAAATGAAAGAAATTTCACCACAAAGACTGTTTACCGACAGGTTCTTGAAAGCCGTCATGGATTTCTGTATATCTGGTCTATCTGGGTGATAATCCTAAAAACAGAGAACCCTAAAATAAGCTTTTCAAATATTTTCAAGAACAGTTTAGTATGCTTTCAATGTAATCACAACATTTTAAAAACAAGCTTAGCCCTAATAATATTGCTAAATTATTAAAGCGACATTGTTCCCTCAGTCAGCATCAAATGATGGATCTGGGCTTATTTGGCAAGGAAGGTACATACAGGGCTATATGTGTAGCAGACGAGGAGAGTCAGTGGCGGACTTACATTAGGGTGGATCATTCAGCCACCTAGGGCCCGATTACCCCACCTCTTAATTAGCTTACTGTACAATATAACGGAGCAGTGGTGGGACCAGCAAATTTTCCTTTACACACAAATAGGCATATGCCAGCCCTGCTGCCCACTTTTGTCATACAGATAGTAGATTAGGAATTTTTTGCATGCTTGATACTGTATTATGGAGGAAGCCATCTTGTGTGCTATACTGTTAATACAATAGTCAGGATGCCAATGTACAAGTCTGCATCTAGCAAATATTTACATTCTCCACACATTAAACCTGAGGCACCATTTTTTTTTTTTTTTAGAGACAGAAAAGAGAAAGTGTACAGTGTGTATTTTAGTATCTTGGGTTACAGCAAAAGCACAGGTGCCTAGAGTCCCTTGCTAAAGTACAACAAATCTCTGGCCCATAGGGGCTTTTTGGTACAAGAGCTGAAGTGGTTCTAAACCCTTACATATACCCAGAGAAGCGACTAGCTTCAGATGATAGGGATTAAACACATCTTCTACATAAGTCGTGCCTGTTTTTCTGCAGCTTTCCTTTTCTGTAAAGCTGTTTAAACTGCAGAATTTATACAGCTTGGCTGAGCTTTCAAAAAGCAAGTGGTGTTGAAATAAAGTTACACTCTGCAAATCTCAGTGAGAGATGATTGGAGGGGAGGGAAGGGACACCCCCTCCCCCCTTCACATAGCAAACAAAACAGAGCTGAGGCTGTCAATTACAGGCTGTGTGCTGGTGCTTCCTCTCCCGTCACCTTTTTGTGACAGAAAAACTTGCCAGAAGTGACTCATGCTAGCAGAGGAATAAGGCAGCAAACAGACACTCAGTGCTTTGGATTGAGACAAGTACAGCGGAATATGTTTTGTGCATATTTTAAGTCAACGGTTTACAACCACTTAAAAGTGTGTGAATGTATATATACAGTGCAGAAAATAAGTATTTGAACACCCTGCTATTTTGCAAGTTCTCCCACTTGGAATCATGGAGGGGTCTGAAATTGTTATCGTAGGTGCATGTCCACTGTGAGAGACATAATCAAAAATAAAAATTCCAGAAATCACAATGTATGATTTTTTTAACTATTAATTTGTATGATACAGCTGCAAAGAAGTATTTGAACACCTAAGAAATTCAATGTTAATATTTGGTACAGTAGCCTTTGTTTGCAATTACAGAGGTCAAACGTTTCTTGTAGTTTTTCACCAGGTTTGCACACACTGGAGGAGGGATTTTGGCCCACTCCTGCACACAGATCTTCTCTAGATCAGTCAGGTTTCTGGGCTGTCGCTGAGAAACACGGAGTTTGAGCTCCCTCCAAAGATTCTCTATTGGGTTTAGGTCTGGAGACTGGCTAGGCCACGCCAGAACCTTGATATGCTTCTTACATAGCCACTCCTTGGTTATCCTGGCTGTGTGCTTCGGGTCATTGTCATGTTGGAAGACCAGCCTCGACCCATCTTCAAAGCTCTAACTGAGGGAAGGAGGGTTGTTGCCCAAAATCTCGCAATACATGGCGGTCCGGTCATCTCCTTAATACAGTGCAGTCGCCCTGTCCCATGTGCAGAAAAACACCCACAAAGCATGATGCTACCACCCCCATGCTTCACAGTAGGGATGGTGTTCTTGGGATGGTACTCATCATTCTTCTTCCTCCAAACACGGTTAGTGGAATTATGACCAAAAAGTTCTATTTTGGTTCTCATCTGACCACATGACTTTCTCCCATGACTCCTCTGGATCATCCAAATGGTCATTGGCAAACTTAAGACGGGCCTTGACATGTGCTGGTTTAAGCAGGGGAACCTTCCGTGCCATGCATGATTTCAAACCATGACGTCTTAGTGTATAACCAACAGTAACCTTGGAAACGGTGGTCCCAGCTCTTTCAGGTCATTGACCAGCTCCTCCCGTGTAGTCCTGGGCTGATTTCTCACCTTTCTTAGGATCATTGAGACCCCACAAGGTGAGATTTTGCATGGAGCCCCAGTCCGAGGGAGATTGACAGTCATGTTTTAGCTTCTTCCATTTTCTAATGATTGCTCCAACAGTGGACCTTTTTTCACCAAGCTGCTTGGCAATTTCCCCGTAGCCCTTTCCAGCCTGGTGGAGGTGTACAATTTAGGTGCCAGTTTCTCATAAAAGTTTTGTAGTATGTTTAATGTATATCCATCTGGGCCAGGGGCTTTACCTGATTTCATTTCTTTGATTGCTGCTAGAAGTTCATCTGGAGTTATCGCCCCCTCCATACTAGCTATAGTTTCTTCTGGAAGTCTGGGCATACCTGATTCGTTTTAAATACTCCTTTACTCTATTCTCTCTGAGCTGATTCTTCACTGCTGTAGATTTGTTCTCCAGTTGGTACAGTTTGCCGTAATATTCTCTAAAGGCTTTTGCGATTAATTGCGATGAGTTAACCAGTTTATCTCCTTGTATTTTTATTTTTTCGATATGGTTTTTAGATCTTATATTTCTCTCAATGCCTTCACCAGCATCCTGCTTGGTTTATTCCCAAATTCATAATATGCCCTTCGGCATCTACTTAATTTAGCCTTAGCCTTATCCATAAGTATCAAATTTAGTTTATCTCGAAGGATCATTAGTCTCTCTTCGGTGCTTATTTTTTGCGATCTCTTATGTTCATTTTCTAATATTCGGATCTCCCCAAGCAGGCGATCCAACTCAGCATTGAGAGCTCTCTTTCTATGAGCTCCTAGTGAGATGAGGATTCCTCTCAGATAACATTTATGGGCCTCCCAGTTACATAATGGTGATGTATCTTCGTCTTTATTTAATGTAAAAAACATTTCTATTTCTTGCTTTATCTTATCCTCATACTCTGGCTCTTTAATTAATGTTTCATTGATCCTCCAGTTCCATTCCCTCGGGCCTGCTGTCCCCCATTCAATAACACCACTAACTGGGTCATGGTCTGATAATGAGAATGAGCCATTGAGGTTTCTCTTAAATTCAGCAATATACTTTGGTCCACAAATATGTAGTCGATCCTCGTGTATGTTTTATATTTTGGTGAGTAAAAACTGTAGTCTCTCTCATGTGTATGTAACGTCCTCCATATGTCTATTAACTGTAGGTTTTGTAGTATTTCCCTTGCTTTTCTTAGTTTTATGTTGGATATATTATAGGATCCCTTGGAAGAATCAAGACTAGGATCTAGTACCATATTCATATCTCCCCCCAAAATCAAGACCCCCTCTCTACCCGGGTCACCGTCTCCGCAAATTTTCCAGAGCCGAGACCGGGTCTTCATTCGGGAGGTAGAGGTTTACTAAGGTAACCTTTTGCTCGTTTAATGTCCCTTTCCCATAGAGAAATCTTCCTTCCTCGTCGGTTTCTACTTTGATTCCTTCCATGTTACCATTTTTGGCTAGCATGATTGCCACTCCATTAGCCTTTGAGGTCTGAGATGCCCCCATATATACTACTGGGAATTTTTGGCTCTTCATCTTTGGGATCTTGTCTTTCCTAAAATGTGTTTCTTGCAAAAACACTATTTGTGATTTTAGTCTCCCTAATTCATTTATTATTTTTGATCTTTTTTTCTGGGATGTTTAACCCTTTTACATTATAAGTGGTAATGTTTAATCTATCCATCCTGCCTCTTCCTCTTCACTCCCCTCTTGTTCTCTCTATAGCTTCCGGTATACGTACTGGTCTCAGGAAAACGGAGGCGGGAATAAGGCGGATTTAAGAGTGCCTACAAATAAAGGCAAAAAGGTGAACGAGGAGGAGAGAAAAAAAAAAAAAAAAAGCCCACCCCCCTGTAGCTCGGATTCTGGTCCTCCGTTCAAGTATCCGAGTATTCTTGGCTCCTACCTCCGTGGTGGCCTAGCTCCTAGGGCCCTTCCAACGGTTGGTGTGAGCAGAAAAAAAACAAAAAAAGAACCCCACCACCTGAGCGTCTCCGACTTTCTCCACCAGGAGGAGAGGCGCTCTATGGGGGAAACGTATAAAAGCATTGCGGAGAGTTCCAATTTTGTCTCTAGTGTCTTTGGACAGCTCTTTGGTCTTGGCCATGTTAGTAGTTGGATTCTTACTGATTGTATGGGGTGGACAGGTGTCTCTATGCAGCTAACTGACCTCAAACAGGTGCATCTAATTTAGGATAATAAATGGAGTGGAGGTGGACATTTTAAAGGCAGACTAACAGGTCTTTGAGGGTCAGAATTTCTAGCTGATAGACAGGTGTTCAAATACTTTTTGCAGGCTGTATCATACAAATAAATAGTTAAAAAATTCATAAATTGTGATTTCTGGAATTTTTCTTTTTGGATTATGTCTCTCACAGTGGACATGCACCTACGATGACAATTTCAGACCCCTCCATGATTTCCAAGTGGGAGAACTTGCTAAAATAGCAGGGTGTTCACATACTTTCTTTTCTGCACTGTATTATACATAGATAATAATCCTTTACAAGTTTATGCAGCACAAGAGAGCAATCACAGGACTCGACAAGAGAATCATTCCAGTTCTGTTTTAATTGAGCACAGCCTTGGTAAAAAAAGGTTGACTGTAACCCACCCAAACGTCAATAAGCTCAAATTACATGATAGGCATACATGTATATTAGGATTCATGATTAATAAAATGTTTATATTTTAATATAAATTCTAATCACAATGAGCTTTTTGGCAAAAAAATTGGGAGTAAAAACATCATAATGAGTGCTGTGGTTTCAAACAGCTAATACAAAGTTTATTTAGCATTAGATTTGGAAAGTGCATTTATTAGTAACACAGCGTCATGTTATTACTAGTGATTAAATTATCATGGTGACGCAAATTGCTTTTGATTGAAGCTTTGCTATTAACAGCATAGTAGTAATGATCTAGTGATTTAGTACCCTAGAGCGCCTACTGCTGGCAGCAGACGCTAAATGTAAACTGTTTATTTGTAAAAAAAAATCTATATTAAACTGGGTATTAAAAACATGTGTTCAATATATCACTTTGCATTCAATGTAATGCTTATGGAGAAACACATTATCATTTTTTTTACTCCATGTGTCGTTCCAACTCTTTTAGTAATGTTGGGTACTTGTCCCGACGCATAAATGGCTTACTAAGGCCGGTCGTTAACACAAGAATACCAGGAGCAGTGGCACCTTTCATCTCCATAATTCTCTTCAAAGCTCTTCACTACAATGATAAAAGATACAGAAGAGACTTATCACTTAGCTGTTAATGCCAGCTCAGACAGTGTCATTCTCCCTTAAAAAAAAACATTTAAAAAAAATCTCTGAAAAAATGCTTCCTTCTCTAATATTACTTTGTAGATCTACAGATTATGATTGATTTATAAAAAAACACAAAAAAAAAAAACAAATAGGGATTAAAAGTTTACAATTACAACCCCTGCCCGCCCCCAACATAAACCCAGTTTTTTAAAGATTTCAGTACTTTTTTGGGGTTAGAAGAAAAAATAATAATCTAATGGAAGTCAGGTTTTAGTTTAAACATGTAAAAATAAAAAATCAATTGCTTAAACACAGTATACTCAAATTAGCCTTTCCTATAAAAGGATCATCTTAACATTGTAATAGCTAATCAGCTAAAAAAAAATGGGATTAAAGTGAATGTAAACCCACAATTTTTTTTTTTTTTTTTTGCTGTCACAATGTACAGTTTACGATTTCCTGTCATCTGTGCCCAGTCTTGCCACAAAGAGTTAATGCAGCTCTGAGCAATCCTCTTCATTTTTCCAGTGAGATAAAACAGACAGACAAACAGGAGACATTTTTTGTCGTTCTTCCCCCTTGCTGTGAATGACAGGTTATTTACATATCTCATGCACAGGCATTATTTTATAACTCCCACCCCCATCATTTTCTGAAGTCATGTGGTTACTTTTCTGGATTTTGACTGGATGTTAGTGATCATAGCAGAATTTAGTGTAAGGAATACACTGGAGAAAATGCATGTTGACCAGGGGAGTCTAATGACATCACCGACTCCACCCACAGAGCTCCAGACAACAGATCACCCACAGAATCTGCAGACAGACAGAGGGAAACATTTGACAGGTTAAGGATACATGCAGGAGGCATGTATATCTTATAGATCAGCACTATAGCAGTAGTTTAGAAAGGAGGAGAGTGGGTTTACATCCACTTTTAACATTTAATACAGTTTAAACAAAGGTAGTTAAATGAGCATCCGAGATAACAGAAACATTAAAAAGATGTCATTTAGTAAAGCGGAAAACCAGCATGAAGAATATAGAAAAATGATAGTGGTAAACAATTCTCACAGTAAAGAGTCTAAGCACACCACATATCAAGTTTACAGATTGACCAAACTAAAATGTAAAATGCTGAAAGCTTACTGGAAGAGATAAGTAATAAAAAAACATGTATGCATCAAATTTCTTTCTTACTTTATGACCTTTGACTGAAAACAAACTACTAATATCTAAAATGTAGCTTTACAACACTTTTACACTTCACATTTGGCATGCTTGGAAGGGCTAAAGAGGTAAGTAGGAGGTAAGTCCATAGCGCAGAAAAACACTTATTCCCTAATAAAAAGGTGGTAGAGTCTGTGTGGGAAGCAATATCAGCAGTACCTCCCAGTGCGTAAATCCCAAAGGTATGCTCTCTGGTAACAATGACTGGAGCAGTTAGTCCTCTCTATCAAGGACAGGGATATGTATACACTATACTAGATTTTCACAAGCAGTAAATCCCATTCACTGAGAAAGGTAGAGATAACAGTAAAAAAATTCCCCTTATCCAATAGGATGGTTTCAACTAGGGTTGTCCAGGATACCGATACTAGTATCGGTATCGGGGGCCGATAAGAGTATTTGCGGGTAGTACTTGTACTCGCGCAAATGCTCCCGATACCTAAATAGAATACTTTTTTTGTATTTATCAACATGTTCTGTGAAATTCTTTGAGTTTTTTACTACTGCGTGACAAGAAAATAAAACATTTTTAGTAATTTTTACTCATTTTTATTCTTTTATAATGTCTTGAATTAGAGTTCTTCATAATTCTAAAGAAAATATCCTTAGTCTGTATTGTGGTTTGAAAACGGTCACATGACATTTAAAAAAAGTATCGGTATTCGGTATCGGTGAGTACATGAAAAAAAGTATCGGTACTTGTACTCGGTCCTAAAAAAGTGGTATCGGGACAACCCTAGTTTCAACAACCATGACATAAAAGCCAGGGACTGAAAAGCAGGAGGAGTAGGGGGGCTTGCGCCTTAGAAAAGGCCAAGGCTTGTCTGTCAGGAGTTTGCGTAGATCTGTTCACCACAATCTGCTGGGTCAATTTAAAAGAGGTGGGACCAGGTTACCACAGGTCCATACTGTACCTTTCCCCCATTAGATGGATATATGTAATAGCACCACTTTGTCTCCTATTCTACAGTAGGTCCTATAATTCACCCCTTCCCTTTAAAGGATGGTTTCAATAACACAGTAGCTTGCTATGGAGACAATTCTGGGTCAAAATGGAGCCACAACTTGGCGCCGCCTCCTCTTTCCTCATTGGCTCAGCGACATTTGATTTTTTTTTGATGGAGCAATTTTCCCCAATGACTTCTTCGACCGATTTATCAAGGGATTGCAAAAAAGGCTTTCACGATCAAAAAGGCATGCATAGAGAATATATTTTCTACAAGCATGTTCAGTAGGCTAGCTTTTGGCCCGAAATTCTGCATATGTGATCAGAGATGGGGGTATTTTTGCATCTATAGAAATTCAAGATGCCAATGTCAATATTCCATCGTACCAATGCTTCTGTGGTAATACAGCACTTTCAATGTGTGGCAGTGTTATTTCAGGCTCTCCTCTGCACCCCAAGTGCTCACAAAAATTACAATTGTGATAGGTAGTGAGGAAGTGAAATCACCATTTTACACCCTTAGTAAGCCGGAAAGGCAACGATTGGTTTTCGGGGTCCTGTTCACGGCTAAGCTCCAAAAAGTCCCACACATGTGATATCCTCGTACTCAGGAGAAGTAGCAGCAGAATGTATTTTGGGGTGCAATTCCAGCTATATATAATTTAGTGACAACTTTGTGCAAAACAAATATATAAATTTGTAATTTTCCCTCAACTTGTGGCAAAATATTAAAATATTCCATTGACTCAACAGGTCTGTCAGCAAATAGCTTGGGGTGTCTACTTTTCAAATGGAATAATTTGGGGGGGAGGGGGGGGATTGCGCTATCTTGGCATTACTAAAATGATAGGTAGTGAGGAGTGAAATCAAAAATGTACACCTTAGAAATCCTGAAGGTGGTGCTTGGTTTTCGGGGTCCTGTACGCGGCTAGGCTCCCAAAAAGTCTCACACGTGTGGTATTACCGTACTCAGGAGGAAGAAGCAGCAGAATGTATGTTGGGTAGGGGTGTCAAATATAATCGTTACATCGCGATTCGGGTTTTCCCAATTCAGCACTGATGCAGGAGCGTCATAATCGATGTTTTAGCCTCGCCCCTCCCGGGGAGAGCGCCACGTTCATAGGTTTCCTACTCTGAGCTCGTCCTCCAGTGAGCCAGCGATTTTTTCTCAACAGGGCTGAGCTGACAGTCTGTGTTACAGGCACAGCACAGCCCTGCCCAGCCCCTCCTTCCTCCCACGAACCTTCTCTCAGCTCCATCCAGTGAGCCAGCGATGTTTCTCCACGGGGCTGAGCTGACTGTTACAGAGCACAGCACAGCCCCTCCTTCCTTCACATGAATGGCTGGCAGAGCTAGACCTTCTCTGTTTCCCCGCCCACACTCGGCCAGCCTGTGTTGTTCGAGAAGAGGATGTGTGGGTGGGGGGAAAGTTCAATCTGAGCAGTCTGCTTGAATCCAACGAGGTCTCTAGAGGCTGGGACTGGCCAAGTAAGTGAGCTTCTCCTCCCTCCCCTTCTCTGCAGCGAAATATTTGTTTTTCTAGCAGCCTGTGTCACTACATGCCTCTAGGTGTTGTGAAGTGGGCTCACCTGACATGCTGCCGTTTGTTGCAGTGCTGGTGTACTGGCAGTCTTCCTGCATGTTGCTCCTGGCTACATAGAAGTTTCACATTTTTTATGCATGTTCTGAATGGGCACAGAATGTCCTGCATGCTGCATCTTTGGTACACTTTTCAGAAAATGCAACAAAAATGTGCAACCTAAAAGTCTGAGGTTCTGCGGCTAAGGAAACCACCAGTACACCAGCACTGCAGCCAAACCGCAGCACACAGTGTGAGCCAAAGGCTTGTATTCACTTGCAAGCAGGCACTGCCACTCCTCTGAAAAAAGTGATCCATGCTCAGGTCACTTTTCAGGGCATTTGACAGGCAGTGAGTTGATATGTCCTGCCTGTTTTAACCCTAAATGCCAATCCCTCCAAGTAAATATAGACCATCTCCTGTACCATGTCCGCAGTCTCTGGTCATCTCCTGTACCATGTCCGCAGTCTCTGATCCTTCCTGTACCATGTCCGCAGTCTCTGATCATCTCCTGTACCATGTCCGCAGTCTCTGATCATCTCCTGTACCATGTCCGCAGTCTCTGATCCTCTCCTGTACCATGTCCGCAGTCTCTGATCATTCTGTACCATGTCCGCAGTCTCTGATCATCTCCTGTACATGTCCGCAGTCTCTGATCATCTCCTGTACCATGTCCGCAGTCTCTGATCATCTCCTGTACCATGTCCGCAGTCTCTGATCATCTCCTGTACCATGTCCGCAGTCTCTGATCATCTCCTGTACATGTCCGCAGTCTCTGATCATCTCCTGTACCATGTCCGCAGTCTCGATCATCTCCTGTACCATGTCCGCAGTCTCTGATCATCTCCTGTACCATGTCCGCAGTCTCTGATCATCTCCTGTACCATGTCCGCAGTCTCTGATCATCTCCTGTACCATGTCCGCAGTCTCTGATCATCTCCTGTACTATGCCCGCAGTCTCCTGATCATCTCCTGTACCACGTCTGCAGTCTGATCATCTTCTTTTGGGGGGAGAAGCCATGCGCACTTGCACTGCAATCGTGATGCATCGCAGAATCGAATCAAATCGAATCGTGGACCTTGATAATCGTAATGGCATTGAATCTTGAGGACCGGTGAAGATGTGCAGCCCTAATGTTGGGGTGTAATTTCACATATGACATGGCAAGTGTTGAGCAATATATCATTTAGTGACAGCTTTGTGTATTTTTTTATTATTTGTCATTTTTTTCAATCACTTCTGACAAAAAAATAAAATATTCAATAGCCTCAACATGCCTCTCAGCAATTTCCTTAGGGTGTCTACTTTCCAAAATGAGGTCATTTGGGGGGAGGTTTGTACTGCCCTGCCTTTAGCAACTAGAAATCTAAGTCTAACAAAAGCGCGTAAATTCCAGAAAATGTACCCTAGTTTGGGGACGCTATAACTTTTTGCGCAAACATAAATATACGCCTATTGACATTGTTTTTACCAAAGACATGTGGGCTGAATTTATTTTGGCCTAAATGTATGACTTAATTGAGTTTGTTGGATTTTTCTTATAACAAAAAGTAGAAAATATAATTTTTATTTTCTCAATTTTCTGGCAATCAAATACGATAAAAAAAAGCTCTATATTGGAAAAAAAAGGAAGTTATTTTGGGGGGGTACAACATTGCATGACCGGCGCGCAATTACCAGTTGAAGCAGCGCAGTGCCAAATTGTAAAAAGTGCTCTGGTCATTGAGCAGCCAAATCTAATCTTCTGGGGCTGTAGTGGTTAAGCGTTTGATGTGTTTAGGTAAGCTCATATACATTTTTTGAAAGAGAGCCATCTTTGGGGATTTATTAATATATATATTTTGGTATTCCATGTATAAATTTCAAAATTTTGGATCAAAATATTTGGACGACACCACCATATTGGTACCATGGAATCTTCTAAACCACAGCTCCTAAAGCATTTAGAAGACTTTTGTAAATTTAGAGAATTTTTGTAATTAGATTGGACTAAAGACTTATTGATTGATATTATTGATGTTTAAAAAAAAGTATTGAGAAGTTTTATACTTCTCTTTTTTTCCTCCCTTCCCCAATATGGAATTTTATGCTGGGATCAAATCAAAATACTGTATATAATTGAAATATACAACCTGTTATTGGAGTTCTAATAGTACAAGATTTTTCAAAAGGCAATAACAGGCGTGGTTCATTCATTTTACTAACTTTATTTTGTAAGAATAAAGTAACTAGGCTGTGTCGAGATAGTTTCGAGGGAGGTAATTGTAATACGGATTCATAATAATCTAGTGAAAACAATTTATTGATAAAAAGTGTAGAATACGTGATAATCCCCTATTGAAAGAGTTAAGAAGATAATCCAGATATAAATTCAGGATTGTCAAACAGAGATAAAAGGTGTAAAAGGTGAACAAAGATTTTCTCATACAATGTCTATACCAAATTGATAAAGAGAATGAAAGACTAGGACATAAGATTGGGGGTCTTAAAGGGGTTGTAACGCTTTGTGTTTTTTCACCTTAATGCATTCTATGCATTAAGGTGAAAAAATACCTTGCACTCTCGGGCCCCCCAGTTTTATTACCTAAGCCACAAAACTCCATGGGCTCGTTCCTGTGATGGTTTCCCCCTGTTTGAGGTGGCTCGTCATTGGAGATTGATAGCAGTGCAGCCATTGGCTTGTGCTGCTGTCAATCACATCCAATGACGTGTTTCACCAGGGGGTGGGGCGGAGGCATACAGTCGGCGGCTATAGCCGCCGGCTGTATCACAGGAGTGCGCCCACAAGCTAACCCCCTTGGGAGAGAGCTTCCCATTAAGGGGGTTGGCGCTTGTGGGGAGGAGCCGAGACAGCCGTTGAGGGACTCCAGAAGACAAGGTTCGGGGCCACTGTGCAAAACGAACTGCAAAGTGGAGGGAAGTGTAACATGCTTGTTATTTATTTATTTTTTAATTTGAAGCCCTACAACCCCTTTAATTTACCAGGGATTCACATTATAGCTGCAATTGAGCCTTTGGAGCATGTAAAAACACAGAGGATAAGTCGGACCAGGGATAGTGGTGACTGCTAATTGGTCTATCTGTGCAGGATGATAGTAAGCAATTAAATTTGGGATTCCTAGGCCTCTACATTTCTTTTAAGTGTATACCTCTAGCTGTTTGGCAATAACTTCCTCTCTGCATTCACATGCTTCAGTAGATGCTGCAAGTCATTGTATGCTTAATAATGGTGGCAAAGGTAGAACATGCCTATTTGATTAAGCAATGACACTGCTTCTTATGATTTTCACCAGCAGCATATGCAAATTGAGACAGGGACAGAGTGTTCCTACAACAGTACCTGAACAAAGACATTCATGACATGATCACCGAGTATCATTTTAAATGAAAGCTAGAAACTTGAGAACATTACTTTTGTTACATTAATGTGTTAAGATTACACGTGAAATAGTGATTGGGCTTCCACTTTCTAACTAGCCTAGCTCCAGCATTTCTGTGATAGCAGTAGCAGTTTATCAACTGATTTTCCTGGTATCTAGTGTTGCTCTTTTATCCCTTTATAAACGCAGCAAATTTTACAATTTAGTGTTTCAATTTACTTGCCAATAACTTTCTTTATTTTTTTTGTGCTACTTTGCAAATTAATGAAAATATATATTTTTTGTTTAGTGACAGATATTGCTTTTGTCAAAGCATTGTTAAAACAATATATACACTGATGAATGAGTAAAATTGTAGCATATCCTCCGCTCTGTCAAAAAAATAAGCAGAGAGGAGCTGGATGCATGTAGACAAAAAAAACATTTTTTTAGCCACTGCTTTGACATATGATTGCCAGACAGATTGCTAGAAACAGCTGTGATTATGTCTAGGCACAATCTCCAGAGCAGGCGGTGCACATGGGTGTATGTGTCACATGAATATTTGGGTGGCAGATCAAAGTCCTTTCATGGGAACAGCCCACAAATTAGGTTGTTGGTTACCTACAGTCATTAATAGGTTTAAAGTGATTTTCTTGAGATAATAAAAGCTTGCCAAATGGACACCTTAACCACTTGACCACTGGGCACTTAAACCCCCTTCCTAACCAGACCAATTTTCAGCTTTCGGTGCTCTCACAATTTGAATGACAATTACTCAGTCATACAACATTGTACCCATTTGAAATTTGTATCCTTTTTTTCACACAAATAGAGCTTTCTTTTAGTGGTATTTGATCACCTCTGGGATTTTTATTTTTTGCGCTATAAAAGAAAAACGACTGAAAATTCTGTAAAAAAAAAATCAAAAAATCTTGTTTCTGTCATATTAGCGGGTTATTTCTCACACACAGCATATGCATACCACAAATTACACCCCAAAACACATTCCTCTCCTACATGTAAAAATCATCATTTATTTGCTAGAAAATTACATAGAACCCCAAAACATTATATATGCTTTTTTAGCAAAGACCCTAGAGAATACAATGGCGGCCGTTACAACTTTTTATCTCGCATGGTATTTTCGTAGAAATTTTTTGAACGCGTGTTTTAAAAAAAAAACTGTTTTGTGCTAAAAAAAAAAAAAAAAAAAAACCCAGTAACGTTAGCCCAATTTTTTTTCATAATGTGAAAGATGAAGTTACCGTATTTTTCGGACCATAAGACGCACCTGCCATAAGACGCACCTAAATTTTAGAGGAGAAAAATGTGGAAAAACATATTCTGACTCAAATGGTGTACTGAAATATTTATAAAATAGACTGGGTGGCTGGCTGGCACCTGGTCCCTAAACTGGGTGGCTGGGCTGGCACCTGGTCCCTAAACTGAGAGGGCTGGGCTGGCACTGGTCCCTAAACTGGGTGGCTGGGCTGTCACCTGGTCAGTGTTAACAGTATCCAGTTACTGTAAATTTTGTTTTGTTTTTTTGTTTTTTAAATGGCACTACTATTGTACTGTATCGTATGCTGTATAATGTATTCCGTATGTTATTTGCTGTCCAGATGCTTGTGAGGGGACAAAAATGATGTTACACTATTATGGTCAGCTGACTCAGGGGTCAGCTGACTCAGGAGAAGCACTGAGTGCACGGAGCAATACGTAGTGACGCCGTGTGGGCGTAGCTCCGTGCACTGGGACATGGCGCGATGCTGCTGGGGCTTCTTATCCATAGCCCGCTTCCCATGCCGACATGCCGCTTTAAACAACCTAGCTATGCCGCCGTTAAACCCCCGACGATGCCGCAGTGTGAGCCCGCTGATGGTGCCGGTGGACCCTGCATGTCTCCTATCCGGGTATGTTAAATGGCGGTGACAGGGGGGCTGACCATTCAATATTCGGACTATAAGACGCAGGGACTTTTTCCCCCACTTATTTGGGGTAAAAAAGTGCGTCTTATGGTCCGAAAAATACGGTACGTCGAGTAAATAGATACCTAACATGTCACACTTCAAAATTGCGCACACTCATGGAATGGCGCCAAACTTCGCTACTTAAAAATCCCCATAGGCGACGCTTTATTTACTTTTATTGGTTACATGTTTTTAGTTACAGAGGAGGTCTAGGGCCAAAATAATTGCTCTCGCTCTAACGTTCGCAGAGATACCTCACATGTGTAGCCTGAACACCATTTTCATATGTGGGCGGGACTTACGTATGCGTTCGCTTCTGCATGCGAGCACACGGGGGCAGGGGTGCTTTAAAAAAATGGGTATTGCAGAGTATTTGGGTATTGCAGAGTATTTGGGTATTGCAGAGTATTGGGGTATTGCAGAGTATTGGGGTATTGCAGAGTATCGCGCAGGGTATTGCAGAGTATTGGGGTATTGCAGAGTATTGGGGTACTGCAGAGTATTGGGGTACTGCAGAGTATTGGGGTACTGCAGAGTATTGCAGAGTATTGGGGTACTGCAGAGTATTGCAGAGTATTGGGGTATTGCAGAGTATCGCGCAGGATTTTGCAGAGTATTGGGGTACTGCAGAGTATTGGGGTATTGCAGAGTATCGCGCAGGGTATTGGGGTACTGCAGAGTATTGGGTACTGCAGAGTATTGGGGTACTCCAGAGTATTGGGGTACTGCAGAGTATCGCACAGTATTGGGGTATTGCAGAGTATTGGGGTACTGCAGGGTACTGGGGTACTGCAGAGTATTGGGGTACTGGGGTATTGCAGGGTACTGGGGTACTGCAGAGTACTGGGGTACTGCAGAGTACTGGGGTACTGCAGAGTACTGGGATACTGGGGCATGGATTGCAGAGCTGGGATGGATGGAGGGATGGCTGGATCTGTGACTGCAGTTGTCACAGATCCAGCCACAGCGCAGCTGCTGACACCCGCTCCCCCCCTCTCCTCTCACACTGTACCAAACGGTACAGAGAGGAGACTCAGGAGAGGGAGGAACCGGCGTCATCAAATGACGGCGGTTTGTTTACAAGTGATCGCGCCGTCATTTGACGGCGCGATCACGTGGTAAGCGGCCGCTATCAGCGGCAATTTACCGTGATGCGCCGGGTCTTCTAGACCCGGCGAGCACGGACACTTCCGCGAGCGCGTCCCAGGGGACGCGCAATCGCGGAAGTGCACGAGGACGTCCCAGGGACGTCGTGTCCAAGTAACTCCACCGCGCCGTAGCAGTAAAAGGCCTATGGCGCGGTGGGAAAGTGGTTAAAGGAGTTGTAAAGGAAAAACATTTTTTTGCTGAAATGACTGTTTACAGGGTATAGAGACATAATAGTTAACGGATTCCTTTTAAAAATTATTAAAAATAGATAAAAATAAATCATATAATGAACCTGCAGTTTGTTTAGTTTTTGCATGCTGTTCTCTGGTTCTGTAATGTACAGAGACACAGAGCCAATACAGGGCAGTGATGGTTTGTAAAACGAAACTCATTGGTTCTGAGGGGTTTTAGACACACAGTAATCACACCTCCTTGATTCGTGACCACAGAGAAAGCTCCCATGACTTTTTTCATCAGGAAACAACCAGGACAGAGAAGAATTACAGCAACATCATAGCAAAAACGAACGAGGACATGAAACCAGGACTGCAGTAAGGTAAAGGAAGCTATTTAGCAAAAAAAAAAAAATTCCTTTAGTGACCCCTTAAGTATAAATGCTGAGGAGGTGATCCTTTTGGGCGGGGGGGTATATTTTATAAACCTGGAAGCTTCAGCGCCCCTTAGCTGTAACGCTATGGGTACAGGTCTCACTAATGCACAGCGCACACCTACTAATAAAGAAGCATGAACATACTGGGAAAATCCAGCAAGAAACCGTGCGCAGATACAAGCAAAGTATTATAAGCCTGTTGGCATTGATGTAATGGTTTTTAGACTTTTAATGAGTAAACCTGTATGACTTCTACTTTGAAATTTATAACAAAGCATACTATGGTTACTTGCATCTTGAAATAGTATTGTGGATTATTTTAAATGTGATGCAGGTGGTAGGCGGAAGAAACAGGGAATTGCAGAGGGAAATTCTAGATTCCCTAATAGTTCAGTTGTCACAGTATGTTGGTTATTTGCAGTAAAATTATAACACTTCCTAGCTGCACCACAAAGAACAAATCATTCTTTCATGCAGTCTGTTCTGATGTTTGAAAAATTTGCCTAGACCATCTTCTTGTGCTGAGCTTGCAGACACTGCAGTCTAAAGAGTACACAATGGGAAACGAGCATAAAACAAGCAAGCAAACCACCCACAAAACAGGAACAATTCCATCCGATCGCCATGAAGAACTTTGTGATTCTCTTCATTGCGCCACCTCATAAGCAAAACATGATCTACAGTTTCATAATTAATGACCGCAAATCAAACACATTATGGTTCAAACATACGGCTGGAAGTATATCACCCATTTATACACAATTGCGCCTGTGTTGTAAGCTTTTATAGCCTAAAACGCATATCAACTCCTGCTTTAAAGTGCCCCTAAAATTCTAAACAAATCAGTCAATACTGACATTTACACCAACATATGGAATCTGAGTTTTGCCATGTTTGCTCCCCAGCTCTTGCAATGCTAATAGGCAGCAACTCCACATTACTTTAAACAATACATGTCTATGGTGGGATATAATAAACTCCCATTTTAAATTTGGTTTAGTGAAATACACAGTTAGCCACATTTGACAGTGAGTGTTTAATACAAGCCGATTTACAAAGTGCAATGACTGCACAATACTGTAGCCCTCTGCAACCTGATATGTGCATTTCGGAACAGGCATTGTACCAACAATATGCACATTTTGAGTTTATTACATTACATCTAATAAAAGGGAACATCTATGTAAATTTCCTAAAATATTCTTAACGTGTAGTACTGGAGTTACCAATTCCCTACATGCTCAAAAGCATCTTCACACAACTTAAGACTACAGTGCATTATCCTGTGTACAATGCCTAGCATAACCAAGATGAGGACATCTGCTATTCCAGGTGTAAGAACAATCTTTACACACAGCAAATGTGTTAACAAGCTACTTGTACAAAAGTCGTTTCCCACAAATGTCATATCCAACTCACACTTGTGAAGCTGACTGTTGCTTGTAGTAGATGGAGCAGGAACTTTCAGCACTAACGGGCCTCAGGATGGCACACAGGCACCGCATTGTACAGAGAGAACCAACGCACAATGCTGCAACAGACTATGAGCAGTTTGTTTTGTGTTCCGATAGAAGGCTGGGGCTCCTTTTCCTAGATTCTGATGGGAGGATGACATCACCTCTCCAGTACACAGCCAGGCACGGGGTAAGCAGTAAGAGGGAGACACAAAGAAGTCACTGCCTTGCTTATCCATGCTCCAGTTACTCCCCAAATATGCTATGCATTACCAACTACACATAATATGCATGGTAAGAAGCTCAAAACACATCTAGCTATGCAGTGTCTTTACTTTAGCATTAGGTGCCACAAAGATAAACTATTTGGTGCCCAAAGAAACTACCTTCAAATAGAGCGGTAAAGGTCTTTGATTATTATATGTCGACTAATAAAAAGGAGGCAATGAGCACAAATACAAAACTGACAGATATGTGTTTAACGAGCACAGCTTGGCAAAACAGCACTGTGCTCTAGATGCAATGTACAGGCCTTACATCTACCAGAAAATGTCATCAATGTGGTAAATCTACACAAAGCTGACTATACACTAGAAGATTTTCAATCAAACATTCGTACAAATATTCATATTAAAATCCTCTGTGCATTCAATGACTGGACGAATATCATTTAAAAAAGTACTGTTTACTTTTAACATTTTATTAACGTAATTCCAAGAACGAAAACCACATGCACCGTTCTAAATTGTTAAAAAAAAAATCCATCTTGCTCCTTCGAACTGTGGTAAAAAAGCAACATCAATTTGACCCCACTGACTAATTAGAAAATTGAACAAACGTTCTTAAAACAAACAAAAATTTACTAGTTTATAGCCAGCCTAAGGCAACACAGGTAGAGCGATTTACATTGAGATACAATTTTAAAAAGGAACATATCATTTTAGGACCACCCACATAATATGGAGTAGGTCTCTCTTTTGCTGCCAAAACAGCCAACCCATAAAAGTGTGGACCCCACTGAACTTCTGAAGGTATGCTGTGGTATCTGACACAAAGCCGTCTAACAGATCCTAGAAGTCCTGTAAATTGTGAGATGAGGCCTCCATGGATTGGACTTTTTTTTCCAGCGCATCCCACAGATGCTCGGTGGATTGAGATCTGGAGAATTTGTAGTCAGGGTGCTTTATCTTGATGAAATAAAAGGCATCAGAGGGACCTGGGCAAGGGTCTAACAAGTTTCATACTTTAACAGCACTTAGTCTTGATTCACATCTATGCATTTTTAGTGCTTTTTGCAGATTTGAACTACAGCCCATTTAACATGGTTTCCTATGGACCACATTCTGTAGAGCAGTGTTTTTCAACTCCAGTCCTCAAGGCACACCAACAGGTCAGGTTTTCAGGCTTTCCATTATTTTGCACAGGTGATTTGATCAGTTTCACTGCCTTAGTAATCACCACAGCCATTTCATCTGAGGGAAATCCTGAAAACTTGACCTGTTGCTGTGCCTTGAGGACTGGAGTTGAAAAACACTGCTGTAGAGCAACATGCAAAAAGCACTAAAAATGCATAGGTGTGAATCCAGCCTTATTCATAGCATAGGAAATGCCTAAAAAGACCTGAAAACATCAGAATGTTCCCACACTTTTAATGCGGTTGTATACCCCCCAAATTATAATTATTTTTTTAATACACCTGTAAGGCAAAAGGCATAATAAGCTAGTATACATCTCATACTAGCTCATTGTGAAATACCTTAGAATGAGGCATCGGTATCTCACCTGACATGTTGCCTTGGCGTGTTTTCCGGGTATCGCAGCTCCAGCGGTGACGTCACTCCCACGCATGCACACGGGAGACTTCTTTCCGGCAAGGTCCGGCGCCTGCCGGGCTTTCAGCCGAAAATCCCCTGTGCGCATGTGCTGCTGAAGTCAGCGAGTCATTGCAAGGGGAATATCTTGTAAACTGTACAGGCTTAGGACATATTCTTTTTACCTACAGGCAAGCCTCATAGGCTTACCTGTAGGTAAAAATTAAAAAATAGACTATACAACCACTTTAAGCCTCCCCACCTGCCTGCCCCATGCTCTTAAGCCTGCCATGGGGGTGGGTGACTCCCACTTAACCTACACCTCTCATGTCTCTTTCCTCCGGGAGGTCCGTCGCCTTCACCTGAGGGAGTTATTTCCAATATAACCATGGCACTGGGCTTAGGAAATCCTTGTTCTAACAGTGAATGGGAGATATACAGTATAGAGTAATTTCATATGTTTCTTTCCTACTTTGGGGTGTCAGACTACACTTTCACTAAATTCTGAAGATGTTAACCACTTAAAAAGGGGCTGTAAAGGTAATTTTTTTTCCTAAATAGCTTCCTTTACCTTAGTGCAGTCCTCCTTCACTAATCTCATCCTTCGTTTTTGCTTTTAAATGTCCTTATTACTTCTGAGAAATCCTCACTTCCTGTTCTTCTGTCTGTAACTACACACAGTAATGCAAGGCTTTCTCCCTGGTGTGGAGAAAGCCTCTTGAGGGGGGAGGGGGCGAGCAGGAGTGTCAGGACGTCCACTAACACACAACTCTTTTCTCTGCAAAGTAGAGAGTGTCCTTACTTGCCTGCTCGTCCCCTCCCCCCTCAGGAGGCTTTCTCCACACCAGGGAGAAAGCCTTGCATTACTGTGTGTAGTTACAGACAGAAGAACAGGAAGTGAGGATTTCTCAGAAGTAATAAGGACATTTAAAAGCAAAAACGAAGGATGAGATTAGTGAAGGAGGACTGCACTAAGGTAAAGGAAGCTATTTAGGGGGAAACATTTTTTTTTACCATTACAACCCCTTTAAGGACCGGAAGATTTTCCCCCCTTAATGACCAGGCCGGTTTTTGCGATACAGCACTGCGTTGCTTTGACGGCGGCTGGTTGGCAAATGGTTAAACTATGGGCAAATGTCAAAATTAAATCCTGCAAACCTTGGGGCAGGTTGGGAGCACTGTATACAGCGCTCTCAAAACTCCCCTGCCCATTGGAGCAAATAGGCAGTGTTTTAAAAGGTATCTGAAAAGCGATTTGAAAGCAACGCAAAACGGGAGTATTAAACCTCTTTTTTAAAAGCACCCTGCTAGCGGCAGAAAAGTGTCGCTTAAACAGCGGTAAAGTGCCGCTAAAACGAGCAGAGCTTTAGTGCGAACGTGGCCCCAGTGTGAAAGGGGTCTATGACCAATACATACATACATATCCATGCAATAAAATTTAAAATGTAATTTAAAATGTTGAAGGTTGAATTTGACACTTTCTAAATCACTTTAAAAATATGCATTACATTCATAAACATACTCACAGGCAAATGTACAAAGGTCTTTGTTTTACTAATATTTAATGCATGACATTTTTCCCCAAGCACTATGGTGTTCTAAAAGGAGAGAACATTGTAAGGGTGAATAGAAACTCCTGTGTCTATAGCCATATAGCTGAATACCTGCAGTGGGAAATCTAAGATTCTGCTGCCTGCTACATCTCCGTTGCCCCTGGAAGACTTCTTGTTGGATTAATGTGCATGGGGTGGAGTTTAGCTGTGATGTCATCACGTCAGTTTGGAGATCTGGTGGGCTGTACGATATGCTCTTGATGTATTGTTGAAGTAGCAACTAAGTTTTATTAATAAACACTCTTGGACTGTACGTCACTATGGGATTTCCTTTCTTCTCCCTTGGTATCCATCTATGGTGCTGAGGCAATTTTATGGGACGTGATCCAGTGACTGGTTAGGGGCATGGTCCATGAGCGTGAGAGAGGCTCAAGGCGTAATTAGATGTGAGAGAAAGAAGGCCGAATCCATCCATCCAGGGGGGATAGGTCATCATAGAGGCACTGTTAGAACCTCATGTGATGTGGGGTTGGAGCGTTTGGGGTAAGCTGCTTTAGAATTACGTTTTTTTTTTAGAGGTTTTTTTTCCCCTCACAGTGGACTTTTTATTGGTTTGTTTTTTACTGGACTTTATCATTTTCTGGTCAACTGAGAGCATATATTTGAACTTTATGGACACTATGAATACATGTGTTTTTGACAGCCAACACTATTGTGGAGATAAATCTATTCAAATATTTGATGGGGATATCAGTAAATGCTGTAGTCACGATTTTCATTTTTTTTATTCAATATTTATTGTTGATATTGAATATATTTTTCTAACGTGGGTTATAGAATTTGGATTTCATTTTAATACCGCCTAAAAAGGAAAAACATTTTTTTTTTATTATGTTATTTTTTATTATAGTTTATTTGTTTGTTTTATTCAAGCCTATAGAAATTTGTGGTAATACAGTTTTTCCGCTGTTTCGCAGGCACACACAATTTGAGGACTCCACTAGACCTCTGAATGTATGCTGAGGTATCTGGCACCAAACCATCAGTAGTAAATCCTTTCAGTCATTAAGTTGTGAGGTTCCCCATGGCTCAGTGCTTTTTTTTGCCAGAACATTGGATTGGAAAATTTGGAGGCAAAATCAACACCTCGAAGACACAGTCTTCCATTACTCTGTGGTCCAGTTCTGATGATCGCGTGCTTATTGTAGGCACTTTTGGCTGTGGACACAGGTCAGCATGGGCACCCTGCGCAGCCTGCAGCTATGGATGCCCATACGTAACAAAACTGCTGTGCACGGTTTGTTCTGACACCTTTCTACCAGAAACGGCATTAACTTTTTCAAAAATCTGAGCTACAGTACCTATGCTATTGGATCAGACTACAAGGGCCAGTCTTCACTCCTCAAGTGCATTAACAAGCCTTAACTGCCCATGATCCTGTCACCGGTTTTCCTTAAAGTAAGATTAAGATCTGGAGAATTTGGAGGCAAAGTCAACACCCTGAACTCCTTGAATTCATAATGCCAGTCCACCTTCTTCCTTTGCTCCATAGTCCAGTTCTGACACTTATGTGCCCATTATAGGCACTTTTATCTGTGGACATAGGTTAGCATGGGCACCTTGACTGATCTGCGGCAACACAGCACTGTGTGTTCTAAAACCTCTCTTTTGGAGCTAGCATTAGTTTTCAGCAATTTGAGCTATAGTAGCTCAAATTGATCATAATACACAGGCCTTTGTTCCCCACATGCACCAATGAACTCTGGCTGCTCATGACACAGTCACTGGATCACCGGGTTTTCCTTTCTTGGACCACTTTTGGCAAGTCCTTATCACTGCAGACCAGAAACATACCACAATAGAGCTGCCGTTTTGGAGAAGCTCTGACCCTGTTGTTTAGCCATTACAAATTCACTCAAATTCTTTTCTGCTTTCAGGGAAAACATGTTCACGTACTGCTTAATATATCCAACCCATTTTCAGATGCCATTGTAACAAGATGATCAATGTTATTAATTTTACATGTCAGTGATCATATCATATTGTTATGGCTGATCAGTGTAGATTCGATAAACATTAAGAAAAGATTTATGTAACAATTGCAACTACTGCCATTTTATTCTAAAGGACCTCTACTTTCAGAAATGTTTTTAGAAGTTAAAGCAACATTCAGGCCTACAATATGCATTATATTATGTGTGCAAAAATTAAAAATGGTTCAAACAGTGAAAGGGATTAAAGAAGCAGCCAACTGAGCATCTGACATGTTTCTTGATAAATCTGTTTGCTTTGGCCATGTTAAAGTGGAATTTTAGGTACTAAATAAAAATGGGCAAAAAGTCAGGATTTTTAATTCAGAAGAGACATGCTTTGTCTTGTCTGCATTAAAATGACCTACCTGTCTGCCCCTGTATGGCGAGCTGCGCATGCACAGCTCACTGCAGAAATGCAATATGGCTGAAACCAATGGAACACCTGCGCATGCACAGGAGTGATGTTTTCCTGCCCAAGCAATGAAAGCAAACAGCATTCAATACCCGGAAGCCGTTCGCTCAAAGGTGTCAGCATCTGGCGTGGAGCTCCAGGATGTCCCATTGCTGGAGCCAAGGTGAAGTATAGTTCCACTTGCACTCAAACATACATTTCTGGAATACCTTGCAAACAAAACGGTAACAATCATGGTATTTCATTTAAAATAATATAGTTAAAACACTATTTCCGCTCAACAGAAAACAGATTAAAACATACATCAAGTAAAAACATATATACTTTTTAGTATGTGTTTGGGGTTTTTTCCCTATTCACACTTACCAATGCTGCATCTGTCCCCTGCGGCCTCTACACTGAGAACTGAGCGATCGAATATTGACGATGGCTTGGTTCTCACAGCTCCACGAGCAGAGAGCTGCTGACTATCAATCAGCAGCTCTCTGCTCCTCCTCGCTCACTGGAGCACTGAGCTGTGGAGGGGCGGGGAGCGGCTGTCCCAGGCTCTCAGCAGCTCGCCGAGACGGTTATCAGTCCAGGCACCTGGCGGATCCAGACTTCCGTTGTCGGAATGATGCTGTGCCTGGACTGATTTCTGTGACGTCAGCAGAGAGCGGAATTCAGTCCATAGGAGAAGCCCAGCCAAACAAACTTTGGCGGTACTTCTCCTTTAATCAGAAAAAAATATTCACTTATATAAAATCTTACCTATGTTGTGTAAGTACATTTACAGCAGAAGGGTGATTGGCACAATAAGCTATATAAAGACTCTTCATCTTCGGCATCAGGTTCATAAAACATCCTCCAACCCTCTGTTGACCCTCAGGCAATCTAGGGTGGAAACCAAAAAGTAAATGTATGTTTATACAGAATAAAAACAAAAGTCTTTATGGCACATGAGTGAACTTAACAGAGAAACATTTGTACTAGGTGCAGACATTTTCGGTTTTTCTGTACTAAAAAATTCTGCACAACAACACGATTGACATTAGCATTAAGGTTATCCAAAGCAGTTGTTTAGGGAATAAACGGTGCCAATATAAATGAAAATTTCTAAAAAAAAAAAAAAAAATGGCTTGCATAAACAAATGAATATACTGTATCTGGGCAAACGCTTTTTCTGATCAAAAATTGATTGAGAGCTTTTTAAATGTAATCAATAGAGCTGGGTAGGATTATTTCTTTAACTGTGTACAATTTCCTGTCTCATACAAACGCATGCCTAAAATCGCCTACAATGCCACTATAACTATAATTTGTAGGGTCACTTTATCCTTCTGAAGAACGTGTAAGGCTTCCAGTGCCACTGCCAAGCTCCTTGTCCTGCTTTGGAGATTGACATAGGCCACTGCTATGGCGTTGTCTGATTGAATCCTCATCAGGCCCCCTTAAAGAATTTCTGTCCATTGAGTTAAAATAGTCTGATCGCCTTATACAGAGCCAATACTCTGTCAGCATCGACCGGCCCTAAGCCAACCTTGTCCCACGTGGATCTGGTTGTCCAAGGACCTAGGAGATTGTCCTACTTAGAGAATATTTCCTTCTGCAGGACGCTTGTGTGAAGCTGAGCATATGGGACTGCCTTGGGGGTGGACACCATTGCATGCAAAAATAAAGATAGGACAGCAGCAAATAAACCGCAGTCCAGAGTTTCCAAAGATTGACCAGCAGAAGTAACGCCTTGGCCTGTGCCACATTGAGGATCAGCCCCAGATATTTGAGATGCCCAGATGGGGTCAGAGCAAACTTCTTTAGGTTAAGCACCCAGCGGAACTCCTGCAGAGTGTGCATGGTGATTGCCAAGTTGTCCATCTGCAGAGAGTGAGACTCTGCTTGCAGGAGGCAGTTGTTCAGACAGCCAGTCAGGGCAATCTCCTGCGATCTCAGCAACTCGGAGGCCAGATCAAAAGAAGGAGTCCATCTAAAACTGAACTTTAAGGCCCTGAACTGCTTTGTGAAAGTACAACATTTTAAAATGGAATCCATTCAGATGTAAGGTGCCTAGTCATGTATCACTGCAAGACTTTTATTTCATCAGCTGTTTCAGTCCAGGATAGAACCAGAGTTGACCCTGCATGTAGCTAGAGGTCTGCATGTGCTTGCTGGCCAGGCTGGGGTGACTGCTGAATCTAGATTATCCAGCCTGGCTGTTAATAGAAGATACTCTCTGGAAAAAAAAAATCCAGAAAATAAAAAGGGGGGGGGGCAGCTTAATAAAGACAGGTTCCAGTAGGGAGCTAGGTCTAAACTCCTAACACTAAGCAGAAAATACAGGGCTGCCTATGGCAGAAAGAGTTGACTACCAGAAAGGACTGCCCTATAGGCGATGCTGTTCTTTGTGGATGTCAGCACTATCAATTGTGAACTGCAAGTTGTGATTACTATCATATGGATAATCTTTTTATTTTCATTCATGCTTGGATTGGATCTATCATAGCCAATTGTGATTAATAAATGGACCTATTTTTTCACTTTTTGCTATTAAGCCTATATGTATTTTTGAGTCTCATGAGCGCTGGTTTTAGTGTTTGATTTGTGAAAAACTGTAAAGTGATGGTTATTCACTCAGGTAAGAAAAAGGTGGTAACAGTGGCTTGAAGACAGAGTATGGAATCCACCACGGCTTACCAAAAAGCCATGATAGGAAGGTCAGACAACGCCTCTACCCCAAAAGGGATAATTGGAAAGCCTTTGATCTTGGATCCTCCTGGTATTACATAGTTACATAGTAGGTAAGGTTGAATAAAGACAACAGTCCATCCAGTTTAACCAATGTTGCACATCCAAGCGTCTTTTAAAAATATCTATACTCCCTGCTGACACCACCACTTGTGGAAGAGAGTTCCACATTCCTATCACCCCTCCAATCTCATTGTGTGGCCCGTTCCTCTCACACATCCCCACTGCCCCCCCAAGATCAAATAGCTTTTTCCCTATGCAGGGATCACCATTGAGATATTTGTAAATCGCTATTATGTCCCTCTCACGTGTCTCTTATCCAGTGAGAATAAATTTAGTGCTTGTAGTTGGTCCTCGTATTTGAGGTCCTCCAGTACCCGTATTAAAATTAGTTGCCCTTCTTTGGACTCTCTCCAGTTCCAGCACATCTCTTCTGAGGACTGATCTGGAATATTTCAGATGTGACCGGACCAGAGTTTTATAAAGTGGCAGGATTATATCTTTATCTCTGGAGTATATTCCCTTTTTTATGCATTATAATAGTCTGCCAGCTTTGGTAGCAGCAGCTTGACATTGCATGCTATTGCTCAGGGTATCTTGCACTGGGGGCCCCCAGATCTTTCCTCCATCCTCGACTCCCCCAGAGAGTCTCAACCCCCCCCCCCTCCCGTGAGTAGTTTGTATTTATGTTTTAGCCCCAAGTGTGTAATTTCTTCACAATAAAACATAATTTGCCATGTAGTTGCCTACTCCATTATTTTATTCAGGTCTTATTGCCCTGCTTATTTTTGTATTGCCCGCAAAAACTGAGATTTGGCTATTTATCCCGTCCTCTATATCATTTATGAATAAATTAAACAAAATTTGTCCCAAGACAGAACCTTGTGGTACTCCACATACCACTCCAGACCAGTCTGAGTGCACGTTATCCCTACTCTTTGGACGCACCCCTGTAACCAGTTTTCTATCCAAAAACAAGCCTTATGGTTTAGGCCTGCAGACCTTGTAGATTAGGTGTTAATGGGGAATTGTATCGCATTTTTTTGCAAAATCCGGATACACCATATCCACAGGTCTTCCCCTATCTAGATGGCAGCTCACTTCCCCATAGAATGTTAACAGATTGGCTCGGCAAGAATGATCCTTTGTAAATCAGGGCTACTAATGATACTGTTTTCATCAACAAATTCTTAGATATAGTCCCTTATCGCCCCCTCAAATAATATACCCACTATTGATGTTAGGCTGACTGGCCTGCAGTTTCCAGGAATAGGTCTATGCCCTTTTTGGAATATTGGTACCACATTGGCTTTTCTCCAATCAGCTGATACAATTTCTGTCAGTATGCTGTCCGTAAAGATTAGGAACAATGGTCTAGATATAACCCGACTGAGTCCTTTGAGAACTCTCGGGTGCAAGTCATCTGGTCCTGGTGATTTGTTTGTGTTAAGGTTATCAAGTCTTTCCTTCGACTCCAACCACTGTTAGCCACAAGGGTATATTATGTGATGTGTTACTAACAATTCTGTTGTTGACGGTCAGTACATCCCTCCCCCTTTCTCTGTCAAAACAGAGAAAAAAGCATTTAGTACAGTTGCTTCCTGTGTTAACTGTAGCCATCATCCCATCATTGTCTTTTATTTGGGCAATGTGCTCTGATTGTATTTTTTTACTGTTAGAGCGGACCTTTCATCTTTCCATCCATTAAATCTTCTGCTTTGTCGTTTTAACTTTAGGTAGTAAAACATTTTTTTAGGCCAGTAAATACCTTATACAGCCCACTTCCTCTTTCTTGTCATTAGCCTAGGCTTATAACATCATGAACAGCTCCATCTCTCACTCTTGTGAGAGTATGTCAGGAAGGGAGGGGGGTGTGAGTCATAAGAGGGCCAAATGAGAGCTGTAGAGCTGGAGGTGTGTGTCTCTAAATCCAGAAAGTGAACAGGCAGCAGCTTCCCACAGTTAAAATGTATGCAGCCAGACTTAGCGGAGGGAGAATTCTGCAGCATATTTGGCAAGTACAGAATCACAGTACTGTCAAAAAAATGTATATGCAAAGTGGTTGGAGGGAAGCTTCAGAATGGCAAAGATGTTTTTATTATAAATGTGAGCAGACTGCAGTTTCTCTTTAATAAATCAAAATAATTCCTTGGGATTTTTTTTTACTCTTCTCTGCTATGTGTCTCTCCTAGGTCTTTTTTAGCCATCCAGATTTCACTCTTACACTTTTTATTGCATGCCTTGTACTGTTGGAATGCTGATAATGCCCCCTCTCCGCTTTATAATTTTTAAAGGCCAATTTTTTCCTCTCTAAGATTATTATTGATCGTCACCTAGGGTGCCTCTTTAAATTCTCAATCAGAGGATTATATGTACCCTAAAGGGAGATAAAAATCCACATAGTGTGTACCCATAAAACAAAGTCTTTATCAAAACAAAGATTAAAGGTTCACATTCAAATTGTGTTTAAATAACACAACACAGAAACTTCAGCTGGCAAACAGAGGTGTTGTCTGACCTTCGTCTCCTAAGGTCATAGCTTTTTGGTAATCTATTGGGTGGTGGATACCTACTCTGTCTTCAAGCCATGGTTATCACCTTACATAAGTGAATAACCGTCACTTCACAGTTTATGTTGGACTTGCATTCACATATCTGTCACAATTGGGACTCTGTTTTAGATTGTATCAGTTTTTATATAATCAGGTTATTTGATTTTTATTCACATTAATTCAGGGTTAGTGCAACATGTTTATACTATAAATATACTGAAAGGTTTTATTTTTATATTACATTTATTAAGGGTTGTTTCATTTGCTTAAGAGCGCTACACTGTATTGCATGTTATTAGTCTGTGTTCATAGTGATTCCACAGGGGTGTTTGAGCAGCTCTGTAGAGTAATAAGAATTCTATTATTGTGTAGGGATTTTTAATTTTGGTTTTAGGTATAGGCAAGGTAGTATTTATTTATTTTTCATTTTTAGTTGTTAATGAAAAAGATGCCTAATAGGGAGGCGGGACAGACTTCACGATTACGGCGATTAGCTGTCACAGTGGTTACATGATCAGAAGCCCATCCAGTCAGCCACCCAATTTTAATCAGACCATGAACTGTTTGTATCAGCTCAATGTGCTGGAAGTGCACGCGCCCGCAACACAAATACCTCAGCTGCCATTGATTCATATGTGCCATACAGCATGTATGAAAAGAAAACCTATGCATATATAAAATTCCTGTATTAAAGCGGTGGTTCACCCTAAATATACTCTTTCCCATGTGATCCAGCATACTGGCATCAGCGCCAGTATGCTGTTTTTTTTTTTTTAAATGCCCCACTTACTGTGTAATCCTTAATTTTGATTTATTTCCCCCACGGTGGATGGCGCCTGTATAGCCGTTACGGCTTCCGAAAATACCCGATTTAGGACTCGGGTATTTCCGGCGCTATGCGGCACCTGCGCACAGACCTAGGAGCTGACTGCGCAGGCGCCGTATTTCTCCGAGTCCTATTTCGGCTTTTTTCGGAGGGTGTGACGCGCCATAGCCCTAGGAAAAATACGGCGCCTGCGCAGTCAGCTCCTAGGTCTGTGCGCAGGTGCCGCATAGCGCCGGAAATACCAGAGTCCTAAATCGGGTATTTTCGGAAGCCGTGACGGGCTATACAGGCGCCATCCACCGCAGGGGAAATAAATCAAAACTAAGGATTACACAGTAAGTGGGGCATTAAAAAAAAAAAAACAGCATACTGGCGCTGACGCCAGTATGCTGGATCACATGGGAAAGAGTATATTTAGGGTGAACCACCTCTTTAAGGATAAATGAAAAAAAAAAACTTTTAAAAATAATTTTAATTTGTAAGCAGTTAAAAGTCATTGTTGAGTAAACCAGTGCATACCAAAGCTTACAAAAATGGATATGAGGATTTTGAAGACCACTAACTATTTACAGGTCTTGAAAATCTTCATGATCATTTTTGTTTTGAAGGATGTTGAAGGAAGGGTTGAAGGATGTGTTTTATAGTTAGTAGTACAGTATTCCCAAAAATCAATTTTGACAACTGCAACCTTCATAAGAACTAAACCAAACTCCCAAGTTTTCCTGCTGAATCTAGGAATTGGTTTACTTAAAATTGGCATGGATACTATTGAGCTACACTTGGGAGGGGGAACTTACTTGGTACATTCTTCCAAAGACTGGACCAACATCTGCTGGAAGGCGCAAATCTCTTCCAGGTTTCCGATTAAGTTAGAGATACTAGTTGGACTAAGCCTTAAAGAAACACATGTGTAAGCAAATTTATTACCATAGAAGAAATGTTATACATACTTTAGAGCTAGTTATACAATTTTAGCTCAGGAACATACCCTAGGGTTATAAACAACCAAAAGCAAATGAAATTGTTTGCTGCACATATATCAATTAAGCTTACATCATAAATCTGAGAAATGTGTAAAGGTGGTAATAGGTAATGTTTGTATACGGAAACACTTATCTCTGCGCTTATGTCTTGCCTAAGATTTAAAACATTGTTCGATATTTATGACCAATGAAACTGCAATGGTGAAGTCTGAGGACCAAACATTTTACAAGTTGACATCAAGAAACAACTGACTTAAAATGGGTTGTAAAGGTATTTTTTTTCTCCCTAAATAGCTTCCTTTACCTTAGTGCAGTCCTCCCTCACTTACCTCATTCTATCATTTTGCTTTTAAATGTCCTTATTTCTCCTGAGAAATCCTCACTTCCTGTTCTTCTGTCTGTAACTACACACAGTAATGCAAGGCTTTCTCCCTGACGTGGAGTGTCATGCTCGCCCCCTCCCTTGGACAACAGGAGAGCTCAGGACGCCCACTAATACACAGCTCCTTTCTCTATCTGCAACGTAGAGAGCGTCCTGACTCTCCTGTAGTCCAAGGGAGGAGGCGAGCACGACACTCCACACCAGGAAGAAAGCCTCACATTACTGTGTGGAGTTACAGACAGAAGAACAAGAAGTGAGGATTTCTCAGAAGAAATAAGGACATTTAAAAGCAAAATCGAAGGATGAGGTAAGTGAAGGAGGACTGCACTAAGGTAAAGGAAGCTATTTAGGGGGGAAAAAATTACCTTTACAACCCCTTTAAAACTGTGTTTCCACTTTTACAGACAAATTTGCAAAACATTTACTATATGTTTAATATGTGTCCCCATTCACACAGCATACCTAAAATACATTTTTAAAACAATGATTCCTACATTTCCAGATGTGTGTTTGGACGGGCCTATGTTCATACTGCAAGATAGTCTGAACAATTTCAAATGAGAGGAAGCTGAGAAGGAGGTGTTCAAATCTAGTTTACAACTGATAATTAAATCTGCCAAAATAGTCCAGACAGGGTTAATTATGGTGAACATCAACTCTCCAGTCCCAGAAGAAAACTTCAGTTGTGGAGTAAACAAAACGTAAGCAGCATTTTATTTTTTGATTATGCAATGTGAATGAGAATGTGAAGCAAAATCTCAATTGTGATGCAAATGTAAAAATACATTTTACCTGTACGTAATGGCCTATGCAATCTGACCATCAGATTGTTGTTGTTTGTTTCACCAGCTTTAACCAATGAGCCCACATTTTGTTTTCGCATGTAAGCAAATGGAGGTTCAATCTACATGTAAATTCCTAATAAGTACCTGGTTATCACTTGCATAAGAGTACCAACATTAAAGCACCTGAGCCCAGTGGGTTAAACTGGGGAGAAATGTCTAAAGATTGATCATGCACACTACAATATGACTGTAAATTTTTTCTACAACCTACTTTAATTTTCACAAAGCTATGCAATGTAAAGACAAGCGTAAGCAAACAATTCATTCAAATTTGAATCCAATTGCGTAAACCCTTATAATACATAGTTGTTGGATCTTAAGGCGATTCTACTATTAGATTGTATAGTGTATGGTCAGTTTATAGTAGCTCTAAATAGATAAAACTATTTTAGCTCAATTTATTTTAGACTTTTAATTCAGCGTGCAACAAAGCTTGTAAAATTAAACAGTGATCGCATTAAACACAATATTTTCTTACTCAAAAGGTAAGAAATCTTACTTTTCACTGGATTGTAAATGACGAAGGTAATTGGATAACAAATTCTGGATCTCCTTGGAATACTCATTCTCAGTTTCTAGAATGTTTTGTAGCACCTGCAAAGATCAAAATATATTTATTAGATCATGGGTCTTCAAACTACGGCCCTCCAGTTATTCAGGAACTACAATTCCCATCATGCCTAGTCATGTCTGTGAATGTCAGTGTGTTACAATGACTCATGGGATGTGTAGTTCTACAACAGCTTGAGGGCCGTAGTTTGAGGATCCCTGTATTAGATGATATGCCAAAATACAAACACAGGGAAGGAGGAAGTATTAAACTATCATAATCCAAAACGATACTAGTTGTCACTTTTAGTTACCGGTAAGTACTTTTCACTAGCATGGTGTAATAATGCTAATAGATTCTATAAAGGGTGGTCCTATATTAGCCAAGGAATACATTTATAATCATACTTTTAGAAAAAATTAGGATGAGATATTTAATATCTATCTGAAAATGCAAATCATACCTCTTTTTTGGAATTAAAAATGAAAGACTATGCATCCCTATTGTATCTAATCAGTCCTGTAACGCATACTATAAACTTAGAACTGCCAGCACAAAATGCAATTCACACAGGAACAAAAAACTAAAATAAAAATGAATAGTGCCGTGCTCTCCCTAAAAATAAATATTAAGTGTCCATTCATACTAGATGCGGTTGGACTGTGTTGTGGAGCTACCGTATTTTCCGATGTAAAAGACGACCCTCTAATTCTACTGTATTTCTACAGTTTTTGCCTATACTCACTGTTATAGGATGACCCCTTCTGAGGCTTCATATTGCCTATATTTCCTTCTTCCTAATGGAAGTTGGAGTCATACGGTGCTTGAATTGGCAGAGGCTGTAACATCATCAGTCCGCGCACACACAGTGTGTGCCAATCCACCAGCTTGCACCACACGGCTGCCAATTGAACTTTGTTTGTGTGACATCTTAAAGTTTGTTAAAAAATTAAATTTTATATAAAGGAACAGTGTGATGCGCTGAGAAAGCACTGTACTGATCAGGCCGAACCGCACATCAGCGGCTGAGTTGTAATCCACAATCTGGTGTGAACTTACCCTTAGTGATATTTTTGGCTACACCTTTCCTATAGATAACAGAAGTGCAGATTGTTGTGACCCATTTTTAGCCAACAACAGGCCAAAGAGCTGCTCCAGGCTCTGGAAAGCTCCCAACCATATGGTCAGGATCCACCCAGATGCCTGGACTGCCAGTGATCATCTTCCCAGCATTGCAGAAAAGGCCTAAACCAAAATTCTAAATTACCCACCCATCCAGGTGGGGTTGCTGCTAACATATTACCGAGGTTGTACTTTATAAAGAGCAAAGAAAAGAAAATCAGGTTGACCATTTTTTAGGCCACCCTCCTCTCCTGGACAGGTAAGTTACATTGTGTTTGATCAGGTTCAGCCTATTTCACGGTAACAGTTGGAAAAAACAAACAGCTGTAGACCCGTGCATTGAGACACTACGGCAAGATACAGCAAAGCTGACAAAGATCGGGATCAGGACATTTTGATCAAGTCAATGGGCTCAGTACTGCAAAAGTTTTGGAGAGGATTGCATCAATTGGGTTTCTCCTCATTTCCTGTACTGATAGCAAAGTGGTTAGAGGAACGAAAAGTCAGAGGCTATCTCCTACAAGAACAATAGAAATCTCAGAAAGGTTCTATGTTCCCAACAGATCCTTAATAAATAAATTCATCCTCATGCACACTGCATCTGCAAAATACTGCTCTAAATGCTTTTCTATGTTAACCTGTGTGTCCATGAACCCCTAGGTGTTTACAGGCATTTAAAAAGGCAGGGGTGTTTAGGGGCAAAAATCTGAATGTGCCCAAATTGTGTTGAGCCCAACGCGCCCTTTCAATAGAGAATATTTTGGCCAATGAAACGAAAGCCCAAATGCTTGATGCACTCGAACACATTTAAATTTCTTTAGGAACGTTTTTAAGGATGCTTTTCTCTTTTTAGGAGAAAGGCATTTAGAAAAGCCTGGTGTGCATGAGAGCTAAAGTTTTCTTCCCTGCAAAGTAAAAAGGCATAGGGCCAGATTCACAGAGCCATTACTCCGGTCTATCTCCTGTTAGACCGGAGTACTTTCAAATTACCCGCATCGTATCATTAGTTTGAATCCTCAAACCATGATACGACGGCTTCAGGCTTCGATCCGACAGGCTTACGTCTTCATACGCCTTCGGATCTACGCTGCAATCTTTTTGCGGCCGCTGGGTGGAGTTCGGGTCGTTTTCCGCATCGGGGTATGCAAATGAGCTTTTTCCGGCGATCCACGAAGTTACGATCATCCTTCACAATCTCTTACGGCATCTGTAGTCATCTTTTTGCTGCGTAAAGTTATACCAGCTATTAGCTGGTCTATAGTTAGACGGCCCATGTTAAGTATGGCCGTCATTCCCGCGTCGAATTTCAATTTTTTTTTTTTTTTGCGCAAGTCATCCGGGAATAGGAATGTACGTAAACGACGCTACTCAAAAAAAAAATTACGTAACGACGTTATTTCGCACAATGCACGGCAGGAAATTTCAGAACGGAGCATGCGCAGTTCGATCGCCGCGGGGGCGTGCCCAATTTAAATGCTTCACGCCCCCTAATCGCGTATTTCGATTCCGCCGCGAGAAATACACTACGCCGCCGTACCTTACGGGCCTAAATCTACCTGAATTCGTCTTAGAGCCAGGTAAAATACGGCGGCGTAGTGTATCTCTGATACTCTGCGCCAGGGCAATTGCACCTGAATCTGGCCCATAATGTGCAAGTATGCATCGCATACTACTACATTATGTGACACTTACCTGCAAACGAAGCCTGCATCTTCCCCCTTGGAGGCAGCGTCCATCTTTTCCCGCCTTCCTTCCAGGGCTGTAGACTCCGGCTGTGTGACTGGCATGCCACCAGTCATGGGACACGCTTCTGAAGAAACGGCACAGGCGGCCGTTCCTTCAGAGCGCATGCGCCAATAACAGTATACAGTAAATATCTCCCAAACAGCACACGTTTAGGAGATATGTACAGTACCTATTAGGTAAGCCTTATTCTAGGCTTAAAATATAAAAATAAAAAGTAACCTTCTGGGTATCTGTGGAGCGATGTCTGCGGCCGGAGGGGGAGACGAGGATGGCTTTGATCTAAGGTAAGTAATGCATAATGAGCTAGTATGCTAGTCATACTAGCTAATTATAGCTTTGTCTTGCAGGTGTTTTTTGTTATCCAGGTTTACAACCACTTTAAATGTATCAATCAAGAGGATAATGTAAATTGTACCCCAATTTAAGCAGCAGAAGGGGAGGGGCGAGCACGTACACGGAGCTCGCAGACAGACAGGAGGGAGAGGACGTGGGAGAGGACGCAGGAGACAGATAGCAGGTTGCGGATGATGGAGACACGTAAACTGACCACGTTGTCAGGGATCAGCAGCCGTGGTATACCGTGGTCAGTTTAAAAGGGGGAGGGCAGAACTAGGCGGGATCAGACAGGTTTTTTAGGTGTTAAAGGGGGGCCAAATGACACAGCACAAGCACTGTGCTGTATAACATGCTTTAAAAGGAACAAAACCTATATTTATTTTTTGGTTAACAAACACTTTAAAAAGGTAAAGATATTTAGACTTTATAACCACCAAGAATATACACTAGTAGAAAGTTTTGTAAAAAAAAATTAAAACCAGACTTTTGTGTCACATTAACTGGAAAGGCCATTCTGTGCCTGTGTCCAACTCTGCAGTATTGGGATAAATTTTGCTTATAAAGTAGTAGTAGTATTAGGACTTCCCGATTAGTTTAGATGCTGACTGAGTAGTGGACATTTTTTTGATTTATCATAATACCTTATTGTTAAAGAAGTCAAACTTTCCACGCTGTACTCCAGTATAATATGTAGTATAATATGTACTCCAGTATAATATGTACTCTAATATTGAAATTATAACACCAACAAATGACATGCACAATTCCTGTGAATTTCTACCCACACTTACATCATACATTTTTGCATCATCAATGTGCAGGCAATGTTAAAATTGTTGGCTAGACGTAATATAATGGACGGACAGACTCAGCAGACATTTCCAAAAGTTAAATGTTCCCATTTCTGACTGAGCTTGTTTCAGTGACTGGACAGCATTAACAGGAAGCCTTGATGTTTTATTCAGTGAATACACTAAAGGCTGTTCATTTTCACTGAATGCTTCCATTCATTTCAAACTTCACAGTGGGGAATAAGAACATTTTTGTTGCATTTTGCAAGTTCATTTGCAGCTGAAGACCCAATTATTGACCTCCACAGTAAACGGACTCTATGCTTCTGCATCTGTGTGCCTCAGCAAATGTCACAAAGTAGTTAGCTGGGCATAGCAAAAGCGGCATGGGCTACTTGTAACGTGCATGTCTGTTGAAAAAGCCATGAGAGGCGCATTCAACAAAAAATAAATGCAGTACACACTGGGGTCCTTTCACATGGAGCAGAGTCTGCTCTGATCAGCAAGTGATCTGTGAGAAAAACCTTGCTGAATCGGAGTAGACCAGGACAGATGTCAGTTTATTTACATCAGTGCTGGTGGACAAGGGCAGACCAGCAATAGTTCTATGGACAGCTGGATGTAAATGGACTCAGCTGTCTGTTTACATCAAACTACCGCCAACTGGTCACATTTAGGTAAGAAAAAAAGAACGTCTTTTTCAGTTTCTTTTTTTGGACCTGGATGGACACAAGTTTATTAGGGCTGCATGGAGCATCTGATCAGGTACATCTAAAACACCGACAAGCAGACCTGATCAAAATGCCCTTACAGAAACCTGAAAAATCGGAAGTGAATTATTTTTCTGAATATGAAAGAATTAGAATCTGCCAAAGCCAGAAGATATTGTAAATTTACACGCAAATACACACATAATTACATATTCTTAGATTAATAATAACAATTGTACTTTGTGAGAAGGTGATACCTATTAGCCCTATTTAGGTGAAGATCTATTCCATTCTCAAGGATCACAACATTTACTGTATAGCTGTACTTCAAACATGAAGTTTAGAGATTAGCAACCAGTTGCATACCGTGTAGATCATATGAAATGGACAGCATTTTAAATACCAGTATACACATATACCTGTTCTTTAACCCTATTTAGTCCCTTCTTGTATGTAATATTTTTTGCCGATATAGATCGATTCCCTTGTGGGACATTTTCACTTTGGTCTTCAATTTTTCAGAAATTGTGTATAATTATATGTTGCCTTTATGCGCCCTACAAATGTGTATATTTATACTGTCCTCACTTTGATTATAACCTCCCTTTTGTATATGATTTAATTATATGGATTTGTACCACCATTTATTCCTTTAATAAAAGTTTGTAAACAAAAATAATGCTACCTGTCATAAAATGTTTCCAATTCAATACTGAACGAAATGGTGGTTTTATATCTGCCTGGAGTTCAGACCTAGATACTTCAGAGCGCTGCCTTCAAAAACTTGATAAAGATATGCTTATAATATGTCCATAAAACAAAGATAACATTACCCAGTGTTCAACTTACAGATCTCACACACCAGACATTAAAAGACATCTCAATTCCAGAAAACCTTAGAACAGAGTTTATAGAACACTGCTACAATCATGCAATTACTGGATGAAGCAAAATGTCAAATCACCTCTCTTGCTGCCCCCTTCAGCCATGTCCTCCTGCGTTGATTACAAGCACTGTAGCTGCTCACAGAAGCACCCATGACACTGCAACCAAATCGTCTCCCCATTCCTTTAGTGCACTGGAGGAACTGACAAGCACTAAGACAGAGGCTTGCTGTTGAAATGCAGGATACACAATCTATGCCAAACAGGCAATGAATGGCAAAGACATCTCAGCTTAGAGACATCCCAGTATACAAAAAGAAGATTCTTTCAAACAGCTCACAGTTCTCTCAAATAAAACCTCTACAACAAGTAGGATAATTAAATAATAATGTGCAGACAGCAAGGACTACATACAAAGTTAACAATCCCATAGCAACCAGGTTTGTACATACTGGAGGCAGGTAAGTGAAATAATGTAATTGGTTGCCATGGGTTGTGGCAGATTCAAAATGAACACAACATAAACCTTTATTCTCAAATCGCCAAAGTACAGCAAGGGACATGGTTATGTAAGGTATGCACATGATAAAAACCAACTGCCACTGCTCATTCCAAACAGATGAAAGTGAGGGGAAAAGGAAGACATTCGGGAGCTCATAGAGAACATTACAAGGAGGCAAATGAAAAAAATGAGAAACAGTTGCGTGATAGATTACAGTTCCATAAATATTAAATGTGTATTCTTGGAGAATAAAGATATTGTCTAGGGTCACTTTAAGACCCCTTTCACACTGAGGTGGTTTTCAGGCATTTTAGCCTCTAAACGCCTGAAAACCACCTCCCATTAATTTTAGTGACTTTTCAAAACTGGAGTGGTGCGCTTGTGGGACGTTAGGAAAAGTTTTGCAAGCAGCATCTTTGGGGCGTCTGTATACAGCGCTCCCAAAACGCCCCGCCCAATAAAATGAATGGGCAGCACTTCCAAAGCGCCTGAAAAGCGTTGTAATACTGGTGCTTTTAATGCCTTCTTCAGCTGCTATCGGGAGTAAAAGTGCCTTGCTAGCGGCCTAAAACGTGCATGTGGAAGGGGTTTAAGACATTGGGGTTGATTAAAGGCAAATATACCATGCACTGCAACTGCAGTTGGGCCAGAGCTTAGTAAATGAGGTAAAGCTTTGCAAAGGATAACCAATCACATGCAAGGAAAAACAGCAATTTTGCTTGTACATGATTGGATGATAGAACTTAGTAGAGCTTCCCCCTCAGCTACTAAGACCTAAAACAACTGCACTTGCAGCGTACAGTATATCTGCCTTTAAGCAAATCAGCCCCATTTTTGTACCCCCGTTATCCTGGGTCATATGTATGGTTTGTGTTGATAGATGGAGAGGCTCCTTCACCTGGAACAGTAATAATTTATCAACAATATTTCTTTAGAAATCTATGAAGATAAATGAATGCCACCTTTTTAGACTGCTGCAATATTGTAGGCATTTTTCTCATAGACTGCTGTAGACTTTTTACCAGATAGTCTGAGGTGGGTGGGGTTTGTAATGTGTTTATTGTAAGTAGGTCTCCTGCTATAGTCTGTTTATTACGGTGTTGTTTTTCTGCCAAGTATGTCTCTCCCACTGGTAATTGCTAATTGGGTCACCTATTGTTTCTGTCTGTTAGTATTAGGTGCACTCCACCTTGGTCGCAAACTATTGTGGGATGTTATATATTTATGTGGATTCGTTTACAGGTTAATTAAATCACTATTGGCTATTAGTTACCCCCTATTGGCTATTAGTGCCCCCCTTCCCCAAAGCACTCATCCCCATGTTGAGGGCATGCCACCTGGTACAGTTCAGGAGGAGGGGGGCGCTCGCTCGTCTCCACCCCCTTTCCTGACTGGCCAGTCTGTGTGCTCAGATAAGGGTTTTGTATGGATTTGGGGGGGGGGGGGGCATGCCGCTTTTTCCGGCATAGGGGGTTCCCCTTGAAACCCATACCAGACCTAAGGGCCTGGACTGCTCATGGAGGGGGAATTCATGCCGTTTTTTTTTTTTAAATTCGACATGGAGGTCCCCTGTTGGAGGGAGGGCTGTACCTTAGAACAGGTTCACACTGGGGCGACTTCCTGTAAAGTTGCCTCACTGAACAGGGATCCGACATTCATTGAAATCAATGGGTACAAGTCGCCTACAAGTCGGATTGAAGTGGTACAGGAACCTTTTTTCAAGTCGGAGTGACTGCAGTAGTGTACATTAAGACGGCTCCCATTCACTTCTTCATGCAGCACGACTTGAGGCGACCTGAAGTCTGATCCCAGGCCACCCCTGTGTGAACCGGCTCTTACTGAAAAGTATGTCCATGTATAGTATAATATGCATGCAATACTTGGTCGGGGCTCCTTTTGCGTGAATTACTGCATCAAAATGACGTGGCATGGAGGCCATCAGCCTGTGGAACTGCTACAGTGTTATGGAAGCCCAGGTTGTTTTGATAGTGGCCTTCAGCTCATCTGCATTGTTGGGTCTGGTGCCTCTCAACTTTCTCTTGACAATACTGCACAGATTCTCTATGGGGTTTAGGTTTAGATGAGTTTGATCGTCAATCAAGCACAGTGATATCATGATCACTAAACCAGGTATTGGTACTTTTGGCAGCATGAGCAGGTGCCAAGTATTGCTGGAAAACGAAATCAGCATCTCCATAAAGTTGGTCAGCTGAGGGAAGCATGAAGTGCTCTAGAAAATCCTGATAAAGGGCTGCACTGACTTTGGACTTGATAAAACACAGTGGACCAACACCAGCAGAAGACATGGATCCCAAAATCATCAATGACTGTGACAAATATCAGTGTTGACAGTTTAGTGTGGTATGATCAGTGATGACTAATGATTAACATTTAATAAAACATTGATAAGCAGTTAGTCATTATGAAAGTGGAAAGACTACCACAAAACAAAAAACAGCACATCAAAAAAACTTCTAGTACTTCTACCACCAGAGGGCATTATTGTCCTTCAAGCAAATCTGATTTGCTGGACTGATTTCTGTAGTCTTCATAACCTGAAGTAAACGTGCGCATTTAGCATTCTTTTTTCTTTAGTACCAAGCTTAAAGCTTGTTTGAGACAATAGACTGTGATCCATTATGGACTGCAGTCAATACTATGCACAAAAAGAAAACTTTCCACACAATTTAATAATAAAAAAAGGTAATACAATATACTAAACAAACCTATATGACCGCATAGGTATAAAATATTTAAAATACACAATGGTGTTCATAACATGCTTCCTGCTTAAACCAAATCCACTGGATCACTACAATCTTGCTTCATCACAAAACAGAGCTGTGGCCTTTGTCAATTGGCTTTGGTTCACATTAAAACAGTTAATGCAGGACAGAGGGATAGCTGCAGGTCAAACACACCAACCAAGAATTCTGACTAACTTCTTTTTATTTAGAAAAGTACTCTTATGATACATTTTGTGCATTTGATCAAATACAAAATACAATACATATATCATTTTTTTTTAGAATAAAAACATATTTAACCCTAATTCCCAAAGTATTATTTTGTCTTTAACTGTGTACCTTTTGTGCCTTATTTTTATTTTTCCCCTTCCCTCCCTCCCTTCCCCCCAGCCCCCACCACCTTATTTTTATTCTTTTTAATCTATGGCTCATCTAGTTTTTCTTCTCTTTTCTTCTCCTTCCCCTTCTGCCCCCATGATTCTTTTTAGACCTATTGTGGATATTTTTCCTTATTTAATTAAATTGTATTTATTTTTTTGCTTTTTACTCCTTTTACCCCCCCTTCAGCCCCTCCAGGATCCCTACCTCCGGAAGTCTATTACCAGCTGCGGTGGCGCTAGTCTGGCATCCCCCATCCATGGTTGTCATATATGATCGAATTTACCTGTTTCCCCCCTGCGGCTGTATGTTAATCTTTCTCTAAGGAGTAGGGAATTCACATTTAGAATCCACTGTCTTCCCGTGGGTACCTCTGGTGCCATCCAGTGTCGTGCTATAAGTTTTCTTGCCAGATATAGCACTCTAGTTAACGTTCGATACATTCCCTTTGAGAATGATTCGACATCTATGGCCCCCAGTAAATACACCAGGGGATCCAGAGGGATAGATACCTGTGCCAGTCTGCTTATGCACTGGGACACATCCTCCTAATACCGATGTAATTTTGGGCATCTCGATATTAGATGTATAAAATCTCCCTGATGTACTTTGCACTTTGGGCATAGAAGGGAATCTCTTCCCCCCCACCTGTGCAACTTCACCAGTGTTCTATATGCCCGATGCAAAATAAATAATTGTGATAGTCTATGAGACGCAGATATCGATACTACAAGTATGGATTCTAGGACCCTATTCCACCGGTTTTGATCTATATCCCCTATATCTTCTGCCCATTTGCTACGGCATCGCAGGGATGTATGGTCCTGAACCTTAGATAACAGTTCCTTGTACCGGTCATCAGTTCCGAGTACTACCTTGATCAAGGGTGCTACCGATATTCCTAGAGAATGTTTTGTTGCATCTGCAACGCATGTCGAAGTTGAAGGTATTGATAAAACCCCCTTAGGTTTAACTGAAATTCATGACACAACTGTTCGTATGTTTTTAATACCTCCCCCTCATACAAATGCGCAAACAAAATATATCCCTTTCTCTTTTCATAAGGTAAATCCCCTTAATTCCTGTATTTCCAGGTATTTCGGGTTTTGCCATATCGGCGTAAAGGGTAACGGGTCTATTATCCCCAGTGTTTTCTGGGCCTCCCCCATACCCTTTTAACCCCTTCCATACAGGGCATTTTTACCCCCTTCCTGCCCAGACAATTGCGCGGTCATGCACTGTACCCAAATTACATCGTTATGTTTTTTCCCCCACACAAATAGAGCTTTCTTTTGGTGGTATTTGATCATCCCTGCGGTTTTTATTTTTTGCGCTATAAACAAAAGAAGAGCGACAATTTAAAAAAAAAAAACACAATATTTTTTACTTTTTTATCTAATAAATATCATTTTTTTTTTAAAAAAAACATTTTTTTCCCCTCAGTTTAGACCGATACGTATTCTTCTACATATTTTTGGTAAAAAAAAACGCAATAATCGTATATTGATTGGTTTGCCCAAAAGTTATAGCGTCTAAAAAATACGTGATAGATTTATGGCATTTTTCTTTTTTTTTTTTTACTAGTAATGGCGGCGATCTGCATTTTTTTGTGACCGTGACATTGCAGCAGACATTTCAGACACTTTTGACACGTTTTTGGGACCATTCACACAGCGATTATTGCTATAAAACTGCACCGATTACTGTGTAAATGAGACTGGCAGGGAAGGGGTTAACACTAGGGGGCGCTGAAGGGGTTAAAATGTTAAAGTATGTTTTAACTGTAGGGGGAGGGGGACTCACAGGGGGAGGAGACCGATGTGTGTTCCTCTCTACTGGGAACACACATCGGTCTCCTCACCGCTGACAGGAGGTGGATCTGTGTGTTTACACACACAGATCCACACTCCTGCCGCGATCAGTGGTAATCGCGGGTGCCCGGCGGCAATCGCGGTCCGTGTTCATCCGAACCCACCATTGGGGAAAGCGGAGATCTGACAGGGCGGTCCCTGCACAGTGGAGACCGCCCTGTCATCTGCCGGCTCGGCAGGGATCAGCGGAGCGATCCCCACTGAGCAAGAGGATAAGACATGGACGGATCCTCAAGGGATCCGTATATGTGAAAGGGCCCTTATGCTTTAATGCACACTCAGGCCAGCTGCACAGGGACATAATTTACTGATGTTTACTCGGGAACTTGTTAACAGAAAGTTTGTGAGTAAAAAAAAAAAAAAACCCTGAGCAATGTTGAGTATACGCAAGTAAAGGTTTAAAATGAGTAAGCATGTGTATGCGAGTAAATTGCTGCACTTAAATGTAAAAAAAAAAAAAAAAAAACTGCTCTGTATTTATCAATCGCTGTATTCCTGATCTATACTCAACTGGGTGCATGGTTCCACAGATAATGCATCTAATTTTAAATCAGTAAAAAAAAAAACATTTTGACTCTGTCACGGTCGGCCTGGTCACGTGAACTCCTGTGTCAGCCAACCACATTTTTGTAAAGATTTTATTATACCTTTTCATGCGACAACACTGAATAAATTACACTACTTTATGTAAAGTAGTAAGTATACAGCTTGTATAGTATGCATGAAATAGGGGCGCTAGAAAATTGAATAAAATAAATAGGTGAATAAATGCTACCTATCCCAATAGAACATAAGTCCTTAATTCCAAAAAATAACATATATTGTGCAAGGTGCATATAAATTCAATGCCTGCAGCAAAACATATGTGCAATTAAATGTGTGAATAAAATTAAACCATCAACAATACACGGTGGAATATATAGTGACCATAAAAGTGCTCCGTGCTCAAAAAAGTCCTTGTGGTAGGTTCCACCTTCACCAATGGGACACCTCAAGTGGGGATGGATGGATCCTTACCAAATGAAGTTGACCTAAACTAAGGTCAAAAGAGCCTGGGTAACACCACCTTGCGCATGGGGGATTCCAATGAAGTTGAACAGATATGCAGATGTCATAAGAAAGGAGAAAGAACAGCTCCCATAGTGTAAAACTGTTTAATGTAAATATAAAAACAGATACACAGTGCCAAGTGGCCCCTTACTTGAATGAGTGCCCGTATCCCGGCACTGAGGCTGTAAGCTTGTGTGTATGGAGAGAGAAACGAGGACCGGCGTGCGTTCCACTGCTGTGCGCGAGGAAACCAGATGACCGGAAGTAGGTAATCAATGCGTGCCCAGGCGGTACCTGGGCACGCATTGATTACCTACTTCCGGTCATCTGGTTTCCTCGCGCACAGCAGTGGAACGCACGCCGGTCCTCGTTTCTCTCTCCATACACACAAGCTTACAGCCTCAGTGCCGGGATACGGGCACTCATTCAAGTAAGGGGCCACTTGGCACTGTGTATCTGTTTTTATATTTACATTAAACAGTTTTACACTATGGGAGCTGTTCTTTCTCCTTTCTTATGACATCTGCATATCTGTTCAACTTCATTGGAATCCCCCATGCGCAAGGTGGTGTTACCCAGGCTCTTTTGACCTTAGTTTAGGTCAACTTCATTTGGTAAGGATCCATCCATCCCCACTTGAGGTGTCCCATTGGTGAAGGTGGAACCTACCACAAGGACTTTTTTGAGCACGGAGCACTTTTATGGTCACTATATATTCCACCGTGTATTGTTGATGGTTTAATTTTATTCACACATTTAATTGCACATATGTTTTGCTGCAGGCATTGAATTTATATGCACCTTGCACAATATATGTTATTTTTTGGAATTAAGGACTTATGTTCTATTGGGATAGGTAGCATTTATTCACCTATTTATTTTATTCAATTTTCTAGCGCCCCTATTTCATGCATACAATTATTATATTTCAATCCATTTGATTTATTCAGGGAGCAGCTTTTCTAACAGTTTTTATCACCCCTCCCCCACATCTGGCGCGAGATTTTCCACCCAATTACCTATACAGCTTGTATAACTGTAATTTTTCTGCCCCTCAAAATAACTAATTTCCAATAGTAATTTGAAAAATTGCTACTCACTCGGCATGTCACAAATAGGGCAACCCATTCACCTGAATGAGTTTCCGTATGTAAGTTTGTTGCATTAAAAAAGCTGAGAGCAAATTTTGGCCCTGAGCCAGGTGCAATTTTACTGACACACGACAATCTTGCGTGTCACATATTTTGCTGCGATTTGGAATCACAGGCAGAATTGTGCTGATTCAGCCCCCGATTCCTTACTGCCAAGTATGAACGGGTGCCAAGGCTTTCTATTTTCCAACTGGTGAGATCCAGCCAGCAAATGTTGAAAATGTTTTTCAAAAGAGCAGAAGAACAAGCTCTCCAGGTGTATTCGTTTACACAGGGATGAGGCAAACCACACTGGCTGGGTTGCCAACAATGATCAGTTTTATTTATGTAAAATCTTTATCCCAAAATAGATAAAACTGTTTGCTGTAATATATAGTACGAGCTGGAGTTTGGCTTCAATTTGTTAGTGTATTTAACCACTTCGGCACTGCGTCACTTTAACTGACAATTGCGCGGCCGTGCGACGTGGCTCCCAAACAAAATTGATGTCCTTGTTTTCCCCCACAAATAGAGCTTTCTCTTGGTGGTATTTTATCACCTCTTTGGTTTTTATTTTTTGCGTTATAAACAAAAATAGAGCGACATTTAAAAAAAAAAAAAGCAATATTTTGTACTTTTTGCTATAATAATTTTTTTCTCAGTTTAGGCAGATATGTATTCGTCTACATATTTTTGGTAAAAAAAAACCCACAATAAGCGTATATTGATTGGTTTGCACAAAAGTTATAGCGTCTACAAAATAGGGGATAGTTTTATGCATTTTTATTTATATAATATATATATTTTTATATATATATATATATATATATATATATATATATATACATACATACACACATTTTTATTTGCCACTGTCTACTGTACACCCAGTGTGTCTTCATTCAGCGTGGGTGGGAGCTTTCCAATAGGGGGAGTATATTACTGGCCAGATCACCAGATAGAACAGAGAAAAAAAAAAAGACAAAAAAAAAAATGCAGCCACCACATCTTATGATTGGTTGGCAAGCTGCAATATATTACACTTTTTGGTTTGGGGTTAAAAACCACTTTTAGGTCCTACTGATGGTAAAGCCAGGTGGTAAGAGGAGGACACAAACACACATCTGCCTAGATCAGTGTTTCCCAACTCCAGTCCTCAAGGCACACCAACAGGTCATGTTTTCAGGATTCCCCTCAATTGAAACAGCTGTGGTGATTACTAAGGCAGTGAAACTGATGGAATCACCTGTGCAAAATAATGGAAATCCTGAAAACATGACCTGTTGGTGTGCCTTGAGGACTGGAGTTGGGAAACACTGGCCTAGATAATAAAAAATAAAAAAAATAGGATATGCAGTGCCTTGTAAAAGTATTCACCCCCTTGGCTTTGAACCTATTTTGTTACATTACAGCCTTTAGTTCAATGTTTTATTAATCTGAATTATATGTGATGGATCAGAACACAAATAGTCTCAGTTGAAGTAAAATAAGAAAATTAAATACATAAAACTATTTTTCAGAAATAAAAATACGATAATTGGCATGTGCGTATGTATTCACCTCCTTTGTTATGAAGCCCATAAAAAGCTCTGGTGCAACCAATTACCTCCAGAAGTCCCATAATTAGTGAAATGATGTCCACCTGTGTGCAATCTAAGTGTCACATGATCTGTCATTACATATACACACCTTTTTGAAAGGCCTCAGAGGCTGCAACACCTAAGCAAGAGGCACCACTAACCAAATACTGCCATGAAGACCAAGGAACTATCCAAACAAGTAAGGGACAATGGGGCAGATTCACATAGATGTAATCTTCCGCTGCGTAATCGAAATACGCTACGCTGCCGTCTATCACCAGACTCTACGCCGAATTCAGGTAGTTTTTTTGCGCGTACGCTATTGTATCGTATTTTTTTTCCGCCGCGCAATCGAAATACGTGAGTAGGGGGCGTGAAGCATTTAAATTAAGCGCGTCCCCGCGACGATCGAACTGCGCATGCTCTGTTCAGGAATTTCCCGCCGTGCATTGCGCGAAATCACGTCGTGACGTCATTCGTTGTTTGAGTAGCGGCGTTTACGAACATTCCTATTCCCGGACGACTTACGTTAAAAATAATAAAAGAAATCGAAAAACGTTGAAATTCGACGCGGGAACGACGGCCATACTTAACATGGGCTGTCTAATATTAGACCAGCAAAAAGCTGGTATAGTGAAACGGAAAAAAAAGATGACTAAAGGTGCCGTAAGAGATTGCGTTTGAAGAGCGAAATTTTGTGGATTCCAGGCAAAAGCTCATTAGCATACCATGAAGGTGAAAAACAACAGGAAGTCCGCCCAGTGGCCGCAATTTTCAGGCAGCGTAGATCTGAAGGCGTACTAACACGTAATAAAGTCGAAATTTAGCACGCAGGTGTCTTTTCATGGTTTGAGGATTTCGACTAGCGTAAAAACGCTCGTAAATCGAAATTACTCCTGTCTAACAACATTTACACAGGCGTAATCGCTTTGTGAATCTAGGCCAATGTTGTTGAGAATTGCAAGTCAGGGTTAGGTTATAAAAAAAATAAAAAATATCCAAATCTTTGTTGATCCCTAGGAGCACCTTGAAATCTATTATAACTAAATGGAAAGAACTTGGCACAACAGCAAATCTGCCAAGAAACGGCCGCACACCAAAACTCTCGGACCAGGCAAGGAGAGCATTAAAGGGTCACTAAAGGAATTTTTTTTTTTAGCTAAATAGCTTCCTTTACCTTACTGCAGTACTGGTTTCATGTCCTCCTTGTTCGTTTTTGCTTTGAAGTTGCTGTAATCCTGCTCTGTTCTCCACACTTCCTGCTTGTCTGTTTCCTTATAACCACAGTACTGGGAGCTTTCTCACGGTGGTCTAAGCTGTCATTACTGTGTGTCTAAAACTTCCCAGAACCAATCAGATTCATTTTAAAAACAAAACACTGCCCTGGATTTGTTTGTTTTTGTTCTGTGTGTCTATTTCTACTTCACAGAAACATGAAGCCAGTTCAAAAGTTAACTAACCTGCAGGCACATATGATTGATTTTTATCTATTTTTAATCATTTTTAAAAGGAATCAGTTATCTTTTATGTCTCTATACCCTGTAAACAGTCATTTTAGCAAAAAATGTTTTTTCCTTTAGTGACCCTTTAATCAAAGAGGCAGCACAGAGACCTAAGGCAACCCCAGAGGAGCTGCAGAGTTCCACAGCAGAGACTGGAGTATCTGTACATAGGACCACAATAAGCCTGTATGCTCCATAGAGTTGGGCTTTATGGCAGAGTGGCCAGAAGAAAGCCATTACTTTCATCAAAAAAACAAAATGGCACATTTTGAGTTTGCGAAAAGGCATGCAGGAGGCTCCCAAAATGTATAGAGGAATGTGCTCTAGTCTGACTAAAATGGTACTTTTTGGCCATCAAAGAAAACACTGTCTGGCGCAAACCCAACACATCACATCACCCAAAGAACATCATCAGCATTCGGGACTGGGAAACTGATTGGAGTTGAGGGAAAGAGGGATGGTACTAAATACAGGGATATTCTTGAGAAAAACCTGAACCACTCTGTGTGTGATTTGAGGCTAGGCTGGAGGTTCACCTTCCAGCAGGACAATGACCCCAAACACACTGCTAAAGCAACACTTGAATGGTTTAAGGGGAAACGTGTAATTGTCAAAGCCCAGACCTCAATCCAATAGAAAATCTTGGAAGAGCGCTTTCCAGAGGGTGTTATCTGAAGCAGGGAGGAGCCGAGTGAGCCACCGGGGGACCCCAGAAAGCGCCATTCAGGGCCGCGCTGTGCATAACAAGCTGCACAGTGATGGCAAGTATGACATGTTTGTTATTTTTTTTTTTTTAAATGCGAACCTTTACAATCACTTTAAGCCTAGTACACATGGGCCTGATGTGGGGGGGGGGGCAATAGATCAGTAGAAACTGGACAACATTCGGCAGCTGGTCCAACAGGGTCATGAACAGAAAAAGTGTGCTCACCAGCTCCCGATCAGTGCCCTCAGCCTGGGAGCACTGACCGAAGTGTTTGTTACCAACTACGGATTGTTAGTAAAGCGGCTCCAACCTTAGCTGCAGTTAAGTGTGTAGTAGTGTGTACTAGGCTTTAGAATGCCATAGTGGAGGAAGCAAAACAATGTCCCCAGTGGTCTCATTACCATTAGAACACATGCAAAATACAACATGCATTTCTGAAGGATCCTATTTAACCATTGCATCATACAGAACTGTTCCCAAACCAATGATTTTTTTTTCTTTGACTTCTAAAGCATAACAAAATACATGACAGTTGAAATTAGCCCTTAAAGTAAGAAGTCCAGCCTAACACTAAATCCCTGCATCTACAGACATCCACAATCCAACACTAACCTATCTAGCCCTGTAAAAAATAAATCAGTACACATACCTGTTTGAAGCTGATCCGGTCTCTGCAGAAGATACAGCCAACAACAGCTGTGAAATGAATGGGGTGTGATGTCACCCATACTATGGGGCATCTGTTGTCGGCTGCCCCTTCTGCAAATGCGTAACACAGAGATGCCGCCGCTGGCAGCTCAGCATGGAATCTGGTTTAATCGGCTTCAGAAAAGGTATGCATACCAATTTCTTCTTTACAGATAGGTTAGTGTCAGATCGTGGAGGTCTGTAGATGCAGGGATTTTAATTTTAGTTCGGACTTCTACTTTAAGTATACATTAGTTTACATGTGCATTTCAGTAAGTATTATACACGTTGCAGAGAAAAAAATCTGCACGTGATACTAGTGTTGTGGTGTGAACAGGGCACATAAAGAACAATCGTTTTCTTTGTGCCCTTGCAGAATGTGTGCAAAAAATCTCATGTCTCTGCACATGGCGTGAAGGATGCCCAACAGGCGTTTATTTTTAATGTGAAAAAGGTAAAAAGTATTTGGCCATTGCTATATAATCCAGATTTTAATTGCTTGCTCATTAAAACTTGACGACTTTTTGGTTCAAGGCTGAGAATAGCAGCAAATGGGCTCCTGGTGTATTATCTTTTAAACACAACCAGGAGGTGGTTGGCAGATAAATAGAAATGGCGTTGTTTCTAAACACAGTGTACAGCAGTTACGTAGTTATACCTCCAGAAACAGTGTGACATAAACCATATGCAATAAATCTACCTGCTGCCATCACCAGGATGTTATCACAGAAAAACAATGAATCAATAACTAAAAAATGTGATAGCGCTGCTGCAATTTGACAAATACATAAATCCAATAATGTGCTGAATATACAATCCAATAGTAAATGTATAACAAGTTGATTGAAACAAAAAATCTTGTTTCAAATGACACTGAGAAAAAAAAAAGTGCTTCTCAAGTAAAAAAAAAATGTAAATAAATCCAATATTGATGTACAATAAACGCATGTGACCCTTCTTAGACCCTGAAAGGTTCAAACTCGCTCACAACTAATATTAATAATAAAAAAGGCTCCACACTGATCTTTAATGGTCCCCATCAAGGTCCTGCAGGGATCAAACACGCTTTAAACCTCATATATTTCTCCTTTAAAAGGTTGCCTCTGTGATGATTACCAGCAAATCCAGACTGACATGCAAAAATAAAAAATGCCTTCAAAAGCACAGTACCGGGTGTTAAATGGAATAAGCCTCACCCAACCAGCTTCATGTATTACACTTACATGTATTTCATTAAAAAACAGCATATAACATATTTAAAATCCAACAGGTCTCATGCTTGTCACTGCCAGGCTCTACCACTACACGTAAACTATTTTTAGCTCTGATCACTGTCTATAGGTCACTGGTCCCAAAAAAAGTGTCAAAAGTGCCCGATCTGTCCGCTACAATGTCGCAGTCCTGTTAAAAACCGCAGATCACCGCCATTACTAGTTAAAAAAATAATAATAATAAAAATGCCATAAAACCTATCCCCCTATTTTATTGACACTATAACTTTTGCGCAAACCAATCAATATACGCTTTCTATGTTTTTTTTTTTACCCAAAATATGTAGAAGAATACATATCAGCATTTGGGGGATATCTGTTATAGCAAAAAGTAAAAAATAAAAATAAAAAAAAATAAATAAAAAAAAATAAAAAAAAAAAAAATGGTCTGGTCCTTAAAAAATCGCCTTTTTTTTCAAAATTCCGGGACCGGGACCGCATTTTTGTTTGGAGCGGAAGAACGGGGAGATAGCTTTAAAAAAAAATTCAGCCACACCCCCCTACAGTGTAAACAAACACACTATCAAATACCACCAAAAGAATAATCTGTTTGTGTGGTCCCAAAAATGGGGGGGGGCATCACGAAAAAAAAACATTTTGTTTGCAATAAAACTATCCCTTATTTTGGTACAGTGTCGCGTAGAAGAATACGACCTGAGGAAAAAAAATGTTTTTTTATATATTTTTTGGGGGATATTTATTATACACAATTGTCAGTTAAAGCGAAGCAGGGCCGTATCACAAAAAATGGTCTGGTCATTAAGGGGGCAAATCTTTCTGGTCCTTAAGTGGTTAAACACGTACTAGTACTTACCACATTGTAGTAGCTTTTGTTGATTGCAGACGTTTCAAACCCTTTTGGTGGGCTTTTCAGTGTTGTAGACTTGGGTGATACTGGTTTCTCTGTGGAACAGAGAATAGAATAAATACAATAGAATGGGAAAGACGGCAGTATTTAGTTTGATATTTTTTGTAATCCCAATGCAAATCTGCTTAGTTGAAATATCTCCTTACATGTTGCAGTTGATGCCTGTCTGCTAATAATCTATTACCACAACTTTCTGGATTACCTGCATGCTTTGCAGCTTTTCCCACTGCTCATACCTTAGGTTTACTTTGTATTTCTAAGAACTATATATCCCATAGTACCCGACTGCCTTCAAACAGATAAGACATAGTTCAGAAGGCAGGCTCAGTAAACATGTGTCACAGAACTCAGAGTACATGTGTGGGATTATAGAAAAATTGGAGTAGGTTAGAAATACCTAAAAACTTAAAAAAGGGTAACCTCACTTTTGTGGAGAAAAACAAATAGCAAAGAAAATATATATTGTATACAATTGTGACACCAGTCATATTGTAACTAAATGTTATTAAAAATTACCTTTCCTTTTCAACCGGCAGCTCTGTCATTTTCTGAAAACGCAATGCAATCTTGCTACTGAAGGTTATTGGCACAAAGATGGTGTACAGAACACCCCCCAGAAACATCATTTCCTGCTTGTGTAATTGGCTCACCAGTTTTCCCATAAGTCTGAACTAAGATACAAATCCGATTTCAGGCATCCTCTTAAATTAAATAAAAAATAGTTTTTGGTAATATACTCCCATTATGAAATCGCATCTAAAGGGATGCAGGCCTAGCAGCTTTCCTTATTCGAGCTTTGCAGGTGCTGCAGCCGATTGATAATTCTGAAGCCACTCCCATTAGATTCACTTCCCCACATGGACAAAGACAAACACACAAGGATTTCTTCAGAAAAACAAAAATTTAGGAATCTGCAACAGGAGTCTTGGTTCTCTCCTGCCTGACTCTGATCTGTGTGGCAGAGAAGCAGCTCACTGTCCCCTTGCCATTGTCAGCACACTGCCAGCACCACACTTCGCTGTCCCAGGCGGCATATGATCCTTAGGCACACATGGCTTCTCTCCAGCCAATGAGAGAGGGGGAGGGGTGTGGACTGAGGTCTGGGCAGAGGACAAACTGGAAGCTTGGGAGTGGATTACAGAGCTCGGCCATGGGCCCTGAAAGATGCAGGATGGATCGTTCCTGGATTCCATCTCCAGGATTTTGGCAGCATGTCAGAAGACAGCAGGGAGCCACGGGCCTCTTGGCGCTAAATACAGAGTCATCATAGCGACCACTTGTGCTACGCCCATGACCCCAGTATCTTCCCTGCCTTCCAAAGCATGTACCCGAGCAGAGATCTGTTCAGTTAAATGCTTCCCTGGTTGCCAGAAAAAGACAACACTGATACAATAAGTGACAAAATCATTGTGCCTTCTCGTTCCATTCTTGGAAGAAGAGATCAAGGAACAAATATTCCTCAGTCTCTTCCCATCCGCCATTTTGAAGCCCTTAGACACGTCCTGGGCTCCCGGTAAGAGCCCAAGAACTATGCAGGAGAAAATGATCAGCGGCTATGCAGCTGCCAGACAACTTCCACTTTACTTCCAAGAGAGATTCCAACAGGAAATCCTGCAGACCTTGCCAATTTCCTCATTAGAGCCCTGCAGATGTGGCAGCTAATAGAGAATTATAAAACCACTCCCTTACAGATTCATGCATATGGACACAGAGCCATTTCTTCAAAATAACAAAATGTGGGACTCTGCAGCAAGGTTTGTTACAATCTTTGCAATGTACATTGACCACCCAGAGGGGAGTGTTTTTTTTTCTCTCAACAAAAGTTAGTTACTTGTTAATGCTTTCCCTGCATTAGGGTAAAAAAAAAGTCCCACTACTTCCTTAACCGCTAACCGACCGTCTCTGTGACCGTGCCCGTGGGACCCGCGATCAGGTCACAGGAACGGCGGAACGGGAGGATGCTTTTATAAACATGGCATCTCCCTGTTCTACCTGGTGACACGGCACTAATCGTCTGCTTCCTCTCATCAGAAGCAGTGATCAGTGACGTGTCACAGTAAGCCATGCCCCCTAACAGTTAGAATTACTCCCTAGGACACACTTAACTCCTTCACTGCCAGTTACATTTATACAGTAATCACTATAGCACTGATCGCTGTATAAATGTGAATGGTCCCAAAATAGTGTCAAAAGTGTCTGCCATAAATGTTGCAGTCATGAAAAAGAAAAAAAATCGCCGATCACCGCCATAACAAGTAAAAAAAAAAAAAAAAAAGGCCATAAAACTACCCCCTATTTTGTAGACGCTATAACTTTTGCGCAAACCAATCAATATACGCGTTTTGTGATTTTTTTTTATCAAAAATATGTAGAATACGTATCGGCCTAAACCAAGAAAAAATTAGCTTTTAAAAAAAAAAAGGGGGGGGGGATATTTTTTATAGCAAAATATTGCTTTTTTTTTTTTTAATTGTCGCTCTATTTTTGTTTATAGCACAAAAAAAATAAAAACGCAGAGGTGATCAAATACTACCAAAAGAAGGCTCTATTTGTGGGGAAAAAAGGGCGTCAATTTTATTTGGTTGCCACGTCGCACGACTGCGCAATTGTCAGTTAAAGCGATGCAGTGCTGAATCGCAAAAAGTGGCCCGGTCATTTGGCAGCCAAACGGTCAGGCTTTGAAGTGGTTAACTAAAGCCTCATACACGGTTGTGATCAGCTCTCAAACTGTGTACTAACAATCAAACTATCGTACAATTGCTTAGAAAATGCAATTTGTTTTTTTTCCTCATTGTGTGTACTAGCCCTAGTGTGTACTAGGCATTCGTTCTGCACTGGCTCCAAGCACTGTGTGTAGCTTCCGCTACATACCAGTACACAGTGCTGGGTTCCTGCTGCGAAACAGACTTCCTGTCACACACCCAGAGCAAAAGGAGAGTCTGTGAGAGTGGCGCTTAGCCATTTATAGGCAGCTTTGTATTTTGTAAATGAATGGGTAAATATTCTCAGTTTAAACATTTGATGTGTTTTCCATTTTCTACTGTGAATAAAATGTGAGATTTGCAAATCATTGCATTCTGTTTTTATGTAGAATTTACACTGCGTCCAAACTTTTTTTGGATTTGGGCTGTACATAAAGCTCTGCAATGGCGTCACCATAAAAGTTGATTAACAAAAAAAAAAAAATCAGCTTAAAAAAAAATGCATACAAAAACACATTTGTGCCTAACAAGCTATAAGATTTGAGGCAAGAATATCCATCTTAAGTAGCAATTAACAATGCAGAACTGTCTCCTCTTCCCACTGTCACTTAATGGGTAATGCAGCCAACACAACATGCCAGATGGATTTTATAGCTCACATACTATCTGCTGTCTCATGTAATTACAAGGTCAATCCAGATGGCGGTCTTTCAAACAAACAAAAAGCACATCAACCCTTGCCAGTGCATAACGAAGGAAAACAGAAAACGGGTCACTATGCACTGCAAAACAATACTAATCTTTGCACTATAACATCCAGCTGGGCCACGTGTAATACCATCAATGGCTACCATGTAGGAGCTAAAGACCCATTTATATATGAATAAAAAATACACACACACACACACACACACACACCAATAAAGTAAACAGGCAAATATTAAACTGTGAAAATTGTGCCTACAAATAAAAAAGGCAATATACCTTTGTAATATACAAAAAGTCATTTTTGTGATCTAAATAAATAAAATGCAAAAAACGTGTCATATGCAGATTTTACCAACACTTTTCAAATTACAACCACCCTCAATGCAAAATCCTTTTGAAAGAGGTTTGTGGCTTTCCTTGCATTAACTGCCAATTTCAAAATCCCCCTACAAAACCTCAAATGGGAATCAAATCAGGGCATTGACTAGGGCAGTCCATAACCATCTATTGCTTCTTTTAAACCATCCCCTGATAGATTTGCTAGTGTGCTTTGGATCAATATCAGGTTCATATCGGGCAGTTGGCCTCACATTCTCATTTACCACACTATTATATGATTGTAGAATGTATTGCTGGCTTGACAAATTTGTGTTGCCCAGGTCCTAATACAGAAAAGCAACCCCAAAACATAACATTTCCCCCTCAATGCTTAACAGTTGTTTGGAGGTTCTTCTCCTGAAATGCACTTTGGTTTACAGAAAACATGTCTGCCATTGCCTCCATCTCCGACTGGTCAATCTTCAGCACATTGTTCCAGAAGGGCTGGTCTTTGCCAATATGTTCAATGGTAAACTGTTATCTTGCCTGAATGTTCTCTTTGGACAGCAAAGGCTTTTTCCTGGTACACCTAGCATGCAGGTTAAATTGGTGTAATCCATTTCTTAATGTAGAGGCATACACACCGACTAGAATTGTTGAAAGAGTTACCTGAACACCCCACAATAACATTTGAGGGTTCTTTTAGCATCAAAAAACAGTAAGCTCTTGGGTTGAATTTGCTGGGCTAGACAATCCTGGACCAATAGTCAGTACATTCATGTCACATGTTGGTTATGTTTCCTTACAATTGAAAAATCACATTTCAAATAATTTGGCAACCAACTATAGAACACTGGTATGCCAGAGTTTCCAACATGCAACTTATGGAATTTACTGCCTCTCTCAAAAATCAATTTGAAAAGCTTTTTAAAATGTGGACACCCTTTTTGATGTGCAGAGGTTCCCTGTAAGTTGACTGGTCATAGATCTTAGGGGAGCCGTTGGGAGGAGTGGGGTCAGGGGTCCAGACTTCCCCACCGCCCCATGTCCTTCCATTTTCTTTCTTCAAATCCTCCCTCCAACCATAGTTTTCTTTTTTCCCTTGCCATACTCTACATCCACTTACTTTTATCCTCACATTTGTCTTCTTAACAGCTTCTCCCCTGGGTTTGCATGGTTTAAATACATAGGGGCAGATTCACAGAGAATTAGATTCTCGTAGAGTATCAGAAATACACTACGCTGCTGTTTTTTACCTGGCTCTACGTGGAGTTCAGGTAGATTTTGTCCAGTAAACGACGGCGGCGTAGTGTATTTCTCCTGTCGCAATCCATCTGCGCGAGTAGGGGGCGTGAAGCATTTAAAATAGGCGCGTTCCCGCGGCGATCGAACTGCGCGTACATTCCTATTCCCGAACGAGTTACATTAAAAAAAAAAAAATATATTTTAAAATCGACGCAGGAACGACGGCCATACTTTACATGGGTTACGCACTGTTAGACCAGCAAAAAGCTCCTCTAACATTACGTAGCCAAAAAATGACGTAGGCGATTGCGAGGGACACTTGTACCTTCGTGGATCGCCGTAAAAAGTCATTTGCATATCCCGACGCATGAAAACGACGCAAACTCCTCCCAGCGGCCGCAAATATATCGCAGCGTAGATCCGAAGGCTTACGAGGACGTAAGCCTCTCGGATCGAAGCCCGAAGCCGCCGTATCATGGTTTGAGGATTCAAACTAGTGATACGGCGCGCGAAATTTGAAATTACTCCTGTCTAACACCAGTTAGACAGGTGTAATTGCTCTGTGAATCTGGGCCATAGGCTATAACCAGGCCCTGCTATGGTCTGGTTTTTCTATGTGGAAAATCACCATAAACACTGTATTGTAAAGACTTTCCTGCCAGTCCGTATATCATAATTTGTAGACATACCTCGATATGACCTATACCAGTGATGGCGAACCTTGGCACTCCAGAAGTTTTGGAACTGCATTTCCCATGATGCTCATGCACTCTGCATTGTATGTAAGCATCATGGGAAATGTAGTCACTGACCTATACCATGTGAATGGTATACAACAGTTCCCACATATTCCATTGTCATTGAATGCCAATTTACCCTGTACTGTGCTCACTTTGAAAGATTGTTGAGGAGTTTATAAATTCTTTAGAGGGCTCTAAAGTGGAGTACACACTGAGAAAAATAATCAATAGAAAAATTCCATACGAGGCACGACCATTTGATCATCCAAACGAAAATCTCCGAAAGGGTTAAAAATCCCCAAATTTTTCCCGAATGTGAACAGAACTAACAAATTTTCATTTAATGCGCATGTTTTTGTACAAGAAAAAAAAAAAAGAAATACAAAAGACTTGGCGTGATCAGAAACAATCAACAAAAAAAAAGCCATTGTAGTACAAGAATTTTAATAAAATTAGCACCATCCTCAGTTTCGGACTGCTGTGAAACTTTGAGAAAAAACAGACGATCGTTTGTCCAATTTTCTTATATTGTATACTGGGCTTTAGAGAGCTCTATTGATCTTGGCATGAAATAATACCTGCCATCAGTAAAGAAAAACACCAGAGCCCAGATATTTAAAGGTTTAAATAAGACATGTTCCAACGTGCAAAAAATACCCAATGATGTTCTATTATTGGCATCACATCTGGAACACACGATTCCTTTTTTGGGGTAATAAAGGGGTGGTAAAATGTCCATATGACAAATCTGCATTTTGTTCATTTAGATCTTACAAATAAAGAAAATGAATACACTGGGTCGATTGTGTGTCATTTGTTTAAAAGGATCACTAAAGGAAACATTTTTTTTTAGCTAAATAGCTTCCTTTACCTTACTGCAGTACTGGTTTCATGTCCTCATTGTTCGATTTGTTTGTTTTTTTTTGCTTTGAAGTTGCTGTAATTCTGCTGTGATCTCCACACTTCCTGCTTGTCTGTTTCCTTATAACCACAGTACTGGGAGCTTTCTCATTGTGGTCTAAGCTGTCATTACTGTGTGTCTAAAACTACCCAGAACCAGATTCATTTTAAAAACAAAACACTGCCCTGGATTTGTTTGTTTTTGTTCTGTCTCGCTCTTCTTCACAGAAACATGAAGCCAGTTTAAAAGTGAAACTAACCTGCAGGCACATTATATGATTGATTTTTATCTATTTGTAATCATTTTTAAAAGGAATCAGTTAACTTTTATGTCTCTATACCCTGTAAACAGTCATTTCAGCAAAAAAAAAAGTTTTCCTTTAGTGACCCTTTAAGTACATCACCTTTGCATTTAGGCAAACATGGAATCAAGATCTAATCTTAAAAAGAAAAAATGGTGAGAGATTATATACACAGTATCTCACAAAAGTGAGTACACTCCTCACATTTTTGTAAATATTTTATTATATCTTTTGACAACACTCCCAAGTAAAAATGCCCAAATTGGGCCCAATTAGCCATTTTCCCTCCCTGGTGTCATGTGACTTGTTAGTAGGGCTGAAACAACTAATCAATTATGAAATGAATCGATTACCATTTTCATAATCAATTAATTGGCCAGTAACATAATGGGGTTAAAAAATAAATACAAAATTAGCCCTTTATAGCACAAAAAGAGCAAATCGCTAATGTAAATATTACTTTCACTGGTCCACAGTACAATTTAACCCCTTACAGTAGCGATTATTTGCTCTTTTTTTTTACTAATTTTAGTTTATTTAACCCCATTATGTTACTAAACATGGGTTGGGTCACACCTCTGTTTTTATGTGCTTTTTGCAGAAACCCACTACAATTCATTTACATGGTTTCCTATGGGACACATTCATGTCCATACTTTTTTTCAGCTGCTGCGTATTTGGAAAGGGCAAGGATATACTTATATACAATATACTTCAATGGAAAAGCTGCAGAAAAGCATGTAATGTAAATGTATGTTTTTTAATCTGCCCAACAACAAATTGGGCATTGCTGCAGAGGTTTAAGGGGTGAGGGGTCAGCCTATTAGTGCTCAGACCATACGCCCCACACTACATCAAATTGGTCTGCATGGCTGTTGTCCTAGAAGGAAGCCTCTTCTAAAGATGATGCACAAGAGAGGCCGAAAACAGTTTGCTGAAGACAAGCAGACTAAGGACTATTGAAACCATGTCCTGTGGTCTGATGAGACCAAGATAAACATATTTGGTTCAGATGGTGTCAAGCATGTGTAGCGGCAATGAGGTGAGGAGTACAAAGACAAGTGTGTCTGGCCTACAGTCAAGTATGGTGGTGGGAGTGTCATGGTCTGGGGCTGAATGAGCTCTGCTGGCACTGGGGAGCTACAGTTCATTGAGGGAACCATGAATGCCAACATGTAGTGTGACATACTGAAGCCGAGCATGATCTCCCTTTGGAGACTGGGCCACAGGGCAGTATTTTAACATGATAAACTACCCCAAACACACCGCCAAGACAACCACTGCCTTGCTAAAGAACCTGAGGGTAAAGGTGATAGACTGGCCAAGCATGTCTTCAAACCTAAGCCCTATTGAGCATCTGTGGGGCATCATCAAATGGAAGGTGGAGGAGCGCAAGGTCTTCACCAGCTCCGTGATGTCGTCATGGATTGGAAGAGGACTCCAGTGGCAACCTGTGAAGCTCTGGTGAACTCGAACAAGAGGGTTAAGGGAGTGCTGGAAAATATTTTGGGCCCAATTTTAACATTTTCACTTAGGGGTGTACTCACTTTTGTTGCTGGTGGTTTAGACATTATTGGCTGTGTTGTATTATTTTGAGGGGACAGCAAATTTACACTGTTATACAAGCTGTACACTCACTACTTTACATTATAGCAAAGTATAATGTCTTCAACGTTGTCACATGAAAAGATATGATAAAACATTTTCAAAAATGTGAGTGTTTTTTTGTGACATACTGTATCTCAAGCAGTTCAACCACTTCACCCCCGGACCATTTTGCTGGTCAATGACCGGCCCCCTTTTTGCGATCGCATTTGCGTCGCTTTAACTGACAATTACGCGGTCGTGCGACGTGGCTCCCAAACAAAATAGAGCTTTCTTTTAGTGGTATTTGATCACCTCTGCGGTTTTTATTTTTTGCGCTATATACAAAAATAGAGCGACAATTTTGGGGGAAAAAAACAAAAAAAGGATTTTTTTGTACTTTTTGCTGTAATACGTATCCCCCAAAAATATATTAAAAAAAAACATTTTTTTTTCCTCAGTTTAGGCTGATACGTATTCTTCTACATATTTTTCGTAAAAAAAAAAAATCGCAATAAGCGTTTATTGATTGGTATAGCGTCTAAAAAATAGGGGATAGTTTTATGGCATTTTTATTAATATTTTTTTTTTTACTAGTAATGGCGGCGATCAGCGATTATCGGTACTGCAACTTTATAGTGGACACTTCGGACACCTTTGACACATTTTTGGGACCATTGTTATTTTTATAGCGATCAGTGCTATAAATATGCATTACTTTAAAAATGCCACTGTGAGGGAAGGGGTTAACACCAGGGGCGAGGAAGGGGTTAATTATGTTCCCTGTGTGTGTTCTAACTGAAGGGGCAGTGGGACTGACTAGGGAACACGACTGATCGCTGTTCATACATTGTATGAAGAGACGATCGGTAATTTCTCCCCCTGACAGGACCGGGAGCTGTGTGTTTACACACACAGCTCCCGGTTCTCGCACTGTAACGAGCGATCGCGGGTGCCCAGCAGTGATCGCGACCACCGGGCACGCGCGTCGGCACTAGGGGCGAGCAGGCTGCAATGCCAAATGACGTATACGATATTACATGATTTCGCACAGCTGAGCCAACCTGGTGCCGTATAACTGCGACGGCTGGTCGGCTAGTGGTTAACAAAGCTCTTATTTTACCATCGTCATTTCTCTGTTCCCTCATAAGCAACTGCAGCTGCTTTTGAATATTCATGTTAATCTCCATAGTATGTATGAATGAAAAACCTGACACCTTGCTAACAAATGCTTCATGGTAATTGTTAAACTTGTTTATATTTTTGGAATGAGAATTGCCTTCTGTCACTAGTGATCAAAGCGCAGATTACCTTTGTGACGTAGCCTGTATTTTGGACTGGTTTTGTACTGTTCCACTCTGATCAGTCCCTAATTAATGACTACTCCCTAACCCCATCCCCCTATAAAATTGACATCAGCTTATGTTAAATGAAAGCAGAAAGAACAAGCAAACAAAGAAACTCTGGTCAGACTCCATTTTTTGCCACCCCATAATATGTTCCCTCCACCCTTACTTCTCATATTAGTATTCTTTAGTATCCTAAAGTTCTTACTGCTTTACCACTCTGTTCCCCACACTGCTTGTATACATCACTCTTGCATCTGCCATATCCATATTTCTGCACTCGCCACCTCTTGCTCATACTGAACCCATATGCCAACACCAGGACATTGAGACATGTGCACTCATATGCAGGTCATTCTCAAAAAATTAGCATATTGTGATAAAGTTCATTATTTTCTGTACATTATTATGTACTGATAAACATTAGACTTTCATATATTTTAGATTCATTACACACAACTGAAGTAGTTCAAGCCTTTTATTGTTTTAATATTGATGATTTTGGCATACAGCTCATGAAAACCCAAAATTCCTATCTCAAAAAATTAGCATATTTTATCTGACCAATAAAAGAAAAGTGTTTTTAATAAAAAAAAAAAAAGTCAACCTTCAAATAATTATGTTCAGTTATGCACTCAATACTTGTTCGGGAATCCTTTTGCAGAAATGACTGCTTCAATGCGGCGTGGCATGGAGGCAATCAGCCTGTGGCACTGCTGAGGTGTTATGGAGGCCCAGGATGCTTCGGTAGCTGCCTTAAGTTCATCCAGAGTGTTGGGTCTTGCGTTTCTCAACTTTCTCTTCCCAATATCCCACAGATTCTCTATGGGGTTCAGGTCAGGAGAGTTGGCAGGCCAATTGAGCACAGTAATACCATGGACAGTAAACCATTTACCAGTGGTTTTGGCACTGTGAGCAGGTGCCAGGTCATGCTGAAAAATGAAATCTTCATCTCCATAAAGCTTTTCAGCAGATGGAAGCATGAAGTGCTCCAAAATCTCCTGATAGCTAGCTGCATTCACCCTGCCCTTGATAAAACACAGTGGACCAACACCAGCAGCTGGCACCCCAGACCATCACTGACTGTGGGTACTTGACACTGAACTTCAGGCATTTTGGCATTTCCCTCTCCCCAGTCTTCCTCCAGACTCTGGCACCTTGATTACCGAATGACATGCAAAATTTGCTTTCATCCGAAAAAAGTACTTTGGACCACTGAGCAACAGTCCAGTGTTGCTTCTCTATAGCCCAGGTCAGGCGCTTCTGCCGCTGTTTCTGGTTCAAAAGTGGCTTGACCTGGGGAATGCGGCACCTGTAGCCCATTACCTGCACACGCCTGTACACTGTGGCTCTGGATGTTTCTACTCCAGACTCAGTCCACTGCTTCCGCAGGTCCCCCAAGGTCTGGAATCGGTCCTTCTCCACAATCTTCCTCAGGGTCCGGTCACCTCTTCTCGTTGTGTAGCGTTTTCTGCCACACTTTTTCCTTCCCACAGACTTCCCACTGTGGTGCCTTGATACAGCACTCTGGGAACAGCCTATTCTTTCAGAAGTTTCTTTCTGTGTCTTACCCTCTTGCTTGAGGGTGTCAATGATGGCCTTCTGAACAGCAGTCAGGTCGGCAGTCTTACCCATGATTGCGGTTTGGAGTAATGAACCAGGCTGGGAGTTTTTAAAAGCCTCAGGAATCTTTTGCAGGTGTTTAGAGTTAATTAGTTGATTCAGATGATTAGGTTAAGAGCTCGTTTAGAGAACCTTTTCATGATATGCTAATTTTTTGAGATAGGAATTTGGGGTTTTCATGAGCTGTATGCCAAAATCATCAAAATTAAAACAATAAAGAGCTTGAACTACTTCAGTTGTGTGTAATGAATCTAAAATATATGAAAGTCTAATGTTTATCAGTACATTACAGAAAATAATGAACTTTATCACAATATGCTAATTTTTTGAGAATGACCTGTATAGTACTGTGCAAAAATGTTAGGCAGGTGTGAAAAAATGCTGTAAAGAAAGAATGCTGTCAAAAATATATATTTTAAATTGTTTATTATCAATTTACAAAATGCAAAGTGTGCAAAACAGAAGAAACATCTAAATCAAATCCTTGGCTGCAACCCAGCAGCAATTCTTACATTTGCACACGTTGTAATCTTGCATAAAGTCAGGGATTTTGTAGGTTTACAGTCAGGTGTACAATTAACCAATTACACCAAGCAGGCACGAATGATCATCAATTTCATACATAGGTTAACTGAAACGGCTGTGTAGGCTGGGTAAGGAACAGCCAAACTCTGCTACTAAGGTGAGGTTGTGGAAGACAGTTTCATGTCACAGGTCATACACCATAGCAAGACCAAGTACAGCAACAAGACACAAAGCAGTTATAGTACATCGACAAGGTCTCTTCCAGGCAAAGATTTCAAAGCAAACTGGGGTTTCAACATGTGAGTATTTGAAGAAGAAGCACAAACAAACCCTCATCTCATCATTTAAGGCTTCTCCTCAATTCTAGGGAAATAACCCCCATTCTGGACCACGGATATCGCCCCTACACCCGGAACTCTCCCTCCTCTGGCAGCAGCCAAAAAACACTGGATTTCCTAACCAATGAAACCATGAAGCTAAAGCTACTCATTTACTCCCTTGCTATTTCCATCCCAATTCTTGCAACTCACTCTTTATTGGTCTGCCTCTACACAGGCCACCCCACCTTTAATCCATCATGAATGCTTCTACCAGACTTATTCACCTTACCAAGTGCTGTGTCCCCCCAACCTCGCACTACCAATCTGTCCCCCGACTTCCAATTATCTAAGAAATAAAATACAAAATATTAACATACAAAGTCGTCCACTGCTGTGCTCTGAGCAACATCACCAACCTTTCCTCAAAATATCACCCAAAATGTCCTCTCTGCTTCTCTGAGGACTTCATTCATGCTCTCTAGCTAGCTCACCACCTCCTCTCCTGCTTGTATATCTAGGAGTTCTAAAGAGTCTCTCACCTCTGGAACTCTCTACACTAAATCTGCCCACCTTAATACAATTCTTGTGAAACCTTATTACTTCAGGGAAGACTAACCTGCCTCCTTCCAACTGAACTTTTCCTTCATCAACTCATCCCTATACAGTTATTACCTTTTGCAATGAATTCCATTTAAATTTTTAATACGGTTTACCATTATCTTGTAAAGCAGTACTGAAACTGATTGCGCTACATACAATTTAGGGAAAAAGAAAAACGCCACCCTGAACTTGTGGATTAAGGGCTTGTTTGCCTGCTTTTTTAGTAGGGAAACAAAAAGCAAAGCCTACAAACACAATTGCCGATGCAGGAGTTTCAGTTTCACACAGCCAAACAGGCACATGAAAATACCAAGTCACCTTATTCTCTCTTCTGTAGCACCACTGCTCTTATACTCAGTCCTACAGACTATCCCACCAGCTCTCCAGCACCACCTGGGGGACTGAACTCACTCCTGGTTCATTCAGCCTTTAGCTACAGCTCCCTGTTAAATGGGTCTACTCCTTGCCTTTTGATAGGGGGTTCTCCTGATATCCCAGGCTCTTTCACTCCTCCGAGACAGATTCTCTTGACTCACCTAGATGTCCCAGCTTTCCAAAACTCTGTCTCCCAGGTTCACATAGCAGCCTCAACTCTGAGTCTGATGGACAAGAAATCTCTCCAACATGGAGTGGAGTCTCTCGAGAAAAGCACCTCTGTCTCCTGGCAGAACAAAAGTCCCTCCTGGCTGGAACACAACATAACTTTTGAGTGAAGGGGACCTGAGCTAATGCCATAATGCTAACGCTTATAAGAAGTATGCACACCTGCACAGTCGCACAGCCTGCAGGTCTTCCTGGACACAGAATTAAAAGGCATTGTCCCACCCAACACTATGAAGCTTCAGGCCCCAATATGGGTTTACAAAACAAACCCCAGTCTTCTCAACTCAGACACAATACACTGGAGCTTCGCACTCTGCCTTACTGCAAATCCTGTGTGTTTTTTTGTCTATTCCCACACAGTGACATGGCACGGTCACTATATACACAAATGTTTAGCCAAGACATTTCTCAAATAAATACTCTTGAGAGAAACGACAATTGAGCAAGGGTTTATAATCTGTGACCCATCTGTCTAAACCTTATGGCCAAAAACATTTAAAATAGAATCATGTTTTGTTTTACATTATGTGGATGGCTGGGTGTGTGTCTGTTGGTTACCTGGAGAAGAGATGCACTATGGGGAAAAAAGCAAGTATCAGAGGCAATGTTCTGCTGGGAAACCTTGGGTCTTGCCATTTATGTTGTTACTTGACACATACTACAGACCATAGTGTTGCTGACCAAGTACACCCCTTCATGGAAACTGTATTCCCTGTTGGCAGTGGCCTCTTTTAGCAGGAATATGCATTCTGCCACACTGTAAAAATAGGTTCCAGAATGGTTTGAGGAACACGAGTTTGAGATGTGGACTTGGCCTCCAAATTCTCCAGATCTCAATCCAATCGACCATCAGAAAGTGTGCATTACCCTAACTAACGTTTCATATTTCTGATATGATATCTATACACAAATGTTTTGCCTATCATTTTTTACAAGGTGATCGTTTACAATCACTTTAATGTTACTAAAAAATGTAAAATCAAAGATACAGAGCAATGTGTCCAACCTCTAGGAAGACAAAGGCTCCAACAGCTAATAAAAAGTTCTGTCAACCAATTATTTGCTTACAATGCTATAACTACATCATGGTAAGAGGAAAGTGATCAGAATTATTTTCATTACATGTTCAAAATATTGTTTTACTTATTTTGTTTAACAAAACTAAAATACTGTCACGGCCACCATCCTAACCACTGTGCCAATCCAGCTTCACATGATGATTCACACCCTGCACAAACACAGCAAAGCTTTAGACTTCATCATTATGGGTTTCTTACATACTTATATGCAGGATTTGACAAATTTGTTTTGAATCTAGGAGCCGGAAAACGCGCCCAGTCCCGCCGAGCTCGCGCACAGAAGCGAACGCATATGTAAACGATATTCAAACCACACATGTGAGGTATCGCCGCGATTGGTAGAGCGAGAGCAATAATTCTAGCCCTAGACCTTCTCTGTAACTCAAAACATGCAACCTGTAGAATTTTTTAAACGTCGCCTATGGAGATTTTAAAAGGGTAAAAGCTTGCCGCCATTCCACAAGCGGACGCAATTTTGAAGCGTGACATTATCTTTCACAATATATAAAAAAAAATTGGGCTAACTTTACTGTTCTTATTTTTTTTTTTATTAAAAAAAAGTGTATTTTTTCCCCAAAAAAGTGCGCTTGTGAGAGCGCTGCCCAAATATGTGACAGAAAGTATTGCAACGACAACCATTTTATTTTCTAGGGTGTTAGAATAAAATATATATATATAGGGCCAGATTCTGAAAGGAGATACGAAGGCACGCCTCCCGATACGCCGATTCCCGAACGTATTTGCGCCCCGCCGTCGTAGTTTACGTTGTTTGTGCAAGCTATCGTTACCCCTGCTATATGAGGGGTAACTTTGAGTAGGTGATGCGTACGCCATGTTAAGTATGGACGTCGGGTCAGCGTCGCTTTTTCCGCTGTTTACGTCGTTTACGTAAATCGTTTGCGAATAGGGCTTTGCGTTAATTACGTTCACGTCGAAACCAATGTATTTGCGGCGTACTATGGAGCATGCGCACTGGGCTACGTTTACGGCCGGCGCATGTGCAGTTTGTTCGGTGCGGGGGCGTGCTTAAATTTAAATACAAGACGCCCCCTTTGAATTACGTGGGGATACATCAGGCCATTTACACTACGCCGCCGCAAATTACGGAGCAAGTGCTTTGAGAATACGGCACTTGCGTCTCTAAGTTGCGGCGGCGTAGTGTAAATAGGAAACTCTACGCTACCACAGATCTACGAGTATCTGGCCCATAATGTTTGGGGGCTCCAATTAGAGGGGAGGAGATGGCAGTGAAAACACTGGGGAAACCTCCATTAAAATTGCTGGTTGTCATGCCAACAGCCACCAAAAGATGGTGCAAGATCACAGAAGGAAGCTTAGGCCTGCAGAAGACCACGGCCTCCATTACCGTCTGGCACGCCCCGGCGCACGATCGGGTGGGGGCACATGGAGACACAGGATGGGGTATCATTTGTCTCTATTCGCCCCCCGCCACGTCGGGCCGTGCCGGCCGGTAATTGAGGCGGGTTTGCAGCCTTTTGCAGGCCTAAGCGTCCCTGGGCACCAGGTCGCTAATTTTTGTCGCAATTGCGACTGGGTGCCCGGATTTTGTCGAGCCCTGCTTATATGCCAAACAAGAAATCTGCTTAACATATACCAAATGCAACCCTGTGCTTAACTCAATAAAATAAAAAAATAAAATAAAAAGATTACTGTAGCTTGTGTAAGTCTGAATACACAAAAAGAAGACAATAAAGTACACACCCCTTATCCACAATCAATCAATGCTTAATGGTTTCAGTAAACATTAGTAATCAATATGTATAATGAATCACAATGCATGCAAATATATAAACATTTATAAGAAAACTAACAAAAAAAAATCATAAAAATTAGTCCAAAGACGATAAGATTAACCGTAAAGTGAAATTCCAAGTGACTGTTTGAGCACTTTCACGTTGGGCACCAAAAAGATGCGATCCCCACATTTAATCACGCCTCTTGCCTAAAATATATGATCTGGGATTATAGAGACCCAATTCACTCCAAAGATCTAACCCCCACTGGTTCGCCACAGGTTTCGACAACTTGTAAAAAATGCCATCACATCCAGTCTCAATTGTGTTATCACCGGGAAAAAGGGGCTGGCTTTACATGAGGCGTACAGATGCTGAATCTCGGTTAAGTGGCCCTGTAACCCTGTAAGAGCGCTGCTGCATTGAAGTAGTATCTGCTGCTGGCTCAAGAAAACTGCAAGTTCTGATTGCCGCTTAACCGAGATTCAGCATCTGTATGCCCTATGTAAAGCCAGCCGATTACCTGGGGCAACAGTATTGAGACCGGGTGTGAAAAGATTTTTTCTCAAGTTGCCGAAACCCGTGGAGAACCAGTGGGGGCTAGAGCTTTGGAGCAAAGTAGATCTCTATAATTTGAAATCATATATTTCTGGTAGGAGGTGTGATTACATGTGGGGATGGCACCTCTTTAAACACTTTTACACTGTGTTGTTTATTTGGGCACCAGTCACTTGGATTTTCACTTTAACATTGGACTTATCTTTGGACTGAATTTTATAAATGTACTTACGTTTATATATTTGCATGTATTTTGATTAAATTATACATATTGATTCACGTCTTTGGATTACTTATGTTCACAAAAACCACTGAGCATTGATTTTTTGTGGATAAGGGATGCACACTTGTTTTATTTTTTTAAAGAAATCTGCTTAGGTCACAATCCTCAGATATACATGATTGTATCAAACACTGAATTATCAGGCAAAGACTACTTTTAGGATAACCTACAAGCACAAACAAAATACTAAAGCATCAGAATTCTATTCTAGCTGCTCTGTGATAAACAATTTTAGAAAATAGGAGGAAAAGAACAGTATGACCAAAATGCTTTATGGAAGAATGAGCTTAACCTATATGTATCACGTGCTAGACTTTGAATTGTAATTTACAGGGCCAAGAAAAATGTATTTAAACAATATTTCAATTTTCACTTATTCATAAACCTCTTAATGTGACACTTTAATAAACACATGACCACCGTTAAAAGGTAACCACACCTGCAATCAAAAATACAGGATACACCTACCAGAGGACTTTATTTCTCTGACATAGTTGCTTGGGAACCATCCTGTTTTGCCACTGTATGTTCCCTCCCACCAGCCGCCTTCTTCTAGCCGTGTAACTTGAATTATGTCTCCCTTACAGAATGACAGCTCATCTTCGTTGGTCTGTTGAAAATTAAACTTGGCTCTCACCACTATGTGATGGTTGCTGTTATCGGTCATGTCCTGAAAATGAAAAAAGCATTACAAGTGGATGGAACCAAGTAATATAACTTCTAAAGCAACAATCACGTGTGTATTGTTGAAACAAAAAATGTGCAATTATCAATTTACTAGACTAGCAGCACCAAAGCAGCAACTAAACCATATAGAAATTTCCCAGCTACTTTACCTTATGGATTTGTCTTGGTTCTTAACATAATGTTCAAAACAGTGAATATGAGTGCATATGTTCTGGATGACCTTACACTACACCAAAAGTTTTTGCAACCATCTTTTAAAGGGAATGGGTGCCTATAGGACCTACTGTAAAGTAGAGGAGACAAGGTGGTGCTATTTTATATATCCATCTAATGGGGGAAAGATACAGTATGGACCTGTGGTAACCTGGTTCCATCTTTTGAACTGACCCAGAAGATTGTGGTGCGCAGATCTACTCAAACGCCTGGCAGACAAGCCTTGGCCTTTTCTAAATCAACCAAACTTGCTGGCAAAATATTTTTTTAAGGCACTGTATGTACACTGCTTAGTGTGTATGTAGCATTAAGAGTGGGGAAGTGTTAAAGGAAACATGACCATGTTTATTGGGTTGCATAATAACATTAGCCAAGTCCTGACAAACTGAGGTTAAGATGCATCACGTTGGTTGATGAGGAGATAACACATCTATAGTTTGCACATTGAGGGTATGTGTCTGTTAGTTTGACGAATGGGGAATATGCAGTGGAGTTTTGCATTCTCCACCAAGCAGGAACAGCAAACAAGCAACCAACAGTATGGAATTGAATAACTTGTTACTCTTATGTCTAATAGTGGACAAGATGTAAGAACTGTGGACATTTTTTTTTCCTTAGGACTAAGTAAGAACATTCTCATTTGCCATTGAAGATCTAAACCTTGGGTTAGGTGCAAATACAGTAAAACCTTGGTTTGCAAGCGTAATTTGTTCCAGAAACATGCTTGTTATCCAAAGCACTTGTATATCGAAGTAATTTTTTACAGGGTATAAAACAGAAGAGAGGCACCTCTAAGTGTAGCAAGAAGTTATTATATGTAACCAAATTGCTACACTCAAGAGGCTCCTTTCTTTTTTTATACTCAGTTGTGATATGACACTACTCTTATATCAAGACATCGCTTGTATATCAAGGTAAAAAGTATTAAAATATTTTGCTTGTCTTGCAAAACGCTCTCAAACCAAGAAATTACTATACTGACAATCAAAGAAAAACAAAAGATTGGGAAAATTATTGAATTTTACATCAACCAGGAAGCAATTTATGTTTCCATGGAATGCTGGATTATAGGTTGTGGTGAAGTATTACAAAGAAATTATGTTTATGCTGGAGTGTGGCCTTGTGGAAATTATGGCATCCATTAATGAGTTATAAAATAAGCATTAAATGGGGCATAACTGCAAATATATACAATTTTACGAAGGAGATTAACATTTCTAGAATCTTGGCATTGCAGAGCAACGCAGGAATCTAGATATTTAGCAAGAACTTTGTAAACGGTTTCTCTAATGGTAATATGTAAAAGGGAAAGTGGCTTATTTGAAGTTGTAGAATGAACGGATTTATGATAAAAGGGAATATATAATAACATGTTACGCCCTACTGAAATGACAACATAGTATACTTGGTATTAAAAACCTCAATGAACTTTTTTGATGTCCCTTTTTGGAAGGAAGATTCAGACTGAAAAGTAATTTGGTCCTTTATTCCACAGAGTTGGTAAATATATCTAGCTGCTCGTTTGGTTTTTAGGTAAAACACAGTGGCCTTTGTTTTGATGGTGGTATCTGCCCAATTAGTGCTTTCAGCAAGTTTTGTATGACCCGATTTGATCCGAATAAAATATTGGGATCAGCAAAGTACTATTGCACCTACTGCTATTTATTTTTATACCAAACATACATACACATGTACTTACCAGGCTTCGATATTGACCCTGCAATAGTCTTGATGAGCGGCTTACAAAAGACTGTGACCCAAGCGAATCAAAGGACTTTATCCGATGCGAAGACGGACGGGCACACACAGAATCACTTCCCAAGCCAATATCTAGAAACCACACAATGAGTTTACGGTTACATTAAAAACTCAAACACAAGTTTGCTCTTCAACATTATGGAACGGAAAGTTCCTGAAGTAAAAAGAGTGAAACAAAAGTAATGTATAGTAAAGGAATAAATCAACTAAAAAAAAAAAAAGTCAAAAGTTAAATGAAAAACTTGTTATGAGAGGAACATCTAGGCTGCCACTGCAGACCATGTCCTAAAAATGCTTATTGACTGGCTGCCATGCCATGCCTTTTGTTTTAAAACACTGCTTCACTTACTCAGAAAAATAGGCAGCAAGCCAGGATACATGATCTGCATACTCCTAGCAAGTTAAATATTGAAACCTGTGGTCAGCATTACAGCCAGGGAACGAGCATGTTCAGAAATTGACAGCCTACATATTTCCCTCATGAAAGTTTTCCTTTAAAAAAAGGACCCTGTTGACTGTCCCTCAAATCTGTCCAATTAAAATGTTCTGAGCCACGACCCAAAATACAGTAAGACCGCGTACACACGATCAAACATGTCCGCTGAAACTGGTCTAATGCTTTTGCGTACTAACCATCGAATCTGTCCGACGGACAGGTGTCCGTCGGACAGATTTTAAAGCAAGTTTTAAAACTTTGGTCCGACGGACAACAGTCTGATAGGCCGTACACACCATCGAATTTGGTCCGATGAAACTGGTCTGCAGACCAGTTTCATCGGACCAATTGTTGAAAATCGGACCACAAGTCCCATCATGCCTCTGGGTGTCATGCTTGTGGCTGTCAGAGTCTTGCTATGCTTCATAGGACTACAAGTCCCATCATGCCTCTGGGTGTCATGCTTGTGGCTGTCAGAGTCTTGCTATGCTTCATAGGACTTGTAGTTCTGCAACAGCTGGAGGTCCGCTAATTGCATATCCCTGCCCTATTAAAAGGCTATTAAAAAATGATAGTACAAGATTAATAAAATATTTCTGTAATTGCATACAGTGTTTACTTTAACGCTTTCCTTCCTCTATCAAAAACTAAAAACAAAGACTAGGAGCCCATTCACACTGGAGCAACAGCCGCCTGACAAGTCGCCTTCGGCTCTGTTCAATAGAACCGTTCTAATAGGAGCGACGCAAGTCGCTCCGACTTAGAAAAAGGTTCTTTCCCAAGATCCAGCCTGCAGACCTTCTCTCCCTCAACGCCTCTGTGACAGAGGAGGAACTCACGGCCACCATTAAGTCCTTGCCTGCGCATAAATCCCCTGGCCCGGACGGTCTCCCCTATGAGTACTATAAGACGTTTCTCCCCATCCTCCTCCCGCGCATGTGCAAGTTGTTTAATGCCTTTCTTTAATCGACCCCCATCCCGTCAGATATGCAACGCTCGTTTTTAACTCTGATCCCCAAACCCGACAAGGATCCCTCGCTCTGCGCTAGCTACAGGCCGATCGCGCTACTTAATTCAGATCTAAAAATTTTCACCAAGCTCCTCTCGCTGCGTCTAAACGTGCTGCTCCCCTCATTGGTTCATAAGGACCAGGTGGGTTTTGTCCCTCACCGCCAAGAGGGGGACAACACCAGACGGGTTATTGACTTGATAGATGTGGTGAACAAGGAGGGCCGAGAGTCACTGGCTCTTAGTCTAGATGCGGAAAAGGCATTTGACCGCCTCAGCTGGCCTTTCCTGTTTGCCACATTAAAACACATAGGGCTCTGCGGCCCCTTCCTGCGGGCCATACAGCACCTTTATACGAATCCTACGTCTCAGGTTAAGAACCCCTTTGCCCACTCACGCTCTTTCCCGATAGCTAATGGGACGCGCCAGGGATGCCCACTCTCGACACTTTTGTTCGCGCTCTGCGTGGAGCCCCTGGCGGCGTCTATTCGTAGGAACCCGGACGTCCGGGGAGTCTCAGTGCGAGGTAGAGAATTCAAGCTGTCACTTTTTGCGGACGATGTTATTCTGACCCTGACCCAACTCAGAATCTCCCTGCCTAACCTGCACGCTGAACTTGATCTATACAGGTCCCTGTCGGGTTATAAGATAAATGCGGCCAAGTCGGTAGCTCTTCCCATTAACATCCCAGACGAGGAGATTCATCATCTAATACAGTGCTTTCCCTACCATTGGGCCACAGCGGGTCTGAAATATCTGGGGGTGCAGATCACCCCGTCCTTTGACTCTCTGTATAAGGCTAACTTCCCCCCCCCCCTCTACCATTCCATAAGAGGACTTTTGCAGAAGTGGAAGGCCCACCACATCTCCCTTTTGGGTAGAGTGGCCTCTGTTAAGATGGTCATCCTTCCCAAGCTCCTCTATCTATTCCAGACGTTGCCCATACCAGTACCATATGCGGACCTCCGTAAGCTCCAAGCGGATCTGATCCGCTTCGTCTGGAACTATGGGCGGCACAGGGTCCCCTGCATCCCGCACCGACGGGGGATTGGGGTTCCCTGACCTGCTTAAATATTATCAGGCAGCTCAACTACGCGCCGTTACCTCATGGTTCCCTCAGCGCTCTTATAATAAATGGACAGAAATCGAGAAAATATGGCTGGCACCCGTGCACCCGAATAGCCTGTTGTGGAACGCAGGCGCTGAGGTGGATCCGGGCCGACTTTTGGGACCCATGCTTCACCTCAGGACGCTTTGGCGCAGACTGTGCCGGACGCACGGCTTGAGCTCAGAGCTGTCTCTTTTGACCTCTTTCCTGTTCGACCCCAGAATGCCTGATAGTTTGACCCATCAGATGTCGTCGCCCTGGGCGTCGCGTGACCTTTTCCACTTTGGCCACTTGGTGGACCCCACAACACGAAAACTCCTATCGTTTTCTGATTTGCAAAAGAAATTTGACCTCCCCGCCATGTGTTCTACGGGTATTTGCAGATAAGACACTATGCACAATCATTTGCCCCCGGGCTCCAATTTTCAGCGCCAACCCCCTTCGAAAAACTGGTACTGGAGGGATCGGCTCGCCGCGGGTTGATATCTGATATGTATCGGGTGTTGAACTCTCGCTCTTTCCCCACCCAGGGTAAGCATGCATACATGCTGCGGTGGGAGAGAGAGCTCGGGGAGGAGATCTCGGAGATGGAGTGGCAGACAATCTGGTCTCAGGCGGCTAAAATCTCTCTTTGTACGTTATATAAGGAGAATGCCTATAAAATATTGTACTTTTGGTACATGACGCCAGCTACTCTCCACGCCATCTATCCATCCAGCTCGGACAGGTGCTGGCTCTGTCAGGGAGCCAGGGGAACCTTATTCCATATATTCTGGACCTGCCCTAAGATAGCGACGTTTTGGACGGAGACCCAGCAGTTGCTGTCTCGCCTCCTGGGAGTGGTGGTTCCCTGGTCCCCGAAATTTTTCTTACTAGGGGTGTCGGCCCTGCGGATCCCTAAGTCCTCCAAGAAATTGTTGAGGCATGTATTGACGGCAGCGAGGTGCCTGGTTGCCCTCCATTGGAAGCGCCTCTCCCCCCCCTCTCAGTCTGAACTCTATGCCAGGGTCAAAGATATTGAACTAATGGAGAAGATGACGGCCAGGCTGCGGGATAGCTTGGACACACATGATGCAGTCTGGGCGGAGTGGCATCGTCGGGAGGACCCGCCTTGAGTCGTGAGTGGAGCTTCCCCCTTACCCCCCCCCCCTCCTCTTTTCTTCCTGTCTACCTGCTCCCCTTTTTTTTCCTCTCCTTTCTCTGACCCACCTTTCAATCTTTTGTTTTCTGTTTTGTTACATCTTCTGCCTCTGCTGCTAAGAGGCTTGTTTTACATGTGCTTACTTTTGTCTTCTGGCAGACTGCCTCTAAGTGGAGTCGTTGAACTCCCCCTGTTATCTGCCTTGTGTTGTGCTGTTATATGCTATGCACTGACGTCACTGTATTGTTCCTTTGGTGGCACGGGGGTTACCTTGTGTCTAATAAAAACTGTTATTTGAAAAAAAAAAGAAAAAGGTTCTTGTACAACTTTGGGGGCGACTTGCATTGACTTCTATACAGAAGTAATTTTGCAAGTCGCCTCTGAAGTCGTCTTCGGGTCACCTTGACGAGTCGCCCCCAAAGTCGTGCCGCCCGTATGTGAATGGGCTCTAAAAGTTTTGGTTATAGATATATGCAAATAAGAAACCAAAAATGATAAACGTTTTTCGTCATACTGCACATTGGTATAGAAAAGGAAGGGTTAAATGGAAGTGCGTAAATAGATATGGCCAATTATGTCTGGTGATGAACAGGATGTCCGTTTTCCACTGCTGCCCTGACTTGCATACTCATTGTTCATTACTGCTGGTTAAAAAATACTACTTGAAAAGGAAGCAGCTGGAAGACAATTCAGAAGCCACAGGCATAGTAAATATGAAGAAAAAAAAAAAAACAACCCCATTACAAACATTGGGGCAGATTCACAGAGAAATGGATTATCGTAGCGTATCAGAAATACACTACGCCGCCGTTTTTTACCTTGCTCTACGTGGAATTCAGGTAGATTTTCTACGGTAAACGACGGCGGCGTAGTGTATTTCTCCCGTCGCAATCCATCTGCGCGAGTAGGGGGCGTGAAACATTTAAATTAGGCGCGTTCCCGCGGCAATCGATCTGCGCATGCTCCGTTCGCAAATTTCCCGCCGTGCATTGCGCGAAATCACGTCGTGACGTCATTCGTTGTTTATGTAGCGTACTTTACGGGCGATCCACGTCCCGACGAGTTACGTAAACAAAAAAAAATTTTAAATATATTCGAAGCGGGAACGACGGCCATACTTAACATGGGCTACGTAAAGTTAGAGCAGCAAAAAGCTGCTCTAACATTACGTATAAAAAAATAGACGAAAACGATTGCGACGCCCGCTCGTATGTTCGTGAATCCCCGTAAAAACACATTTGCATATCCCGACGCATCAAAACGACGCGAACTCCTCCCAGCGGCCGCAAATAGATGGCAGCGTAGATCCGAAGGCTTACGAAGACGTAAGCCTCTCGGATTGAAGCCCGAAGCCGGCGTATCATGGTTTGAGGATTCAAACTAGTGATACGCCGCGCGAAATTTGAAATTACTCCTGTCTAACCCCAGTTAGACAGGCGTAATTGTTTTGTGAATCTGCCCCACTGTACCTATAAAAAAAATTTAAAAGAATCATAATCAAAGCAGATGCTAAATGCACACAGACAGGCTTCCCTTCCTTTTGCAATGCAGATGCTCATGCATGAGCTCTTAAACACACAATCCGGTTTATTATTCAGAATGACTTAAAGTGCTTGTAAAGTGTCAAAGTTCTATGCATGAAGGTAAAAAAAAAAAAAAAAACACTTTCCTGTGCTGCAGCCCCATGGTGATCCATAAATGTTCACCAGAGCCTTGGCTCTCTGGGTACTCTCCCTCCTCACTGGCTCCAGCTGTCACAACCAGTGAGCCAATGAGGAGAGAGAGGCCATGGCCAAGCAGCAGCTTAGTGTACATGCGACTAAAACCGGAAATGACAAAATCCTTGTCACTTCCCGTTTCTGATGTCACACAGTGGGAGGAAAAACTCCAGTTCCTCTCACAGGAACAAGATGCTCCAGATGACATCCTTATCAGGCTCCCAGATTGTGCAGGAGAGCCTGGTAAATGAGGCAGCGGCAGGAGGGGGGTGGGACCCCCTTTTACCACCTGTAAAGGTAATCCAGCGCTTTCCCCTAGGATTACTTGTACATTAAAAGGAAACTGCTGGCCCTAAAAATAAATAAATAAAAGCTCTCTCAATTTTTGCTGCAGCTGCCCTGAAAGTGTATAATGTATGATGTGAATCCTATGTTTATGCTATGAGTTGAACGAAAAAAAAAAAAAAAAAAAAAAAGTCAGCTCCCGTCGGAGCGGCTGTACTAACCATCCGAGTTTAGTACAGCGATCACCCCCGCTGAGCTATTGTGTTCTAAATGGGGGACGTGCCCTTCCCCCCACAAGAACACTCCAATCAGCGATCTCCACCACTGGCTGAGATGCGCTGAACGAGAGTTTTCCAGTATGCTTGTCTGACAGAAGCCAGACACACAGGACAATTGTGGCCCATTTTTTTAACCAGCTGATGTCTGCCAACATGTGGCCCATGTGTATGAGGCTTCAGCGTTTAGTTTATGTCTGCAATCTGCATTACAAAAGATAGAAACCTCTTACGAATATGTAAAAGCATAAATGTTCTCAGTATTATACAATAACGCAAGGAAGATTTCCTCACACAAGACACACCAACTATAAAAAAGCCATTTCTTGACAGACCGTACATACCTGCTGTGACTTTATTTAGGAGAACAAGGGAATTCAGCACCTTGGTAAAGTTTTGTCCTTGATACAGGTCATTGGCTTCAAATGTCTGAAATACAAAAACACATTGGTCATTTATCCAGCAAAAAACATTTGAATACCCAAGCTTGTGTCAAAATTAGGAAAATAACTTTTATCATCTTAAAACACTATCACATCAATATTTTTAATGAGCAAGAGTACTAGGAGCTAACGTGACTGGAGACCTTGGGCTGTCTGGATCAGAAATATGTACCCCAAGATAACCTTTTGATCTGTATGGTAAAGTTGCACTTTATAGACCTTGTAGTACTACATTGTTTCTTCAGATACTGTATTGCTTTGAATGGTGGTGTTCTTTTATTTTATTTTTGTTAGGTTTACTCTTAAAACTAAATAAAAATGTATTAAAATAGAACAGTACTAGGAGTGAACAACAACAACAACAAATAGACAAATCATTCAGGAATGAATGTGCACTATATTTTTACTGCTTAAGGACCGCCGCACGACTTTTTACGTTGACAGAATGGCACGGCTGGGCAACCTTGTCGCAAGCTCCGTAACTGTGCCCGCGGGACCTACAGACTCGATGGCCGCCGGTGTGCCGCGATCGGGTCACCGAGCTGAAGAACGGGGACATGTCAGTGTAAACGCAACATCTCCCCGTTCTTCCTAGTGACATGTCACTGATCATCTGTTCCCCGTCATCACTACCTAGGACACACTTAACCCCTTCAGCGCCCACTACAGGTTAACTCCTTCTCGGCCATTTTTACAGTAATCAGTGCATTTTTGTAGCACTGTTCGCTGTAAAAATGACAATGGTCCAAAAATGGGTGTCAAATTGTCCGATGTGTCCGCCATAATGTCGCAGTCACAATAAAAATTGCTGATCGCCGCCATTACTAGTAAAAAAAAAAAAATGCCATTAAACTATCCCCTATTTTGTAGATGATATAACTTTTGCGCAAACCAACGCTTATTGCAATTTTTTTACCAAAAATATGTATCACCTAAACTGAGGAAAAAAAAAAAGTTATAAATATTTTTGGGGATATTCATTATAGAAACAATTAAAAAGTATTGATTATTTTTTAAAATTGTCGCTCTTTTTTTTTTGTTTATAGCGCAAAATATTTAAACCGCAGAGGTGCTCAAATACTACCAAAAGAAAGCTCTATTTGTGGGAAAAAAAGGACGCCAATTTTGTATGGGAGCCACGTCACACGACTGCGCAATTGTCAGTTAAAGCAACACAGTGCCGAATCGCAAAAAAGTTGCCTGGTCTTGGCCAGCCAAATGGTCCGGGGCTTAAGTAGTTAAACACAAAGAATGTTGCAACATTACAGACTTTATATGAAAGCCTATATATCTAAAAAAAAAAACATCCTATAAAAACAGAGTACAAACAATCCTGTCGATGACTCATGCCAACAGTTTAAACTTTTATATATTCTGAATTTTTATTGAACATGCTAAGAGAATATTCTATCAACAACTGTCATTTCATGCAGAAGCAAACTAGATTTCAACTGTCCTATTTCTAGGTCTGACCACTTATGGCGGGAACACAACCCCACCACAGCTCTTCACTACTGCAACACGAAGGCTCCAGAACAAAAAAAAAATATATATGAACCAGAAATGGCACATTAAAAAAAAAAAAATAATCAAACACAAAAAGCAACTAAACCTTCATGGTGGATTTTCAGAAAAGCGATGGTGTTCGCCAAATCCCATCCAGCAACAAAATGAATAACAGGATGTTCCAGCTTTTCTGTGTGCTTCCTGTCTTTTTGGGCATACAGGCAGGAGATGGATTGCTAGGCACAATGTGATTGGTGGAAACAGCCTACAATCTAGAAGAACAGTCCCTTAAAAACTGAATGGAAACTCGGCTAAAAACGAGGACATATGCCTTTCCAATGTACACACTGCCTTCACTTCCCCCTTAAAAATAACAGGAAAAGCTAGAGATAGAAAAAAAAACAAAAAAAAAAAACGTCTGTCTCTATCACGATTCCACAGATACAAGAGTAACTGTTCCCTCAGAAGTATTACTAAAATTCATTCATAAAACAATGACAGGAACAGAGACTGGAGTAAGGACAAAAGACATAAAAAGGAAGTGAACTGGCGGTCAGCGTCTGATTAGGAAGGTAATCAAAAATTTTTTACAACAAATAGCGCCAAACCTAAAACAAACAAATGAATGCCTTCCTAATACTCCAGTAACAGTCTTGTAATGAGTGTATGTGTATATATATATATATATATATATATATATATATATTGTAACTTACAGTTAATGGGCCAAGGTCCCCCTATAAATAAGAGAACCCATTTATCCAAAAAGACTGTGCCAAAGCAGCACTGCGCTGATTATTACCAACAGTGATGATAGTTAAAGGGGTTGTAAAGACAAAAATATTTTCCTCTTAAAATAAAGTCTGACAGTAGCTGATAAAGTAAAAAGTAATGTTTTGCATTATAACTAGTTTGATACCTGTTGAAATTGAGCAGTTTTATTCACCTCCAGCACTCCTGAATAGTTATTCTGACTGACTTCCTGGTTTGCGGTGCACATTCATTCTTGCTATATCACGGCCTAATGGGAACTACATTTCCCATTAGGCTTAGTCTCCATGCCTGTGAGGGTTAAGAGAGCATCTTCACGCAGGGCTGTAGTCATAGGGAGGGGTGAGCACATTCTGCTTTCCACCATGCAGGTGCTGGTGGAAAGCAAGAAGAGGAAAGACAGGAAATGGCATTTTCAAACCTGGATTACTGTATTTTGGAGGTCAAAAGGAAAAATTAGGTAAGTGATATTTAAATGCTCTAGCTTACAGCAATCAATTGATCTAATAAAAAACAAACCTTTAGGCCTCATTTCCACTGGCGTTTTTACAGCCACTTTTCTGAGCGTTTTTTGCAGCTTAAAAACGCCTGTCCATGTTAGTCTATGGCATCATGCCCACCATGACGTTTTTGAGCTGTAGATAGCTAAGCTGCAAAAAAAACGCGGGGCCAGTGCGTTCTAAAGCTCCAGCTGTAAAAACGCCAGACATAAAAAAACGCTCAAAAACGCTCAAAAACGCGGCCGCGGCGTTTTTAAAGCTCCAAAAAAAAAAAATGTATTTTTTATTTTTTCTAAAATAAACATGGACAGGCGTTTTTAAGCTGTAAAAAACGTGGCTGTAAAAACGCCAGTGAAAATGAGGCCTTAGTGTTCCTTTAGGCTTCATTTCCACTGGCGTTTTTACAGCCACGTTTTTTACAGCTTAAAAACGCCTGTCCATGTTTATTTTAGAAAAAAAAAAAAAAAAAAAATTATTTTTTTTGGAGCTGGAGCTTTAAAAACGCCGCGGCCGCGTTTTTGAGCGTTTGTGCGCGTTTTTTAATGTCTGGCGTTTTTACAGCTCTATTGCTGGAGCTTCAGAACGCACTGGTCCCGCGTTTTTTTTTGCAGCTTAGCCATCTACAGCTCAAAAACGTCATGGTGGGCATGAGGCCATAGACTAACATGGACAGGCGTTTTTAAGCTGCAAAAAACGCTCAGAAAAGTGGCTGTAAAAACGCCAGTGGAAATGAGGCCTTAATGTGATTTAAGGTTTGTTTTCTTTTCATTTTTTTGTTTTAAATAACAAACACATACTTACTGGCCCCGATCCTTCTTTTCTGGGGTTCCTCAGCAGCGCTCCTCGAGTGCCCCCTCTGAAAGCTGTATTCCATGAGGGTACTCGTGCGGCGCACTCACAAGTCTATTGACACAGACAGCAGGACTCAGTCTCGTATCACTGTATTTAATTGACAGCAATGGCTCCTGCTGCTATCAATCTATCCAATGAGGACCGGAGACAAAGGCTGAAGCTGCTGTGCTCATCCCCGTCACTGGAACGTTCGGATTCAGGTAAGTAAAAGGGGGGGCTCTGGAGGGCTTCTGCACTACAGAAGGTTTTTCACCTTGATGCATTAAAGGTGAAAAACCTTGGGCGTGGCCGGCATGGCGGACTGAACAGACGTGTGGCTGAACTCTGCTGGGGAGAATCCGCTTGACCATCCGTTTTAGGGGGGGCTCCAACCTCCTTTTCACAATCTACAGCACCTACATGCCTTCCAGAACCTATGGGGGCTCGAACCGGGGCAAGAAACTGAAGTTTCCGCCGGTAATCGAGGCTGTGCAGAGTCCGGTCCCAGAACTCCGTGCCACGCCAGCGCGCCTTCACAACATGGCGTCGCAGACTGATCAGGCTGGTGAGGTGGTGCTCTCTCCTCCCGGGATCCCGGAGGTAATGGCGGCTATTGCATCCTGTCAGGCGGCGGTTGCGACCTGTCAAACAACACTTACCTCTAAAATTGAAGAGGTGCAGATGGATGTGGGATTGCTGCGCCAAGACATGGACAAAATCCGTTCGAGGGTCACCACGGCGGAACAGCGTGTAGGCGATGTGGAGGACGCGGTGGCCGGTCATGAGGTCTCAATCCGGACCCTCACTGCCAAGGTGAAAGCGCTCGAATATAGGGCGGAAGATGCCGAAAATCGGAGCAGGCGCAATAACATTCGCATTGTCGGTCTTCCGGAGGGAGTGGAAGGCCGCAACTCTACAGCTTTCACAGAGGAATTGCTTCGATCCCTGCTCCCGGCGGCCCAACTCTCCCCCTATTTCACCGTGGAGAGGGCCCACCGTGTGCCGCCGAGGCCTGGGCCGGAAGGAGCTCCCCCACGCACTTTCATCCTTTGCCTGCTTAATTTCAGGGATCGGGATGAGCTTCTCCGGGCGGCACGACAGGCGGGCAGGCTTCCATATCGCAACACTAACCTAATGATGTTCCCGGACTACACGATGGAGACGCAGAGACAACGGAGATCCTTTGATGGCGTGAAGTCAGCGCTCCGGGCAAAAGGCATCCCATACAGTATCCTGTTCCCGGCTAAGCTGCGGGTGGTTGACGGTGAGACTGTCCGGATCTTTACCAGCCCCAAGGATGCCAGCGCATGGCTGGACACTCTTCCTCCATAGAAGAGACCGGTGGGAGCCCGGTGGTTTACGGAAAGTTCGGTGCCTTGCTATTGAAACTGCCGTGGGAGGGTGAGTGATTTACTGACTGTGGCTTATTGCCCTGAGTCTGGAGACAGTTGTGCTGGAGTGTTCATCGGTCTCTTCCTCCTGTTTACACTGACTGCCGATCTTGCCCTCCGCTGCCCTTGCGGCATGCTGATGCACGAAGATTCCACAATGACTTGCCCTGTTTCTGTTTTCTTTTAACCCCCCGTTCTATACTAACATTTTTGTGCACCCAGCACGTGGGTTTTATTTTTGCTCTACGGCTAGCCCCCTTGCTATGCTTGGTGGCACCTCATTCTAAGTACTTGTGTTGTCATATTTTGGCCGGGGTTGCTGCTCTGCTCAGCGGTGATCCACGTCCCCATTGACGAGTGACTTATCGTTGGGTTTCTGTTTGGGGAATATGTGCTCTTCTCGGTTGGGAGGGCATGGGGTGGGGGGTGGGGGTTGGAGGGCCGTTGCCTTCTCTTTTCGGGGTGTTTTTTTCATTTTTTGTTTCATTAAGATACATAATGGTTTTGGGGGTTTGGTCTTTGCTCATGCAGTTCTGTTGGGGACGTATGGGGGGGCGGGGTCGCCCATCCCGGGGGGTGTTGTCCTTCACTCCTGTCCTTTTTGGGCCCGGGTGGGCGGATGCACCCTCTGGGCTGGTTCTGAGCTCTGCTCTCCTCTCTTATATTTCTGTAACATACCCAATGGCTAATTTTACAGTGCTGTCTTGGAATGTCAGGGGCCTTAACTCTGCCATCAAGAGATCCCTGGTGTTCAAGTTCATTCAACGGCACAGTCCTAAACTGTGCATATTGCAGGAAACCCACTTGGTGGGCTCCAGAGTATTGGGTATGAAGAGGGCCTGGGTGGCTGCACACTATCATGCATCCTACTCCACGTATGCCAGGGGGGTGAGTATTTTGGTGCACCGCTCCCTGCCCTTCCAGCTCCTAGCAGTCCGCACCGATCCTGGGGGTAGGTATGTGATGGTGCATGCACTGATTGCTGGTGTTCAATATGTCATTGTTGGGATTTATCTGCCCCCCCCTGCGGACCTGGACTTTCTCCACAGGGTGATGCAGATTGTTACTCAATATGGGGTGGAGCGTGTGCTACTGGTGGGTGATTTTAACCTGGTCATGTCAGATACCTGTGATAGGCTCCGCCCTCCCCAGTCCCCCACCCCTGGCCTGGCCGGGTGGGCATCTACCTTTGATATGTCTGACCTCTGGCGTCATTTTCATCCCTCTGATAAGCAATTCACATGCCTTTCCACCACCTTTAGAACATTGTCTCGCATTGACATGGCATTTGCCTCCTCCGGCCTTCTGGGCGAGGTTGTATCTACCGAGATTCTATCCCGGGGTATATCTGATCATGCCCCCCTGCTGGTTTCGGTGGGTGCGGCCTCTCCTAGGGGACGGGGGGTCTGGCGGCTCTCGAGGTACTGGATTGCGGACTCAGAGATCCAGGAGGCTAGGCCGGGTGAGATATGTAATTTTTGGTTGGCGAATAGGGAGTCCTCGGGCCCCCTGGTAGTTTGGGACACCTTCAAGGCCTGGCTCAGAGGGGAATACATCAAACGTATAGCAGCAAGGAGGGGAGGGGCGGAACGAGCTCTTGAGCTACTAGAGGACCGGGCCCGGTCGCAGGAGGGGGCGTATGTTCGATCTCCCGGTGCAGGCACATATTATCCCTGGCAGCACACTCTAAGTGAACTCTCCCTCCTTAGAATTGATCTTACTAAGAAGTCCATGCTTGACAGTGCCCAGCGGGTGTTTGAATTTGGGGACAAGAATGGACGGCTTCTGGCATGGCTCGCTAGGGGGCAGAACCCTTCTACGCATATAGGTAGGGTGAGGGACGGAGATGGTAGTCTACTGACCACCCCGGAGGACATTAACTCTAGGTTCCTCCGTTTTTACCAGGATCTATACTCTTCTAGGGTGTCCTATACCCCGGGGGATCTCTCAGTTTTTTTAGATGGTATCCCGTTCCCGACACTTGACTCGGCCAGGTGTAGAGACCTGGATAAAGATATCACTTTGGAAGAGGTGCAGACGGCACTGGGTTTAATGCAATCAGGTAAGACCCCTGGCCTGGACAGGTTGCCCACTGAGTTATACTCTGTGCACCAGGAATTGCTAGCTCCTAGGTTGACCTCCCTTTTCTCGCAGTTCTCAACTCTTGGGGCTCTTCCGAGCTCCATGTCTGAAGCGGTGATTGTTTTAGTGCCTAAACCTGGTAAAGACCCTGAGGAATGCGGGTCATATAGACCCATATCCTTGATAAATGCGGACGCTAAGCTTCTGGCGAAGGTTTTGGCCCTAAGATTGGTTGCGGTGCTGGATGACTTGGTTCACCAGGACCAAACCGGGTTTATGCCGGGGAAGGGCACAGACATCAATATCAGGAGATTGTTCCTCAACTTAGATACTTCCCATGACAATGTTGGTGCCCGGGTCATAGCCTCACTTGATGCCGAGAAGGCTTTTGACTCGGTAGAGTGGGGCTATCTCTGGGAGGTGCTGAGGCGTTTTGGCTTCGGTCCCAAGTTTCTACAGTGGTTGGGTATGCTATATGCTTCCCCCAGGGCTAGGATTCGCACCAATGGTACTTTATCGGAGTTCTTCCCCCTCCAGAGGGGCACCAGGCAGGGCTGTCCTCTATCGCCCAGCTTGTTTGCTCTCGCACTGGAGCCGCTAGCGATCCTGATCAGGGAGTCAAATGAGGTCCGTGGGCTCAGGGTGGGCCCCCTGGAGGAGAGGATCTCCCTCTATGCAGATGATGCGTTGCTCTATCTGCAGGATGCGGATACCTCACTGCAGGCGGCCTTGCAAATTTTTGAGCAATTTGGGAGTTTTGCAGGAGTCAGGATTAATTGGACCAAGTCTGTCCTGTTCCCACTCGACCCGGGGGCCCGGGTGAGGGGGACTTCGTCCCCGCTATTGTGGGTTGAAGAGTTTAAATACCTGGGGATTGTGGTGTCTCGCGACCTTTGTGACTTTCGTCGCCTCAACTTGACTCCTCTCACTAAACGGCTCAAGGAGCACTGCTCCAGGTGGAGGGACTTGCCCCTTAACTTATTAGGACGCATCAATATCATAAAAATGCTTTATCTGCCACGGTTCACTTACATCTTTCGGAATTCCCCGTTTAAGCTTCCCCTGTCCTTTTTCAGGGAGATGGATGCCTGTATAGGCTCCTTTCTGTGGAGGGGGTCCGCCCCGAGACTGGCTCGGTCCATCCTACAGTTGCCGGTCCGTTGTGGGGGGCTTGCGCTTCCTAACCTCCTGGTATACTACCAGGCGGCGGTCCTGGTCACTGTGCGGTGGTGGTTCGAACAATCTAGCTCGAATGCCGCCGCTTGCTTGGAGGCGGCGTTATTGGGTTCGTTTAGTGAGCTGGGCAATTTGGTGTACAGAGGCGCCGCTGCGTACCCCTCTCTCCCTGCACCTACTGTCACTACCCTGCAGGTATGGTCTGCGGCCCGTAGGCGACTAGTTCGCCCCCACCACTACTCCCCCTTCTGCCCGCTTTGGGGTAACCCCTCCCTTCCTCACTTTAGAACTGTGCCGGACCCTAAATTGTGGGCCGGTTATGGGATCAAGAAGCTCCAGGACATTATGCGGGCGGGATCGATTTTGCCATTCCGGGCCTTGGCGGTCAAGCATGGACTTCCAGGACACATGTGGTTTAGGTATTACCAGCTGAGGCACGCCGCTAGGGCACAATTCCCGCAGGCTATCACCCTAAGGGCCGACCCCGTTGAGGAGATACTGGCACAGGAGACTCTTAAGAAGACGCTATCTACACTGTACATGGCCCTGCTGGAGGTAGATTCTCCCAGGATGGGTGTTCTCTGGGACAGGTGGCATTCTGACATTCCTAGCCTTGATAGGGTAGATTGGGAAGACTGTTTTGAGGATGGGGCCAGGATGCTGATATCTTCTAGGGACAAGCTGATTCACACCAAGTTCATGCACCGAGTCTATTACACACCCCAGAGGTTGCATCGAATATACCCGGACAGATCTCCCAACTGCCCTAAGTGTCGTTCCCCAGAAGGCTCTTTCTTTCACATGTTCTGGACCTGCCCGCGGCTGGTGCAGTACTGGGAAAGAGTGTTTGAGAGTATCAACATGCGTCTCACGTTGTCTATCCCGGTCTCGCCTGAGCTGGCTCTGCTTGGGATACACGAGGACGACCAGCGTCCTCGGGGTACGAAATTGCTTGTCTCCATGCTGCTTTTTTATGCCAGGAAGGAAATTCTTAAGAAGTGGTCTTCTCCCTCGCCCCCCACTGTTGGAGCTTGGGACTCTTCAGTAAATGCTCTGTTGCCAATGTATAAATTGACTTATATTAGCAGAGGGTGCCCTCGTAAATTTGACAGAGTCTGGCTTCCCTGGACACAACAGTTTTAATGTGTGTTTTACTTACAGTCGATGCCTTCTTGTTCTTTATCATATATGTTTGATGGGTGGACGGGTGGGCTGAGGTTAAGGTTCACGAACTTCACGTGTGACTTTGATTCGCGCAATCTGCACTGTTGTTTTTGCTGTTGTTTTCTGTGCCTCTGTATGAACTGCATACGCATGTCATTTGTATTTTGATACTTTCTCAATAAAGACCAACCTCTTTGTGAAAAAAAAAAAAAAAAGGTGAAAAACCTTAAGGGTTTACACCCCCTTTAAACTCTGAGGTAATAGTAAACCACGTAAACCAAATGTAGCATACCTTATAGCTGTATTATATTGTAAAATTAAACGAGTAAGTGAAATTATATTTATATATATATATATATATATATATATATATATATATATATATATATATATATATATATATATTATATATATTTATATATATATATATATATACACACACACACACACACTCATTGCAAGAGTTTTCTTTATTTTCATGACTATGAAAATTGTAGAGTCACACTGAAGGCATCAAAACTATGAATTAACACATGTGGAATTATATACATAAAAAAGTGTGAAACAACTGAAAATATATGTCATATTCTAGGTTCTTCAAAGTAGCCACCTTTTGCAGCAGACACATCTCTAGAACAACTGTTAAGATGTTAAGAGGAGAATCAGGCCTTCATGGAAGAATATCTGCTAGGAAACCACTTCTAAAGAAAGGCAACAAGCAGAAGAGATATGCTTGGGCTAAAGAACACAAGGAATGGACATTAGACCAGTGGAAATCTGTGCTTTGGTCTGATGAGTCCAAACTTGAGATCTTTGGTTCCAACCACCATGTCTTTGTGCGACGCAGAAAAGGTCAACGGATGGACTCTACATGCCTGGTTCCCACCGTGAAGCATGGAGGAGGAGGTGTGATGGTCTGGGGGTGCTTTGCTGGTGATACTGTTGGGGATTTATTCAAAATTGAAGGCATACTGAACCAGCATGGCTACCACAGCATCTTGCAGCGGCATGCTATTCCATCCGGTTTGCGTTTAGTTGGACCATCATTTATTTTTCAACAGGACAATGACCCCAAACACACCTCCAGGCTGTGTAAGGGCTATTTGACCAAGAAAGAGAGTGATGGGGTGCTGCGCCAGATGAACTGGCCTCCACAGTCACCGGACCTGAACCCAATCGAGATGGTTTGGGGTGAGCTGGACTGCAGAGTGAAGGCAAAAGGGCCAACAAGTGCTAAGCATCTCTGGGAACTTCTTCAAGACTGTTGGAAGACTATTTCAGGTGACTACCTCTTGAAGCTCATCAAGAGAATGCCAAGAGTGTGCAAAGCAGTAATCAACGCAAAAGGTGGCTACTTCGAAGAACCTAGAATATGACATATTTTCAGTTCTTTCACACTTTTTTGTTATGTATATAATTCAACATGTGTTAACTCATAGTTTTGATGCCTTCAGTGTGAATCTACAATTTTCATAGTCCTGAAAATAAAGAAAACTCTTGGAATGAGAAGGTGTGTCCGAACTTTTGGCCTGTACTGTATATATATATATATATATATATATATATATATATATATATATATATATATATTTTACACACACAGACTTTTGTGCCGGCTACAGAAGCAGCAGCACTAGTATGCCCTCACAGAGGAAACCAGCTAAACGTACACATCTTTCATCCCTTCCACATATTACTCAGCATTTATGACTTTTTTTTCCCATCTCAATGTAAACACAATACAACATTTCTATCAGATTTGTGGCCTCATGCACGTGGCCGCCTGAGTTGTATTAACGTAAATTTAGGCAGATTTCCCAGCAGGGAGCCTCACCCAAAGATAGGAGTGACTGTGCCCGGCTATAGGATGGCAATATACATAAACATACAAACAAGTAGCCCTTTCAGGCTTGTTTTGTTTACATGGTATAAGGCTCAATGCACACAAGCTAAAACAAGTTATAAAAAACGCCAGTAGCTTTGCAGGGAGCCTGTCAACATTTTTGCAATAGCGTTTATTAGCGTTTTTCAGTGTAGCGGTTTTTAGCTTTTTTTTTTTTTTTCTCCAATGGATAAAAAAAACACAAACGCGTTTTTAAGGGTTTTGTGTTTTTTCCCCCGAAACGGCACTTTGAACGCAAATTTCTGGCGTTCAGAAAAAAGCCAATAAACTCCAAAGCATGGGCACATAAGCTAACAGAGTTCAGTTTATTGACAAAAAAAACGCCAAAAAGCCAATAAACTGCAGCCTTTGTGTGCATGGAGCCTTAAACTGCTTCCGACTTTGCTTATTTTCTTTCTTTTTTCTCAGTCAATTTATACATGCGATTAATCTCAATAAAAATTAGGACTTAAAAAAAATGATGCATTCCGAGGATGATGAATCTCAGTGCATTTTCACCCCTGTTTTTTCATCATCTCATTTGAGAACATGAGCATTTCAATGCGTTTTGATATGTTTGCCGCATTCGATACAGAAAAAGAATGCAACTTGTTCTACTTTTACCTGCAGTGCTGTGAACTAGAGCCACTGCAATCCATGTAAAACACTATCCATGCAATTTTGATGCAGAATAAAAAAATGCATTTAATCTGGTGTGAACCAGCCCAAGGACTGTCTGCATCCAGGGTTTTATGTAAGCATCAGTGCATACCCGCACACAGCAACTGCTTCCTATGAGGAGCTGTACCCGGCATCTGTAGCTCCCATACAGAGAAATACACCCAAATTTTACACCGTACTATTCCAGGTAGCCGTGTGCTGAAGCCTATAAGCAGCAAAGGCAACAAATGCAATGTAAAGGCTCCAGATTTAAAGGACCACAGATGTCACGTGAGAAAATAATCCGGCCAAAGGCTGAATTCACACCTATGCAGTTTTAGTGCTTTTTGCAGATTTGCACTACAGTCTATTTAACATGGTTTCCTATGGAACACGTTCTGTAGTGCAAATCTGCAAAATGCAAAAAGGACTCAAATTGCATAGGTGTGAATCCAGCCAAAGAAAGATTATTCTGTTTCATCATGTTTGCCATCTACTGATGCTTAACTAGTTGTTGTGACTCATAACATCATGTGGGAAAGACCTTTCAAACATGCATACACAGGTACGGACTGGTATTGTAAACGATACATAGGTGACCAGTTGGTAAGTAGTGGAACAGAGCAACACAATATAGGCTTTGATGTATAGTTTATACACCCGCTGGTGTACCACCCTGGTCAAGAGCGGCTATACTATATGAGAATGAGATATTAGGATGGTTGTGCCATTTTTCATCTTTTAGGTACTGGCACAGATATGAATACGAGAATTTGGAGATGTACATCTACAGTACAACGATCGACGCAAGAAGTACTTTCATACATTCCCACAGCTACAACAGGTTAGGCTTACAGTAGACCAATACTGTGGGAATATAACTCACAAAGCCTATGAAAGCTGCTCTAAGCTCCCATTCAGCTATTGTTCAGACTTTTGAAAGCATTTAGTGTAAAGAAACCGCTTTTTATGCCTTTATGTACTGAAAGCTATGAATAGGACACTATTTTGTATGCAGTCAACACAGCAAAAACTTGGCTACTGCAGTTGACTTGTATATAAACCCAACAAGCAAAAATGTCGTTTATTGCAGCTTAACAGTTCTTAAATGTGGTGGAGGCTGCATTTGTTTTCTTTTATCAGGCTTTATTTTATTTTTACCTATGACACACTTTCTGTCCAAGGGTAGCAACACTCAGGCCGGATTCACACTTGTGCGTTGAGGTTTTTGAGCTCCGTTCTCTTTGCAAAGTTCTCAATCAGCTGTTCAGCGGATCCACTGAGTTTTAGCTGAGGATTTGAGGACCTTGGAGAGAGGAGGAAAGTCTCGCCGTCGTTATCATGAGGGGGAACTCCACGCCAAATTTCAAATAAAAAACCGGCTTGGGTTCCCCTCCATGAGCATACCAGGCCCTTAGGTCTGGTATAAATGGTAATGGTAAGAACAGCGTGGGGGTCCCGCCCAAAACCAAAGGGGGTGGGGTTGAGCCCCCCCTCCTGAGCTGTACCAGGTCACATGCCCTCAACATGGGGGGGAGGGTGCTTTGGGGCAGGGTGGCCCCCCCATCCCAAAGCACCCTGTCCCCTTCCCGACAACCCTGGCCATTGGTTGTCAGGGTCTGCAGGCAGGGGGCTTTTCAGAATGCGGGAGCCCCCTTTTATAAAGGGTCCCTAGATCCCGGCCCCCCACCCTATGTGAATGAGTATGGGGTACATGGTACACCTACCCATTCACCTGGTGGGGGAAAAAAAAAAAAAACAATAAAAAAACACTAAACAGGTTTTTAAAGTAATTTAATGGTCAGCTCCGGGGGTCATCTTCCGACTTCGGAGGTCTTCTTGTGACTTTGGGGGTCTCCCCGACTCTCGGGCCTCTTCTCCCGCTCTCCAGTGCCTTCTTCGCGCTCTCCAGTTCTCCTCGTTGCCTTCTTCCCTTTTCTCTTCTTGAGATGTTGACTCGACGCTCCATCCCACTGTAATGCCGGTTGCACGGTGCGCAACGATTTATATAGGCATGGGGAGTGATGCCACCCGGTGACCACGCCCTCCGTATGACCTCACAGTCCCATCATTTCCCGGGACTGTGAGGTCATACTGGGGCGTGATCACCGGGTGGCATCACCTGGTGACCACGTCCCATGCCTATATAAATCGTTGCGCATCGTGCAACCGCCATTACAGCGGGACGGAGCGTCGAGTCAACATCTCAAGAAGAGAAGAGGGAAGAAGGCGACGAGGAAGACCGGGCCCCACTAGTAAATGAGCTGCAAGAAGAATGCAGTGGTGCCCGGCAGAAGAACGAAAGAACCGGAGAGCGCGAAGAAGGCACCAGAGAGCGGGAGAAGAGGCCAGAGAGTCGGAAGAGACCCCCGAAGTCGGAAGATGACCCCCCAAGCTGACCAATAATTTACTTTAAAAACCTGTGTAGTGTTTTTTTTATTGACATTTTTTTTCCACCAGTTGAATGGGTAGGGGAACCATGTACTCATTCACATAGGGTGGGGGGCCGGGATCTGGGGGCCACCTTATTTAAAGGGGGCGCCCTGATTCCGATAAGCCCTCTGCCTGCAGACCCCGACAACCAACGGCCAGGGTTGCGGCCCTGTCCTCATTAACATGTCTTTATCATTCATTTACAAAGTTATGTGAATGGAATACAACTACCGTCAGTCATTGCACCTGACGCATTGTAGCTCTCAACGGACTACCAGGGTGCTGATGAGCGCTATAGGTAGTTCATTGATGTTTCCTGTCATTCAGAAACAGCTAAACTGACCGTATGAGATTGCACTCATGATCTGCTGTTTGTGCATGCAATGCTTTACAGACATAGGTGTGCCCAGCCTATTGCATTTGGGTGTGCACCCTAAAGCCCAAATACAAACAACCGATCACTCACAATGTTTATTTCAGAATAAGAAGGGGCCGGTAAATTACAAAATTACCACCCCCTTCCCCACTCCTAAAACATCCCAGCAGCAACAGCCATTAGGAGAGGAGGGAAGCTGGCAGCACTGCGGGGTGCCAGGGCAGTAGGGGGAATCTGTTCTGCACAGGGTGATTAGGGTGTGCCTGGGCACACCCTGTGCGCACGTCTATGTTTACAGACTCTTAATAACAAAATAATATTAATAAACGTACATTTTGTTTTACCTGCAAAAAGATGTGCATTTATTTGTTTTTAAAACTTGAACATATCCTTTAACAGTTCAAAAGGGTGTAACTAAGAAGTTTATGGTTTGTGTTTATATACACTTTAAGAATTACTGCCAATACTTACCTCAGGATAAATATAACAAGACAAAGCATATACCTTAACACACCTGTAAATGTTATCATGGTTTAACTGTCCATTCATTCTTTTACTTATTTTCTTAATTTGAACTGCTAGACACAGCAAGGTCTTTGTTACGCTATCAAGTCTCTCTGTGCCTTATTCAAATGCCAAACATACTACCACATTAACCTTAACCCTCTAATCTGCATATAGCAGTGTCAAATGTTACGGTATTGCGTTCATGCAATGCATGAATCTATCCTAAGGGGGTGGCTGGAGAGAGGGGATGCTCGTGCGCCCTTATGGACGCAACACCACTGCTAGGTTCACATTTGTGCGGTGTGGGAATGGGTGAAAAAAAAAAAATCAATGCACAAAAAGGCATCCCTTTTGCACAGCGTACAGCGGTGCCAATAATTGTTAATGTCACCCCCAAGCACCTTGCTAATGCAGGCTATGCAATTTAGTACAGTGCAGTTTTAAAAAAAAGGGTCATGCACCTCTTTGAACTGAATGAGCTCCTGCATATATGTGAATGGACCCAAATATCCACTGAAAACCTCTGTTCAGGTTATTGGGAAATGTGTGTGTAAGGCATTAAAGATGGATCTCATACCAATATGTAAGTCACTATCTTAGCTTAACCGGTTCGTCCCAATGGACGGGGTACCTCCACAACTATAGGCTTTACATAAAACCAGGTGGAAGGACAAAAGGAAGAAGAGAGGGAACCATGAAGGCCACTCCACAGGGCAAGAGTTGCAAATGGAGAACCAACAACAGAATTCAATTTGATAGTTGACAGGCACAATGCCCCGCCCCTCCAAATATTTTTTTTGTTGTTGAATTTTGTACAATAAAGTCTACGCCAGTGGTTCTCAACCTGGGGTCGGGACCCCTCTGGGGGTCAAATGACTCTTTGCCAGGGGTCACCGATATCTGGGCTGTTCCTGTAACCCGCAGTTGCCCACTCAGCCGCCCATTCAGTTCACGGCATGGCTGGGGGGGGCAGAGACTAGAGGTTAGCTGACTGGTGAGGAATGTGAAGTGGGAGGGGCTGGAGGAGACCCTATCTCCTGATTTCGGCATAGGTGTCACTGCACCACAGAGCTGGAGACACAGCGAATCCGGAGACACAGTGAGTAACACTACCTGTGATTATAGTTGCCATTAAAAGTCCCTGCTACAGTTCTCAGATCAGCAGATGAACTTGATCAAGTACACCTAAGTTGGCTGATCAGAACTCTCTCCCCCACCACAACCACTCATCCCATATCCGCCCACCAAGGAGTAAGAGAAGGAAAAAGAAGAGAATACATTGAAGGGACAGGGAAGAGAGAGTAATACTGTATGAGTGGAAGGGACTAAATGTCTGTGGGTTAGGGGTGCAAATTACTTGCCTTGGGTGCTGACAAACCACACTATGAAAATTTTACAGATAGGGGTCCCCACAACTTGAGAAATTTTATCAAGGGGTCACACCACTAGAAACGTTGAGAACCACTGGTCTACGCTATCAAATTTCTATCTGGCTGTTACTAGGCAGTATTCATAATCTGCCGAGTCCCTGGTTCTAGGTGGTTCAACTTCCTGTCCCATGACCCTATTGCCTCCTGGGAAATGATGACACTTATTTCACAGGAGTCTCTGGCCATTACTGTGCCTAAAAATCACCCAGCATGCACCTCTCCCTGAAAACCAGGAAGAAAAAGGAACTGGGCTTCACATGCCCACACATATGATGGATACGGCCACAACATGAGCTGGAGGATATAAGGCAAGTGTTTGCAATGATTTCTGGAACGATTGGGGAGCTATTAATATGTTTTAGGGACTATTTAATGTGATAAACTTAAGCTTGCAAAAAAAAAAAAAAAACGGAACCCCACTTTAAATACAAATGAGCAGATTCCTTTTTACTGTAGTGGTACAGTGAAAGAGACAGTTCAAAGGCTGTGTTACTTTGGATGCAGCATGTCCAACTAAAATGCTTTTGTGTTGAAGGCAAAGCAGGTCAAATACAGCCATTTGCTATGATTACATTCAAAACGCATTCATTTTAACACCGCAGATTTTTTTGTTGTAAATTAACCATTAACTAAAGTATGCAACCAAAAACATAGTTAAGTAATCACAAGCCCAAGTAATCACAAGCCCAAGCCTCACTGGGGCTTTCCACGGACACAAAAATAAGTCTGTACAGTGAAATGATGAAAGTCTAACCTTTCTAGGTTTATTCTGTTATAAGTAAACATACATTATTACAGAAAAGCTTGCCATAGATAGATCAAAATTCATCAGGAACCAGCCAAATGATCTTCCCCATTCAACTCGATGAGCAGCTGCTGAGCAGTGTATTCTGACAGCAGAGCGTGCCACTGTCAGAACACATTGTCTTGGTGGGGATTCCTCCATCCTCTAGGTTTACGTGAATGGCAAAACTATCTATGGCCAGCTTTAAAGGGGTTGTAAAGGTTTGTTTATTATTTTCTAAATAGGTTCCTTTAAGCTAGTGCATTGTTGGTTCACTTACCTTTTCCTTCGATTTCCCTTCTAATTTTTTTTTTCTTTGTCTGAATTTCTCACTTCCTGTTCCTCCTCAGTAAGCTGTTCTGGCTGACTAACCCCCACGGATGATGGTGGAAAGCTTACTGAGGGGAAACAGGAAGTGAGACATTCAGAAAAATAAAAAAACATTTAGAAGGGAAAAAGGTAAGTGAACCAACAATGCACTAGCTTAAAGGAACCTATTTGGAAAATAAAAAAACAAACCTTTACAACCCCTTTAACTAGCCATTAGAAAAAGGTAGGTATTGCCATTTCTGGCTACTTTATGATTTTACAAGCTGCCCTCTACCTCCGGCTTCAATACCTTTTATCACCAATACAGTCGGCTCTCCCTCGTGGGATCACAAGGAGGAGTCAATTGTCATTTGCCCTCTGTCCTGCTTGCAGTGAGGTTTGAAGCACCTACTGCCAGAGGAAGGTTAGGTAGTCCAGTCAGCAGTATTCCAGCCTCCAACATCAAGCCGGACATCCAGCAGGACTCTGCACCCCCAGCGCCGACTCCTAACTCTCACTCCCAGGGCCAGACAGGCAGGGGTCTCCTCAGCCAGGATCCAAGACAGCTACTCTTCCTCCACTTTTGGCCTCCCACTTTCCTCCCTAACATCATCAAGGTAAGGCCTTTTTTTTCGTTAAGGCCTATCCACCTCCCCTTGGGCTAATTCGCGGCCGTCCTTTTCAGGATAAGCCACGGCTGCTGCCCAACAAAGGGGAAAACGGGCAGATCTTTCATCCCCCACACTCCCAGCTGCGATCAGGCATCCCCGCTGCCTTTATCCTCAATCCCAACTCGGCCTGAACAATTTGGCGGCAAGCTCGCGGTGACCGCATTTAGGAAAGTCCGCGGCTTCAGCCGCGGCCTAGCAGTGCGCAGCGCTTGCTCCTCACAAACCCCCTCCAACTTCACTTAACCACCCATCGCCCCTTGGTGCCCCAGAGCCCCCTCCTCCCTACAACCGGGCCTCACCCAGCTACATAGCCCCCGGCTTAGGCCAAGTCCCGGGCAGCGGCCATCTTTCTACACCCAGCAACTGTGATATTGCTGGGAAGTAACCCCACTCCCCTTCCCCAGCCTAAAAGCTGGGATTTGGCTCCCACCCCCATATCCTCAGGTCCAACAGTTCCAATTCCAGGGACCTTCACCACTTAGTGCTTGATCCAGGGCCCCCCCGATCACCCCTGTGGGATCAGGAAGGACATTTTTTTCCCCCGGTCACGGCAGATTGGCATAGCACGGCCAGGGTTTTTTCACCTTCCTCTGGATCAAATGGGGAGGAAGATTTGCCGATTGGGGAACCCACTTGAAAATCGCCCTTCCCATCATTGAATACCTCCCCGATCAATATCACTTTCCCCGGCGTTTTTCTGCCATTATGTCTAATCTGAGATACTCTGCAGAAATCATTTGGGGTCTAAAGCCATTCGCCTCAATATTACCATCTGTCACCAAAAAAGCTCTAAGGAATGAGCAACTATTAAGAATCAATCGACGATCGACAGTCAAAAATTACACGCATTTACCCCAACCTAAGCACATATCATGCACTTTGGTCAATACAAGATCAACAGTAAAACACCAGCAAGAAATCCATGATTTCATTCTACAAAATGATTTAGACTGCCTCTTTATCACAGAAAACTGGCTCACAGCCGACTAACACCATTCTAGGAGAATTGGTGCCAGAGAAATATCACATTCTAACAGAAAAAAAGAGTGGGGCAAAGAGGAGGAGGCCTGGCGGTGATCCACAAGACTCACCTCTCGATCACTAAACCAGGCCTTCAGTACTCACTTCCATTCATGGAAACCCTCACTCTGCAACTGCAAACAAATCCCCAGGACACTGTTGACATACTCCTGTGCTATAGACCACCGGGTCCAAAAACGCACCTGCTCATGTCATTGACAGAGTTCATCTCCACTTATACCCTAAACAGCAAACACCTTCTGCTGCTCGGGGATCTGGGCCAACTCCTCACAGGATCCCGTCGCCGACGCCTGCATTGACCATTTGGAAGGATTAGGTCTGCAGCAACCAGTATGTGGGCCCACACATGCTTCAGGTCACACGCTCGATCTCATCTTCAGACAAGGATTTAGAAATTAACATTCTGAAAAATGAGCCGTTACCATGGACTGACCACCATGCAATTAAATTCATAAATTACCAAAAACGCCCCCTTGAAAAATGATAAAACCAGTAACAACGCACTGGACTAGATCTCAGAGGAAGCTCCACGCAGAGCTCTTCAAAACTACACTAGGGAACAAAATAAAAATAATCCAACAACATCAAACGGCCACAGAAACACTGGATGCCATCAACACGGCTCTACTACAGTCAGCCGACTTAGTAGCGGCCAAACGCAAAACCTGCATCCAGAAAAACAACTCCAGCTGGTTAAACGACCAGCTGTCTTTGCTAAAGCAAGAGCGCAGAAGAGCTGAAGCAGCTTGGAAAAGAAGCTCTTCAGAGCAAAACCACACCATCTATAAGGTAATAACAAAAAAATACCACAAACAAATCTTTAAAGCCAAAACATTTTTTTTTACAATATTATCACTAAACCGCCCCCGCAAACTCTTCAATCTAGTCACCCAGACCATGAACCCAGTCTGTCTTGAAGCCCCTAATTCTGATACTCAAGAATTTTGCAACGAATTATCGGATTATTTCATTAACAAAATTGAAAGTATTCGGCAAAACAGAACCCCCTTCAACCTCCCCCTCAATCATACGCCCAATACCCACATAAATTTGCCGCAATCAACAAATTTCACTCTAAAACCCATCACCATCAATGCCACTAAAAATATCATCGGTACCCTGCGAAATACCACAGTGCCGAATAATATCATCCCCACCAAACTGCTGAAAGAATGTGCCGATATTTTGGCACCGGCTATCACGCAGCTTATAAACCAATCATTCAAGGAGGGCATGGTAAAGAAAAGATTTTTCAGACATAGAGAGCTGTAAAATAGAGAGACTAAAGTGAACACGCTGGCTCATTGGTAAATCCAAAGTATATAGTGATAAAACTTTTAATCATTGTATAATAACATAGGTATGAGGAGTATTTACAAGGAAAGAAAGAAAGAAAGAAAGAAAGAAAGAAAGAAAGAAAGAAAGAAAGAAAGAAAGAAAGAAAGAAAGAAAGAAAGAAAGAAAGAAAGAAAGAAAGAAAGAAAGAAAGAAAGAAAGAAAGAAAGAAAGAAAGAAAGAAAGAAAGAAAGAAAGAAAGAAAAGACTCTTCATACCTATGTTATTATACAATCATTAAAAGTTTTATCACTATATACTTTGGATTTCACTTTAGTCTCTCTAGTTTTCAGCTCTCTATGTCTGAAAAATCTTTTCTTTATATGCAGTTGAGACTGAACCTCTGATCTCTAACATAGGAATCATTCTAATAGCCTTCTTTTCTTTTACCTAAAAGGAGGGCATGGTGCCTACCCTGTTGAAACAAGGCATAATCAAACCTAAAGAAACCCACCCTTGACCCCAAAGACCCAAACCACCGTCAACCCATACAAAGGCCTAAATGTCTTCTCCAAGGTAATGGAGAAAGAAGTTGTACAACAGCTGCAACATCATTTAGACACCCATAAATTGCTTGATCTGTTTCAATCGGGTTTCCGTCCTGGTCGCGGGACAGAAACAGCACTGCTCAAAATATGGGATGACGCCCTTCGAGGCAGCAGACGAAGGAGAATCTTGTCTTCTAGTACTGTTGGACCTAAGCGCAGCTTTTGACACGGTAGACCACAAACTATTACCGACTCGGCTAACTGAAGTAGCCAGAGTCGCAGAATGTGATCTATCCTGGTTCTCCTCCTTTTTGGAAAACCGATCACAAATAGTGAAATTGGGACCTTTCACTTCTGAAAAACGCACGGTGTCATGTGGAGTCCCTCAGGGATCCCCTTTGTCGCCAGTTCTGTTCAATATCTATCTCTGCCCTCTCTTTGAAATCACCAGTAACCAGAAGTGACTTTACCACTCTTATGCAGATGACGCACAACTGTATTTTCGCATCTGCAACAAAAAGGATCATCACCTCGGATTAGAGAAATGCCTCACTTTGATAGAAAATTGGATGACATCTTAAACTTAACGGCTCAAAAACAGAACTTCTCCTGTTTCACGCCAATCGAAAGAATCACACCGCAATAACATGGACACCCCCGCCCAGTCTGGGCAAAATCATCACCCCTAGCACCAAAGTCAAAAGTCTCTGAGTCATCTTTGACACCTACATGACAATGGATGCACAAATAGGGTCAGTAGTCAGCGGATCGCACTATCTGCTGCGCCTACTACGCAGACTCATTCCCTTTATCCCAAAAGAAGACATTGCAGTCGTAGTGGGAACAATTATAAACTCCAGACTCGACTATGCAAATGCCCTCTATCTTGGACTCCCAAAGTACCAAATCACTCGTCTGCAAGTCGTTCAAAACACGGCCGCTAGACTGGTGACTGGGGAAAAACCATGGGAATCAATCTCACCTTCACTGAGGTTCATTGGTTGCCAGTAAAAGACAGAATTACTTTCAAGGCACTCTGTCTGAGGCAAAAGTGTATTCTGGGAAATGCCCCCCAATATCTATGCGAAAAACTAAAAGCTCACAACCCCAATCGCGTTCTGCGATCCACCAACCAAAATCTACTCCAGATACCCAAAGCCAGATACAAGTCCAAATGAGAAAGAAAATGTGCGGTCCAAGGACCCAGACTATGGAACGCTCTACTGACCACCATTTGGTTGGAGGAGAACCACTTGGCCTTTAGGAGAAAGATCAAAACCCATCTCTTCTGAGGACAAAAAAGAAATGGACACCAAGCGCCCAGAGGCGATATAGTTTGCAAGTGCTGCGCTATATAAGTTTCTCACTCACTCACAAAAAAATGGGTGTTGCCATTTCTGGCTACTTTATGATTTTACAAGCTGCCCTCTACCTCCGGCTTCAATACTTTTTATCACCAATACAGAACAAGCATGGTGTGAATTCCTGACTCATTTGCAATGATGGTCTGCAACCCATGGTCCTGAAACTGACAGTCACTATTTCAAGAGTGCTCATACAGTAGCTCTCCTATCATCTTTTTTCAATAAGCATGTTTTGTTTTTTGGGGGTTTTTTGTGGTGCATTCCAATTTCCCAACTTACATAAAGGTGTGTATCATCAACAAACAAATAAATCTTTATGACAACCTGTTATTCTGTTCATATGGCTTACTCCTGAACAGCCTTGAATCGAGAGGGTTAACACACTTTCTGCATATTTTTTGAATAATGTTTGGATGAACCTGATGACAGAGGGCAAGTATGTTCCAACCTTCTAACACAGTAAAGGAAAGTGAAATGCAACTTTGTATCCCACAGAAATGTTGGTTATCTCCCTAAAGTTGGCAGCCAGCCCAGACTTTATACCTCACCTTCTACACTCCTAATGGAATTGAATATGTTCGCTTGCCTATAAGGCCACGTACACACGGAGGGACATGTCCGATGGAAACGGTCCATGGACTGTTTTCATCGGACATGTCTCCTCGGGATTTTTGTCAAGCGGTGTGTACACACCATCGGATCAAAATCCCCCTGGCAGACAGCGCGGTGACATGGCGTTGACGCCGCCACGTCACCGCACCAGGAAGTAAAAAAACTTCCGTCGGACCAGTTTCAGCGGACAAATTCGATCGTGTGTACGCGGCCTTAAAGGTAGACTAATCCCTGACCTCACTTATCTTCCCAATGAACCATTTTAAAAGTACCATTACCAACCGGATGTTTAAAATTAGACTCCCCATCCACTGTTCTATCTATACTTTTAGATAATCTGACTTTTGTGTTAAGGAAATCCTCAGTCATACACTTTCACTTTAAAACATCAGCATTGTAATTGCAATACAAAAAATAGGGCTTTTTGGCAATCCAATACAAGCCTACTTGAAATATCTTCTTTTATGTTCCACTTGATGCTTCTCTGCTGGCCATCTCTTTCCACAACCTTCTGAATTCCAAACATGCTTTGCAGCCTCTCATAGCTTTAAACAAAACAAGAGTTTTTTTTCCCTAAAGTGGGACTTTAAGCCTAGGTCCACACTGACAGCAGGATTGAAATTTCATACCCAAATCACACCCCAAAAGTAGTATAGAAACTACTTTTGGGAATCTGTGAATCGATTCGGATAGTGCCATTGCCGGAAACAGCTGCAGATTTGACATGCCAAATCAAATCGCATCAATGTGATTCTAGGCTAAATGGCACTTTTGGAATAACATAGGTCGATGTCAATTTAAAAAATATATATATTTTTTATATTATAGAATTAGTTTATTTACATAAAATTCAAAAAAAATGTTACATAGAAAATACAGCATGCATTTTAACTGGTCAATGACTGTCCTGTATAATGTGTAAGATTATGCAAGTCGCACCCAAAATCACCAAAAGTAGTGCAGGAACTACTTTTTCAAATCAAGTCAGCGTCACACAGATATGAACAGTGCGATTGCTGACACTAGGGTGCAACTTGTCAAATCGTACGACAACCCGCTCCAATGTGAATGAGGGCTAAAGAATGGTTAAAACCCCAAGCAGTTTTACCACCCACCTGAACAAGGAGATGCAGCTGCTCAGCACTAAACACATGCCATGGCTGCAATGCTTTGTTTTATGGCCATGGCAAAAAAAAAACATAAGGGCAAGGCTGCAACTGTGTGGAATGCACATGGCTGCAGCGCAGTGGGTCAATGGCCCAAAACAGGCAGTGAGATGGTGACATATCAGCCTCCTCACTGCCTATCAAAAGTCCTCTAAAAAGTGATCTGCCATGATCCATCTTTCGAGGGGCAGCAAGAATACCTGCATATCCGATATATGAACCCCTTATATCTCTTTAATTCTATGTACCCACAGAGTGCACCCCCTTCCCTCCATCATTCACAATAAAGCTCATTTTAAACTTGTGCAACTTGTCCTGTGACTTGGGACTGCAAAGTCGCATGACAAGTCTTGCCCCATAACTTCCAATGAGTACCATATCTGTGCATATGAAAAAAATGGAAAACAACGCCAACAAAAATAAAAGTAAAAAAATATATATAAAAATACAAGTGCAGCTCCAAAAATTAGTGGGTGACTAATAAACTGCGAAGAAAAGGGTACAAGAGGGTGCAGCAAGTGTAAAATAATGTCCATATAAACACCAATTAATAAATCAAGGAAGTCCAAAAAAAAATTGCAAATGTAGAACTGGCAATGAAAATTCTGTGTTCCAGATTTATACTCCAACCACCGTGCTCTCAGAAAGTGCAGCGGGCATAATAAAGTGCTTCATCCAAAGTGACAATCAAAATGCGCTCACCAGAAATATGTGGCCATAAATGACCTTCAGGCTTGTAAAGGGTTCTTTCAGGATCCTTCTTAATACAATTTCTCCCAGATAAAATCAATTCCCAATGGATCCAAATGCAGACGACTCCTTTCATAAGAACTATATGTGCCAATCATCCAATCTAGAATTAATAAACGGCTCCACCGCAATGAGCCACAAAAACGGAGATAGTGTAATACCGTTTTTATTATAAAAGCTTGCAGGGTAAAATAGGTAGGTTGACCTCTGATGCGGAGGAGGGTGGGGGTTGACCTCTGATGCGGAGGAGGGTGGGGGTTGATCTCTGATGCGGAGGAGGGTGGGGGTTGACCTCTGATGCGGAGGAGGGTGGGGGTTGACCTCTGATGCGGAGGAGGGTGGGGGTTGACCTCAGTTTAGTTCCTCAAGGCAGTTGTGTGCATTGTCTTAGGCAGGCTTGCCATTGATAAGTAACATTAAAGTATTTGACATTTTAGTCTGGGGTACCTGGGGAGATTTTGCATACTTTTAAGAGCGGCTTCAAACCACTTGCAGTACGGGAAATGAACTGAAACACTGGAGATACACATGAGTAACATTAATTCCCAATGCCCCCCCTTTATATGTTCAGCATTCTGGGCCACCAAAAAGCATAGTACAGCAATACCACATGGGTTGGTGTGGCACAGCTCTAAAAATGAAGCCTGTCATACTTCTGCATTCCTGCGTGTTTGCCAACTATTTGACATTCATTGGCTGAAAAATGCCTGCTGTAGGGGTGTCACAGCTGGGAAAAGGTGAAGAAACAAGACAAAAAAAACACTACCCTTTACAGCATGGGTGCTCAACCTGTGGCCCTCCAGCTGTTTCAGAACTACAAGCCCCATGATGCATTGCAAAGCTGACAGTTACAAGCATATACAAAGAAAATATGTAGCGCTTAAACATAAATGAAAAGGCGAATAATATAAGCTAGATATTAGACACCATAGGTGCACTTGAAGTGTCCTTAGAGGTGATATCACCTCTAAGGACACTTCAAGTGCACCTATGGTGTCTAATATCTAGCTTATATTATTCGCCTTTTCATTTATGTTTAAGCGCTACATATTTTCTTTGTATATACTGTGTTTGCTAAATTGATCATTTAGTTATGTTTGCTGCTGTATTGTTTTAGTAGCGCGGTGAGTGTACATACTTAGGTATATACCAATTTTTTTCAGACAGTTACAAGCATGACTTCCAAAAGCTGAGGCATGATGGGATTCTGCAGCAGCTGGAGGGCCACAGGTTGCACACACATGCTTTAAAGCAAGACCAGGGGGAATTGAGGGCAAAGTACCAGACAACAGGCCAACTGGGAGCCCCATGTGAGGAACATAGATCCCTCCTGTGTGAGGAACATTGATCAGCTCCAGCGTGTTCACCACCGCATGTGCAGAGCCTGCCAGAAAGTCGGCACTGTACAGCACTAATCACAGACAGTGAGACATTTCCCGATCTCTGCATCTGCAGATGTGGAAAACGCTGCACTGCTTGTGATAAGCACTCTGCAGTACCGACTTCCTGGCGGGCTCTGCACGTACGGTTGCGAACACGCCGGAGCTCATCCTTAGTGAGCAGCATTGGTCCCTATATGTGAGGAGCAGTGGTCCCTATATGTGAGGAGCAGTGGTCCCTATATGTGAGGAGCAGTGGTCCCTATATGCGAGGAGCAGTGGTCCCTATATGCGAGGAGCAGTGGTCCCTATATGCGAGGAGCAGTGGTCCCTATATGCGAGGAGCAGTGGTCCCTATATGCGAGGAGGAACATTGATCCCTATATGCGAGGAGGAACATTGATCCCTATATGCGAGGAGGAACATTGATCCCTATATGCGAGGAGGAACATTGATCCCTATATGCGAGGAGGAACATTGATCCCTATATGCGAGGAGGAACATTGATCCCTATATGCGAGGAGGAACATTGATCCCTATATGCGAGGAGGAACATTGATCCCTATGTGAGGAGGAACATTGATCCCTATATGCGAGGAGGAACATTGATCCCTATATGCGAGGAGGAACATTGATCCCTATGCGAGGAGGAACATTGATCCCTATATGCGAGGAGGAACATTGATCCCTATGTGAGGAGGAACATTGATCCCTATATGTGAGGGACATTGATCCCTATGTGAGGAGGAACATTGATCCCTATGTGAAGAGGAACATTGATCCCTATGTGAGGAGGGCCTCTGATCCCTATGTGAGGAGGAACATTGATCCCTATGTGAGGAGGAACATTGATCCCTATGTGAGGAGGAACATTGATCCCTATGTGAGGAGGAACATTGATCCCTATGTGAGGAGGAACATTGATCCCTATGTGAGGAGGAACATTGATCCCTATGTGAGGAGGAACATTGATCCCTATGTGAGGAGGAACATTGATCCCTATATGTGAGGGACATTGATCCCTATATGTGAGGGACATTGATCCCTATATGTGAGGGACATTGATCCCTATATGTGAGGGACATTGATCCCTATATGTGAGGGACATTGATCCCTATATGTGAGGGACATTGATCCCTATATGTGAGGGACATTGATCCCTATATGTGAGGGACATTGATCACTATATGTGAGGGACATTGATCCCTATGTGAGGAGGAACATTGATCCCTATGTGAGGAGGAACATTGATCCCTATGTGAGGAGGAACATTGATCCCTATATGTGAGGGACATTGATCCCTATGTGAGGAGGAACATTGATCCCTATGCGATGAACATTGATCCCTATATGTGAGGAACATTGATCCCTGTGTCACTTGTATGAGGAGAGAGTAAAGAGGACAGACTCACTTCCAAGTTGAATGCGCTGCAGCCTTTGAGGAACTCCCTGATGTTTCCCAGGCACTCGGCCTCTGTGCGCGGCTCCGGGTACACCTGTGGGGACACACAGAGTCAGACATGTACAGTGCGCTTCCTATATACAGTATAAACCCTCCAGTGTACGGACCCGAGGAGCCCCTTCCTCCCTCCTCGCTCTAATGTCTGTCCTGCACCTTCTACCAGGAAGCGAATTCCAGCTCAGGAAATGACGTGCTGGGAAGAGCTCGGCTCCCCCAATGCTGTGAGTTCTACCTGATTCGGGAACCACTGGAGGAGACAACCAGACCCAGCCCGACCCAGCCCGACCAATCCCTGAGCGCCCGGCTTAACCCCACCACAGCCGGACCGCACGCTATTGGTCATCTTCCTCCGATATAGAATTCCGAGGAGCAACACGGGGACAGACACTGGAAGATCCAGCACAACGTATACATCGGCTGATCATTCCCCCAAAACTATTCTGCATTGTTTTCCCAATTTCATTTATGTAATCATGTGTATACGTGTCGTATGGAGCATACATTACTATAAACAATAATAGATCACTGCAAACAATGTATCATACATTACTATAACCAATAATACTGTAGATCGCAGCAAACAATGGAGCATACATTACTATAACCAATAATACTGTAGATCGCTGCAAACAATGGAGCATACATTAGTATAAACAATAATAGATCACTGTAAGCATTTGATCATACCATACGCTACAATAATGGATCATAGGCTATAATAAATAATGGATCATTGATAAGTATAAGCAATCGATTACAGATTACAAGAAACAATGGGGTTTATTTACCAAAGATGGAGAGTGTAAAATCAGTCTCACTTCTTCAGAAAAAAACAATCAGCTTCTATCCTTAGCTTGTTCAATTTAGCTTTTGCAATAAAAGCTGGAAGCTAATTGGCTTCTATGCAAAAGTGAAACTGATTTTGCACTCTCCAGCTTTAGTAAATAAACCCCATTGGATCATAGATCACTATAAACAAGGGGTTTATTTACTAAAGTCAAATCCACTCTGCACTGCAAGTGCACTTGGAAGTGAAGTCGCTGTAGATCTGAGGGAAAAGAAGATCTGAAATGAGGGGAAGCTCTGCTGATTTCTATCATCCAATCATGTACAAGCAAAAATAAAAATTTTATTGTCCTTGCATGCCCTCCTCAGATCCACATTAACTACACTTCCAAGTGCATTTGAAGTGCAAAATGGGTTTCCCTTTAGTAAATAATCCCCATTGTGTTGCAGGCTGCAGAGACAAAGGAGACAGCAACAATAAAATTATGAAGTTTGGTGCTATATATATACAATTTGTTTAGCAGGGTTTATTAACACTTAAAGGGGCTGTAAAGGATTGTCTTTTATTTTCTTAATCGCTTCCTTTAAGCTAGTGCATTGTTGGTTCACTTACCTTGTCCTTCGATCTCCCTTCTAAATGTTTTTTTTCTTTGTCTAAATTTCTCACTTCCTGTTTCTCCTCAGTAAGCTTCACACCATCATCCAAGCAGTGATTAGTCAGCCAGAACAGCTTACCGAGGAGGAACAGGAAGTGAGAAATTTAGACAAAGAAAAAAAAACATTTAGAAGGGAAATGGAAGGAAAAGGTAAGTAAACCAACAATGCACTAGCTTAAAGGAACCAATTTAGAAAATAAAAAACAAACCTTTACAACCCCTTTAACGTGGCTGTAAACTCTTACATATACCCAATAAATTGGCTCCAGACTTTTGCATTGCATGGTGTATGTGAGATCATTCTGCACCATTGAAACAAATTGGGCAGGGGAATTTTTGCATTTTTTGAGGTGTATTGAGAAGCCATTAACAAGGAATAGGCTGCCCTGATGCAAAGTGTTTTGTGATTTAACAAATATAAAGGTGTGAAGGCGCCCCAGGGGGATTTTGTCCCAATCTGCATTAAAAACTGACACTGAAGAGCTGCTGAGTGTATAAATATGTCAAGATGTATTTACTGAACACAATAAAGCTTTCATTACCTGCGGTTGATCAGCCCTGGATGCAAACTGTACACATACAGAAATACACAAAAAAAAAAAAGAAATGTAACCCCCCCGCCACGTTTGATGGGCAGTACCGCTACCAAACATGACCCATTCAAGTCATGTAATAAAGGTAGGGTTGTCCCGATACCACTTTTTTAGGACCGAGTACAAGTACCAATACTTTTTTTCAAGTAGTCACCCATACCGAATACCGATACTTTTTTTTAAATGTGTCCCCAAATACAGCCATGTCCCCCCCAGCCATGTCCCCCCAGCCATGTCCCCCACATATGCAGCCATGTCCCTCCAGCCATGTCCCTCTAGCCATGTCCCTCACATATGCAGCCATGTCCCTCACATATGCAGCCATGTCCCTTCAGCCATGTCCCTCTAGCCATGTCCCTCACATATGCAGCCATGTCACTCTAGCCATGTCCCTCACATATGCAGCCATGTCCCTCTAGCCATGTGCCTCACATATGCAGCCATGTCCCTTCAGCCATGTCCCTCTAGCCATGTCCCTCACATATGCAGCCATGTCACTCTAGCCATGTCCCTCACATATGCAGCCATGTCCCTCTAGCCATGTGCCTCACATATGCAGCCATGTCCCTCATATATGCAGCCATGTCCCTTCAGCCATGTCCCTCACATATGCAGCCATGTCACTCTAGCCATGTCCCCTCAGCCATGTCCCTCACATATGCAGCCATGTCCCTCACATATGCAGCCATGTCCCTCCAGCCATGTCCCCCACATATGCAGCCATGTCCCTTCAGCCATGTCCCTCTAGCCATGTCCCTCACATATGCAGCCATGTCACTCTAGCCATGTCCCTCACATATGCAGCCATGTCCCTCTAGCCATGTGCCTCACATATGCAGCCATGTCCCTCTAGCCATGTCCCTCACATATGCAGCCATGTCCTTTCAGCCATGTCCCTCTAGCCATGTCCCTCACATATGCAGCCATGTCCCTCTAGCCATGTCTCTCACATATGCAGGCATGTCCCTTTAGCCATGTCCCTCTAGCCATGTCCCTCACATTTGCAGCCATGTCCCTTCAGCCATGTCCCTCACATATGCAGCCATGTCCCTTCAGCCATGTCCCTCCAGCCATTTCCCCCATACCTTTGCCGCTGAAAGCCGCCGCCCTGCTGCATGGAGAAAATCACAGCATTCATTTGAATAGCTGTTTTGCTCGCGTGTATAGACACTCCCCCTTGCTTGGGATTGGTCAGATCACGATCACCCATCCAATCCCGAGCAAGGGGGGAGTGTCTATAGGCAGCGGGAAAACTACAGCTATTTAAATGAAAGCTGTGATGTTCCCGCACGCCGTTTAACCCATGCGGTGGCTTTCGATGCGGCGGCTTTCGATGCCTGCAGCGGCAGCGGCAGGGGGGGGGGGAGTATTCTATTTAGGTATCGGGGATATTTGCGGGAGTACAAGTACTCCCGCAAATACTCGGTATCGGTCCCGATACCGATACTGGTATCGGTATCGGGACAACCCTAAATAAAGGCAATTGCAGGGCAGTGGTGCAGAATTTTAGTTAAAACAGGCGCAGGGGAGACAACCTAGTGCCTCCCAGTCACCTGTCACCCACCCTCTTAAAAGCTATCCACTGTGGCTTGCTTCTCAGAGGGATGGTGAGGGCTGCCGCCAGTGTAAACAGGCTCTTAGTAAGGTGTTCCTGAGTTCCCAATGGTAAGTCATTTAGGTACAAAAGAAAACTGTAACACGTTTTCTAATTAAATAGCAGAAGTATTTTTAGAGGTATTTTTTCAGGGACAACTGAACAGTGACAAAGGGCAGTGCTGTGAGCAATATATACTTGTATGCAGAATGATACAATGGTCACATTCTGCAACATTTGTAATATTTCTAGATGTTGCCACTTTACCATGAAGTGTGGTGTTATGGCAGCTACATTGTATCTCTGAGTTGCTTGAAATGTTTCCTGTCTTGTAGTATGACATGCTAGACAAGCTAGACAGCGTAAGCACAATGATTGGAGTGGGGATTGTTATTCACCTTGGATTTTTATGCTGCTTGTCTGCCCATTTTTTTATAGTGCTAGTATACACTTGTCAATGTCAAAAATTACCAAAGTAATACAAGCTAACCTACTAACTGCATTTGCAAAGTGCACAGTTTATTTACCTTTAGTAAATAAACCACTGATGGGGTTGATTTACTAAAGCTGAAGAGTGGAAATTATGCTAACTTCTGCATAGAGACCAATCAGCTTCCAGGTTTTATTGCCAAATTTTAATGGAACAAGTTGAGGTTAGAAGCTGATTGGTTTCTATGAAGAAGTGAGCCTGATTTTGCACTATGCAGATTTAGTAAATACAGTAAAACCTTGGATTGCGAGCATAATTCATTCTGGAAGCATGCTTGTAATCTAAAACACTTGTATATCAAAGCAAATTTCCCCATAAGAAATAATGGAAACTCAAATGATTCGTTCCACAATCATTCACTCACAAGTCCTTCAGTTTATAGTCCATATAAAAAGATTATAGCAATGTGATAGATTGTGTAACTATAAAATGTCCATCCACAAATGGAAGCCTCTACAAGGGGATTAGAAGAAAAATCATGGACATTTTTTTTTTGTATCTGCTTTAAAAATGTAGCTTGTCTTGCAAAACACTGTCAAACCAAGTTATTCTCAAGCCAAGGTTTTACTGTAACCCCCAATGTTCAAACAAGATCTATGGCCCTGGTATGGTGGCTCCACTGCCATGTAGAGTCTCCCTGGATCTACCCTGATGTGCCCTCTCCCAGCCAAACCTCTGAAGGTCTGGGAGTTGCAGCCCCTATTACAACCTGCATACATGGACAGTTTGGGCTGTAGTGTAAGGCCTTGTACACACAACTGGTTTTCTCTGCAAAAAACAGCAAGAAAACTGCTGGCAGAAAAAAACATTGGTGTGTACGAGGCTTTCAGGTTTCTCGTCAGGAAATCTGGCCAGAATTTCGACGAGAAAACCTGCGCTCAATTTTCTCGTCGAGATTCTTGTCGGGCGGTATCCCGACGAGAAACCCGAGAGTGTGTATACTTACATGTCGACGTGGAAACCTGTGCATGCTCGAAATGACTTTGACGCATGCGCGGTAGCTTCCACGGCATAGGTAGGGTAAAGCAAGATGGCGGTGACGGCATCGGATGTGACGAGCACATGCTTGGCATATGCGATGACGTCACCGTGTTCTTGCCTTTCAAGAGAACCGTGGTTCTTTTGAAAAGGTCAGTGTGTACACTCGGGCGGCAAGAGATTCTTGCTAAATGAAAGTGAAAAACCTTCTATAGTGCAGCACCCTTCAGAGCCCCCCTTTACTCACGTAAACCCGGTCTTCCTAGCTCCGAGAAGAGCACACCAGCTCCAGCTGGTGTCTCAGGTCCTGATTGGATAGATTGATAGCAGCACAGCCATTAGCTCTCACTGCTGTCAATCAAATCCAATGACACAGGGAGCCGAGGGGCGGGGCCGAGTTCTGCTGTCTGTGTCAATAAATGTAGCAGCAGGACACAGCCGCGTGTCCGCAAGACTGCCCCGGGGAGAGCGCTTCTCCAACAGGGCACTCAAGAAGAGGAGGAGCCAGGAGCACTGCAGAGGGACCCCCAGAAGAGGAGGATCGGGGCCACGCTGTGCAAAACCAACTGCAAAGAGGAGGTAAGTATGACATATTTTTTATTGCAAAAAAAAACAAATGTTTTAAAGTGGTTGTAAACCTCAGACATAAAATATGAACAAGGCAAATCCCTCTATAGTGTGTACTTGTCTCAATTAAAAGCACTAAGTAATTTCTGTCTGCTGCTTCATTCCTCTGACAAGTTTTCCTGACACCAAGAGAAAAAAGGTGACAGGGGTGGGAGCTCCAGCTCATTGACAGTCTCAGTTCTGTTCCTGTGAGATATGTGGAGGGGAGTGTGTCCCTTCCCTCCAATCAGCTCTCAGGCCGCATACACACGATCTAATCTATCTGATGGAAACGGTGCAACGGACCGTTTCAGCAGACAAATTTGATCGTGTGTACGGGCGGACAGACGGGTTTTTCCAGCAGACAGATTTTAAAGCATGCTTTAAAATCTGTCTGCTGGGAACTCGTCCGTCCGACATGTCTGCTGGTTAGTACACTAACCAGCAGACATATCTGCCTGCGCATGCGTCGAATGGATTCGACACATGCGCAGAAGTGTTTTACTTCCTGGTGACGGTGACGTGGCGGCGTCAACGTCACCGCCACGTCACCGCGCTGTCTGCCGGCGGGGATTTTGGTTTGATCATGTGTACACGATCAAACCAATATATCCCAGCAGACAAATCCGATCAAATCGGTCTGACAGACCGATTTAATCGGATTTATTTGGTCGTGTGTACGCGGCCTCAGAGCTCTCCCCACTGAGCTCTGCAGAAGGTAACTTCAACTCCCGCCCCCTTTTTTCTGAACTCTAATGCCTTGTACAGACAATCGAGTGGAAAACTGGTCGTGTGTACATGGCATTAACACAAGCTTTATAAATTCAGCACTTTGAATAGGCGTAGAGAAGAGAAGACCTCAGATAAACAGGTACAACTTATGTAGGAGAATTTTTTTAATTTCTGTGTATCACCTGAAGCCAATAACGTCACTGGCTCTATGTAAAGGTTTACAACCACTTTAAGTGTTCTCAGAATCCCCCTACCCCACAAAAAGTATGCATGCAGAAAGCTATACATATAGGGAGATTTTTTGAAGTTGACCTTGAGAGTTTAATTCACTTTGTAAAATATCATGTTACTGCATTGGATTAATGAAATCCATTCTCATGTTTTAATAACACCAAAATATAGGCTGTTAGGTTAAAAAGTAAAAAAATGTTTTTTTTTTTTTATTTATTTTTTTCATATTTGACCTTTTGAAAAACCAGAGCTATTTTTAAATGTCCTTTTATCAATGACACTGGCAATGAGATTGGACAATCTGAAATGATGCCCCCAGGCACACATCAATTCATCATGTTGAATGAAGATATAATCAACTTAGAACTAGTGTCGGTCAAGAAAAGATCTGTGAGCTATTTCTAGTAATAATAATACTTACAGTGCTCTCAGACTGCCATGAATCAAAGAAGATGACATGTAAAGGGAAACAGTTGATTTACATACTATGGATCACATGATCCTTAAGGGAAAATAAGACTATAATTGCATTTTTAATGCATATTCTGTTTTCTGATCTCTGAGCATCCAATACTCACTGCCTTTCAAAGATTCTAGTAAGTTTAACATGAGACACTGAGAGTTATTAGGGTTATTTTTTGGGCTGTGCATGGTAGCCAATCAGCTTCTAACTTCAGCTTTTTTAATTAAGCTTTGACAATAAAACATGGAAGCTGATTGGTTTCTATGCACAGCTGCAGCAGATTTTGCACTCTCCAGTTTTAGTAACCTGTTCTGGTGCAAATCAGGTCCAAATTGTTGCCTGAATTCGCACCTGAACCGGACCCAAGCACACACACAGGGCCCTTTTGGAATGCGGACCACGGCCCCCCGCAACTATGTGAAGCAGCTCCATTGAAAGCCGGTCACACTCACATGTAATGCAAACTGGATGCGAGGAAACCTGCATCCAATTTGCACATATGTGAACCCGGCCTTAATTAGGCTTTGGCAATAAACCTAGAAGATTCTACGCAGATCTGCACCAGATTTTGCACCCTCCATTTTTAGTAAATAACCCCCCTTATGGTATTTGTATTTCATAGAAAGCTGTGAATTACCATTACCAATTTTTAGGTGTTGATACCCACTATTGAGTTCTTCACCATCATCCATGGGGTCTTCACCATCATCCATGTTTGCCATTATTCACCACATTTCCCAATTGTTATAACTTTAGTTAAAGTTTAAAGTAGAAGTTCAGACTAAAACAAACTAACACTAAATCTACTGGCAGCCACAATCTAAGACTAATCTATCTAACCCTGTGAAACAAAAATTGCTATACATACCTTTTCTGCAGCCAATCCGGTCAGGTCTCCAGCGGTGGATGCTGAGTGGAAGAAACCGCCGACAACGGCTGGGAAATGCCTTGGACAGGACATCACTCATTCTATGGGGCTTCCATTGTTGGTTGCCCCTCCGTTTTACACCCCTACACAGAGAAGCCGCAACTGACACCTCAGCGTTAAACTGTAGAAAAGGTATGTATAGTGATTTTTGCTTTACAGGGTTATATAGATTAGTCTTAGAATGTGTCTGCCAGTAGATTTAGAGTTAGTTAGTTTTAGGCTGAAATTCTACAGTTCAGGTTCGGTAGGATTTTCCAAAAATCCCCCTATGCAGTTCTGTATTCTCTAGGTAGTACATACCAGTGCTACTCCTGTTGTTAATGGTGCACCTCCTCCCATTACAGATGCAGCTGTTGAGGGGACCACTCCAAAAATCAGCTGACCCCTCATCTCCCTCTGTCCTGCTGTTTGCAGCACTGCCTGCCCTGAATATTACAGTAATGCGCCTGACAGTGGCCACTCTGGTGCAGTGCCCTGTCACTATTCAAGCTGTGCTCAGTAGCAGCCACTCTGGTGCAGTGCGCTCTCCCCGCTCCAGCTGTGCTCAGTAGGGGCCACTCTGGTGCAGTGCGCTCTCTCCATTCCAGCTGTGCTCAGTAGCGACCACTCTGGTGCAGTGTGCTCTCTCCCCGCTCCAGCTGTGCTCAGTAGCGGCCACTCGGGTGCAGTACGCTCTCTCTATTCCAGCTGTGCTCAGTAGCGGCCACTCTGGTGCAGTGCAATCTCCCAGCACCAGCTGTGCTCAGTAGCAGCCACTCTGGTGCAGTGCGCTCTCTCCATTCCAGCTGTGCTCAGTAGCAGCCACTCTGGTGCAGTGCAATCTCCCAGCACCAGCTGTGCTCAGTAGCAGCCACTCTGGTGCAGTGCGCTCTCCCCGCTCCAGCTGTGCTCAGTAGGGGCCACTCTGGTGCAGTGTGCTCTCTCCCCGCTTCAGCTGTGCTCAGTAGCGGCCACTCGGGTGCAGTACGCTCTCTCTATTCCAGCTGTGCTCAGTAGCGACCACTCTGGTTGCAGTGCGCTCTCTCTATTCCAGCTGTGCTCAGTAGCGGCCACTCTGGTGCAGTGCAATCTCCCAGCACCAGCTGTGCTCAGTAGCAACCACTCTGGTGCAGTGCGCTCTCTCCCCGCTCCAGCTGTGCTCAGTAGCGGCCACTCTAGTGCAGTGTGCTCTCCCCGCTCCAGCTGTGCTCAGTAGCGACCACTCTGGTGCAGTGCGCTCTCTCCCCGCTCCAGCTGTGCTCAGTAGCGGCCACTCTGGTGCAGTACGCTCTCCCCGTTCCAGCTGTGCTCAGTAGCAACCACTCTGGTGCAGTGCGCTCTCTCCCCGCTCCAGCTGTGCTCAGTAGCGGCCACTCTGGTGCAGTACGCTCTCCCCATTCCAGCTGTATTCAGTAGCAGCCACTCTGGTGCAGTGCGCACTCCACGCTTCAGCTATGCTCGGTAGCAGCCAATCTGGTACAGTGCACTCTCTTCACTCCAGCTGTGCTCAGGAGCGGCTACTCTCACGCAGTGTGCTTTCACCCATTCCAGCTGTGCTCAGTAACGGCCACTCTGGTGCAGTGCACTCTCTCCACTCCAGCTGTGCTCAGTAGCGACCAATCTGGTGCAGTGCGCACTCTCTCTGCTCCAGCTGTGCTCAGTAGCGACCACTATGGTGCTGGGCACTCTCCCCGTTCCAGCTGTGCTCAGTAGCAGCCACTCTGGTGCAGTGCACGCTCCCCGCTCCAGCTATGCTCAGTAGCGGCCAATCTGGTGCAGTGCACTCTCCTTGCTCCAGCTGTGCTAAGTTGGGGCCACTCTAGTACAGTGCACTCTCTCCACTCCAGCTGTGCTTAGTAGCGGCTACTCTGGTGCAGTGCGCTCTCTCCCCGCTCCAGCTGTGCTCAGTAGCAGGTACTCTGATGCAGTGCGCTCTCACCATTCCAGCTGTGCTCAGTAGCGGCCACTCTGGTGCAGTGCGCTCTCTCCACTCCAGCTGTGCTCAGTAGCGACCACTCTGGTGCAGTGCGCACTCTCTCTGCTCTAGCTGTGCTCAGTAGCGACCACTCTGGTGCTGCGCACTCTCTCTGCTCCAGCTGTGCTCAGTAGCGACCACTCTGGTGCTGCGCACTCCACCCGCTCCAGCTGTGCTCAGTAGCGCCCACTCTGGTGCAGTGCACTCTCTCCACTCCAGCTGTGCTCAGTAGCGACCACTCTGGTGCAGTGTGCACTCTCTCCCCTCTCCAGCTGTGCTCAGTAGCGACCACTCTGGTGCAGTGCACACTCTCTCTGCTCCAGCTGTTCTCAGTAGCGACCACTCTTGTGCTGCGCACTCTACCTGCTCCAGCTGTGCTCAGTAGCGACCACTCTGGTGCAGTGCACTCTCTCCACTCCAGCTGTGCTCAGTAGTGACAACTCTGGTGCAGCGCACTCTCCCCACTCCAGCTGTGCTCAGGAGCGACCACTATGGTGCAGTGTGCTCTCTCCACTCCAGCTGTGCTCAGTAGCGCCCACTCTGGTGCAGTGCGCACTCTCTCTGCTCCAGCTGTGCTCAGTAGCGACACTCTGGTGCAGTGCGCACTCCACCCGCTCCAGCTGTGCTCAGTAGTGACCACTCTGGTGCTGCGCACTCTACCCGCTCTAGCTGTGCTCAGTAGTGACCACTCTGGTGCAGCGCACTCTCCCCACTCCAGCTGTGCTCAGGAGCGACCACTATGGTGCAGTGTGCTCTCTCCACTCCAGCTGTGCTCAGAAGTGACCACTCTGGTGCAGTGCACTCTCCCCGCTCCAGCTGTGCTCAGGAGCGACCACTATGGTGCAGTGTGCTCTCTCCACTCCAGCTGTGCTCAGAAGTGACCACTCTGGTGCAGCGCACTCTCCCCCCTCCAGTTGTGCTCAATAGCGACCACTCTGGTGTAGTGCGCACTCTCCCCACTCCAGCTGTGCTCAGTAGCGACCACTCTGGTGTAATGCGCACTCTCCCCACTCCAGCTGTGCTCAGTAGCGACCACTCTGGTGGGGCCAGTGGAGTGACTTTTGTGAAGAGGTTCCCCAACAGCTGTTCACCCTCTGCCCCAGCTGCCTGAGGAGATTATAACCTTTCCAAAGATGTCGGGTGAATGGACAATAAATAAAGATAAATCTAGGCCATGGGAGGTACCGAAATATATCTGCTTGTTATAAATATGCCCCATTGTCCACGTGGCTTTCCTATGTACACACACAGCCCCTTACTACTGTGTGGTATCCTGCCTCTAACAATCAGACAGGAAGAATTAAAAAAATGACATCCCTTGCTATTCTGCTTGGTATGTCAGAGCTGAGCAGATCCAAAACCAGAAAAAAGCCTTCATCTCACACAATACAATAACTGGCTCCCCTAATTTCCTCCGTTAGCTGTGCTGTCAGTCAGCATGATGTATTGGAGGAAGACAACTATTTTCAGTGTGCCAGATGCTGGATTGCAAATGAGCTTTTCTTGCACTGCAAAGAAAATAGGTAAAATTTTTAAAAGATTGTATATAGAGATGATTTCAACAGGTCTACATCTTTCACACAGGGTAGACTCTGCTAGGAGTTTGCCTGCTCAGAGGCAATCTGTCTGCTAATTCCCTCTTAGCAGACCAGCCACAGCCTTCTCCCCTCTATAGGTGGTCATTGGTAAACGGACCGCCTGTCCGTTTACACCCGACTTCCATCCAATCCGCTGAACGGATGGTGAACGCCTGTTTTTAGCGGATTGGATGTTGACAGGTGAATACAGACACTGTCCGTTTACACCTGCCGCTCCATAGAGGACAATGGAGAGTCCAATCAGGTCTGCCTGAAAAAACTGACAAACTGACCAGATAGTTCCACCCATGTGAAACAGACCTTAGACCTCAAAAATGTCAAAGCGCTTTGTAGAGTAAAACTTGAAGCTCCAAAACAATCAGGGAGAAAAAAGTCTATGCAACTCTATGGTGATGGTTTACCTCTTCACTCAAAAAGACCTGAAGCTCATAGTTTTGGAGCGACTTTTGTAGCTTGATTTGAGCATATTGGTGGGTTTTGGGGAGTTTTGAATACCATTGCACTAGTGTGCGTACAAATGCCCATTTTTAGGCTAATATGTCTACACTGTCCCCGTTAATATATACAACCGTGGTTTACAAGAGGAACTTCCTGTTTCCCAAGGTCTCCATGGAGATGAGCTGCCAATTTAAATTCTCGGGTGACGTGATAGCCCGTCCCTTGGGACGTAACGCATACGGGTAGGAGCTATTTTGTGGAAGTCACCTGCTGTCATCATATCTCATGTTGCTACTATTGTTAATATCGGAGATCCACGCTGGATATTACTGATCGATTGATTTTTTAAAACTTGTTATTGCTGTATGGAGCCTGGTAATACGTCTTTTTAAATAAATTACTAATTTTTTGATGGAGAGCACTTAGATTGTGTCCCTTTCTTTTATACAATTTTTGGCTGATCGGGTCCATTCCAACGATGGCTACTTTCCTCCCGTTGTGGATACAAGCTTGTTTGACCTTCTGTTAGTTCAGAGGTCCATAGGATCTGGTAAGCACCCAATTTTTATCAGATGGTGAAGGTGGTGTTGCACAGAAATCTGATATTCATCACAAGGTCTCTTCATGTCCTTCTGCCTGGGACTTGTAGTTTGTTTGTGAACATTTTATTCACGGACATTTTATTATTGCGCTGCACTTACTTCTATTTTGTATATTCTGTGAGGTGATTAACCTAGTGTTCAGCTTGCAAAATTTCTAAAAATAATTGTATTTGCGCTGATTGTTCCATATTGCATAATATGTCTACACAGCAACAACTGATGTCACAGATGATACTGTTCTCTATAGGCTAATACAAAAAGGCCAGACACTCAAACGTTGTAACAAGACGCACAACAAAATGTGCAAAAACACAACGCCTTAGCATGTGTTCATGTAAGATACACAGTGAGAACTGTATCCTTTGTTTATTTTCTCTTTATCACTTTACTCCTGAAGAGAATCTTCAACACATGCGGACAGTATGTCCATATTTCATCCATCCATTTTTGGATGAAATACGGACATACATTAATCCCTATGGGATAGTGGGTGTCAGCGGATGAATATCTGCTGACATCCGATCTCATCGGTCCCCACTATGGTTTGATTCTGCAGACGGAGGAAAATCCTATTTTTCCATCCATCTGTGGATCGGATCGCATGAACACGGACAAACGGTCCGTGTTCATCCGATCCCCCCATAGGGGAGAGCAGCGAAATGACAGGGCAGTCCCTGCACAGTGTGGAGGGACCGCCCTGTCATCTGCTGGCTCAGCGGGGATCAATGGAGCGATCCTCACTGAGCAAGCAGGTAATAAAGAAAACGGATCCTCACGGGATCCGCGAGTGTGAAAGGGCCCTAAGCAGTAGTTAGAAATGATGACTAGGCAACAATAGTGATCTTACTGTGAATTCCTGTGTCAGTTCCCTGTGACCTTTAACACACATCACTGTGTCTCCCTGTGTAGTAGATAAATTGTAGCCTGAGAAATGCTGGGCAATATGTCACAATCTGTATAAAATTCAGTTAGGCTGAATTCCCACTGGAACAAACAGCTGTCAGAGCACTTTACCTATCCACTTTACTGTAACTGCAGTTGGGGGGGGGGGGGGGTGGTGCGCAATTTAGAGCATCACACAGCTCCTTTTTTTTTTTTTCAACAAACTTTATCTGAAGTGTACAATGATGCACTTTAATTATGTCACTGTACAGCAGCCCAATGCACTACACTGCTGTACAGCGACATGCGATTCTGTGTGTCCTAGCAGTGACCAGCAGTTTACACTGCAGTAAAACACAGGTCACCGCATATAGGAGTTGATTTACTAAAGACAAACTGTGGACTTTGCAAAGTGCAGTTGCTCCAGAGTTTAGTAAATGAGCAGAAGCTCTGCTGACTTCCATCATCCAATCATCTGCAAGCACAAATGCTGTTTTGTTTTTTTTTCCTTGCACGTGATTGGATATACTGCTTCACCTCATTTACTAAGCTCTGGAGCAACTGCACTTGCAGAGTGCACAGTATATTTGCCTTTAGTAAATCAACCCCATAGTGTGAACTAAGCCTTAAAGAGGAAATAAACATCCATCTTTAAATTGTATCTATAGGTAAGCCTATAATAAGGCTTACCTACAGTTAGTGTAACTATCTCCTAAATGTGCGCCATTTAGGGGATATTTGCTGTACATGCAGCCAGTGACATCACTGGCGCATGCGCTCTGAATGAATGGCCACCTGTGCCGTTCCTTCAGAGCCCTGTGCCATGACCGGTGGCTCCCGTGCGCATGCGGAGTCGGAGCTGGAGTCCACGAACCGGAAGCAAGATGGGTGAAGATGGAAGCTGTCTCTAGCAATGACATTTAAAAAAAATTATCTATAGTGATGTCTTCTTTAGAGGGCTAGATAGGTTATTCTTAGATTGTGCATGCCTGTAGATTTAGAGATTTTCGTGTTAGGGTGGACTTCCCCTGTAAAGTGGTTGTTTTTTATCTTAAAGGGGTTGTAAAGGTTTATTATTTATTTTCTAAATAGGTTCCTTTAACCACTTGCATACTGGGCACTTACACCCCCCTCCTGCCCAGGTGAAATTTCAGCTTCCGGCACTGCGTCGCTTTAACTGACAATTGCGCGGTCGTGCGACGTGGCTCCCAAACAAAATTTACGTCCTTTTTTCCCCACAAGTAGAGCTTTCTTTTGGTGGTATTTGATCGCCTGTGCTATTTTTATTTTTTGCGCTATAAACAAAAAAGAGCGACAATTTTGAAGAAAAATACAATATTTTTTACTTGTTGCTATAATAAATACCCCAATTAAAAAAACAAACACATTTTTTTTTCTCAGTTTAGGGCGATACGTATTCTTCTACATATTTTTGGTAAAAAAAAAAAAAAAAAATCGCAATAAGCGACTGGTTTGCGCAAAAGTTATAGCGCTTACAAAATAGGGGAGAGAATTATTATTTTTTATTATTTTTTTTTTTACTAGAAATGGCGGCGATCTGCGATTTTTATTGTTACTGCGACGTTATGGCGGACACATCGGACACTTTTGACACATTTTTGGCGCCATTCACATTTATACTGCGATCAGTGCTATAAATATGCACTAATTACAGTATAAATGTGACTGGCATTGAAGGGGTTAACACTAGGGGGTGAGGAAGGGGTTAAATGTGTATGCTAGGTGTGTTCTAACTGTAGGGGGAGGGGGGGGTGACTGGGGGGGGTGACCGATCTGTGTCCCTATGTAGGAAGGAACACAGATCGGGCTCCTCCCCTCCAGAGACAGGACATTGTCTCTGTGTGAGCCGGCAATGAGAGATGATCTATGAGAGATCATCTCTCATTCGCCCACAGATCGCATTGCAAACGGCCGCTCTGATTGGCCGTTTGCCGCGATCTGTGATTGGCCGTGTCCAAGGGACACGGACAACACAGGGCTTCCCCGCAGCGCGCACTACAGCGCGCGCTGGGAACGCCAGAAAGACATGCCATCAAATGACGGCATGTTGGATATTGAGGCCCGCGCTGTTGCCGTCATCCGACGGTAGCGCGGGCCTCAAGTGGTTAAGCTAGTGAACTAACCCCCAGCCAGAACGGCTCAGATGATGGGGAAAAGCTTACTGAGGAGAAACAGGAAGTGAGAAATTAAGACAAAGAAAAAAAAAACATTTAGAAGTGAAATTGAAGGAAAAGGTAAGTGAACCAACAATGCACTAGCTTAAAGGAACCCATTTAGAAAATAAAAACAAACCTTTACAACCCCTTTAATTCATTCTATGCATTAAGATAAAAAGCCATCTATGTGCAGCAGCCCCCCTAATACATACCTGAACCCCATCCCTGTCCAGCAAAGTCCATAAGTGTCTTAGCTGTCCGAGACTCCCCCCCCCCCCCTCTGATTGGCTGAGACACAGCAGCAGCGCAATTGGCTCCCGCTGCTGTCAAGCAAAGTCAGTTAGCCAATTAGGAGAGAGAGGGGGCTGGGTCGGGCCGTGGCTCCATGTCTGAATGGACGCAGGGAGCTGTGACTTGGCTCAGGTGACTCCATAGCAAGCTGCTTGCTGTGGGGTCACTCGACAGTAGGGAGGGGCCAGAATCACAGAAAAGGCACCCAAGAAGAGGTGGATCTGGGTTGCTCTGTGCAGATCCACTGCAACAGAGCAGGTAAATGACATTTATGGGGGGAAAAAACAAGACTTTTTACAATTACTTTAATGTATTCTATTGCCCAGAATATTAATTTATTATAGCTATAAGAATGCATTAAATCGCAAATACATCTAGTAAACATGCGTTTATGTGCACGTATGCACCCTTCTACTGCAGAAATGCTTCTTTCCTGAACATGGTGAGGTTTTTATGTTTTTTTTTTGACCTGTAAATACTCTGCTTCTAAAATGCCTTTAAATGCCTATGTGTATAGGGACAGTCTGGCCTCATGCACACTGGATGAATTTAATGCTTTTTTAGCAGCATCTGGCATCTTTTTTTGTATGCCTTTAAATACCCCTTTATGTTAGCCTATGTGTTCAGCACATACAAACTCTGTAGACACTATAACTTTTGCGCAAACTAATCAATATACACTTATTGGGATTTTTTTTTACCAAAGCAGTAATAAATATTTTTTTCTGGCCAATGAAATTAACTTCCTGCTGATCGCCCCATGTACATTTACAGTGGGGCGGCAGTACCTCTGTGCTAAATCACGTGCAGGTTTTGTACTTCCGGGTCTGCGACGTGCACGCATGCCGCCGGTGACCCCCTCCTGATGTAATTGGGAGCCAATCAGTAGATCCGGCAGATAGAGATCTTGTGTTTCTGCTAAGCAGGAACACGGATCTCTGTCATCCCAAAGTTAAAGCACCCCCACACAGAGAGAAAGCACTCCCTAGGAACACATTTAACCCTTTTGATCGCCCCTGATGTTAACACCTTCCCTGCCAGTGTCATTAGTACAGTGACAGTGCATTTTTTAAGCACTGATCACTGTATTGACGTCACTGGTCCCCAAAGGTGTCACTTAGTGTCCAATTTGTCCACTGAAGTGGACAAATGGAAGTGACTTTCTGTCGCCACTATCTTGCTACACCCCACACTCGGCCACAGTAAGGATACAGTGAGAAGGCGGCAGGCGGACATCTTGTTACACCCACCAGAGTCATGCATTTCACACTTATTTTTAACAGTAAACTGAGCTTACTTCCATTACAAAATCTGAAGGAATGCCTAATCTGACTAAATACCACCAAAAAAAATCCATAAAAATATCCCTTAGTTTGTGGATGCTCTAATTTTTGCGCAAATCAATCAATATACGCCTTTCGGGATTTTTTTTACCAAAAACATGTAGCAGAATACATATTGGCCTACATTGATGAAGACATTTGTTTACTTACATTTCTTTATTGAATATGTTTTATAACAGAAAGTAAAAAAAATATATATATTTTTTTTTTTTTAAAGCGGAGCTCCACCCTGATATATATATTTAAAAAAAAAAAATGAAATAGATAAAAAAAAAAAACTCACCCTAAATAGGCTGTTGCTATGCGGAAGTCCCGAATCTGCCCTCATGATCCGCGGTGCTGTTTTCTTCCTCCTCCTCTTCTGGGTGTCTTCTTGTGAATGGGCCGCGCTGCATTCTGGGAACTGTGTGTATCCCAGAAAGCAGCCGGACCATTCACAAAGAGCCGCGTCGCTCGCACATGCGCAGTAGGAAACGGGCAGTGAAGCCGCACGGCTTCACTGCCTGTTTCCCTGACCGTGGATGGCTGTGGATGGCGGTGCCGGGATGACTGTGGATGGCGGTGCCGGAATAGAGGATCGGCATCGGCGGGGGCCGTCAGCGCGGGCGCCTAGGACAGGTAAGTGTCCTTATTCAAAGTCAGCAGCTACACTGTTAGTAGCTGCCGACTTTGAAAAAAAAATAAAAAATAATAAAAAATGCGGGTGGAGCTCCGCTTTAATTGTCGTTCTTTTTTTTGTTTATAGCGCAAAATAAAAAAAAACAAAGGTGATCAAATACCACCAAAGGAAAGCTCTATTTGTGGGGAAAAAATAGAAAAACATTTTATTTGGGTACAGCTTTGCACGACCGCGCAATTGTCAGTTAAAATAATGCAGTGCCGTATCGCAAAAAATGGCCTAAATGGTTAATTATTGCCCAAGTGCTTGACATCAAGCATTTTTTTTTATGCCAAAACACCACTTCCAGGAGGAAAGAGCGTCTAGGAAAAGCGTTGAGTGTGCATGAAGCCATGGACTAAGACCCCATACACACTATACAACTTTTGTTGTCGGATCTCCTTTAGATTTACCAAAACCATGTAGTGTAAGGGCCTGCCTGATTGCATACACATTGAAACTCTTAGGCAGCGTACACACGACCGAGGTTCTCGCTGGAAACCAGCGAGAACCTCGCTGGAAGCTGCATTCCCGCGAGAACCTCGGCCGTGTGTACGCTCTCGGCGAGCATCCCGTCGGGAATGCCGTCGAGCAGAAATAGAGAGCATGTTCTCTATTTGCTCGACGGCCCGCCTGGATGAATGGCTGGTTGCCATTCCCAACGGGCGGGTCGCCGAATCTGACGGCCGGCAGAGAACCTCGACGGGCGGAACGATGTGTTCTGCCCGTCGAGGTTCTCTGCCGTGTGTACGCGGCTTCAAGGTTTGATCCCATATTATATGGTTTTGGTAAATCTGAAGGAAAAAATCTACAGAAAAATGTGTATCCAGTTTAACTAGTTACCAACCGCCCGCTGCAGTTGTACTGGCGATTTGTGTGCGTGCGTTTCAATTCACAAGCGGGGGAGCCAACCAGCGGGTCCGGCGGACTCCATGTCTACTACAGAGACAGGCAAAACAGAGATCTGTCAGTGTAAACAAACAGATCCCTGTTCTGACAGGGGAGGAGAGAGATTGTCTGTTCCTAGTGATTAGAAACAGCAATCGGTCTCCTCCTCCAGTCAGCCCAGCCCCCATACCATTAGAAACACCTCCCAGGGAACACACTTAACCCTTTGATCGCCACCCTGGTGTTAACCCCTTCCCTGCCAGTGACATTTATACAGTAATCAGTAGGGTTGTCCCGATACCGATACCAGTATCGGTATCGGGACCGATACCGAGTATTTGCGGGAGTACTTGTACTTCCGCAAATACCCCCGATGCCTAAATAGAATACTCGCCCCCCGCTGCCGCCACCGCCGCTACCGCCGCCGCACCATCGCCGCATCCCCGCCGCTTAGTTAATACGGGCGGGGAAGATAACAGCTTTCATTTGAATAGCTGTATCGTTTCCCGCTGCGCCGCACATAGATACTCCCCCTTGCTCGTGATTGGACAGATCCCGAGCAAGGGGGAGTGTCTATATGCGGCGCGGCAGGAAACAATACAGCTATTCAAATGAAAGCTGTTATCTTCCCCGCCCAAATTAACTAAGCGGCGGCAGCGGCGATGCGGCATCTAGGTATGTGGGAACTGGCTGCATATATGGAGGTGACATAGCTGCATATATGGGGGTGACATGGCTGCATATATGGGGGTGACATGGCTGCATATATGGGGGTGACATGGCTGCATATATGGGGGATATGGAGGTGACATAGCTGCATATATGTGGGTGACATGGCTGCATTTGTGGGGGGACATGGCTGCATTTGTGGACACATTTAAAAAAAAAAAAGTATCGGTATCGGCGACTACTTGAAAAAAAGTATCGGTACTTGTACTCGGTCCTAAAAAAGTGGTATCGGGACAACCCTAGTAATCAGTGGTTATTTTTAGCTCTGATCGCTGTATAAATGTCTCTGGTCCCAAAAGAAAGTGTTAAAAGTGTCTGATCTGTCCGACATTAATGTCGCAGTCCCACTAAAAATTGCAGATTGACACTAATACTAGTTAAAAATAAATAATTAATAAAAACACCATAAATATATCCCCTATTTTGTAGAAGCTTATTGCGTTTTTATTTTTTTACCAACAATATGTAGAAGAATACATATTGGCCTAAACTGTTGAAGAATTTTGTTTTGGATATTTGTTATAGCAAAAAGTAAAAAAATTTTTTTTTTTTTTTTTGTTTTTTAAATTGTCACTCTATTTTTTGTTTATAGCGCAGAGGGGATCAATAGCACCAAAAGAAAGCTTTATTTGTGGGGAATAAAGGACATGCATTTTGTTTGGGTAAAGCATCGCACGAATGCGCAATTGTCGTTGCCTTATCGCAAAAAAAGGCCTGGTCATTAAGTAGTTAAGCTATAGGTGTGTTTACAGGCTAATAAATACAAGTCAAACGCCTGTAAAAGCGCAATCTCTCATAGGATGAGAAGCAAACAAGTTGGGCTGAGCAGATGAGTGTTGTGTGAATAGAAGACTGAAGACAGTGATGACAAGGGGCACGTGACGCTGTAGTGTCCTCCCTGCTTGTGATTGGCTGCTGCGCAGCTGTCGTCCAGTAGGAACTGAGCGAGCACACAGACTGGAGAGCTCCCAGTGACAAAGAGCTGAGCCCAGCTGTCATGTCTCCCCCCCCCCCCTTTCAGGACAAGCAGCATGCAGCATCTCTATACCCCTCTCATATCTATACCAGGGCTGATCACCATACCCCCCACATATTTATAATAGGGCTGATCACCAAACACCCTCATATCTATACCAGGGCTGATCACCATACCCCTTACATATCTATACCAGGTCTGATTACCAAACCCCCCTCATATCTATACCAGGGCTGATTACCAAACCCCCTCATATCTATACCATACCCCCCTCATATCTATACCAGGGCTGATCACCATACCCCTTACATATCTATACCAGGGCTGATCACCAAACCCCCTCATATCTATACCAGGTCTGATCACCATACCCCCCACATATTTATACCAGGGCTGATCACCAAACCCCCCACATATTTATACCAGGGCTGATCACCAAACCCCCTCATATCTATACCAGGGCTGATCACCATACCCCCCTCATATCTATACCAGGGCTGATCACCATAACCCCCACATATTTATACCAGGGCTGATCACCAAACCCCCACATATTTATACCAGGGCTGATCACCAAACCCCCCTCATATCTATACCAGGGCTGATCACCAAACCCCCCTCATATCTATACCAGGGCTGATCACCAAACCCCCCTCATATCTATACCAGGGCTGATCACCAAACCCCCCTCATATCTATACCAGGGCTGATCACCAAACCCCCCTCATATCTATACCAGGGCTGATCACCAAACCCCCCTCATATCTATAATAGGGATCACCATACCCCCCACATATTTATACCCGATCACCATACCATATTTATACCCCACATATTTATACCAGGGCTGATCACCAAACCCCCCTCATATCTATACCAGGGCTGATCACCAAACCCCCTCATATCTATACCAGGGCTGATCACCAAAACCCCCTCATATCACCATCACCAAACCCCCCTCATATCTATACCAGGGCTGATCACCAAACCCCCCTCATATCTATACCAGGGCTGATCACCAAACCCCCCTCATATCTATACCAGGGCTGATCACCAAACCCCCCTCATATCTATACCAGGGCTGATCACCAAACCCCCCTCATATCTATACCAGGGCTGATCACCAAACCCCCCTCATATCTATACCAGGGCTGATCACCAAACCCCCCTCATATCTATACCAGGGCTGAACACCAAACCCCCCTCATATCTATACCAGGGCTGATCACCAAACCCCCCTCATATCTATACCAGGGCTGATCACCAAACCCCCTCATATCTATACCAGGGCTGATCACCAAACCCCCCTCATATCTATACCAGGGCTGATCACCATACCCCCCTCATATCTATACCAGGGCTGATCACCAAACCCCCCTCATATCTATACCAGGGCTGATCACCAAACCCCCCTCATATCTATACCAGGGCTGATTACCAAACCCCCCTCATATCTATAATAGGGCTGATCACCATACCCCCTCATATCTATACCAGGGCTGATCACCATACCCCCCTCATATCTATACCAGAGCTGATCACCAAACCCCCCTCATATCTATACCAGGGCTGATCACCAAACCCCCCTCATATCTATACCAGGGCTGATCACCAAACCCCCTCATATCTATACCAGGTCTGATTACCAAACCCCCCTCATATCTATACCAGGTCTGATTACCAAACCCCCTCATATCTATACCAGGGCTGATCACCATACCCCCCTCATATCTATACCAGGGCTGATCACCATACCCCTTACATATCTATACCAGGGCTGATCACAAACCCCCTCATATCTATACCAGGTCTGATCACCAAACCCCCTCATATCTATACCAGGTCTGATCACCATACCCCCCACATATTTATACCAGGGCTGATCACCAAACCCCCCACATATTTATACCAGGGCTGATCACCAAACCCCTCATATCTATCACCAAACCCCCCTCATATCTATACCAGGGCTGATCACCATACCCCCCTCATATCTATACCAGGGCTGATCACCATACCCCCACCATATTTATACCAGGGCTGATCACCAAACCCCCCTCATATCTATACCAGGGCTGATCACCAAACCCCCCCATATCTATACCAGGGCTGATCACCAAACCCCCCACATCAGATCTATACCAGGGATCACCAAACCCCCCTGATCACCAAACCCCCCTCATATCTATACCAGGGCTGATCACCATACCCCCCTCATATCTATACCAGGGCTGATTACCAAACCCCCCTCATACCACAATCTGTTACTGACTCGGCTTGCTGAAGTAGCCAGAGTCGCAGAAGGCGATCTATCTTGGTTCTCCTCTTTTCTGGAAAACCGATCGCAAACAGTGAAGTTAGGACCTTTCACGTCTGACAAACGCACAGTAACATGCGGAGTCCCTCAAGGATCGCCTCTGTCACCAGTGCTGTTTAACATATATCTTCGTCCTCTCTTTGAGATTATCAGCAGCCAAAAACTGCTCTACCACTCATATGCAGATGACACACAACTCTATTTCCGCATCTGCAACAGACAGGATCACCACCTCAATCTAGAGACATGTCTCTCTTTGATAGAGGACTGGATGACAAAGAGTTATCTTAAACTCAATGGAGCGAAAACAGAACTTCTCCTGTTTCACGCCAAGCGTATGAATCAACTTTCAACAGCGTGGACCCCCCCGCCCATTCTGGGCAACTCATCACCCCTAGCCCAAAGTCAAAAGCCTAGGGTCATTTTTGACTCCTTTATGACAATGGACGCACAAATAGGGTCAGTAGTCAGCGGATCTCACCATCTGCTGCGCCTACACGCAGACTCACCCGTTCATCCCCTAAAGAAGATTTAGCGGTCGTGGTGGGAGCAATTGTTAACTCCAGACTGGATTATGCAAATGCCCTTTACCTCGGCCTCCCCAAGTACCAAATCGCTCGTCTGCAAGTCGTTCAGAATACGGCCGCCAGACTGGTGACTGGGAAAAAAACCCTGGGAATCCATCTCACCTTCACTGAGAGCACTTCATTGGCTGCCAGTCAAAGACAGAATCACTTTTAAAGCTCTCTGTCTTACACATAGATGTGTCCATGGGAATGCCCCCCTTTATTTATGCGAAATAATAAAAGCGCATAATCCCAATCGCGTTTTGCGATCCACGAATCAGAACCTGCTCCAGGTTCCGAAAGCCAACTTCAAGTCCAAGGGAGAAAGGAGATTCGCGATCCAAGGTCCCAGACTATGGAACGCTTTACCAACCAGCATTCGGTTGGAGGAGAACCACCTAGCATTTAGGAAAAAGGTCAAGACTTTTCTCTTTTGATATCAAAGGAGACAGGAACAACAAGCGCCCAGAGGCGATTCAGTTCGCATGTGCCGCGCTATACAAGTTTTCATTCATTCATTCATTCATATCTATAATAGGGCTGATCACCAAACCCCCTCATATCTATACCAGGGCTGATCACCATACCCCCCTCATATCTATACCAGGGCTGATCACCATACCCCCCTCATATCTATACCAGGGCTGATCACCAAACCCCCCTCATCTATACAGGGCTATACCTATACCAGGGCTGATCACCATACCCCCCTCATATCTATACCAGGGCTGATCACCAAACCCCCCTCATATCTATACCAGGGCTGATCACCATACCAGGGCTGATCACCAAACCCCCTCATATCTATACCAGGGCTGATCACCATACCCCCCTCATATCTATACCAGGGCTGATCACCATACCCCCCTCATATCTATACCAGGGCTGATCACCAGATTACCCCAAGACAAGCATGCAGACACCTCCATAACCCCCTCATATCTATACCAAGGCTGATCACCAGACGCCCCCCACCCCACAGGACAAGCATGCAGACCCCTCCATGCCCTCCTCATATCTATAACAGGGGCCTACAGATCCAGTCCCCTCTCCCATAGGCATTGATCACATCTCCCCACTCTATAATCATGTATAATGAGGAGCTCCATTGTGTTGTAAGGAATACATATTGAAGAGAAGAGAGTAAAGGTTATCCTGTGTCTATGGCGGGGGGGCCCCTCCTCCACCCCCAGCTGTCCACAACCCTTGGGGGGGGGGCGTGCTGCTCGTTAACCCGTGCAGTGCCGGTGCGGAGTGACCCAGCTGTCACGGGGTTAGGCGGGTAGAAGGGGGGGGGGTTGCCCTTACCTTGTCTATGGTTCCCGGTAGAAGCCTTTCCAGCAGTCTGCACAGCACCACTCCGTCCTTCAGGGACGCCTGCAGGAAGCCCTCGGGGTCTGAGATCGTCTTCTTGGGGGACTCCAGCACCCCTAGTGTGATGAGCCATGTCACGGTCTGCTCCGCTGAATTCATGGCTGAGGGGGGGGACAGGGGCCCCCAAATCTAGCCCCTTCCCCCCTCTGTGTAGGGACGAGTGTAGCGCTGCCTGGGCTATCCCCGCGCCTCACATTGAGCTCCGCCGCCGCCGCTGATCCCTCCTTTTCGCCTTTCCTCCTTTCTCGGGGAGATGCAGATGATGACGCCTCGATGCTGTAGGAAATGCAGCAGGTCCGCTCCCTGGGCCCCCCTCCTCCTCCTTCCTCCTCCTCCTCCTCCTCCTATTCCTGGCTCTCCCTCTTCCCCCCTCTTTCTTTCATCGCTCTCCTCCCTGGCAGCCTGACAAGTGCCTTCTCATTGCACACACAACCTGTACTGCACAGCACACCACTGGCTCTAGCGACCTCCTCCTTTGTCATTGGAACCCTCCTCTCCATCAATCATCTGCCTGCCTGCAAGCTGGAGCAAGTGTGGCCCCTGGCATCACCAGGGGCCACATACAATATTCCCTGTATGGCATAATACACAGAACTGTGACTAAAGTACGTGGTCAGAGACTGAGGACATAGTACAAGAGGTGGTCGGAGACTGAGGACATAGTACAAGGGGTGGCCAGAGACTGAGGACATAGTACAGGAGGTGGTCGGAGACTGAGGACATAGTACAGGAGGTGGTCGGAGACTGAGGACATAGTACAAGAGGTGGTCGGAGACTGAGGACAAAGTACAAGGGGTGGCCAGAGACTGAGGACATAGTACAGGAGGTGGTCGGAGACTGAGGACATAGTACAAGAGGTGGTCGGAGACTGAGGACAAAGTACAAGGGGTGGCCAGAGACTGAGGACATAGTACAGGAGGTGGTCGGAGACTGAGGACATAGTACAAGAGGTGGTCGAAGACTGAGGACATAGTACAAGGGGTGGCCAAAGACTGAGGACATGGTACAAGGGGTGGCCAGAGACTAAGGACATAGTACAAGAGGTGGTCGGAGACTGAGGACATAGTACAAGAGGTGGTCGGAGACTGAGGACATAGTACAAGGGGTGGCCAGAGACTGAGGACATAGTACAGGAGGTGGTCGGAGACTGAGGACATAGTACAAGAGATGGTCGGAGACTGAGGACATAGTACAAGGGGTGGCCAGAGACTGAGGACATAGTACAGGAGGTGGTCGGAGACTGAGAACATAGTACAAGAGGTGGTCGAAGACTGAGGACATAGTACAAGGGGTGGCCAAAGACTGAGGACATGGTACAAGGGGTGGCCAGAGACTAAGGACATAGTACAAGAGGTGGTCGGAGACTGAGGACATAGTACAAGGGGTGGCCAAAGACTGAGGACATGGTACAAGGGGTGGCCAGAGACTAAGGACATAGTACAAGAGGTGGTCGGAGACTGAGGACATAGTACAAGGGGTGGCCAGAGACTGAGGACATGGTACAAGGGGTGGCCAGAGACTAAGGACATAGTACAGGAGGTGGTCGGAGACTGAGGACATAGTACAACAGGTGGTCGGAGACTGAGGACATAGTACAAGGGGTGGCCAGAGACTGAGGACATAGTACAGGAGGTGGTCGGAGACTGAGGACATAGTACAAGAGGTGGTCGGAGACTGAGGACATAGTACAAGGGGTGGCCAGAGACTGAGGACATAGTACAGGAGGTGGTCGGAGACAGAGGACATAGTACAAGAGGTGGTCAGAGACAGAGGACATAGTACAAGAGGTGGTCAGAGACAGAGGACATAGTACAAGAGGTGGTCGGAGACTGAGGACATAGTACAAGGGGTGGCCAAAGACTGAGGACATGGTACAAGGGGTGGCCAGAGACTGAGGACATGGTACAAGGGGTGGCTGAAGACTGAGGACATGGTACAAGAGGTGGCTGGAGACTGAGGACATGGTACAAGAGGTGGATCAGACACTGAGGACATAGTACAATGGGTGGTCGGAGACTGAGGACATAGTACAATGGGTGGTCGGAGACTGAGGACATAGTACAAGAGGTGGCCGTAGACTGAGGACATGGTACAAGAGGTGGTCAGAGACTGAGGACATGGTACAAGAGGTGGCCGGAGACTGAGGAGATGGTACAAGAGGTGGATCAGACACTGAGGACATAGTACAAGGGGTGGTCGGAGACTGAGGACATGGTACAAAAGGTGGATCAGACACTGAGGACATAGTACAGGTGGTCGAAGGCTGAGGACATAGTACAAGGGGTGGCCGGGGACTGAGGACATAGTACAAGAGGTGGTCGGAGACTGAGGACATAGTACAAGAGGTGGTCGGAGACTAAGGATATTCTACAGGAGATGGTCATATAGACCGAGGGTATGTTACAGGAGATGGACATAGACTGAGGGCATGTTACAGGAGATGGTCATAAACTGAGGATATGCTACATAGGATGGCCAGAGACTGAGGACATAGTACAGGAGGTGGTCGGAGACTGAGGACATAGTACAGGAGGTGGTCGGAGACTGAGGACATAGTACAAGAGGTGGTCGGAGACTGAGGACAAAGTACAAGGGGTGGCCAGAGACTGAGGACATAGTACAGGAGGTGGTCGGAGACTGAGGACATAGTACAAGAGGTGGTCGGAGACTGAGGACAAAGTACAAGGGGTGGCCAGAGACTGAGGACATAGTACAGGAGGTGGTCGGAGACTGAGGACATAGTACAAGAGGTGGTCGGAGACTGAGGACAAAGTACAAGGGGTGGCCAGAGACTGAGGACATAGTACAGGAGGTGGTCGGAGACTGAGGACATAGTACAAGAGGTGGTTGAAGACTGAGGACATAGTACAAGGGGTGGCCAAAGACTGAGGACATGGTACAAGGGGTGGCCAGAGACTAAGGACATAGTACAAGAGGTGGTCGGAGACTGAGGACATAGTACAAGAGGTGGTCGGAGACTGAGGACATAGTACAAGGGGTGGCCAGAGACTGAGGACATAGTACAGGAGGTGGTCGGAGACTGAGGACATAGTACAAGAGATGGTCGGAGACTGAGGACATAGTACAAGGGGTGGCCAGAGACTGAGGACATAGTACAGGAGGTGGTCGGAGACTGAGAACATAGTACAAGAGGTGGTCGAAGACTGAGGACATAGTACAAGGGGTGGCCAAAGACTGAGGACATGGTACAAGGGGTGGCCAGAGACTAAGGACATAGTACAAGAGGTGGTCGGAGACTGAGGACATAGTACAAGGGGTGGCCAGAGACTGAGGACATGGTACAAGGGGTGGCCAGAGACTAAGGACATAGTACAGGAGGTGGTCGGAGACTGAGGACATAGTACAACAGGTGGTCGGAGACTGAGGACATAGTACAAGGGGTGGCCAGAGACTGAGGACATAGTACAGGAGGTGGTCGGAGACTGAGGACATAGTACAAGAGGTGGTCGGAGACTGAGGACATAGTACAAGGGGTGGCCAGAGACTGAGGACATAGTACAGGAGGTGGTCGGAGACAGAGGACATAGTACAAGAGGTGGTCAGAGACAGAGGACATAGTACAAGGGGTGGCCAAAGACTGAGGACATGGTACAAGGGGTGGCCAAGAGACTGAGGACATGGTACAAGGGGTGGGAGACTGAGGACATGGTACAAGGATGAAGACTGAGGACATGGTACAAGAGGTGGATCAGACACTGAGGACATAGTACAATGGGTGGTCGGAGACTGAGGACATAGTACAATGGGTGGTCGGAGACTGAGGACATAGTACAAGAGGTGGCCGTAGACTGAGGACATGGTACAAGAGGTGGTCAGAGACTGAGGACATGGTACAAGAGGTGGCCGGAGACTGAGGAGATGGTACAAGAGGTGGATCAGACACTGAGGACATAGTACAAGGGGTGGTCGGAGACTGAGGACATGGTACAAAAGGTGGATCAGACACTGAGGACATAGTACAGGTGGTCGAAGGCTGAGGACATAGTACAAGGGGTGGCCGGGGACTGAGGACATAGTACAAGAGGTGGTCGGAGACTGAGGACATAGTACAAGAGGTGGTCGGAGACTAAGGATATTCTACAGGAGATGGTCATATAGACCGAGGGTATGTTACAGGAGATGGACATAGACTGAGGGCATGTTACAGGAGATGGTCATAAACTGAGGATATGCTACATAGGATGGTCAGAGACTGAGGACATGCTACAGCAGATGGTCAGATACTTAGGATATTCTACAGGAGATGGTCATAGACTGAGGGCATGTTACAGGAGATGGTCATAGACTGAGGGCATGTTACAGGAGATGGTCATAGACTGAGGGCATGTTACAGGAGATGGTCATAGACTGAGGGCATGTTACAGGAGATGGTCTTAGACTAAGGACATGATACAGGAGATGGTGTAGACTAGGGCAGTTACAGGAGATGGTCATAGACTGAGGGCATGTTACAGGAGATGTCATAGTGAGGGCATGTTACAGAAGATGGTCTAGACTGAGGACATGATACAGGAGATGGTCGTAGACTAAGGGCATGTTACAGAAGATGGTCCTAGTCTGAGGGCATGTTACAGGAGATGGTCATAGACTGAGGGCATGTTACAGAAGAGGTCATAGATGAGGACATGTCAGGAGATGGTCGTAGACTAAGGGCTGAGGGATGGTCCAGTCTGAGGGCATGTTACAGGAGATGGTCAGGAGATGGTCATAGACTGAGGGCATGTTACAGGAGATGGTCATAGACTGAGGGCATGTTACAGGAGATGTCATAGTGAGGGCATGTTACAGGAGATGGTCTAGACTGAGGGCATGTTACAGGAGATGGTCATAGACTGAGGGCATGTTACAGGAGATGGTCATAGACTGAGGACATGATACAGGAGATGGTCGTAGACTGAGGGCATGTTACAGGAGATGGTCATAGACTGAGGGCATGTTACAGGAGATGGTCATAGACTGAGGGCATGTTACAGGAGATGGTCATAGACTGAGGGCATGTTACAGGAGATGGTCATAGACTGAGGACATGATACAGGAGATGGTCGTAGACTGAGGGCATGTTACAGGAGATGGTCATAGACTGAGGGCATGTTACAGGAGATGGTCATAGACTGAGGGCATGTTACAGGAGATGGTCATAGACTGAGGGCATTTTACAGGAAATGGTCATAGACTGAGGACATGATACAGGAGATGGTCGTAGACTAAGGGCATGTTACAGAAGATGGTCCTAGTCTGAGGGCATGTTACAGGAGATGGTCATAGACTGAGGGCATGTTACAGGAGATGGTCATAGACTGAGGGCATGTTACAGGAGATGGTCATAGACTGAGGGCATGTTACAGGAGATGGTCATAGACTGAGGACATGATACAGGAGATGGTCGTAGACTGAGGGCATGTTACAGGAGATGGTCATAGACTGAGGGCATGTTACAGGAGATGGTCATAGACTGAGGGCATGTTACAGGAGATGGTCATAGACTGAGGACATGTTACAGGAAATGGTCATAGACTGAGGACATGATACAGGAGATGGTCGTAGACTAAGGGCATGTTACAGAAGATGGTCCTAGTCTGAGGGCATGTTACAGGAGATGGTCATAGACTGAGGGCATGTTACAGGAAATGGTCATAGACTGAGGGCATGTTACAGGAGATGGTCATAGACTGAGGGCATGGTACAGGATATGGTCATAGACTGAGGGCATGTTACAGGAGATGGTCATAGACTGAGGGCATGTTACAGGAGATGGTCATAGACTGAGGGCATGTTACAGGAAATGGTCATAGACTGAGGGCATGTTACAGGAGATGGTCATAGACTGAGGACATGATACAGGAGATGGTCGTAGACTGAGGGCATGTTACAGGAGATGGTCATAGACTGAGGGCATGTTACAGGAGATGGTCATAGACTGAGGGCATGGTACAGGAGATGGTCATAGACTGAGGGCATGTTACAGGAGATGGTCATAGACTGAGGGCATGTTACAGGAGATGGTCCTAGTCTGAGGGCATGTTACAGGAGATGGTCATAGACTGAGGGCATGTTACAGGAGATGTTCATAGACTGAGGGCATGTTACAGGAGATGGTCCTAGTCTGAGGGCATGTTACAGGAGATGGTCATAGACTGAGGGCATGTTACAGGAAATGGTCATAGACTGAGGGCATGTTACAGGAGATGGTCCTAGTCTGAGGGCATGTTACAGGAGATGGTCATAGACTGAGGGCATGTTACAGGAAATGGTCATAGACTGAGGGCATGTTACAGGAGATGTTCATAGACTGAGGACATGTTACAGGAGATGGTCATAGACTGAGGGCATGTTACAGGAAATGGTCATAGACTGAGGGCATGTTACAGGAGATGTTCATAGACTGACGACATGACGCTACAGGAGATATTTGATATTCCTCTTGAAGAATGATTTGTGTACAGAAAGGTGAAATACAGATAGATAATAATACAGAGAATAAAGAAAAATTCAATTGACAGTAGAGCTTTCAAAATACCTGAACAGTGGCTATATCTGACTGGATGCAGCTGCTGTTCATCTGACAATTTTCAGTCCTGCTCCAGAATTTCATCTAGTTCATCAGCAACTGTCTAGAATTCACTCTGTATGGCCTGCTTACAATCACATTGTACAATTTTGCCTATTCCTGCTACTGATTTGAATAATACTTAGGATATTAAAAGCAGATCTCCGGGGACAAAAAAATGTCTCCATGCAGTGTTGCTGTGCCTGCACAACTACTGGTTTTGTTTAGGGGAACACAAAAAAGGCTATACTTACCATATCCTTTGATCCTCTGCAAAACAGAGCTCCCCTGTGTCCAGCGGTTGACTGTTCCTGCTTTTCCCATGTCCATAGCTGGTCTATGGGCATGATGAAGCCTGAAACAGTCCATGTGCCGCTAGCGTGAAGGGGTGGTGGGGGGCCGGGCAGGAGAGGCAGGGACCAGTCTTGGCTCAGAGGCTTGGTGGATAAGGTAAGTATATCTCTGCTCTCCTCACCCCTTTTTATCCCAGCGTTCATCTAGTGTGATGTTTGATTCCAGTGGCAGCCCATCCATTAGGGGCACCCACACGCCGCCCCCTCAATCCACGGCCTCTATCCCCATACTCTATCCAGTCCACAGCCGCCACCCCCTATTCTTGCATCTGGCCCCTTTTAGGACGCTGGGCACATGATTACAGCTGCAGGTTTTTTTTTTTGAAGCATCTAATCAGAGTCAGAGACTCTAATAGTAAAAGAAGGGGGTGTTGTCTGCGCTGAAAGTGAACAGGGGGGGAGGAGGGGGGGTGTGGGTGATAGGGGTGAATGGATGGGACGGGTGGCTGGATGGGTGGATGCAGGTGGGTTTAGGACAACATGATAACCAACATAATCGAAACAATGATGTGAATGAATATACACATAAGGGTGATAACCAATAAATCAAAAATTATTATTACAATAAGGAAAAACCCAACACACTAGCCGGTGTAATGTGAAACCAGTGAAAAACAATCCTAAATCCAAACTATAAGACCAGAGAAAATTCCATCCAGAGGCATTTCCTCATGGAATTTTCTCTGGTCTTATAGTTTGGATTTAGGATTGTTTTTCACTGGTTTCACATTACACCGGCTAGTGTGTTGGGTTTTTCCTTATTGTAATAATAATTTTTGATTTATTGGTTATCACCCTTATGTGTATATTCATTCACATCATTGTTTCGATTATGTTGGTTATCATGTTGTCCTAAACCCACCTGCATCCACCCATCCAGCCACCCGTCCCATCCATTCACCCCTATCACCCACACCCCCCCTCCTCCCCCCCTGTTCACTTTCAGCGCAGACAACACCCCCTTCTTTTACATATACATTTTTCTCTCTGCCCAGGACAGAGTGTCAGGAGTCTGCTGCAGAATCCCCAGTCCACCTTCCAGCCCAATTCCACTCCCACCCATCCCCCTTGGTAGCGCAGGAGTCTTTCCATATATACCAGAGACTCTAATAGGCTTCAAAATAAGAGAAAGAAGGTTACCGCTCCAGGTGGATTATGTTAGGATGATCAGTGTAGTCTCAGGAGATCAAGGGTGCTGGCAATGCACAAGGCAACAAATGGAAAAAGAAAATATGGACAGCCGCACGCCAAAAAACCTTGATGGTTGTCTTTATTTAAAAAAGGAAAAATGCACTACAAGTCACAGCACACTACAAAGGAGTAAAACAGCTGACGCGTTTCACACTATAAATTAGGCTATGATCAAGCACTAATTTATAGTGTGAAACGCATCAGTTTTCAAAATAAGGTGGGCTCATGGCGCAGTGCAGTGCGCTATGAGTCCACCCAGGTGTTACAACAGCAAATTAATATTCGCTATTCAAACACTGATCCTCAATCCGGCCAATCAGAAGCGTGTTTGAGCCCCAATTGGCCGCCGAGGAGGAGGGAGGAAACGGAAGCTGCCGCGATACCTGTGGAGAGCAGGGGAAGCCACCCAGACGAGCAGGGGAAACCGCCGGTGAAACCCCCGGAGAAGCAGTGGGGTAAGTGCTCCAGACCCCTACGGTTTGCCACTCCCCCCCCCCCCCAAAAAAAAAATATTAACGGCCACCACTGGTTCCTTGAGCACCCTTGAGCATTTAGAAGGAAATGCCATGGCATTTGTAGCACCTCATATCAAAAAGTAGATGAATTTTTTTTGCCTGTAATATCATCCCTTCCCCTTTTGCCTTCCCCCTCTTGGGCCTCTTTTCCTTCCATTCATCATTATTCTGGTCCTTTGCGATTAGAAACTGTGTAAGTTCATCATACAGATTTTTCTGTAAAGGTGAATTTACCAACCACTTCAATACCGGGCTTTTATACCACCTCAATACCGGGCTTATTATGGCACTTCTCTCCTACATGTACAAATCATCATTCTTTTGCTAGAAAATTATTCAGAACCCCCAAACATTATATATGTTTTTTTAGCAAACACCCTAGGGAATAAAATTACAGTCATTGCAACTTTTCATCTTGCACGGTAGTTGCGCAATAATTTTTCAAACGCTTTTTTTGGGGGGAAAAATGGTTTCATGAATTAAAAAATAACAAAACAGTAAGATGTTACGCTAAGTAAATTGATACCTAACATGTCACGCTTTAAAATTGCGCACACTCATGGAATGGAGCCAAACTTCGGTACTTAAAAATCTCCATAGGCGACGTTTTGACATTTTTTACAGGTTAGCAGTTTAGAGTTACAGAGGTGGTCTAGTGCTAGAATTGTTGCACACGCTCTAAGGCATATATGTGGTTTGAACAGCGTTTACATATGTGGGCGAAACTTACGTGTGCGTTCACTTCTGGTGGCGAGCTACTGGGGACAGGGGCGCTTTAATTTTTTTTTTTATATTTTTTATCACTTTTATTTCTATTACAAGGAATGTAAACATCCCTTGTAATAGGAATGGTGTGTGACAGATTCTCTTTATGGAGCGATGCAGGGTCAATAAGACCTCACATCTGTCCTCCAGGCTGGAAAGCATGAGATTGTGAAAAAAAATTCACCAATCTCATGCTTACTAGCCGCAATCGCGGCTTTGTTTACTTCTAGGAACTCAGTAGTGACATCATCACATCGCGCCCAGGGCTCCGACGGTCATAGAGATGACTGGTGACCATCTGGTCATAGTCATCTCTATGCTTCCCATCCGGCACCGGACAATTCTTTCTCCGGGCCCCTGATGGCACGGGAGAGCCTGGAGAAGCACCAGATGGTGGCGGGAGGGGGGATGTCCCCTCCTGCCGCCTATAAGAATGATCAAGCGGCGGAACTGCCACTATGATCATTCTTATTGTGCACAGAATCGCCGCCACGAAAGAATGATATCTGAATGATGCCTCTAGCTGCAGGCATCATTCAGATATCCCCCGACAAAACCCAGGACGTCATAAGACATCCACCCAGGATGCGAGATCCCATCTGTGGACGTCATATTACTATGGCTGGGTAATGAAGTGGTTAAAAAACTTTGTTGCAGATCCCTACCTTTTGTTATTCTGAAGAAATCCCTGTGTTTCTGTCTGTGTCCATGTGGGAAAGTGAATCTAATGGGAGTGGTTTTATAATTATAAATCAGCTGCTGCACCTGCAGGGCTCTAATGAGGAAAGTTGCTGGGCCTGCATCTCTTTAGATGTTATTTTCTATTAGGAGAATCTCACCATAAATTACTTTTTTATTGCAGGAGATGTCTGATACCTGACTTGTATCTTAGGCCGCGTACACACGATCAAATCTATCTGCTGAAAACGGTCTGCCAGACCGTTTCAGCAGACAGATTCGATCGTGTGTATGGGCGGACAGGCAGATTTGGCCAGCCGACAGATTTTAAAGCATGGTTTAACCACTTGTCATCTGCCCACCGTCAAATGACGGCGGGCAGACGACTCCATTGTTCTGACATCACGTCATATGACGTGATGTCCCTTTAAAGCCGCGGGCGGGCGCGCGCGCGTCGCCAGCGGCGCGCCGCGCGCACCCGCCGCTCTGCGTGCCCGGCGGCAACGATAGCCGCCGGGCACACGCGATTGCTCAGTAACTGAGCTGGGACGTGCAGCTCTGTGTGTAAACACAGAGCTGCACGTCCCTGTCAGGGAGAGAGGAGAGCGGTTGTGTCCCTTGTACATAGGGACACAATCGGTCACCTCCCCCAGTCACCCCCCCTCCCCCTACAGTTAGAACACTCATAGGACACACATTTAACCCCTTCCCCGCCCCCTAGTGGTTAACCCCTTCACTGCCAGTCACATTTATACAGTAATCAATGCATATTTATAGCATTTTTCACTGTATAAATGTAAATGGTCCCAAAAATGTCAGAAAAGTGTCCGAAATGTCCGCCATAACGTCGCAGTCCCAATAAAAAAATCGCAGATCGCCGCCATTAATAGTAAAAAAAATAAAAAAAAAAAAATGCCATAAACTATCCCCTATTTTGTAAACGCTATAAATTTTGCGCAAACCAATCGATAAACGCTTATTGCATTTTTTTTTTACCAAAAATATGTAGAAGAATACCTATCGGCCTAAACTGAGGGAAAAAATATTTTTTTAATATATTTTTTGGGTTATTTATTATAGCAAAAAGGAAAAAATATTGAATTTTTTTAAAAATTGACGCTCTATTTTTGTTTATAGCGCAAAAAATAAAAACCGCAGAGGTGATCAAATACCACCAAAAGAAAGCTCTATTTGTGGGAAAAAAAGGACGCCAATTTTGTTTGGGAGCCACGTCGCACGACCGCGCAATTGTCAGTTAAAGCGAAGCAGTGCCGGAAGCTTATATTTTGTCTGGGCAGGAAGGGGGTGTAGGTGCACAGTAGGCAAGTGGTTAAAATCTGTCTGCTGGGAATCCGTCCGTCCGATATGTCTGCTGGTTAGTACGCTAACCAGCAGACATATCTGCTCGCACATGCGTCGAATGGATTTGACGCATGTGCGGAAGTGTTTTACTTCATGGTGCGGTGACGTGGCGGCGTCAACGTCATCGCCACATCACTGCACTGTCTGCCGGCGGGGATTTCGGTTTGATCGTGTGTACACGATCAAACCAATACATCCCAGCAGACAAATCTGTTCAAATCGGTCTGTCAGACCGATTTGAACAGATGTATTTGGTCGTGTGTACGCGGCCTTAGGCAGACTTCTAGAAAAATCACTGAGCCAATCACACAAGCAGGAAATTATTTTTCTTGGGGGTGTTCTGTACACATTCTGTGTACAGAACACCTCCAGGTAGCCATAACATATTGCATTTTCAGAAAATTACAGAGCTGCATATTGAAAATGAAAGGTCATTTTTATTAACATTCAATTACAATAATTGTGTCGCAATTGTATACGCTATATCATTTTTTCTTTGTTAGATATTTTTTTTCCCCCACACAAAAGTGGAGTTATCCTTTAAGTCAATCCCGTTAAATGAATTGTGAAAGAATATATACAGTTTAACACCAACACATTTCAAACTGTATACAAATTGGGTATAATCACACGCAACAATATATAAAAATTGTATATAATCACAAGCAACAATGTATGAAAACTGTGTACGATATAATCACAGGCAGCAATGGGGTTGATCTACTAAAGGCGAATACACTAGAAGTTGCAATCTGCAAGTGCAGTTTCTTCAAGGCTTAGTAAATTAGGTAACTGTAAAGAATAGCCATTCACTTACAAGAATAATTCGGGATTTTCCTAGCTAATATGACGGAAAATCTGAGTTATATGATGACAGGAGGCGAGTATCTTGCATTAAATCTTTCTTTAATGCCCATAACAGAAAACAGAACATTAATTTTTTAATAATAGAAAAAACTTTATAGAACTACAATTCCCAGCAGCCCCGGGGTCCCCTCCCCCTGGGTCATAGTCTCTATATAAGGGGCTGTCTGGGTCTCCTCCTCCTCTTTCTTTGTGCGATCCTGGAACATCATGTAACCTTGGTGTTGTGGACCTCGTACAAGGTGATCGTGGACTCCTCCTCTGATCCTGGAATTCGGGCCAACTGGGCCATTTCCAACTTGGTCAAGGACGCTTTCTAATCGATCAGAACTGTGTTCAACTGGAACAAAACAGAATAACCGTCATTCGGGAACTCCAGAATGTTTCATTACCGTCCGTGTAGACGTAGACTCCACCCTTCAGTAACCTGAAACGAGAAACACATCGTGATAGGGGTGGGTAGGGTGGGAAGATACTCGCCTCCTGTCATCATATAACTCAGATTTTCCATCATATTAGCTAGGAAAATCCCGAATTATATCTCAGACAGGAGGCTTCATATCTTGCAAGTTTAAAGCTAACATACATTGTACAATACATGCAAGTACATAACCTTAAAGTATCGAAGTAGAAACATGGCTTTGTGTCCGGAAATAATATTGTCGAAAAATAGTTTCCGACGACCAGTCTGCCGCCAGTTAAAGGTCCGAGAGAGACCCACCTGACGTGACCACTTTAGTAGCCATGGCCCCTCTTGAGGAGTGAGCACCAAAGAGCGAGACGTCGATCCCGGCCATTTTCATGGCCGTTCTCACCCACCTGGCCAATGAAGCCGAGGACACTGGGAGGTGAGGTTTCACATATGAAATCAATAGTTGGGTATGAGCGATTGACCGTAGTGTTGCGGTCCGAGATTCGTATTGTTGTAAGCATCGAACCACACATATGTGTGGATGATCAGGGAAAAATGGGTAAAACACTGTGTGAATTCCCGTTTTCGTCCGACGAACCACGGAAAACCGCACTCCTTCCGGCGAGAATTGACGCCGGGAGATGTCAAGTGCCTTAACATCTGAGACCCTTTTGATGGAAACCAGGCATAAAAGAGTAGAGAGTTTGATAGAAAGATTCTTCAAAGGGAGGGCGTCATTGTCCTCCCAGGTGGCGAAGAGTTCCAGAACCCGAGCAACATCCCACGTAGATTGGAATCTAGGACGAGGGGGGCGTTTGAACTTTACCCCCCGGAGGAGCCTACATACCAAAGGGTGTCTACCTACGGGTAACGTATCCACTGGGCAGTGATAAGCCGAGATGGCAGACCTATAGACATTCAATGAACTATATGATTTACCAGCCTCATAAGAGTCTGCCAGATAGTTCACTACAGCTGATACAGGTGCATGAACGGCATCAATTTGCCGTTGATCACACCAACGAACCCACAGAGTCCAGGCAGATCTGTACGCCGATCTAGTCCCTGGGGCCCAGGCCAGGGCGAGGAGGTCTCTAGCCGATTGTGAAATATTGTTATCGGCGCACTCGACCCCGAGACTAACCATGCTAACAGAGGAAGGTTGCCGTTCAGAATCAGTTGGTGGTAACCCTTGGTTGTGTTCGACAGAAGATGAAGGGAGAATGGGAGTAATCGGGGGTAGTCGATCGACATCCCCATGAGAAGGGGAAACCATGGTTGTGTCGACCACCAGGGGGTGATCAACACCACCGTCGCCTTCTGACTTGTCACCTGAAGAAGGGTTCTGGTGATCATATTGAACGGAGGGAACGCATAGTGCGTCCCCCGCGCCCAAACTTGTCGGAACGCGTCGACTGCTGACACCTCCGGGTCCGGCCTCCAGTTGTAAAAGTGGGGTAGTTGCCTGTTGAGGCGCGAGGCGAAGAGGTCTGTATGAAAGGGACCCCACAGAGTTTGAAGGGCAAGAAAGACCGTACGATCCAGCGTCCAGTCGCTGGAGTCCGTAAGGTAGCGAGAGTTCCAATCTGCAACTGCGTTGGATATCCCAGGGAGGTATTCCGCTATTGAGGTAGTATTTATTGAGAGACAAAATTGCCAAAATTCGGACGCTATGTCCGCCAGCACTTTGGATTTCGTGCCCCCTAAGCGGTTGATATACTGTACCGCCGCCACGTTGTCCATGCGTAAGAGCACGCATCTGTTGGAAGTGAGAGGTAGAAAACTCTTGATCGCAAAATATGCTGCCAGAAGTTCTAGGGCATTGATATGGAGGAGAGATTCCTCCTCGGACCATTTCCCTCCTGTGGTGAGTTGTCCACATCGGGCACCCCAGCCTTGGTGACTCGCATCGGATTCTATGATCACATCGGGGTAGGAATTGAATATCGTTCTGCCGTTCCATGCCACGGCGTGGCGAAGCCACCACAGCAATTCCTCTATTGCCTCTGGGTCCAACGGAACTTCGTCCGCGTAGCGTAACCCTTGGCGTAAGTGGAGTGTTTTGAGTCTCTGTAGAGCCCGGTAGTGTAAGGGGGCTGGAAATATTGCTTGGATGGAGGCCGACAAAAGGCCTACTATGCGAGCAATCACACGGAGGGATACTAGACCTTTGCGTAGCGTGGCTTTGATTTCCTTGCGAATCAGAGCCAGTTTTGATTTTGGTAATAGAAGCATAGCCTGTTTGCTATCTACTAGAAACCCCAGGAATTCCATCTCTTGAGAGGGATCCAGGACGGATTTCTTGTAGTTGATGAGGAAACCAAGCTCCATTAAAAGAGAGACCGCCCATTGGCTGTGTAGCAAGGCTTGTGTTCTGGAGCGTGCCAGAATAAGGAGATCGTCCAAATAGATAATTAGGCGTACACCTCTGCTCCTCAAACAGCTATTACCGGTTTGAGTAGTTTGGTGAAGCACCAGGGGGCCGATGACAATCCGAATGGGAGGCAGGTGAACTGCCACATTCGGTTCTTCCACTGAAATCTTAGGAAAGGTTGAGATTCGTGGTGCATAGGGACAGTAAGATATGCGTCTTTTAAGTCTATTTTTACTAGCCAGTCTCCCGGCCAGAGGAGATCGTGCAACAGATGGATACCTTCCATTTTGAAATGACGGTAAGCCACGTGCTGGTTGAGCTCTCTCAGATTTATGACAGGGCGGTAGCCGCCGTCTTTCTTCTTTACCAGAAAGATGTTGCTGATAAAACCGGGTGAAAAGGGATCTACTTCCTGAATCGCCCCTTTGGACAGAAGCTCCTTGAGCTCTTCGTCTATCAGGTCCATGTTTTGGGGGGGAAAACGGATGGGGTGGGGTATCACATTGAGGGTCGGGAGAGACAACAACTCTATCTGATAGCCCGTCACCGTATTGAGGATCCATGCATCTGCCGAAATCGTGGACCAGACGTGGGAAAAATACATTAGCCTGCCTCCCACCAGTGTATGTGGAACTGAGTGTGGGAGTGTACTCACCGGTCGGTGGTCTAGATCTGGGAAATCCACGTCCTCCGCGTCCTCTCCAGGGGCGTCCACGGGGAGGAAAGAAGGGAGCTGGGTGGGCCATGGGCATGGCATACGGTTGTGGAGCAGGAGTGAACTGCTGGCTTGGCGGTCTTGAATAGGACCTGTACGGGGTAGTGCGGCCGGTAGATCGCCCTCTGTTTCTACCGGCCTTTCCAAAAACCTTACCAGGTTGTGATTTCCTCAACGAGGTCTGTGCCTTATCCAGGCTTGAGAAAAGGCTGACAAATTTGTTGATATTTTTTTAATAAATCGTCCCCGAACAGGAGACCCTCGGCAGAGGGGCCTGGTTCATTCTCCGCTAGATGGCTGAGTTGGGGGTCCAATTTTATCAAGATGGAGCGTCGACGCTCTACTGAGCAAGTCGTGTTTGCGGTACCCAGCAAACATATCGCACGTTGGGCCCAGCCCCTAAGTTGTGTCAGGTCTATTGGTTGGGCTGATGAAGCCGATTGCTCCTACAAATTCAAAATTTTTGTAAGCGGACCAAGAATGTCTAGTATACGGTCCTGAATGGTTTTAAAGGACCTTTCAATACCCTTTTTTGGGTATTTCCCAGACCTCGTAAGATATTTGAGGAGCACCGGGTCTATTTCCGGGGTGATTGCAACCTTGTTTGCCACGTATGGTCTGGGGCATTCTGCACGTAACTTGTTACGGTTCACCCTGTCTAAGGACCGTCTCGTCCAAAGTTCAAGATATTGGGCCACATGGGGTAACGGGGCCCAATCCCCCGAGCGAGGATGTGAAATTTCATCAGGGTTAAACAAGGCTTGGCCTTGTGAGTCCAGGATGGCTGCATGTGGCACTTCAGTGCTGGCGTCATGGTAGTCCGCCGTGAACCCCGCATCGTCCTCGCCATCCATGTCTGAATCAGAGGCCGCGGCTCTGTCAGACACGTCGGACTCTTCATCAGATGTTTCAAATGAGTCCGGCTTAATCCGTCTGGCGGATTTTTGCCCGTTTTTATTCTCCTTGGGGCTCAAGGGTCGAGATTGAACAGGTACATGCGGGGTGTGGCAGACCGATTCGGATTCTGCCTGAGGCATATTATAAACTTCCCCTGCCGGGGAGTCAAAGTGCACTGTTAGGTGCTTTCGTTTTTGGGATGCTTTACCCCCAGTAGGGGCGCGTCCCGAGGTGGGTGGCATAGGCATTTGATTTATGGCATTGGCAGCCAAGGCTGCCTGAATAGATTTTGCAATTAGATCTTGTATTTGGGCAGTGGATAGTAAATGGGAGGCATCTAAATCCACCACCTCATTGGAGAGCCCCGAGCCATTATTGTCAGCTGCCATCTGAATAAAGAGAATGGGGCAGATTCACGTAGATCGGCGCATTATCATTCCGGCGTAGCGCACCACTTTTCCGTTAGACTTGCGCAATCTAGCCGCGTAATCCGGCGATTCACGTAGCTTTTACGCAAGAGCTTGCGCAAACGTAAGGTTTTTTCCGTAGGCGTAAGGAGGAGTAATACAAATTGGGAGGGACGTGGGCGTGTTACATTGAAATGAGCCATGACCCCATGCAAATGAAGGGCCGGCCGACTCGCGCATGCGCGCGTGAAGGAAACCATGTCAGCTCCGTTGTGCGCATGCTCACAACTCGGGAGCGGCGCAATCATTGAAATTGGAAATGGACTAGGGCAATGTTGTGAACTACGCAGACAGCATAAATAGACACACACAAACGCCCTTCCATTGCAAAAGTACATCCCTTTGTGTCCCTTCCCATTGAATCAAGTGCTTTTGCTCTGTTGTTCGTTAGAGTGTGTTTTGTAGTTGTCAGATTAGTGTTCTGTGTGATCTTGTGCTTGTTGGTAGTTTTGTGAAAGTGTATTTTGATAAGTGTTTGAGACTGTTTGTTTGATTGATAGATTTCTGAGCGTTTGTTTTCTTGCTTTTTTTTTTCATCTGATTTTTTTGTGTGTGTTTCTTGCTGAGTGCTAGTGTGATTTTTGGCTGTTCTTTTTCTCTTTGTGTGTGTTCTTGTCTGATTGGTTGTGCTTGTATTTGTGACAGATTTTTGGTGACTGCTAGTGAGTTTGTTTGGAAGTATGACTGAGAGAAAAAGAAAGCTCAATTTTACTGTGGGGGAAAAAAGAATTCTTGCCCGGGCCATTACCGACTATGGGCGTTTTCTCCACGGCCCGCAGAGTGCCACCACCACCCCGGCCAGGAGGAGGGAGATCTTGGATAGGATCACGGAGCAGGTGAATTCATCGGGGGAGGGGGAGACACGGACCCGCTCTGGGATAGAAAAGAAAATAAATGACCTCCGGCGTGAGGTGAAAAAAAAACTGGCCGCAATAAATGCCCATGCCAGGGGCACAGGAGGGGGCCCACCATGCCGGGTTAGATTTTCAGAGACGGAGCGTGTGGTGGCCCTGACCTTTCACCGGCATGAAGTGGAGGGCCTGCCAGGCTTTGACACAAGTCCGGTCCCCGCGGTGCCAGGTAAGGTTTTTATTTCTCTCAGGTGTGTAGCATGTGTGGGGGAGGGGGTGAAAGGGAATATGTGGCAAGTGTGTGGATCCTCCAACCTGTGAATGTTTTGTGTCATCCACAGCTGTGCAGGAGGGTGCAGGGCCATCTGGACTGACCGCTCCAACCCCAGGACAGCAGCCTAATGAGGCCCCCCCAACAAGGCCAGAGTCCGCAGAGGAGGAACAAGAGGAGGGGGAGGATCATGCGGAGGACGATCATGAGGAGGAGCAGAATCATGAGGAGGAGGAGTCCATGGAAGGCACTGGCCCTTTGGTTTCTGCGGACTCTTCCCCTCTGGCTGCAAGAAGCCTGCCCTCCCTAAGGGTCAGCCCCCCCCCCTCCTCCCCCAACATGGCTCCCCTCACAAGGGCCTCCCCTTCTCCCCGGCCACAACCATCAGCTGGAGCCAGGAGGTCATCCCCAAGCACCAGGGGGGCGCCCAATCTCATGCCCGCCTGTCTGAGAAGGAACCTGGCCACCCAGACCCGCCTTCTGAGACAGCTCTGCCAGACTATGGGGCGGGTGGATCAGAGCCTGTCCTCCATTAATGATAGCCTGGGTAACCTGGACTCCCACTCCCGGGCCTCCACAACCTGCCTAAATGACCTGCAAACTACAGCAGCAGGCGTTGGGCAGGATGTGAGGGCCCTTACCCAGGCTATCCAGGGCAACACGGCAACACTTGGTGCTGCCCTGGACAGAATAGCCGTGGCCTTGGAGGGCAGGCCGCCAGGTGGGCAGATCTCAGGGGCTGCTCCTCCTTCCCCGGCTTTTCCCCTCCCCCATGCGTCTCCCCTGAGGGTCCGGGGCCGTGGCCGGGGGCGCCCCAGGCGTGGCTCAGGCAGAGGGCAATAATTTTTTTTTCCCCCTTTTGTTTGTTTTGAAAGCTTTTTTATTTTTGTTCTCTGCTTTTTTTTGTTTTTTCTAAGCATTTTTTTTTTCCTATGCATTTTTTGTTTCTATGCATTTTTGTTTGTTTGACTTTTTTGGCATATTTTGGGTTGTGAATGATGTTTGAATGTGGGGGTGACATTCCTGCTGGAAAAGGGGTGTCACCCTCAATTTTGGTGGAGAAGGGTTCCCCAGGACCAGGGAGAAGTGATTCCCAGGTCCGTGTGAATGGTGTATGAATGTACAGTGACATAATTGGAGCCTTGACGTGGCGTTACTGCTCACCAGTCTTGCATGGTGGACTGGTGCCAATCCAATTTGATGAGGATGTGGGGTGTGTGTGCTAGGGACCATAGTGGTGTGCATGCATGCATTCTCATTGTGCCATGATTAATGTGTGTGTTTAACGTGCAAAGATGCATAATGTGAGCTGGCATGAGATGGGGTCATGAGATGGGGTTCCAGTTCATATGCAGAGTCACCTTGAAGGGAAAAGACAGGTGGATGTTAGTCATGCATGTGCCACTTGTGAGGTGTGCATCACGGGAGGGGATAGTCATGCCTGACTCCCATGTCACTCACCAACCAGCCAGCTGTCCCCATACATGTTCTGTTCGCAATCTGTGGGGATGGGGCTCTGATTGTATATGTAGCTGTCATGGGTGTCATGGGTAGTGCCATGTGTTGGGCTGCTGATGTCCTCCTGCAAGGTTGTGGTAATTCCACGATGGCATGAGGGGTGAATCTGAAGATGCGAGACACCTCAGAATCTCTCATGCCAAAGATGTCTATGCGTGTGTGATATATCAAGTGAAGAGTGAGGGGCTTGTATCAGATAAGAATATTGTATTAGATTAGATTAAATTGTAAATTTGATATAAGCCAAAAAAAAAAAAAAAAAAACCATCTCCCGTGCCCTCCTTAGTGCCATCCTCCGTGCCCTCATCCTTCTTTGTTCATCTAAAGTCAGTAGTATAGCTATGCGCGACGATGCCCCTGGCATGTTGGCATACAGATTGTTGGGCAACACGTGTGACTGCTGAACTCCTCACTAACAGTGTTGCTTTATCTGACAATTAGACTTTTTTTCAAAATTTAGACCAGCTTTTAGGTCCTCTAACTTTAGACAGAACATTTTGCAGTTGCGCACATCGCGTAGCCTGCGCAGCAACTGCGTTTTTTTGTGAATCCCCGTAACTCCCTCATTAGCATATTTGACTAGCAAATCAATGGTGTGTCTAGCGCAGTTTTGCGCGAAGGCAAGCGAAGGTCTAATTCAATTACGCCGGACCAAAAAACGTAGATTTCTGGCGTATATTGTTTTGTGAATCGCGTCCAACTATACGCACGCGCACATTTAGACTTACGCACGCGCAACAGCAGTTGCGCAGGCGTAATCGCTCTGTGAATCTGGGCCAATATCTCTATATATACACAAAAGCAAATAAAACGATTCTAAGATTGTCAGGGATAAATCACTGACAATCAGCGTTTTTTGGGGTAATAGAAATTACTTGCAGGACTGTATGGCCGATCTATGTCAGACACTGTGTGTGGTCAGGTTAAGGGTAAGATACCTGAGGGAAAATAGGAGCTATAGCAGACGTCCTTAGCCAGCAGTCACAGCTCCTGTACCGTCAGAGAGTCAGTGGGAGAAGGAGGAAACGCCAGCTGAAGTCCCCAGCCATAATCTCGCGAGATTACGGCCGGGAGCGTTCTAATAGGACGCCTGAGAGCTAGGGCTGTGACTTCGGGAGCGTGTCACACAGCCGTGCCCCTTTCTCTGCCTAAAGCCCGCGAATCACGGCGCGGCGCGTGCAGGGGGAGGGGGGGGAAGGGGGGGAAACAGCAATGAGGGAAAGATGGCGATAACTGGACGTGAGTGCTGAGGTACTCACAGGTGCAGGAAGAAACGGACTGGAATAGCGGGGTTGCCACAGTATTCCAGTCACAGTACAATTTAAATACAGACAGTATAAAACCAGTACAAAAATTACAGTACAATCATTTAACAATAAATTCTGGTAATAAAAATTAAAGCAATACTCATCTTCAAGCCATGAGCAGAAAGAAAGAGGAGGAGGAGACCCAGACAGCCCCTTAAATAGAGACTATGACCCAGGGGGAGGGGACCCCGGGGCTGCTGGGAATTGTAGTTCTATAAAGTTTTTTCTATTATTAAAAAATTAATGTTCTGTTTTCTGCTATGGGCATTAAAAGAAAGATTTAATGCAAGATATGAAGCCTCCTGTCTGAGATATTATTAAAAAATAACAGCATTTTTGCTAGCACATGATTGAATGATGGAAGTCAGCAGAGCTAAGAGATGTACTAAGCTCTGCAGAAACTGCACTTGCAAGGGGCAACTGCAATTTGCAAACTGCACAGTGTATTTGCCCTTAGTAAATTAACCCCAATGTGTCCGGGCATTAAAGCGGAGTTCCAGCCAAAAATTGAACTTCCGCTTAACCCACTCCTCACCTCCTTACATGCCACATCCTCCTTCCGCCGAGGGGCTGGTAGGGCGATTAAGCTTAATCGCCTTATTGCAGCCCCTCCCTGTAGGCGATGGCCTAGGACACTGACAGGTCCTAGGCGATTGCCTGTCCAATAGGACGGCGCAGCTCCAGGCCGCGCGTGCATGCGCAGTGCCGCTCGCGCATGCGCAGTGGGTGCCCGGGCGTGAAGCCGAAAGCTGTCACCGCCGGGTGCCCACAGTAGCAATGAGGATGCCGGTCGGGGAGGGGGGGAGTGGAGCGGAGCCCCGGCCGGCGCGTCGCTGGAACGCTGGAGCAGGTAAGTGTATGTTTATTAAAAGCCAGCAGCTACACTATTTGTAGCTGCTGAATTTTAATAAACATAAAATTTGGCTGGAACACCCCTTTAAGATAAAAAAAAACTTCTGCCTGTACAACTCCTTTAAAGGATCACTAAAGGAAAAAATGTGTTTAGCTAAATAGCTTCCTTTACCTTACTGCAGTACTGGTTTCATGTCCTTATTGTTCGTTTTTGCTTTGAAGTTGCTGTAATCCTGCTCTGATCTCCACACTTCCTGCTTGTCTGTTTCCTTATAACCACAGTGCTGGGAGCTTTCTCACGGTGGTCTAAGCTGTCATTACTGTGTGTCTAAAACTTCCCAGAACCAATCAGATTAATTTTAAAAACAAAACACTGCCCTGGATGTGTTTGCTTTTGTTCTGTGTTTCTATTTCTACTTCACAGAAACATGAAGCCAGTTCAAAAGTGAAACTAACCTGCAGGCACATTATATGATTGATTTTTATCTATTTTTAATCATTTTGAAAAGGAATCAGTTAACTTTTATGTCTCTATACCCTGTAAACAGTCATTTCAGCAAAAACATTTTTTTCCTTTAGTGAACTTTTAAGCTTTGACAAAAAATCATGGAAGCTGATTGGTTTCTACGTAAAGCTGCACTCTGTAGTTTTAGTAAATCAAACCTTATGTGCGCTTTAATTGTATGTTTATACATATGATGACAATGCTGAGACAGAGCCAGCAGCATGACATCAGTTATCTTTATCTTGCATGTGGACACCTAGCAGCTGCTTTGTGCTGAAGTGTAATATTCCCGGTGCTTTCCTGTTACCTGGGAGCACTATATGTCACATACAGCCACCGATACAAATGAATGCCATATGCGGTCATGCTTGGGTAAGTGCAGATTGCTTCTGCATTTTACCTGTGCATGCGTTTATGGCATTTCTCCCCAAATGTGAAAGTGGCACGCTTGGAAAGAAATGCCAAACACATATGCAGCATCCTGGCCAATGGCTCCTGTTGCTATCTCTGAGCTTATGAGGAGGGGTAGAGCTGCTGCTCTAGTGCACAGTGCTGGATCGAGATCAGGCTCAGGTAACTATAAGAGGGGCTGGGTGGGGGTCATGCTGCACACTGAAGTTTTTTTTTGCCTCAATGTGAAGAATGCATTAAAGTAAGGAAAAAAAAAAACCCTTAAGCCTTTTGAACCACTTTAACTTGACAATAACTCTATGGCTAATTGACATACCCTAATCATTTTTATATATTTTCTAAGGACATTTTTAGCTTTTATTTGGTACACTATTTTAATAAAAACAAACCATGTTCTGTTTTTATTATAGGCCAACAAATGCACAAAAATGTTAACAAAACTGTTTTATGTTTTGTTATATATATTTTTTATGTTTTTTTTTTTCTCTTTTTTTAAAATGCAAATGTTTCTGAGAATTACAGTATTAAAAAGATGCCATGGCAGATCATGCTTACACCCAAAGATGACAGTTTCTTCACAAACTGAAATATTTTTTCAGCAAATCCTCCAGTATGCATAGTGATAACATATTTGGGAACCACTCTGGTTCTCAAATGTCATTGGAGATCCCAAGCTCTCAGTGACAGCCTGGATTGAGAGCCATCAGCTCATAAATAGTCAGTTTCTGGTTCTCAAAATTGAGAATTTTACCTTGTAGAGAACAAGTAGACCTGGAAGCTCCTTTTGCATCTCCTGCCTTACACTCATGAAGGTGGTGACAGGGTATGAGGGCACGAAATGGCACAAATGCCAGAGCTACAGGTAGTCCCGGATCTGTATTGATGCCAGATGTGTGAAACAGAGAACTGAGGACCATGGAGCAGGATTCAAGTGCAGGAACATTGTGGTACCTATGCAGGTTACAAAACTAGGTTGAGGCTTTCACCAAGGGCGGACACAGGAAGCAGGATAGACTATCAGCAGTGTTATTTCAACAATGAAAATACATTTGTCATAGTTTTTGTCAGCTGCATGTTTTCAGTGATGAAAATCAAATGCAAATAAGATGAATTAAGTTAATTAAAGAAAACTATGATGAAAATCAATTCCAATTTTCGGCAACTATTGGAAACGGAACGAAAATGTGAGGGAGGGACATTTACCCACCTGAACTTCTGCTTTCCTTGAAGCTTCACTTGTTGGTTAAAGCACCAACCCCCTGACTATCGACAAGCTGTGTTAGCTGAGAGATGCAGGCCCCATCAATCATTTCCCTTTCCTATGCAGTTTGACACATTACAGTCATTTACACTATCTCTTAGGCACCCTCTGCTGGCCTTTTGCAAATCGGCAACACAATTTCATCCCCAGCCTATAATAATAACACATAAAAGTTTAACCACTTACAGACCAGAAGATTTTCCCCCTTAATGACCAGGCTATTTTTTTGCGATACGGCACTTTGTCCCTTTAACTGACAATTGTGCTGTCGTGCGACGCTGTACCCAAACAAAATGTATGCCATTTTTCCCACAAATAGAGTTTTCTTTTGGTGGTATTCAGGGGCGGACTGACAACTCATTGGGCCCGAGGGCAATAGAAGATTATGGGGCCCCTGGGCTTACAGATGGCCACCACGCCAGGAGGCAGTGCCGAGACGGGGCAGCTAAAATCTCTGGATTTTCACATCAAAAGCATGTCGGTTTCAGACATATCAGGGACAGATGTAGAAAAAAAACATAGATTTTTACATACTGTCCCTGGTTTAATTGAACCTGGCAACCCCGATGGGGCCCCTCTAGTGGCATGGCGCCCTCGGGCAGTGCCCGAGTGACTCAATGGTCAGTCCGCCCCTGGTGGTATTTGTTCAACTCTGTGTGTTTTATTTTTTTGCTCTATAAACAAAAAAAAGACAGAAATTTTGAAAAAAAATAAAAACACAATATTTTTATAATATATAATAAATAAATAAATAAATAATAAAAATATAATAAATATGCCCAAAAAAATAAATAAATAAATCTTCATCAGTTTAGGCCAATATGTATTCTTCTACATATTTTTGGTAAAAAAAAATCACAATAACCGTATATTGATTGGTTTGCAAAAAAGTTATAGTGTCTACAAAATAGGGGAAAGATGTATGGCCTTTTTATTATTTATTTATTTTTTACTAGTAATGACGGTGATCTGCGATTTTTAGTGGGTCTGATTTTCATTGACAGCTGCGGGAGCCAAAGGCACCGCTGCTGTGTTTCAGCCAATCAGGAAGAACCTCTGGGACAGCTAATACACTTGTGGACATCGTTGTTGAGAGAGGGGGCTCAGGTAAGTAATTAGGGGGTGCTGGGATACTGTCACACACAAAAGTTTTTTTTATCTTAATGCATTCTTTGATAATTTAGATAAAAAACCTTCTGCCTTTACAACTCCTTTAACCACTTCAGCCCCGGAAGATTTTACCCCCTTCCTGGCCAGAGCAATTTTTGCACTTCGACACTGCGTCGCTTTAGCTGACAAGTGCGACATTGTACCCAAACAAAATATTTTTGGTAAAAAAATAAGGTGTATATGAGTGGTTTGCGCAAAAGTTATAGCATCTGCAAAATAGGGGATAGATTTATGGCCTTTTTATTATTAATAATTTTTTACTAGTTATGGCAGCGATCTGCAATTTTTATCAGGACTGCGACATTATGGCGGACACATCAGACACTTTTGACACTATTTTGGGACCGTTGTCATTTATACAGTGATCAGAGCTACAAATAGCCACTGATTACTGTATAAATGACACTGGCAGGGAAGGGGTTAAACACTAGGGGCGATCAAGGGGTTAAAGGGGTTGTAAAGCCTTGTGTTTTTTCACCTTAATGCATCCTATGCATTAAGGTGAAAAAACACCTTGCAGTCACCGGGCCCCTGAGCCCCAATTTAACTTACCTGAACCCTGAATCTCCGTGGGCGCGGTCCCGCGTTGCTTTCCCCCAGCTCTTGTTGGCTCTTCATTGGATGATTGATAGCAGTGCAGCCATTGGCTCCCGCTGCTGTCAATCAAATTAATGATGTGGGGGCGGGGGCCGGCTCATACACTTGCTGTCTATGGCCACCGAGTGTATCACATGGGAGCACGCCCGCAAGGTAACCCCCCGGCAGAGTGCTTCCCATGGGGGGGTTAGCTCTTGCAGGGAGGAGCCGTGAGAGACACCGTGGGACCTCAGAAGAGGACGTTTTGGGGCCACTCTGTGCAAAACAAACTGCCATGTTTGTTTTAAAAACAAACAAAAAAATAACCTTTAATATCCCTTTAAGTGTGTCCTAGGGATGTGTTCTAACTGTAGGGGGGATGGTCTCACTACAACATGACAGAGATCACTGCTCCTGATGACAGGGAACAGTAGCTCCCTCTCATGCTGCTAGGCAGAACAGGGAAATGCCTTGTTTACATAGGTATCACCCCATTCTGCCTATCCTTGCCACAATCACGGGCTGCTGGCGAACATCGAGTTTGCGGGATCCGCCGGCCTACATGCGACGATGCGTGCACCTCCTAGGTGGAAAATTTAAAGGGGCGTACAGGTATGACCATTTGCCTAACCCTGCAATTCTGCTGACATAAATTGCCATCCAGCAGTTGGCAAGAGGTTAATACCGTAAATAATAACATGTTATTAGATTTTTACTCCAGGAGTATATAATGAGTTTGGCAATTCTAGAGAAGTGATTAATAATGCATTACAATTTAACTAAACCCATTAGATTTTTGTTGACTAAAAATATGACTAAAACAGTTCATATGACTAAAATATAACTAAAATAAAAAACACTATAAACTGAAATTTTTTACATAAAAATGTACATTTCATGTCCGGAAGCAGAGGCAGAGTCAGTGCACGCATTGAGATCAGGATCAGCAACACAGTACAACCAGGAAGCAAAAACAGTCCAGGGGTCCAGGAAGTCCAGGAACAAAGTAAAACGCAGAAGGCAGTATGAAAAGTTGAGAAGGCAGGTCGAGGTCACTGTGAAGAGGGAGAAGTCCAGAATTAGGTTGGTCGGCATGCCAAGTCATACACAGAAAGGCAGAAAAAAGTGCCAATGCCAGTGGCAATCGTGCATGCTTATTTTTGTGCATGAGCACACTAACACACATTCGCTTACTGGTTAATGCATATCCAGCAGTTATCCTTCTTCTGCTAGATGCTGAAGCTCCAAAAATGCTAATAGCAGAGTGCCTGGACACCGCTTACAAACACTATTTAGCTTTTAGGAGCAGAAAAAATGCTAATAACAGCTTCTAGCAGCTTAGAAAATGCTAGTGTGCATGGAGCCTAACATTGTTTCTTGTGAAACACTCTTCTTTCAATGCATTCAGATAACCTTCTGTAGCGCCGGGTTACTACAAGGTACCGGTGCTGTTCGAAATTTAAGGGGGGATAAGAGAGTTAGTTAGCTCTTATCCAATTGATCTGTTAAATTGGGTCTCTGTCTTGGCTCGGCTGTGTTGTGAGCTCACTTTGTTGATTCCTGGGGTGCTGTTCCCACCCCGGGATGATAGGTGGCAGCAGTGGAGTCGAGATTTGGGTGCTCTCTCTCGGCGGCCAATCGGGAGGGTTGAGCCCCGCTGGGCATGCCGGGAGAGGGTATTTAGGAGACAAACGCTTTGGGAGCAAGGTCTTCTGGAAGTGCGTCACCTACCTTTAGGGTGTCTGCACCACGTGCCCCGGCCAGGCCGGGGTGTGCGTGCCACGCAATGCTCTCAGTTCTGGGACCACGTTGGTTCGGGACATCTGAGTTGTGGCGGGGCTCCAGTGATCGACTGGGGGCCGAGGTAACCGGACACTGAAAGGCTGGATGTTGGTCGCCTGTGAGTCGGTAACCTAACTACAAACTACCTGAAGTTGATTCAAGCTCAAAGTCTATCGAGGAGGATTGTCTTTGTGATCTAAATTCTAGGAAGGTTAGCACAGGATTACAGCGCTCTGAGTAACCATGTAAACAGAATCCACATAAATATAAATATGAATGAAAGTCTAGTCCATTGGGTGTGAGTCCAAGAGAGGAACTTGATCGTGACAATACCAATGTAGGGGTAATTGTGGATACTCAGGGCTGCTCTCTCCAGGAGCGAAGTCAGCTCAAATCATACAAGAGAAAAAACAGAAACAAGAAAGTGCCGCTGAGTAATCTGATTTAATTCAACAACAGCAAAAGTATTCCAACACTTACATCTAGGGGCAGTCTGATGCAGTCTGGGATGCTGGTGTCAAGGGCTTCAGTGCAGTCCGGAAACCATGTGGGAGGCTGGAAAAGCTGTTCAATGGAGGAGCGTCAGGCGTTCTTTAACCATAGAGGGGCCGACTGCAAAGTCCATATGTGGATGTTATATTCTCAGCTGATCCACCGCGCCGCTGGTCCGTGATGTCACTGGGACGGTTGGCCAAAGAGGGACACAACGCGTTTCAGAGCCAGCGCTAGGTGAATAAAAGACCTGCGCGCTCCTTTATCAAGTGCAGTATGAGGAGAAAGCTAGAGGATGTGAGTTATATAGGTCACATGCATAGGTGTGCGCAGCCTTTGGCATTAGAGTGTGCACCCCAAAGCTCAAACACACACTACCGATCACTCACGATGTTCATTCAGAAAGAGAAGGGGCCGGTAAATGGCATATTTACTGGCCCCTTCCCCCACTCATCCTAAAACATTCACAGCAACAACCGGTGGGAAAGGGGGGGAAGGAGGGGGAGCCAGGTCAGTAGGGGGAATCTGTTCTGCACAGGGTGATTAGGGTGTGCCTGGGCACACCTGGCACACCCTGTGCGCACGCCTATGGTCACATGGTCAAGCACCAACCAATAAGAGAGCTTATAATACGAGTGGCTTGAGAAGCCAATTGCACATAAATTCTAGGAAGGGTCTGTGAGTGAGTGAGTGAAAAACTAATATAGCGCTGCACAAATGCGAACTGAATCGCCTCTGGGCAGAGGCCCTTTTCCCTCAAAGTTCCGAGTAATATTCTGGCTGCTAGGTCTGTGGCAGAGGCCTGTCCAGGTACACTAAACTCACTCCGGCTGGAGTGGAGAAGACGACAAAATATTGTTGGAAGCAGGATTGTGTCCTCCTTGTTACGCCTGAACCTGCTATTTCTTCTTCTAATGCATCTTTACTCTTCACTACAAGTTTCACTATTTTACCCTGTTGGGTAAATAAAAGCACAAGAAAAAGACATTCAGACCTGGTTCACACTGGGCTGCGGGAGTGAAATCGCGCGATTTCAGCTGAACTCGCGTGATTTCACTCCCTCTGGCAGTTCCGATTTCGGCGCGATTTAGGAGACATTTGTGCAGAGTTCTGCACAGATGTCAATGTAAATCGCGTCCTGAAATCGCAAAAAGTAGTACAGGAACTACTTTTTGAAATCGGTGCAGCGCCGCAGATGCGGAGTCGCACCGATTAGGACGGTGTCATTGCCGGCAATTGCCGCCGATTTGAGATGCGATTTCACATGTGAAATCGCATCTCAAATCGAACTAAATCGTACCCAGTGTGAACCTGGGCTCCATTATTACGGCTCTCATCAACTACCCTAGACGGTGGAGTCACAGAGGTAACATGCCGCCCAAATCTAACCAGCAGCTCCTTCGGGGGTGAGTGCCACACTTCTATGTAGCATACACAGATTTAGTGTCCCTAACTAATCGTGAGTGCCACACATTTTGGGGGTTATTTACGAAAGGCAAATCCACTTTGCACTAGAAGTGCAAAGTGCACTTGAAATCGCACTGAAAGTGCAGTCGCTGTAGATGCGAGGGGGACCTGCAAGGAAAATAAAAAAACAGCATTTTAGCTTGCACATGATTGGATAATAAAATCAGCAGAGCTTCCCCTAATTTCATATCTACCCCTCAGATCTACAGCGACTGCATTTCTAAGTGCACTTTCAGTGCAATTTCAAGTGTAGTTTGCACTTGTAGTGCAAAGTGGGTTTGCCTTTTGTAAATAACCCCCATTGTGTATCTAAACTATATGGAATTTATATTGATTCCGCATGTCCCTACGCCAGGGCTCAAAATTTCAAGTCCTGAGCTACTAGCCAGGCCTCAAGAGTTACTCGCCACCAGTTGCCCCACCTAATTCATACACTGCCCTGCGCCTAATTGCACAGTAAACACGCCCTCGTAGATTATCTCATGGAATGACACTGTTAAATGTTTTATGCAGAATCAAGTTACAAAATTAAATATTACCAACAACAACTTTAACAAAATGGGACAGGGCACTAGGGGCAGACCAGAGGGACAGGGCACTGGGGGCAGACTAGAGAGACAGGGCACTAGAACTGGGTCTCTTCCCCATTCTCTTGCTGTCTCCTCTGCAACCCCCATCCATCCTCTCTCTCTCTCTCTCTCTCTCCCATTCATCTCATCATCAGGAGCCTGTGTGTGCAGCTCCACACTTGCATGTCCCCACTTCCCCCTTTTATTCAGGCTGGCAGTGAGGAGAGGAGCTGCAGCACAGCGGGAGGGAGTGCAATCCAGCGCTGAGATCCACACAACTGCACAGCCATTGACACCATAGCACAGAACACATTGAGACCAGTCTGCTTGCAGTGCTCAGGCTGAACTGTGGGACACTTACATGGAGCACAAGGAGAAGAAAACTACACAAACTGGAAGGCTGCGGCTCTCATGTCAGGGCAACTTTCAGTGAGAGCTGCACCGGAGTGGTAATTTTCGCAATCCTTAACCTCACTCATTACTTTCTGCTCTCCAGCTACATTGGTTTGGGGAGGGAGGCAGGCTCAGAGAGGTCATACTGTTAGGTCCCATGGCTTAATGAGAATTGTAAGGAGAGCCCCTGTTTACTGCTCTGCCTGTGCATGGCTCACCAGACTACTTTTCCCGAGCATGCACCTTTCCTCTTCCACCACCAATCTCATCGAGACTCTAAGTGTAGGCACAGATTGGAGGGAGATTGGTCATGTAGCCCTTTCATCACTCGCCCCCAGCTTAAATCCACTCGCCAAATGCTAGTAGGCGAGTGGAAATTTTGAGGGCTGCCCTACGCCACCCTAATCCTCTTTCAGAAGTCATCAAAAATCTGCTATGAACCAAGTGACACTCCCTGTGCCGCCCACAGTTAAAGTCAAAATCAAACTTGCAAAAGTATTTTTAAGGGAGGCAGCAGTGCATATGAGGATTAGGGAGGGAAGTACCAAAAAAAATAAATAAATACAGACTCCTTGTGGTGCCTGCTATCTTACGACAGACTCCTTGTGGTGCCTGCTATCTTACGGAGAGGGTTTACTTGGATGGTCTGGGAACACCAAAGTGACCAAAATAGAATAGGCAAGTTCCATAATCAGGTGATGTTCTGGTCCTTTGGCTACAAAAGAAAAAACGTATGGCTACCTGGGTACCTTCACATCCTAGACTGAGCACAAAAAACTAAAAGAAAGATAGAAATGAACGATGGGGAAATAAAGTAGTCCCCTCTACAAAACTACAAATTTAGGCCTACATGACCACTATTACAGGCTGCAAAGGGATGGGAGAGGGATGGCGCATTCACTGTTTAATGTTTTAAGTGGTCCATCTCTATCTTGTGCTGCTCATGAAAATGAGAAAACTACTCTGCAAATTCTATTTCAAATTTCCTGTTTGAACAAGTTATATTTAAAATTACAGTGTGAGAATAGAGGATTCAAGTTATTGTAGTAATGAAGTAGAAGTGTTATTTATTTATAATTTTTTTTTTCTTTTATCATTTTTAAGAGCAGAAATTCAAATTCAGTTGCACAAACGATGCAAAGCTGATTGCAACTTGCAAAGTGAAAATGAAGCACCACCTAGTGGTCAAACGTTGCCTGTGCTGATTACCTATAAATATATCCTGCTTCCCTGGCTACATCAGTGTTAACATTGTACTGGGTGTCCACTGTCCAGATTTTTTTTAGCTGAACACAGAAGCCCAAAGCAAACAATAGGGTCACCGTACTGGGGAGCACAGGTGTGCGCAGCCTTTGGCATTAGGGTGTGCACCCCAAAGTTCAAACACACTCTACCGATCACTCACGATCTTAATTCAGAAAGGGCACACCCTGTGCGCACGCCTATGCTGGGGAGAGATATGACATTCATCTTTATGGCTCATTAATAAGTAAAAGGTGCATTAGGATTTGATTAGGGTAATAACCTTTATTATTTACATAGTATTGCAATATAAAAATATGGTTATTTGGTTATGTTTTAACCACTTAAGGACTTGAAGGATTTGCCCCCTTAACCACTTCCTTACTGGGCACTTATACCCCTTCCTGACCAGGTGAAATTTCAGCTTCTGCCACTGCGTCGCTTTAACTGACAATTGCACGGTCATGCGACGTGGCTCCCAAACAAAATTGGCGTCCTTTTTTTCCCAAAAATAGAGCTTTCTTTTGGTGGTATTTGATCAAACCTTTCCGGTTTTTATTTTTTGTGCTATAAACAAAAAAAGAGCGACAATTTTGAAAAAAAGTAAATATTTTTTACTTGTTTCTATAATAAATAGCCCATTTTTTTTGAAAAAAAAATTTTTTTTCTCAGTTTAAGCCGATATGTATTATTCTACATATTTTTGGTAAAAAAAAAAAAAAATCGCAATAAGCGACTGGTTTGCACAAAAGTTACAGCGCATACAAAATAGGGCACAGAATTATTATTATTTTTTATAATTTTTTTTTTTTTTTACTAGTATTGGCGGCGATCTGCGATTTTTATTGGGACTGCGACGTTATGGTGGACACATCGGACACTTTTGACACATTTTTGGCGGCATTCACATTTATACTGCGATCAGTGCTATAAAAATGCACTGATTACTGTATAAATGTGACTGGCAGTGAAGGGGTTAACACTAGGGGGGCATGGAAGGGGTTAAATGTATTCCCTGGGTGTGTTCTGACTGTGTGGGGGAGGGGGGTGACGGGGTGAGGTGACTGATGCTGTGTCCCTATGTACAAGAGACACAGATCGGTCTCCTCTCTCCCCTGACAGGACATGGATCTCTGTATTTACACACACGCGCATCGGTATCTCAGGAATGCAGTGGGCACGCGCGCCCTCTAGTGGCCAGGAAGAGCACATGACGCATATATGCGTCCTGTGAAAGATTCAGAACCGCCCCACGGCCGCATATATTCGTACGGCCGTCGGGAAGTGGTTAATGACCAGGCCATTTTTTGCGATACAACACTGCGTCGCTTTAACTAACAATTGAGCTTTATTTTGGTGGTATTTGATAACCTCTGCGTTTTTTATTTTTTGCGCTGTAAACAAAAAAAGAGTGTACATTTTGGGAAAAAAAAACAATTTTTTTTTTACTTTTTTCTATAATAAATATTCCCCAAAAATATATATAAAAACAATTTTTTTTTTACTAGTAGTGGCGGTTGTCTGAGATTTTTAGCGGGACTGCAACATTGCGGTGGACAGAGCGGACACTTTTGGGACATTGACATTTATACAGCGATCATAGCTAAAAAAAATTGCCACTGATTACTGTATAAATGTCACTGGCAAGGGGACGATCAAGGGCTTAAATGTGTTACCTAGGGAGTGTTTCTGTAGGGGGGGGGTGGGACTGCCTGGAGGAGATCGATCTCTGTTCCTAATCAGTAGGAACAGGAGATCTGTCTTTCCTCCCCTAACAGAACAGAGATCTGACGATTTACATTGACAGATCTCCATTCTGTCTCTGTCAGGAGCGTGCACCCCCTACAGCTCCTAAAGTAAGGTGACCAGATTTTAAAAATGAAATCCAGGGACATATTTTTTTTTTTTTTACTAGTAATGGCGGCAATCAGCATATCTCTGCCCATCGCCACCGCCCGCCTCACAGCCTGTCAAGTCTTACTCTCCGGGCCCCAGCTACTACTGGATGGGGAGTGGAGGAAAATCACTCCGCCAGGGAAGGCATGGAGATAAGCAGGCAGGCGGCTGGCCGGTACTTGTGCCAAGGCAGAAGAACATGCGAGCGGAGCTGAATGGGCATGCAACCAAAACTAAAGAAATATTACCTCCGCTCCGACCAGCACATGATCATCAGAAAGGGGCCCCCGGTTAATGGAAAAAAATACACCCCCCTAAGCTAGTAGGAGCCGCTAAGCGGGGGTGTGTAATTCTGTTTTTTTTATTTTTATTAATTCTGCACTGACTGTTCTTGAAATTGCCCCAGCCCCTGTTCAAATCCAATCTGGGGACAAAACTGGGGACAGACTTGGCCTGGGGACAGTGTCCTCAATCCGGGGACTGTCCCCTGAAACCGGGGAGGTCTGGTCACCCTATCCTAAAGTGGCCGACGTACGGGAACGGCGATTCGCCCAGGGGAGCCACCCTGCCGCAGTATAACTTACGTGGTTAATGTAAGCCTAATTCACTATCAGAGAAGGCAAATTCTTCACTGCAATCCCACTTATTTAAGTGCACATAGAGAGACTGTCAGTTCCATTAGCAGAGTAAACATGTTGAATATTTTAAATAATTATGGGTTATTATATCATTATAATCAAAGTGACAGGCTGGGGCGTTTCTCTTAATTACTTAACTATTCTATTTATCATGTCTGTAAACTGTGCACATTAGTACTATAGACCAGGGATCTTCAAATTTCTAAACAAAGGGACAGTTTACTGTCCTTCAGACTTTAGTGGGGCCATAAGTTCATGTCAGTGGGAAGAATAGTCACCTATCGTTGGTGTCAGGGGAGGAATAATACCCAAACACTGGTGTCAGTGGGAGGAATAGTCACCTATCGTTGGTGTCAGTGGGAGGAATAATACCCAAACACTGGTGTCAGTGGGAGGAATAGTCACCTATCGTTGGTGTCAGTGGGAGGAATAATACCCAAACACTGGTGTCAGTGGGAAGAATAGTCACCTATCGTTGGTGTCAGTGGGAGGAATAATACCCAAACACTGGTGTCAGTGGGAGGAATAGTTGCCCATCATTGATGTCATTAAGAACAATAGTGTCTCGTATCCGTGAGAGGAACAGTGCCCTAAGGGCTGAATAAAGGCCAGCAAAGGACCGCAGTTTGGAGACCACTGCTATAGACTGATTTACATACTGACTTACATACTGTACATACTGACTCTGGAAACATGCTGAGAAGATATTGTCAATAGGTTATACAGACATTACTGTAAAATTAAAAGATTATATTTACTGGTATGAAAAAATACTGTGTACTGGACATTAACCTTTTCACTAGTGATCAAGACACATTGGTACCATTATATATACAGATGATATTCATTTACTTTTACGCTGCATTAGACAAAAGACATAAAAAGTGCAACCCAAAACTACCCACACAGGGCGGGATTCCTAAAAAAACTACTTGCAAACAGAAAAACAAAAAAAAAAAAACTCCCACGGCCCAGGCACGCCACCCCCGTGGACAACTTCACCTTCCCAGGTACAAGTCCCCTAAAAAGAGGACAGGAATACAACCATCATATCATAAACAAAAATATTGAGTATTTTCGCAGTACTTGAGGCAATAAGGTGATCAAGCAAACTTACATACAATTGTTTAAGCAGCAATCAGTTCCTAAATAATCCCAGTATTAGGACACACATAACATATCTGTGTGCACCCATAGCCAACACCACCCAGACTTCCTCCACCCCTGTAGTAGGATCTTTATAGTCATTTAGGCTATAGAACTTGGGCTATCCATCCAAATCTTTCAAACTTTGTAGAATTTTTTTGGGCATCCCGTGCACAGGTACATTGCTTTAGAGAACAGAATAACCCTATTTACAAGCCCTTTCCAGTACAATTGTGAGGGTGTCATGGGTTTTTTCCAATAGAGATTAAGCGCCTTACCCGCATGGAACAGTAAAGGGCTAAGCAAAGTGCGCCGCACCCTTCACCAAGCCAAGCAAGCATGTTTCCACCATCAAAAGTGGTCATCTCTGTCACACAGCGCCTGACGTCAGACCAAAACTCCTTGGCTACTTGGCAAAAGAGAACCTGTGAGTGAATGAATGTAGGTGGTGCTATTGCTTATCTGATTTTAGGGTACAAGAAACAGGAATGTCATATTCAGTTGAGGAAATGTATAAAAACTGGAGCAGCCAGAATCTGGGGCAGCTGTGCCAGATTTTTCCGCAGTCTGGGTCTCTTTTGTGGGAATTACCCCCTCACTTGGAAACAGACAAAAACATATTCTTTAATTGTCTTCATGAACTTAAGCCGGTCAGTCACCTTGATGCCTTGATGTAAATTTACAAAAATAATTAAGTTCATTCTCCAAAATGACAAAATATGTTATATAAATTGAGATTTTCCTAGCTTGTGACGGAAAATATTAGTTATATGAAGACAGGAGGCGAGTATCTTGCATTAACTTTCTTTATTAATGCTCATAGCAGAATTCCAGTATTCAATACTTCAAAAATAAATCAAAAGAAAAACTCTATACTACATATCCCAGAATCCTTAGGGTCAGTAACCCCTCCCATCCAATGACCCTATATAAGGTTTGCTTGCTGTTAGATCCTCCTCTTTCTGTATGCGATTCCACCATGCATAACTCTGGCTGCTGGAATAAAAGTCCAACCTCTTGCGTCGACCGCCAGCTGGCGTAACTCTCAAGCCAAAGAACCATAGGGGCCAAATGCAGTACGTCCCAACTAGGTCTTGCGAACCTTGACGTAGAACCTCGGCAACAGACGAATCTTCAACCGAACAGGCTCCAACCGGAAGCAGAAACGAAACTTCGATCCAACAGGGATCCTGAGGCGAATTGTGTTAAACACCGACGAGAGCCAGGTGTGGAGCTTCAATATCCTGAAACGGTAAAGAAATATTCGTGATAGGGTGGGCAGGGTGGGAAGATACTTGCCTCCTGTCTTCATATAACTAATATTTTCCGTCACAAGCTAGGAAAATCTCAATTTATATTTCAGACAGGAGGCTCATATCTTGCATGTTTAAAGCAGTAGTCATACATCGTGTAAAACAAACCATATCACATAAGCAAAAGCATGAATGCATATATATATATATATATATATATATACTCAGACCCCCCAGAACAGTCGAAGTAAGACATAGACAGTGCAGTGTGCCACAGTTAAGAGGTCAGGACAGATAGAGATACGTGATTCTCCGGTCTGAAGTAAAATTCACGAAAAGTCGACTCAGATGACCAGTCGGCTGCCAATAGAAGGTCTGATAGAGAACCCCCTGAGGAAACCACCTTAGTGGCCATCGCCCCTCTGGTCGAGTGTGCGCCGAAGAGGGATACGTCAATCCCCGCCATCTCCAAGACAAGACGAACCCACCTAGCCAAAGTGGCAGAAGTCACTGGATGGTGAGGATGCACATATGAGATTAGTAACTGTGAGAAGTTTGGGGAACATAGAGATGCTGTGCGGGTTTCGTATGCTTGTAGACATCGAACGACGCATCGCGGATGTGCGTGAAAGAATGGGTAGAAAACCGAGTCTAAATGGGTTTTGGTCCTGCGTACTACAGAGAATCTAACCCCATCCGGTGAAAATTGTCGCCTGGAAACATCCAGGGCTCTCACGTCCGAGATACATTTGATAGAGACTAAGCATAATAGCGTGGTAAGCTTTAGGGATAAGAGCTTCAGGGGGAGGAGGTCGTTATCCTCCCATGAAGAGAACAATTGAAGGACCTCGGAGACATCCCAAGTCGAGGAATAGCGAGGGCGAGGGGGACGGTTGAATTTTGCACCACGGAGTAAGCGACAGACCAGAGGGTGCTTTCCTACAGGCAAAGAATCGACTGGGCAGTGGTGTGCCGAAATGGCGGATCTATAGACATTAAGGGAGCTATATGCTTTGCCCGAAGCGTAAGACTCCGCCAAGTAATTCACAACCGAGGAGACAGGAGCCTGAATGGGATCAATCTGTCGTTTATCACACCAACGAGCCCATAACCCCCGGGCAGATCGATATGCCGATCTAGTCCCTGGGGCCCAGGCCAAGGCGAGGAGGTCTCTAGCTGATTCTGAAAGTTCCGCACCAGGTTCTGGCATCCCGAGATTAACCATGCGAGAAGGGGTAGTCTGCCTTCCAGAAGTAAAGGATGTGGACCTTTGGCAGGATTGGTCAGAAGATGTGTCGAGTGGGGAATGAGCCTGGGGTAGTCGATCGACATCCCCAAGGTCAGAGGGAACCAAGGTTGGGTTGGCCACCAAGGGGTGATCAGAACCATCATCGCTCTCAGGTTGACTACATGAAGCAGTAGTCTGGTGATCATTGAGAAAGGAGGGAAAGCGTAATGTAAGCCGTCGGGCCACAATTGAAGGAATGCATCTACCTCTACAGCTTCCGGGTCCGGTCTCCAGCTGTAAAAGTGCGGTAATTGCCGATTGAGTCTGGAAGCAAAGAGGTCCGTATGTAGTGGACCCCAAAGGTCGTGTATCGCCAGGAACACTAATCTGTCCAATGTCCAATCGCTGGAATCGGACAGATAGCGGGAATTCCAATCTGCCACGCAGTTGGACACTCCCGGGATGTATTCCGCTACTGGGGTAATGTTGCGTGACAGGCAGAAGTTCCAAAGGTCGGATGCAATGTCCGCCAGCAGTTTGGACTTCGTGCCTCCTAAGCGATTGATATATTGCACTGCCGCTACATTGTCCAAGCGCAAGAGCGCGCAACACTCTGACCTCTGCGAGAGAAAACTCTTGACAGCGAAGAGTGCCGCCAGGAGTTCCAACGCATTGATATGGAGAGAGGACTCTTCTACGGACCACGTCCCTCCTGTGGAGTCCGGGCCGCAACGAGCTCCCCAGCCTAGGCGACTCGCATCCGATTCCAGGATTATGTCCGGCCGAGAGCTGAAGATTGTCTTGCCGTTCCATTCTATGGCGTATTGAAGCCACCATCGCAGTTCCGCCTCCGATTCCGAACAAAGGGTTATTTTGTCCGAGTACCGAAGACCTTGACGCAGGTGGAGGGCCTTGAGGCGCTGAAGGGCCCAGTAGTGTAGCGGAGCAGGGAAAATAGCCTGAATGGAGGCCGATAATAGTCCGACTATGCGTGCCAGAAGTCTTAGCGATATTTGTCTTTTGCGCAAAACCGCTCTGATTTCTTTCTGGATTAAGGCCATTTTTTGTTGGGGTAAGCGTAGAACCGCTTGACTGGTGTCCACCGAAAACCCCAAAAACTCCATCTCTTGGGCTGGAGAGAGTACGGATTTCTTGCGGTTGATGAGGAAACCTAAGCCCTCCAGGAGTTATGTCGCCCAACGTTTGTGCAGCTCGGCTTGAGACCTCGAGCGAGCCATAATGAGGAGGTCGTCTAGATAGATTATCAGGCGAACACCCCTGCGACGCAATGTGGCTATGACCAGTTTCATTAGTTTGGTAAAGCACCAAGGGGCTGATGAAAGGCCGAAGGGTAGGCAAGTAAACTGCCATGTATGGCCCTTCCATCGGAATCTCAAATACTTTTGGGAGGATTGGTGCATTGGTATCGTTAGATACGCATCTTTGAGATCTATCTTTACTAGCCAATCTCCCTGGACTAGAAGATCTCTTAGCATGTGTATACTTTCCATCTTGAAGTGATGGTAAGTCACGTACTGGTTCAGATCTTTGAGGTTTATTACCGGACGGTAGCCCCCATCTCTCTTCTTCACCATGACAGCATGCTTCACTATTACAGCATGCTTTAAGATTAGTTCCTGTAGTTCTATGTCTATGAGGTGTACATTTTGTTCTGAGAAATGGATGGGGTGCGGAGTTACCGACATGATCGGTTGTGCCATGAAATCTATGCGATAGCCCTGAACAGCGGACAGGATCCAATCGTCTGCAGTAATCATGTACCAGGCATGGGCAAAATGTCTCAGTCTGCCCCCTACCGGTATACGAGTATGGCATGTCTGTGAAACACTCACCGAAAGAAGGTCGGGATCTCGGGAAGCCTCTGCCGCCTCGACCCCTCCATGGACGTCCTCTAGGAGGGAAGAAGGGAGCCGGTTGCACCATCGGGGCTGAGAATTGCTGGTGTATGGGTGTGTAGGCCTGAGTGGGTCCCCTAGGATAGGCCCTATAGTATTTGGCACGGCCGGCAGATCGGCCTCTACCTCTGCCGGCCCTGGTAAAAACCCTAGGACCAGAACCCGACTTCTTCAGGGAAGTTTGGGCTTTGTCTAGGCTATTGAACAGGCCTACAAATTTGTTGATATTCTTCATCAGATCTCTCCAAATAGAAGGCCTCCTGCTGAGGGACCTGGTTCAGACTCCGCTAGATGAGAGAGTTGCGGGTCGAGTTTCATCAAAATGGACCTGCGTCGTTTAATAGCGCAGGTCGTGTTGGCCGAGCCTAATAGGCATATGGCCCGTTGGGCCCAACCTCGCAACTGTATTAAATCCACCGGTTCATCAGCGGTGGCTGCTTGTTCAGACAAATTTAAAATCTTGGTTAGGGGACCTAAAAGATCTAAGACTCGATCCTGGATCGTCTTAAAAGAGCGCTCAATGCCCTTTTAGCATATTTGCCCGATTTCGTCAGGTATTTAAGGAGTATCGGGTCAATCTCGGGCGTAACAGCCGCCTTATTAGGAATGAAAGGTCTGGGGCATTCTGCCCGCAGCTTGTTCCTGTTTGTCCTGTCCAGGATCCTCCGTATCCAGTGTTCTACATATTGTGACACCTGTGGGAAAGGAGCCCAGTCACCGGATCTGGGGTGTGTAATATGTTCTGGGTTAAAAAATGGCTCCCCTAGGGAGTCCAAAATAGCCTCCGATGGCAATTCTGTATTGGCTTCTTTGTCAGTAGCCAGATGCCCAGCCTCCTCTATTTCCGAGTCAGAATCATCTGATGTAAGAATCAGTGATCCGTCGGGTGAATCCTCGTTTGAGTCATCATTAAAAGAATCCGGTTTTACCCGGCGGGCAGAGAGGATTTTCTTACGGGGAATCTCCTTGGTTGTCAAGGGTCATTTATTGTTTGGATGGCTAGGTCGGCAGGCCGAGGATGGTCCTGCCTCATGCATTAATATTACTTCCCCTGCCGGGGAGTCAACATGGGCAGATGTTTGGTCTTGCAAGAGACCTTACCCACTTTCACCACCTCAGGTTGAAGCGAGGGTTTGTTCACAGTAGATGCCAAGGCTGCCTGAATAGAACTACTTATTAGTTCTTGAATTTGGACAGCTGTGAACATCTGCGGGGTCTCAGGGTTGTTCCCTAGCTCTGCCCCATAAGGTGTTTGGATCCTGGATCCCTCTGCCATGCTGCTGGGTATTATTAAACAAGGAAAAAACAGACCACTACCTATGTATAGTGCTCCGTTTGTTAGGTGAAATTGCCAGCACACTCACTATGCCTCCTAAAGTGTAGTGTGTGTAGTGTGTGTGTGTGTGTGTCAGCGCCTTGCAGCCGCAGCAGCTCCTCCGTCTTTCCCACCGTTCAGCCGCCGACTGGCGCTGCGGTGATGGAGGCGGCGTTCCAATCCTGCATACGGTCGCGTCCCCGTGACGTCACCGGTTAGCAGTGATTGGCCAAGACACAGAGGAGAGGCGGAGGAGAGAGAGCGCCCGTAGCCGGCACGCCCCCTCCCGCGCTGAGGGCGCGAACCGCTCCTGAGGGAGAGAAAAATGGCGCTCAGGTAAGCAGCGCCTAGAATGGGGAGGAAGGAAAAGGATGGAAGGAAAGGGGGGAAGCGCAGCCAATAACACACAGGCTAAAGAATGATACACAGGCAAAACAGGAGACAGGGTATGTCTCCCTGAGCACACAAGCTATACAATGTTTGACAGAGCAACAGGACACAGAGTAATACTTATCTGACGCTATGAGCAGAAAGAAAGAGGAGGATCTAACAGCAAGCAAACCTTAAATAAGGTCATTGGATGGGAGGGGTTACTGACCCTAAGGATTCTGGGATATGTAGTATAGAGTTTTTCTTTTGATTTATTTTTGAAGTATTGAATACTGGAATTCTGCTATGAGCATTAATAAAGAAAGTTAATGCAAGATATGAGCCTCCTGTCTAAAATATAATTATAAATACATGCATCCCCTTTAAGGCTGGGTTCACATCTCTGATGGATGTGGCTCGCAGCAGGAGTCCGGTGCGTCCCTGTTCTCTATTTTAGGATTTAATCAGGGCCAAATTTTTGCCTGAATTCGGCCCTGAAATCGAGCCAAAGACACACATCGTTCCTGTGCAAGCCGCTCCGCAGCCGCAACGATGATATGTGAACCGGCTCCGTAGAGAGCGGGTCAAAATCTCCTGTCAATGCGAATTGAACCCAGCCTGAGAGAGTGTTCCTTCTCTAGGCACACAACTCAATGCCTTCCACCCTGGTGTTGGAAAGCTTAGAGAGAGGTGAAGCCAAAGTCGGACTGCGATTGGCTGCATCACTGCCAAGAACTATACCCACACCTGGTAATGAGGCTTTAGAAGAAACTGATAAGTGATGAGGCCAGGAGGAGTCCGATTTGCTGCTGCACAGCCAAAGAGATATTCTCTCCCAACAGCCAAACGGAGTTGTAGTGAGCAACTGTGGCCCATTCCATTCCATGCTTGCAGCTGTGTGTACCCTGGGTGTGCTTTTATGCCCAAATGAGCTGCCTTGATCCCTGATCCACTCGTTTATTCTCTGGTGTACAGGTTACAGCAAGAAGCTGATACCAGGTCACATTTAAGTAATAACTTTGCTTGGGCTTAAAAATACATTTATTTTTCCTAAATAGGTTCCTTTACCTTAGTGCAGTCCTCCTTCACTTACCTCATCCTTCCATTTTGCTTTTAAATGTCTTTATTTCTTCTGAGAAATCCTCACTTATGCCTCTTTTCCACTGAGCGGATCGGTTCGGTACGGTACTCTATTTTGGGTTTCCATTATGAAAGCGTGCCATAAAAGCGAACCATACCAGACCATTCTGGGTCCTGCTTCAGATGTGGGGCCATAGAAAATGGAACGGTTCCATTAGGGCGGACCTACAAATACATCTCACTGATTGGTGGACGTGCTAGGCTTTTTTTTCTAAACCTTGTATGGTCCCGGATGGTCCGATTTGCATTGGAAATGCTCAGCAGAATAGACCGTACCATTGTAACCCGTTCCATTCTAAGCGACCCGAACCGATCCGCTCAGTGGAAACGAGGTATTACTGTTCTTCTGTCTGTAACTCCACACAGTAATGAAAGACTTTTCCCTGGTGTGAAGTGTCGTGCTCGCCCCTCCCTGGGACTACAGGAGAGTCAGGACACTCTCTATGTTGCAGATAGAGAAAAGAGCTGTGTGTTAGTGGGTGTCCTGACTCTCAGTAGTCCAAGGGAGGTGGCAAGCACGATACTCCATACCGGAGAGAAAGCCTTGCATTACTGTGTGTAGTTACAGACAGAAGAACAGGAAGTGAGGATTTCTCAGAAGAAATAAGGACATTTAAAAGCATAATCAAAGGATGAGGTAAGTGAAGGAGGACTGCACTAAGGTAAAGGAAGCTATTTAGGCTATTAAGGGGGAAAAAATTGTACCTTTACAACTCCTTTAAAATCCCCCCTTTTTTTGTGCTGCCTTTGTATAGCATTAGGTAGTTTTCCCTTCACTTTCTGCCCTAGAGATGTAACATGGTGTTAGAGGAAATTTCCCACTAGGAGGTGATTTTTTCATTTCTCCTTTTAGACAGTTGACCTGTTAACAGGTATCTGCATTGTAAGATTTCCCCTTGTCTCTTCTTTTGGGGACAACTCAAAAATGTTGGATTTCCATCCCTTTCTTTCATGGTGACAGTAGTCACCTATACAAATAGAGGAATTAATATCTCCAGCTAAGACACAGATAGCAATAAAAGTTTGACAGAGAATCTAATCCTTTCCCAATATATCTAAAAATATTTTGCTTAGGAATACTTTTTAATCATTTAGTAGCTGAAAAAATTACACTATTGTGGTTGAAAGCGAAAGCCACCAAGCTACCATAGAATTGCCAAGATAGCTAGAAAATAAAACAGACTATATTGCCTAATCTCTGCTTCCCAGTTGATCACATGTGTTAAAAACAATATGGCCAGCCGGGCTATTTTAGGTGGCCCTCGCACCCAGGACTTTTTTTCATCACCTCCAGCTGATCTCCCTGCAAGTAAGAGAGAGAGGCAAAGCCACCTACACTGCCTGGAAGGTTCTAGAGCTGGGCCACCGGATAGGTGAGTTGCAAGGAAGCTTTGGGGGGGGGGGGAATGAGGGCTATGGAGGGAGATGTGTGCAAAGGTTAAGGATGGGGGAGAGTGGTGCATAGGTCAGAGCCGAGGAAAGGTTGAAGTGAGATGTGGACAGCCTGTGAAAGAGACCTGAACCCTGCATGCTGTGCATAGCACACCCCTAAAAGCTGCATTCTGTATGTAGCACACATCTCAACCCTGCACTCTGTGTCAGGTCACCTGCGGTCAGGTGACAGATGCACACCGTTGGGGTCAGGAGTGCACCGCTAAGGTAGTGGACCCTTCGGCTGACTGCTGCAGATGGAACACTGGGTGGCTAAGAAAGGCAGGTTCACTGGAGCACTAACATGGATCCCACAGGGAGCTAGAGCCTAAAATTCCCCAGGGCGCAGAGTCTAAGATCCAGCAGGTATTCACCAGAGCCTCTGGTGGTGAGGATGGACTGGGCTGCAACTGGATCCAGGTCACGGCCCCCAGAGTCCCCCAGCTCACACTCACAATAGGCTATAGAGATAGGGGGGAAGCAGCAGCTCAGGATACAAGGGATAGTAAGGGGATAAGCCAAAGGTCGGGGCGACTTGCAGACAAGGATAAACAAAGGACACGCCAAAGGTCAAGGTCACAAGCAGACAGGGATAGTCGAGAACAAGCCATGATCGGTAAAACACAGACGTAGCACGCGGCAAGCAGAAACCCAAACACACACTAGCTAAACCAACACTGTTGATCTGCACGGCTGGATTGCAGTGCACAGGTTAATGTAGAGTTCCCTGATAGGACCTGGGGTGGAGCCATGCTAGAGGAGAGATTACTTAAGCAGCCAGGTGAGAGTGTCTGGCCTCTAAAGCAGGACACATGAAGGAGGTAAACTAACAGACAAACATAACTACATATCCATGACACTCTGCATGTAGCACATCCCTGAACAACTCTGTACTCAGCGCATTCCCTGAGCTCCACACATAATTCAATCCTGGTAGTTATTGCCCCCTTAAGATCCTCCCACTGTGCAATTTGGCCACACCCACCATTCAATGGTTGAGTCCCTGCATCTATGGTTGAGTTCCTGCATCTATTCTCTGGATAAATGTATATAGTCTAAGGCCCCGTACACTCGACCGGTTTCCTCGACAGAATCCATCAAGAAACTTGGTGGCAGAGCTTTTTTGCCGAGGAAACCGGTCGTGTGTATGCTTTTCATCGAGAAAACTGTCGAGGAACTCGATGAAGAAAAAAGAGAGCAAGTTCTCTTTTTCCTCGACGGGAGTCTCAATTTCCTCGTCATGTTCCTCGTCAGGCTAGTTTTCGGTGAGAAACACATTGGTGTGTATGCTTAGAAACCCGCGCACCTTCGGTAAAAGTAGCGTTTGTAATGGAAGTAGCCCATTTGTCACGCTGTAACAGACTGAAAAGTGCAAATGTCTCTTACCAAACTTTTACCTAACACGCAGTAACATGAGATTAGCAAAAGCAGCCCCAAGGGTTGTGCCAGTGGAATCGAACTTCCCCTGCAGTCATATGTGTTGTACGTCACCGCATTTGAGAACGAGGAGATTTGGTCTTGACAGTGTGTACGCAAAGACAGCTTGTCAAGTTTCTTGACAAGCCTAACAAGGAACTCGTCGAGGAAAACGATGTGTCTTTCCCGACGAGTTCCTCGGTCGTGTGTACGAGGCCTTACAGATAGAACTGGCCCTTTGAGGGCAATCACTGTGCTGATGTGGCCTGCGATGAAATTGAGTTTGACACCCCTACAGTAGATTGAAGTGCCCGTTCCCACTGGAAAGCTTGATGCCCAAAGATTTGATTCCAGTCCATAGTCTACCATTAGATAGTTCATTGCCCAGCCCCAAGTGTTTAGTTAAAAGCCAACAGTTATATGTTTTCCCACGCATCCAAGAGTGATCTTGTTCCGTCCCATGGGACCGCTGAGCAGAGACTGATGTGCCCAAAAGAAATTCTTTAAAACAGTAGAGCAGTATTCTGGTGCTACATAAATAAACAATAAAATCTGCCTTTCCTTCTGTGATGTCCTCATATAAAGGTCTTAGGAAAAATACATTTCTTCCCAGAGAAGGAAGAGGTGGTTCTTATGAGTCACAAGAACAACATCCAAGTTTTCTGCACTATTTTCAGCCTCCTGCTGACGCTTTGTCACTTATTAGTTGACTAATTTTACAGTTTCTAGAGTCAGCTGTTATACTAGCAGGAAATATCCTTGAGCTGTTTTTTCCTTTCATTATTCCCAGCCTTATTTTTCAGTATTTATCATTTTGGAAATATTATTCTTTAACATGGATATTGCAAGACAATTAAAAATGCTTAAAGTGTTACTTAGCCCACAACAGTAAAATCAGTCTGTAGATGCAGTAAACCATGCTTGTTATACTCACAGTGGAACCTAAGGAGTATATCCTCCGCATTGTGTAAAAAGGCTGTTTGATCCAGTCTTCTCTGATCCTCCCCTTCTTCCACAGTTCTCTATCCTTCTTCTGATAGAACAGAGCCTTGGGGGTACTCTGCACATGCTCAGTTTGGTGTGAATTTTTTAAGAGTTTTTTGTTTCTTGGGAGAATGCATGTGATCAAACAGGGCCAATCAGCATTGTCCAGACAGAGGGTCAGGGGATTGCAACCTCATAGGAGAGTCAGAGGAGAATGAAAACTCCTCCTACAAGCTTTAACCAGGCACTGATAGAAGTCACATGACTGCTATATACTTGCTGATGAGAAAACGTTTTTTTGCAGTTTTATATTTACTACAATAATTGTATTTCCATGTTCTGTGTACTGTGGGAGACCAGATATAGTGAATGCAGGCTCCTGGGTTTAGTAACAATTTAAATACAATCAATGGATATTCAGTTATTTTGCATTACTGTGGTTCTGTAACCCAAAACATTCTTTTTTGCCATCAATGAACACAGCAGTGTGCCATTTAAAGCGGATCTCCACCCTAAAGTGAAGATCAGCTGATCCGAACACTCCCCACCTCCGGTGTCACAATTGACACCTTTCAGGGGGGAGGGGGGTGCAGATAGACAGGTATCTGCACCCACTTCCGGCCCAGCATTCACTGGCAAAAGACGGGCATTGCATCACATCCCGTCGCCCCCCCCCCCCCCGTTGTGTACTGGGAACACTCGGCTCCCAGCACACAGCTGGAGCCAATCGGCGGGCGCAGCGCGACTCGCGCATGCGCCGTAGGGAACCGGGCAGTGAAGCCGCAGCGCTTCACTTCCTGGTTCCCTCACCGAGGATGGAGGGGGGAGCAGCAGGGTGACGAGCGATCGCTCATCCTCTGCTGCGGACGGCGCTGGACTCCAGGAAAGTTAAGTGTCCTAATATTAAAAGTCAGCAGCTGCAGTATCTGTAGCCGCTGGCTTTTAATATACCTTTTTAGTGGGACATCCGCTTTAATGTAAGCCTAGAGAAAGTTTAAGTTGCCTAAATGTCATGCTACACATTTGGCTTTTATTTAAAAAATAAATAAAAAAATAGGTCAAGACCAGCAATGACAGTTCTTATATTACCTTGATTACACCTTTACTTTAACCACTTCACCCCCGGAAGAATTGGCTGCCCAATGACCCAGGCATTTTTTTGCGATTCAACACTGCGTCACTTCAACTGACAATTGCACGATCATGCTACACCCAAACAAAATTGACGTCCTTTTTTCCCCACAAATACAGCTTTCTTTTGGTGGTACTTAATCATCTCTGCGATTTTTATTTTTTGCGCTAAAAAACAAAAAAAAGAGCGATAATTTTGCCTTTAATAGATATTTTTCCAATTTTTTTTTTCTCAGTTTAGGCTGTTATGTATTCTTCTACATATTTTTGGTAATAAGCGTATATCTATTGGTTTGCGCAAAAGTTTTAGCATCTACAAAATAGGGGAATAGGGGATTTATAGCATTTTTATTATTATTAATTTTTACTAGTAATGGCGGCGATCTGCGATTTTTATCGGGACACCAACATTATGGCGGACACATCAGACACATTTTTGGGACCATTGGCATTTATACAGCGATCGGTGCTATAAAAATGCCCTGATTAAGGGAAAATGCCACTAGCATGGAACGAATAACCACTAGGGGCAATCAAGGGGTTAATTGTGTTACCTAGTGTGTTTCTAACTGTAGGGGGAGGGGACTGACCTGGAGGAAATTACAGTTCATGGTTCCTAGCTATTAGGAACTCACAATCTGTCTTTCCTCACAGAACAGAACAGGGATTTGTGTGTTTACACACACACGTCCCTGTTTTGCCTCTCGTGCCAGCGATCGCTCATGGCCCATGGTCATCGCGACCACCAGTCACGAGCATCGGCACCCCCGCGAAGCAATGGGTGCCCGCCTGCTATCCCGCTTAAAGGGACCAACGTACAGCTACGATGGTACCCAGGATCGTGCCGACCTGCCACCATATAGCGTCGGTGGCTAGTCGACAGCTGGTTAAAGTGGTTTTAACTCCTCACATATACCCAGTGAAGTGACTGGCCTCAGGGGATACACACATATGAAACAAATCCTCCTGCATAAGTTGTACCAGTTTATCTGCGGTCTTCTCTCCTCTACATCCATAAAGGATGTGTTGAATTTATAAAGCTTGTCTAAATGTTCAGAAAAAAGGGGTCTGAGAGCTGAAGTTACACTCTGCAGAGCTCAGTGAGGAGAGTTCTGACTGCTGATTGGAGGGAAGGGACAAACCCCTCTTCACACAGCGAATAGGTTTAAAACTGAGGCTGTCAATCAACTAAAGCTCCCTCCCCTGTCACCATATTTCTCTTGGTGTCAGGAAAAATGATCAAAAGTGATTCCAGCTGATAGCAGAGGAGAAAATCAGAAGACAGAAGACAGAAATTACACTTAGTGCTCTTAAGTCAAGTCCACACTATAGAAGGATATGCTTTGTTCATATTTCACGTCTGAGGTTTACAACCACTTTAACTGCTTAACCATAACACCAGTGGCTCTTCTACATCAGGAGGGAGAGTGACAAAAGGCTGAGACACTTGTGGATTTCACTGGATTGAGATGGGGCTCAGGTAAGTATTAGGGGGGGCTGCTACACACAGAAGGCTTTTTATCTTAATGCATAGAATGCATTAAGATATTAAAACCTTCTGACTTTACAACCACTTTAAGCTTTGACAATAAAACCTAGAAGCTGATTGGTTACTATGCAGAGCTGCACCATATTCAGTTTTACTAATGCCAATATATTTTTTAATATAACAGCATTAGTAAAGGCAATAAATATGTTCTGTATTTTGCACAATAATAGAATAAAGCTTAAAGGGGAAGTCCACCCTAATACTAAAATTGCTACATCTATAGGCATCAACGATCTAAGACTAACCTATCTAACCTCTGTAAAACAAAACTTTCTATACATACCTTTTTTCAAGCCAATCCAGTCCGGTCTGCAGAGGCGGAAGCCTTGCCGACAATGGCTGTGAAATGAATGGGAAGTGACATCACCCATAGACTTACTATGGGGCTTCCGTTGTTGGCTGCCTCTTCTGCACCCGCCTCCACAGCAAAGCCGCCAGTGACAGCTCAGCGTCGGACCGGACCAGAGTGCCTTCAGAAAAGCTATCTATATCGGTTTCTTTCTTACAGGGCTAGATAGGTTAGTCTTAGGCTGCGTACACACGATCAAATCTGTCTGCTGGAAACGGTCTGCCAGACCGTTTTAGCAGACAGATTTGATCGTGTGTACAGGCAAACAGACGGATTTGGCCAGCCGACAGATTTCAAAGCATGCTTTGAAATCTGTCGACTGGGAACCCGTCGGACCGATATGTCTGCTGGTTAGTACACTAACCAGCAGACATATCTGCTTGCACATGCGTCGAATGGCTTCGACGCATGCGCGGAAGTGTTTTACTTCCTGGGGCGGTGACGTGGCGGCGTCAACGTCACCGCCACGTCACCGACACGTCAGTGCGCTGTCTGCCGGCGGGGATTTTGGTTTGATCCCAGCAGACAGATCTGTTCAAATCGGATTTGTCTGACCGATTTGAACAGATCTATTTGCTCGTGTGTACGGGGCCTTAGATTGTGAATACCTGTAAATGTATACATTTTAGTGTTAGGATGGACTTTACTTTTAACCACATGCCGACCGGCCACTGTCATTATACGGCGGGACGGTGGCTCTCCTGGGCGAGAGCGCGTAGCTATACGTCCGCATTTTTGCGGCTGCTAGGGGGCGCGAGCGCGCCCCCGCTCGTCTCCAGCGCGTGCCCGGTGGGCGCGATCTCCGCCTGGCATGCGCACTCGTTCGTTACAGAGTGGGGACCGGGAGCTTGGTGTGTAAACACATAGCTCCCGGTCCTGTCAGCGGGGGAAATGCTGATCTCCTGTTCATACAATGTATGAACAGAAGATCAGTGATTTCCCCTAGTGAGTCCACCCCCCATACAGTTAGAACACACCCAGGAACACACTTAACCCCTTCCCTGCCCCCTAGTGTTAACCCCTTCACTGCCAATGGCATTTTTATAGTAATCCAATGCATTTTTATAGCATTGATCGCTTTAAAAATGCCAATGGTCCCAAAAATTTGTCAAAATTGTCCGATGTGTCCGCCATAATGTCTCGGTACTGAAAAAAAAAACGCTGATCGCCGCCATTACTAGTAAAAAAAAAAATATTAATAAAAATGCCATAAAACTACCCCCTTTTTTGTAAACGCTATAAATTTTGCGCAAACCAATGAATAAACGCTAATTGCGATTTTTTTTAACAAAAAATATGTAGAAGAATACGTATCGCCCTAAACTGAGGGAAATAAAAACAATTTTATATCTTTTTTTGGGGATAATTATTATAGCAAAATGTAAAAAATAATGCATTTTTTTCAAAATAGTCGCTCTATTTTTGTTTATAGCGCAAAAAATAAAAACCGCAGAGATGATCAAATACCACCAAAAGAAAGCTCTATTTGTGGGAAAAAAGGACGCCAATTTTGTTTGGGAGCCACGTCGCACGACCGCGCAATTGTCAGTTAAAGCGAAGCAGTGCCGAATCACAAAAAGTGCTCTGGTCATTGGGCAGCAATATGGTCCGGGGGTTAAGTGGTTAAAAATGATCCAATGTAAATCATGTCATCACTCAAGGAACCAAAAAACCACCCTACCCCCTCAAACAAGTTTCGGCATGGTTGTTCTGCAAAGGAATGATAGTGATCTTTTTATTTTCCAATGACATCATTCCAAAAGCCCTTCTACTATTCCTTGATTACTATGTAAAATTTTGCACAGACAAGAATGAGGCCTCGTTTTCCTCGGCAAAATCCATCAAGAAAAATGCTTACAGAGCATTTTTTTATTTTTATTTTTTCAAATTTTTTAATTTATAAACAGAGGGAACAGCCCAAGCGGGCCACAGTGCAAACAGTACATGCAAATACAGCAAAAACGTGGCTTATGACTAACACAATTGCACACACCTAGGTAATGATCATCTGAGCTAGGGCCGGGACGTCTATGCCCCGGGTGTATTCTATAGGTAGGTCGTGGCCTCTCAGGACCGAACCCTCCTTTTTCCGTTTACAACAAGAGGTGTTAGCACGTAGAAGATAGAGAACTAAAGATGTGTGGCTAGATAGCCTAGAGTTAGGGGGGGAGGTAGGAGGAAGAGGCTGTGGAGAAGGGGGAGGAGAGGTGGGAGGGGGCTCGGGGAAATCGACCCACGGACATGGGGCGGGTCACAGTGGTTATAGGAGACCGGAGTTTCTCAAAGAATGCGGCTGGGATCTAGTCAGGGGCAGGTGCGGGCTGGCTCGGGGCCAGCCTGTCTGGGTCCGCTTCCTCCCTCAGTCGTTGACCTTCGCTGGAGTATCTAAAGAGATACCAGTGCTGCCAGGTCTTTGTGAACTGTTCCTGTCTGTTTTGACTAGTTAGGATCAGGTCCTCTAGTCTGCCTACCTCGTCTACCCGTTTAAGCCATGCGGTAATGGTCGGCTGGTGTGTGGTCTTCCATAAAGCCGGGATACAAGCCCTCGCTGCGTCTAACAAGTGTCGCACGATCGAGGTCTTATAGACCCGGACGGGTACGTCACTTGCGTGTAAAAGGAAGTAGGCCGGGTCGAACGGTACAGGGCGGTCTGTGAATAGCTGCGTTATCCTGTGGACCTCCCCCCAGAAACTCCTAAGTCGAGGACAGGACCAGAAGATATGGAGGATAGTCCCCTTATCTGCGTGGCATCACCAGCAAAGATCCGTCGTTGCTGGAAAAAACTTATGCAACAGGTCCGGTGTTCTATACCAACGCGTGAGGAGCTTAAAATTTGTCTCCTGAGTTTTGGTGCAGAGGGAGGACTTGTGTGCGAACCTAAGAATTTTCTGTCTCTGGGTCTCGGAAAACCGGCAGTTCAGATCACCTTCCCACTTAAGGAGGGCTGGGAGCTGAAACCCCCGAGACGGGGTAGTAAATATGCCGTAGTTTAGGGACAGTGCGTGTGGTAGCGACCCATCTTCCTCGCAAAGCACCTCAAACTCCGACCGGATCCTGTCTGCCTCTTCCGGGGGGGTAGGTTGGTCAGGAAGTGGCTCAGCTGCAGAGCTCTCATGAAATCCAGACGGAACCTGCCGTTCGGGTCCAAGAGCTCCGCTAGTGAACACCATCGCCCGCCTATACTAAAGTGGGAGGCCTGGTGGAGACCCGCCTCCCGCAGGGCCCGGAAGGGCCTGTCATTCAGGCCTGGCTCGAACCGAGGATCTCCCAAAATGGGTCTCAGGAGCGAGCCGCGGGACGAGAGGGAAGGGCGCTCCAGCAAGCGTGCACAAATCTTGATCGTATTACCGATCAGCGGATGGCTCCTCAGGCTAGGCGGGAGGTATGGCAGGCACCAGGGGGCTCTAGACAAGGGGACTGCACTCTGCGACTGTTCAAGTCGGGACCACAACTTGGTGTCGGAATGTCGGCACCAATCTAATAGTCTGCTCAGGTGTGCTGCATGGTAATAGGTCTGGATGTCGGGGAGTGCCAGGCCCCCGAAAGCCTTTGGCAGTGTAAGTAGCCTCCGGCATATGCAGGGTTTTTTCCCTGCCCAGAGGAATTTAGTGAAGATAGCCTGTGTTAGTTTGAAAAAAATTACTGGGATATGGATTGGAAGGGCTTGTAGGAGGTAGAGGAACTTGGTGAGAATTGACATCTTCAAGATGCTGCAACGTCCAAACCACAAGTGTAGACTCCCAGTCCACTGCTCTAGCAGCGTCCGTACTGTCCTCAGGAGGGGGGGGAAGTTAAGTTTAAAAAGGTTTGCGACGGTCGTCGGTATAAAGGTGCCTAGATATTTTAGTGCCGTGTCTGTCCACTTAAAGTGGAAGCGTGTCTTGAGATTTGCCAGCGTGAGTTGGGGGATCCCCAGGCCCATCGCCTCCGATTTGCCAAAATTTATTTTCAGGTTAGAGGCCTGTCCATACGCGTCGAACTCACGCATCAGGGCAGGTAGGGACGCGGCTGGGTTCGACAGGGAGAACAGCAGGTGATCCGCGTAGGCCGACACCTTATGTTGTATGCCAGCAACCTCTATCCCAGAAATGTCGGGGTTCATCCTAACATGACAGAGGAAGGGTTCCAGGGACAGGGCAAACAGGAGGGGCGACAAAGGGCAACCCTGTCTTGTACCGTTGGTTATTGGGAGAGGTTCGCAGAGAACCCCGTTTGCCCTGACTCTGGCTGTCGGTTCGGCGTATATCGCCGATATCCAGTTCACCATCTTGACTCCAAGCCCAATATGGTCAAGAGTAGCGAACATGAATTCCCAGTTGACCCTGTCGAACGCCTTCTCCGCGTCCGTGCCCAGGAACAAACAGGGTGACTTCGTGACGTTTGCAATGTGTAGGAGGTTCAAGACCTTAGTCGTGTTGTCCCTGGCTTCCCTGGTTGGCACGAAACCCACCTGGTCCAGATGGACGAGGTGCGGGAGATGTCGTTGTAGTCTGTTGGCCAGGAGTTTGGTGAAGAGCTTGAGGTCTGTGTTTAGAAGGGAAATTGGGCGATAGCTACCACACTGCATCGGATCTTTGCCCTCTTTGTGAATGACTGAGATCTGTGCTTTTAAAGTGTCCCCATGTAGTGCTTTCCCCGAGCCCAGGTCGTTGAAGAGATTTACCATGTGCTGGCCTAGAGCTGGGAAGAGGGTTTTGTAGTAAGAGGCCGTGAGGCCGTCCGGGCCGGGGGCTTTACCTAGTTTAGTGGTCTTAAGGGCCGACTGCAGCTCTAGCAGGGTAATAGGGTCCTCCAATGATTTCCTGTTGTCTACTGGCAAGGAAGGCATAGCGGAGTCAGATATGTATTTAGCTGTTGCGAGCTGGGTATGGGGAGTCTTGGGTAGGTTGTATAGGGATTCGTAGTAGGACCTGAATTATTCAGTGATATGGCGGGGGAGCGTAGCTCTCTGTCCCCTACTCGTCATAATGTGTGGGATGTATGACAGCTGTTTTTGTGACCGTAGCGTTTGGGCCAGAAGTCTGCCACACTTGTCCCCGGATTCGTAGTTTTTTTTCTGCAAATCTGTAAAGCCGCCTTAGCCTTAAAGCTCAAAAGGTCCGTGATTTTCGCTCGGACGCTATCCAGCTCCGCCCCTAGTTTCCTGTCAGGCGTCTGTTTATGTCTGGACTCCAGGTCCTGCAGTTCTCGCAGCAGCTGGTCTAGTCGGGCCGTGCGTTCCCGTTTTAGACGCGCCCCGTGTTTAATGAGGACTCCCCTTATTACCGCTTTGTGAGCCTCCCAGACCACTCCCGCACCGCTATCGGGGGTAACATTGGACTTGAAGTAAAGTCCAATTTCTCTGACTACGTCAGCCATAGTCTCAGGGTCTTGAAGGAGACCTTCGTTTAACCGCCAAGGTGGCTTCTGAGTCGCGTAAATGTCTGTGATGGTGTAGCGGAGGCCGATCGGTGCGTGGTCCGTTCCAAGTTATGGACCCTATGGTAACCTCTCTGATCGCTTGTAGGTGTTCGTGGGGGATCAAAAAATAGTCGATGCGGGAGTATGACTGGTGGGGCCTCGAGTGGAACGTGTAGTCTCGTTCCCCTGGGTGCAGGAGGCGCCATTAATTGGGCGGAGTGGAGGGTGGCTCCAATACGCTTGCGCGTATCTCTCGAGATACTTGAGTTGCCGGAGGAGGTGTCTTCCGTCGGCGTAAGCGGTACATTAAGGTCCCCTCTTACTATTAACTGCCCCTCCCTGTAACCCGCAAGCCGCTCTATGTGGCGCTTGATAAATGTGTCTTGTTGTGCGTTCGGCGCATAGAGGTTCCCAAAGGTCAACCCGGTCTCACCCACTCGACCCTTCAGGAACAAAAAACGGCCCTGAGGATCTGTTTTTACGTCTAAGCAAGTCCACGGAACCCTTGCCGATATGAGAATCGACACTCCTCTCGATTTGGCTTCGGCGAACGCTGAGTGGTAGGCATGTGGGTAGTAACGGTTCCTGAGTACAGGAAGGGAGCCATCTCTAAAGTGCGTTTCCTGTAGAAACACGACATCCGCTTTCGCTTGCCGCATATCATGGAGCAACATCCGTCGCTTCTCAGGCGTGTTTAGGCCTTTAGCGTTGAGAGAGATCACATGTAACTCGTCCATGTCCGCGGGTTTAGGGAAGAGGGGGTGTAAAGCTCCTCGGGAGGTGGGTAGAGAAGCAGTGGTGGGGGGAGAGTGTCAAAGGGAAGTGGGTTGTAGTGGCCCACCTCGTAGATAAGTAGGAAGTTAAGAAGCTGTCCTTAGTGTGGGCAGCTGTATGGTAACTAAATAAGCCAAAGTGGCTAAAACGCTCTCCAGGGAAGTCCTGGGGGATGAGCGCAGTCCTAATTGGGGTGTTGGGTAGACGGAACTAGAGAGCAAGCTCCCGGCTCCCTCGCCCCGCCACCGGCCAGACATAAAGCTATAAGTATTTACGGCAAGGTAATTATACAACAACATAGAAAGAGCCGAGAAGTCTGATTAGTTCAAACAACCTGTGATGGAACATTAGCATTCAGTACTCAAGACTCATTTCAAACAGAAAATATCAAAAAAAGAGAAATAGAAAAAAAAAAAGTACAAAATATACGATACAAACTAAGAGCCAATACATAGAGAAAAGTGCAAGGTAAACAGGGTTTAACAGTATCCCAGGTTGGTGCCACCCTAGCCCGCCTTTATGTGCGCCCCCCATCATAACATACCATCCCCGGGTTAGGAGGCCGAGTAACTCCCCATCGCCAGGTAAGCTGGGCGGTAAACCCTGGGTGGTCTTTCATACCCGTTATTACAACAGTAGTGGTGTCAGTATCAGGACCCGTGTCAGTGTCATCGCCGGTTTCAATTCCGGTGGCGGATTCCCCTCCATCATAAACCCCAACTCCCCGACTGTCCCGCCTCCCGCCTGTCCGCATCCCCCCCTCCTGGGTAAACAAAATAGAAATGAGAATAAACCAAGGGAAGAACACAATAGGCAGGGGGGTTGATCAGCCAGCAGGGGGGGATCACCCGTCATAGCGGGGTACATCCCCGTCCTGGGGGGGCAAAAAGTACACGGTGGGAGACACAGGAATATACATCAGCTCCCTCATGTCCCTCGGGGGTAGTCCAACACCCCTTTGTTCAGTCCATGGGGGGGGGGGGGCAAATCAGGGATGTCTCCACATGGCGGCTCCATTTCTCCACAAGCACAGGGGGGGGGGAGGGGCCCAAAACCATCCCTCCCGCCTCCCCTCTAAACAATCGTCTTGCCGTGAGCGGGGTTCCAGTTCCCAGGGCCTCTCTCTCAGGTATGAATCTCAGGATGGTGGGGCAGAGGCCCACAGGGGGGGGGGGCAAGCGAGTAGAAGGCATCCGGGGAACAATGATTCTGGGGTCGGCGAAATGGCCTGTCACAGAGGGCCCATAGCTATTGGTGGAGCTATCCATTTCTTCACAAGCCCCGTCAGGCTAGTACGGGGCCGGAGTGGATCGCTCAGGAGGAGCGGGTACCGTCACCAGCTGGGGGGGAACTGCAGCGGAGGGCCTGGTAAAGGTGGGGAGCCTTAGGAGCAGGGGGGAGAGTCATCCGGGGGGGGCCAGGGAAGCGGCACCAGGAGAAAGTGGCCAACGGCCTACTCACGTGCGTCCCCCGAGGCTTCTCTCTGCCTGCGTCTGCCTCTCTGTCGGCGGGGGGGGGAACCGGTCCCCGGATGGCGGAAATTCCCGATCTGCCTTGTGTCCGTGGGAGCAGCTGGAGCCAGTCAGGAACTGGCACCGGTTCCGCCGCCAGGAATTGGAAAAGCGCTGGGAGATCCGATGTCGCCCGCAGGGTGAAGGCACTCGTGTCCTTCCGGAACGTCACCGCGAACGGGTAACCCCATCTCTTTGTGCAGCTCTTCTGTTTCGCCACTTCCAGCAGGGGTCTCAGCAGGGCCCTCCGCTTCAGGGTCGCCCCTGAAAGGTCTGGCAGAATCTTGATCTGGGAGCCCGCTACTTCCAGGTCGCCGAAGTCCCAAGCCCGACGTAGTATGTCCTCTTTTTGCGTGTATCTGTGGAGGCGGCACACCACATCTCGCGGCCTATCAGGGTCTGGGGATCTAGGGCCCAGCGCTCTATGCGCCCTGTCGATTAGAATGTCTGCCTGTGGGTCCTCCAGGATCGTTCGGAAGAGGTCTCTCACCAGCTCCCCGAGGTCTCCGGCTTCCGTGTCCTCCGGGATGCCACGGAGCCGAAGGTTATGGCGGCGGCTCCCGTCCTCGATGTCCTCCAGGTGGAGCTGGAGCATCACCGCCGCCTCCTGGTGCTGGTCGCGGGAACGTTCCAAGGCGAGGACCCGGCTTTCCAGCGATGCGACTGCCGACTCTCCCGAGGACACCCGATCGCCAATGCTTGAGATCTCACCCCTCACCTCCTGGAATTTGCGGCGATGGGTCTCCTCTAAGCGGAGGATCAGGGATTCGATGTCCGTTCGGCGCTGTAGCCTTGGCTCCGGGGGAGATCTCCTGAAGTAGGTGAAAATAGCGTTGGATTTCTCCCGATTTTTTGCCTGAGGGTGTCCCCTTCGTGACTGCTCTAGTCTTGTACTTTTTGCTCGAGTTCATGCTGAATTTGCACTCGATTTGGCCGTCTAGCGGGGTCCGGGGCCGGGAGCTCTGCAAAAGCACAACCTAACTCGGCCATGTCCAGACCACGCCCCATTGCAGAGCATTTTTGCCGAGAAAAATGGTTGTGTGTATGTTTTTCGTCGAGAAATCGTGGATCTCGGGCTGGTTTATGACGAGAAACACGTTCCTGTGTATGCTTAGAAACCCGCGCATGCTCAGAATAAAGTAGGAGACGGGAGCGCACCTTCGGTAAAAGAAGCGTTCGTAATGGAGATAGCACATTTGTCACGCTGTAACAGACTGAAAAGCGCGAATTGTCTCTTACCAAACTTTTACTAACACGGGGTAACACGAGATTAGCAAAAGTAGCCCCAAGGGTGACGCCAGTGGAATCAAACTTCCTCTTTATAGTGCCGTCGTACGTGTTGTACGTCACCGCGTTTGAGAACGACAAGATTTTGTCTTGACAGTGTGTACACAAAGAAAGCTTGACAAGATTCTCGACCAAGCCTGACAAGGAACTTGTCGAGGAAAACAACGTTTCTTTTACGACGAGATTCTCTGTCGTGTGTACGAGGCCTCATGCAAATAGACACACATATAAAATGTATTGGCCTTTTTGTCTTATAGTTTGCTGTACAGTAATGTAATTATTCATTTTCCTTTTGGAGCATACTTCAAGTACTTTATGTTTCAGTCGGCCATTATCTGATTTTCTTTTTGGCAGAGCCGAGACATTATTACTTATCCACTCAGTCTTTCAGCTGGTGCTACACATGAATGGTTTCAGATGACTTATAATCCATTGCAATGAGAAACTTTATATTCCTTGAGCAGCAGAACAGTTCAATATCACATTTACAAAAAGCTTGATCTTCAGGAAGTATTGTCGGCTCTCCATTGACAGTTTAACAAAAAAAAACACCCACCATTTCAGGTGAAAAGCATTAATTCATGACTTTTGTTTTCTAGTTTTCCAGTATTCATTTCAATTCACAGAAGGCTGCTGTAGCCGCAGGTGTTTCTTTGCCTTGAGTATTTATTTTAGAGAGCACTGAAAGTTAAAGCGGAGTTCTGCCCAAAAGTAACTCCTCGCCCCCTTACATGCCACATTTGGCATGCAATTTTTTTGGGTTGGAGCGGGTACGAAGTTTTGGTGGGTACCCAGTTCCCACTTCTGCTCTTGCAGCCTAGATGACTTCTCCTCTCCCCCTCACTCCTTGCAATCTTCTGGGACACGCCACAGGTCCCAGACGCATGCGCAGTGCGCAAGCTCTCACAGCTGGGTGCCCACAGTTGCAATGCCGGTGCCGCAAAGAGGAGAGGAAGAGGAGCGAGGATTCGGGTGGCCGCATCGCTGGACTGCGGGACAGGTGAGTGTCTGTTTATTAAAAGTCAGCAGCTACACTTTTAGTAGCTGCTTACTTTTAAAAAACTTAAAGGGGTTGTAAAGGTTCGTCTTTTATTTTCTAAATTGGTTTCTTTAAGCTAGTGCATTGTTGGTTCACTTACCTTTTCCTTTGATTTCCCTTCAAAATGTTTTTTTTCTTTGTTTGAATTTTTCACTTCCTGGTTCTCCTCAGTAAGCTTTCCACCATCATCCGAGCGGTGGAAAGTCATTTACAACAACTTACTGAACACCTTACTAAGGAGGAACAGGAAGTGAGAAATTCAGACAAAGAAAACAAAGAAAAAAACATTTAGAAGGGAAATGGAAGGAAAAAGTAAGAGAACCAACAATGCACTAGCTTAAAGTAACCTATTTAGAAAATAAAAAAACAAACCTTTACAACCCCTTTAAAAACAAGTGGAACTCTGCTTTAACTTTACTGGTAATTTATTTTCTAACAATCCTTTACGACATCATTATTGAGGGTATTGTTTCTACCCGTCAATTTTGAAACAGATCAGATTTGAGTTACTGCTGTATGTTTTTTTTTTTTTACAGAATAAAGTTGCTTCCTTCATAGTGTCTTTGGGAATATGGCACAGAGGAAAAAAATGTCATGCATCGGGATATTTTGGCCATTACACCACAGAGTCACAGGATGCATTTCAAAGGAAGGAATCTGGAAACATTTCTGTAACGATCACCACCGTTTACGATCTTCCATTAACCCAAGACAGCTTATACGACAGTCCGACAATCCATTTAGACACTTCCATTCCCCAGAATAACGAGACTCATCTCTGTTCTCTAGTTTCAAAATGTATAAATGAACAAATGCTTTAATGGTTAGCTCTCTTATATACAGTACAAACATGTTACAGTTAATCAAAGGAACAAATAAACTCTCCACCCCCTAACATCACACAACAGGGCTTCAATCACATTCTCTTAGATAATGACATTCAGTTGAGGTAATTATCCTGATCATCAATGGGCTCTTCACACCATACAGTGTCATTAGCATCACACAATGGAATGTCTTTCAGGAGCCAGCCTCAATTAACACCTCAACAGCCTATGTTACACAGAGGAATGAGTCACTATTGACCAGTATTGTCACAATAAGCCTACAACTTGTAATATCTCAAGACATCCTGCAATACATGATTTATCAGTAATGTCCCATCTCATGTAACTTGATATCATTTCTCACTCACCCTATGCCCCTATCGGACATAGGGTGAACCTAGACCCAAGAGTCATCAGTGACGCTGGCACAGGCGTACACCCCATCCTTCAAAAGTCTTTGGGTGTCACGGGTCATTCCGTTACAATGTCTAAGTTCTAAACCTATTCTGAGGCATTTGTATTAGGAAGAGAGAGAGAGAGGAGACAATGAGATGGAAGCATAAAGGGAATATAGGGGAGGGAAAAAGGGAGACAGGAGTGTGTAACTGGAACAGGAGAGCAGAACCCCTGCTATTATCCACAATAAGATCATTCAGGAGATAAGGGCATGGAAGCTTAAAAAAAAAACATGAAAATGTTTCAGATTGTCGATAAGGCAATATAAGTATATTACCCACTATGATATTATACCATCAGTTCTTCTAGGCATTGCAAATGGGCCAGTTTAGAGTTGTTTTCCAGTGTCTTGAAATTACATTCCTGGTGGGCAAAAGGAAAAATCATAATTAGGTCCTTTTTAGCAACGGAGATAGAGCCTAGGAGTATCGAAAGTAAAACAAAAGCAGGAGATGCATGTGCCCATATGAGGGTTATAAGTTTGAAAGACTCAGAACCAAAAGTAGTGTGTAAGGGAAAAGGCCCACCATATGCAACATGGTTCCCGGCTCAGGCCTCGTACACAAGACCGAGTAACTCGTCGTAAAAGAAACATCGTTGTCCTCGACGAGTTCCTTGTCAGGCTTGTCGAGAATCTTGTCAGGCTTTCTTTGCGTACACACTGTCAAGACTCGTTCTCAAACACGGTGACGTTCAACACGTACGACGGCACTATAAAGGGGAAGTTCTATTCCACTGGCACAACCCTTGGGGCTGCTTTTGTTAATCTCGTGTTACTGCGTGTTAGGTAAAAGTTTGGTGTGAGACGATTCGTGCTTTTCAGTCTGTTACAGCGTGACGAATGTGCTATCTCCATTACGAACGCTACTTTTACCGAAGGTGCGCTCCTGTCTCATACTTTATTTTGAGCATGCGCGGGTTTCTAAGCATACACACGAACGTGTTTCTCGTCGTAAATCAGCCCGGGGGGAGATCCAACAACAGTTTTCTCAACAAAAAACATACACATGACCATTTTCCTCGGAAAAAAAAGCTCTGCCACCAAGTTTCTTGATGGATTTTGTTGAGGAAAACGGTCGTGTGTATGAGGCCTCACTTCGACATCTCCAGCAATGTCTCAATACAGATGAGAAAATCCTGTGGACTGTAACGGTAGCAGTACCAATACACAAGAATTGTATAGCTTTTCTCTTGATCTGCAGATGAAACACTGGTCTTATTAGTCATAATGAACACCTTTTGTATATCTGCATTCAATCAAGGTCCTTTTCCAATGCTGAAATAAAGGAGGGCGCGTGGGGAAATGCATGAGCAAGCAAGACAGTATGAAGGTGTGAGATGAGGTTTGGGTTTGTCCTTCTGTATGCATAGTGCCTTGAAGGGCATCAGCCATCAGTTTTCTGCTCAAAGTTGTTTTTTGCCCTGTCTGAATTTTGTTTTTTAAGTCAGCTGCTGACTTTTAATAAAAGGACACTCACCTGTCCAGGGGTCCAGTGCCATCTTCACCCGGGTCAGCTCTTTTCCAGTCTTTCGATCCCTGACGCTGGCTGGTTTACTGTAGGCAGCCAGCTGTGACTCTGCAATGCACCCTGTGACTTTGTGATGTAATGCCCACTGCATATGCGCAAGCTTCACTGCGCTTTGTGAATAATCCCACAGTTTTCAGGGACTTGTGACATGTCCCAGAAGGCTGCTAGCAAGGAGGAAAATCCACCACGGCGATCTGACTGGAAGTGGGAGCAGGTACCTTTCAAAACCAGGTACTTACTCCCCCCCCCCAAAAAAAGGGTGAAGTTCCGTGCTTTAACTATCTCACTACTGGGCACTTTTACCCCCTTCCTGCCCAGGCCAATTTTCAGCTGTCACACTTTGAATGACAAATGCGCAGTCATGCTACACTGTACCCATATGACATTTTTATCATTTTTTTTTTCCACAAAAGTAGAGCTTTCTTTTGGTGGTATTTAATCACCACTAGGTTTTGTATGTTGTGCTAAATAAATTAAAAAGTTAGGAAAAAAATAGTTTTTCTTTGTTTCTGTTATAAAATTTCATAAAATAAATAATCTTTTTTGTCACTTTTTTTGTGGAAGGTGATCAGGATTTTTTTTACACACTATGGTTGCTCACATAAGTGAATTTCACTGCTATAAAAAAAATGTTTTATTGAATAAAATAGATTCATTCAGTGTGTATTTTTGTGATTAGCTGTGATCTAATCACATGGTACAAATGGGCTATGATTATTATATATTAGCCAGTGCAGAAAAATTTCAGTCACCACATTATGTGTGAATAAGACCTCACCGTTATTTCCCACACTTTCTGTCCCAGTGACAGTGGTTACGTGGACAATCTCCCCAGTAAGGGCACAGACAGTCAGGGTCTACCCTAGGTGCAATGGTTTACTATAGGGATGGGGCACCCTCCTTCTGTTACATGGCTGACAGGAGTAGTGACAGCAGCAGTGGTTTTGACAAGCGAGTGACTGCTGAGTGAAGGTTCCCCTAAGTTTGCACATCATGAACAGGGAGCAAAGTTTGCCCTGGGCACTGGGTCTGTTTTCATTGGACAAACCAATCGTGTGTGGGCCCCATCGGTTTGTTTTCTAGCGGTGAAAGAAAATAGAACATGATTTAAAAATGTCCTATTGATAAAAAACAATAGAAAAAAACGATCGTCTGTGCGGAACTCCATCGGTCAAAAATGCACGCATGCTCAGAATCAAGTCGGCGCATGCTCTGAAGCATTGAACTTCTTTTTTCTCAGCACGCCGTAGTGATGGTGTGTAGGCAAGACTGTCAGCTTCATCGGATATCCGATGAAAAAATCCATCGGATTAGATTCCACCAGATATCCGATCGAGTGTACAGGGCTTTACTGTTGTGCACTTTACCTGCAATATTTATGCTATAAATTTTATTTTATTCTTAAATTAAAAGTAAGCCCTGCTTTCTGTAATTTTGACAAGCCCATAGAACAACTATTAGTAATGCACTCCACAAATCTGGCTTTTCTGGAAGAGTGGCAAGAAGAAAACTATTGTTGAAAGAAAGCCATAAGAAGTCCCGTTTGCAGTTTGTGAGAAGTCATGTGGGGGACACAGAAGGTGCTCTGGTCAGGTGAGACCAAAATGAAACTTTTTGGCTAAAAGCAAAACGCTATGTGTGGCGGAAAACTAACACTGCACATCACCCTGAACACACCATCCCCACCGTGAAACATGGTGGTGGCAGCATCATGTTGTGGGGATGCTTTTCTTCAGCAGGGACAGGGAAGCTGGTCAGAGTTGATGGGAAGATGGATGGAGCCAAATACAGGTCAATCTTAGAAGAAAACCTGTGAGGCCTTGTACACACAATCAGTCCAAACTGATGAAAATGGACTGAAGTTCAGTTTCATCGGTTCACAGACTGATGGTCTGATGTCCATACACACCCTCAGTTCAAAAACCGATCGTGTCAGAACGCGGTGACGTAAAACACAACGACGTGCAGAATAAAATGAAGTTCAATGCTTCCAAGCATGCGTCGACTTGATTCTGAGCATGCGCGGGTTTTGAACCGATGCTTTTGCATACTAACCATCGGTTTTGACCGATCGGTAGGCGTCCATCGGTCCGATTTTAAAGCAAGTTCTAAATTTTTGGACTGAAGGACAACAGACTGATGGGGCGTACACACGGTCGATTTGGACCGATGAAACTAAACTTTAGTCCGTTTTCATCGGTTTGGACTGATCGTGTGTACGCGGCCTTAGAGTCTGCAAAAGACTTGAGACTGAGGAGGAGGTTCATCTTCCAGCAAGACAACTGCCCTAAACATACAGCCAGAGCTACAATGGAATGGTTTAGATCAAAGCATATTAATGTGTTAGAATGACCCAGTCAAAGTTCAGTCCTATATCCAATGGAGAATCTGCTCACAGATGCTCTCCATCCAATCTGACAGAGCTTGAGCAATTTTGCAAAGATGTCAATCTCTAGATGTGCAAAGCTGGTAGAGACATCCCCAAAAAAGACTTGCAGCTATAATAGCTGTGAAAGGCGGTTCTACAAAGTATTGACTCCAAGGGGCTGAATACAAATTCACACTTTTCATATATTTATTTGTAAAACATTTTGACAACCATTAATCCTTTTCCTTACACTTCACAATTATGTGCCACTTTGTGTTGGTCTATCACATAAAATCCAAATAAAATACATTTACATTTTTGGTTGTAACATGGCAGAATGTGGAAAATGTCAAGGGGTATGAATACTTTTTCAAGGCACTGTAAGGCATTATAGACACATTTCATTCTGTGGCTTATCTATGCAGCTACTTGGTGAGTTCATAATTCAAGGCACCATTTTCATTAAGAGAAGAGAGCAGTGCTTTGGCCATCTTTTGGCAAAGAGGGGAAATGCAGTCTGCTTGTTATTCTGCAGGAATTACATCATAGCCTAATTTCTAAATTTAGCACAAGCTCACAGCAGTAAAAATAAAAAGGTCAGTCTGAGAAGGATGCCAGCTTTTATAACCGATTGCACATTTGAAAAAAATGACGTAGCTCCTAGGATTCTGTGTTTAGGTCATGAAAAGAATGATATATTCATGAATGCGTTATATTTTTCTTCAAATGGAAAAAAGCTATTAAAACCTACATGCATTGGATAACGTTGCAGGAATAAAACAGATATATTACATTACATTAAATATTACATTCATAATTAACTGTAAACCAATAATCCTGTGCTGACTCTATATCTGTGACCAGCCCCCAAACCACCCCAAAAAATATCTATAAAGATAATGGAATAAAATGAAAATCAAACTGACAGCGTATGAACTACTTATCACACATTAAACAATAAGTAAATAGTAATCACAACAAATTATGTGTCGATTAATAATGAACGTATTAATAAAAATTCAATTGGCTTCTAGCTGTTGATTTCAATTAGTGAATAGAAAAAAAACAGATACATCAGTGTTAATTAAATGTTTATTTTTTTTTTTATCAATTCTTTATTTTATTTGTTTTTTTTTAATACATGCATCATCATCTGTTTTTATACATCAAATCCAAAACGGTGAAGCAGAAGAACAAGAACAGCTTGGGGTGTAAGTATAACATATTTATCTAGGTATCTCATGTTACATCTTATTCTTATTGCTTTATGTGATAATGGCGCATCGTCCTAATTGTCCCTTCCTCCCTCCCTAAGCATTCCCCCCGTATTCCATCCCTGACCCACCCACCTCGAAAGAAAAAAAAAAAAAAAAAAAAAAACACCCACCCCTGTCTCTCTCGTCTTCCAAGTCCTCCCTATTCGCTGTTCATCCTCAGGGGTTCTGCTCCCTGTATCTGATATATGGTGTCCACACCTGTCTATATCTCTCCTCTTGCTCTCTCATTCCCATTGTCAAGTATTCCATCTGCTGAATTTCCGTTATTCTACTCAGCCATTGTTGTCTTGTCGGTGGTATTATGCTTTTCCATAGAGTTGGTATACAGGCCCTTGCAGCTGTTATTAAATGTCTGAGCAGGGAGTTTTTATATTTTGCTATGGAAATTGGGAGGTCATTTAGCAGGAGCGCTGCCGGGTTATCTGTCAAATCTACTTCAGTGATTTCTTTTAGAGTATCAATTACTACTTCCCAGAACTCTTTCAATTTAGCGCATTCCCAGAATAGGTGTATCATGGTTCCCCTCCTTTCCCCACATCGCCAACACTGGTCTGAGACTTGTGGGAATATCCGCTTTAGTACCACTGGGGTCCTGTACCATCTAGTTAAAATTTTATATCCGCTCTCTTGGTATCTGGTAGCTATCGAGGCTTTATGTGTGAACCTAAAGAGTTTTGTTTTCTGTGTATCAGAGAATGTAATTCCCAACTCTCTTTCCCACGCTTGTATAAATGTAAAATCTTGCGGGCTCTCTGATTCCACTAGAAGACTATACATTGATGATAGCCCATGTTCTACTGCTTCACCCTTACAACAAATTTCCTCAAATTCTGATAGTCCTCGTGTCGCTTCTCCTTGTATTTTCATGGCTCGTATAGCAGCTTTTAGTTGCATTTGTCTCATTGGGTCCAGTGTCCTCCTCAGTGTCTCTTCGCTGTCTCCTCCCTCCATTCCCTGACTACTACTCGCGAAGTGGATAAGTCTACTCAGTCCCTGTCGTCTTAAGTTATTAAAGTGCAGGTCCGTAAGGCCTAATTCAAACCTGGGGTTTCCCAGGACTGGGGTCAAGGGGCTTGGAGCTTTTGAAATTTTAGTTTTCCTGAATACCCTTTGCATAGTTCTTATCGTAGCTCCTACTGTGGGGTGTTTCTTTACCTCTTGTGGGATATCCGTATCCGAGATCCACGCCATGCCCTCCAGAGGGATGTTAGTTATTTTTTGTTCTATATGTATCCATAATTTTTCCCTTTGATGTATACACCATTCTACCACCCGGGCCAAGTGGGAGGCATCGTAATAGATCATTGGGTCCGGAAATCCCACTCCTCCCTTCTCTTTTGGTAAGGTCAAAATTTCCCTCCTTATTCTCGTTGATTTTCCTGCCCATATAAACTTCCCAAATCTAGATCTCAGGTCTCTTAGAAATCCAAGGGGAATCTTTACCGGTAGGGTCTGGAACAAATAGAGTAATTTAGGCATTACGTTCATTTTAATAATATTGATTCTCCCGAACCATGTAAAGATCCCCTTGTCCCATCTTTTAAAGTCGGCCTTGAACAGTCTCACCAGTGGTAGAAAGTTCAGTTCGAATATCCTGTTTAAGTTTTTTGGTATCTTGGTTCCTAGGTAGCATATGTGAGAGTCTGTCCACTTAAAGGGGAAATTTGCCGCCAATAACTGCTGTTTATTTTTATTAACCTCTACCCCCATCGCCTCTGATTTGTTATAGTTCACTTTAAAATTGGACAGATCTCCATATTCCTTTATTTCTCTTAACAATACAGGGAGAGATATCTCCGGGGTCGTCAGCGAGAACAACAGGTCGTCTGCAAATGCTGCAAGCTTGTACTCGTCTCCTCTTATCTGGATACCTCTAATGTCTGAATTTGCTCTTATAGTTCTCAAGAATGGTTCAAGGGCAAGAGTGAAGATAAACGGTGAGAGCGGACATCCTTGTCTCGTTCCATTCCTTATAGAAAAAGGAGCTGACATTGCTTCGTTTACCTTCACTCTTGCCGTCGGGCACGAGTACAAGCTTGCGATCCATTTTTGCATCCCTTCCCCCAGACCTATATGTTGTAGGGTAGCTTTCAAAAATCTCCAGTCTACTCTATCGAAAGCTTTCTCTGCATCGGTCGAGATTAGTATTAATGGGTTTTGGTAGAGTTGGGATAAGTATATAGTGCTTAATACTCTTTGTGTGTTTTCCCTTCCTTCTCTGCCAGGAGTAAATCCTACTTGGTCAGGATGTATTAAGGCGGGTATATGGCTCATCAGTCTGTTAGCAAGAATTTTAGAAAAAATCTTCAGATCTACATTTAGTAACGAAATAGGTCTATAGCTGGCACATTCCGCAGGGTCTTTCCCCTCTTTAGGGATCACTGCTATGTGTGCCATTAAGGTATCTCTTAACATTGGCTGTCCTTCTCTTATAGAGTTGAACGCAGTCAGAAATTTTGGTGTCAGTCTATTGTAGAAGGTTTTATAGTAGAGTAGGGTATATCCATCCGGTCCTGGGGATTTACCTAATTTCATTGCTTTTATCGCTTCTTGTAGTTCCTCAGCTGTAATCGGGTCTTCCAAAATCTCGGTGCTTTCTTCTGAAATTTTGGGCATCCCAGAGTTTTTTATGTATTCCTTTATTCGTTCTTCCCTTCCCTGATTGCTCTCTGTAGCTGGGTGTCTCTCTATTTGATATAGTTTACTGTAGTATTCTCTAAAAGCTTCTGCTATTAATTGTGAGGAACTTACTAAGGTGTCTCCCTGGGTCTTTATTTTTTCAATATGATTTTTTGCTCTCGTCTCTCTTAATGCATTAGCCAGCATCCTGCTTGGTTTATTCCCGTGTTCATAGTACGCCCGTCGACAACGAGTTAATTTAGCTTTTGCTTTGTCCATTAGTAACAAATTCAATTTGTCTCTTAGGCTCGTTAACCTTTCCTCAATGTGTGCTCTTTGCACTTTTTTATGCTCGTTCTCTAGATCACGTATTTCCCCAAGTAGGCTGTCCAGTTTTGCATTGAGAGAGCGTTTCCGGTGTGCCCCCAAGGAGATTAACAACCCCCTTATGTAGCACTTATGTGCTTCCCATTTGCATAGCGGCGTCGTATCGTCGGAATCATTTATTGAAAAAAAGGCTTCTAGTTCCTGGTCTATCTGGTTTATGTATTCTGGGTCTGTAATCAACATTTCATTGAGTTTCCAGTTCCACTCCCTCGGGCCTGTCTCTCCCCACTCTATGGAACAGTTCACTGATGAGTGATCTGATATTGTGAATGAACCCATTGATGCTTCTCTTAAATTTAACAATATATTTTGACCCACAAATATGTAGTCGATTCTTGTATAGGTTTTATGTTTTGCCGAATAGAAGCTGTAGTCCCTTTCATGTACATGTAAGGTCCTCCAGGTATCTACTAACTGAAGTTCTTGTAGCATTTTCCTTGTTTTACGCAATTTTATGTTAGATATATGGTAGGATCCCTTGGAAGAATCTAAGCTGGGTTCTAATACCATATTGAGGTCCCCCCCCCAAAATTAGCACCCCTTCTTTATTTTGATGTACCAACTCCAGGTACTTCTCAAGCGCTGAGACTGGGTCCTCATTTGGGAGGTATACATTCACTAAGGTAACTTTTTGTTGATACAGCCTCCCCTTTACTAAAAGGAATCATCCTTCATCATCAGTTATCACTTTGGACTCCTTCCATACTAGTCCTTTGGCGAGTAAAATTGACACTCCGTTTGCCTTTGAGGACTGAGAGGCCCCATGGTACACCTCTGGGAATCTTTGGTTCTTTAATTTTGGGATTCTGTTTTTTTTAAAGTGTGTTTCTTGTAGGAAAATTATTTGTGAATTAGATCTCCCCAATTCCATTAATGTTTTAGTTCTTTTTTCTGGGGTATTTAGGCCCTTAACGTTGTAAGTAGTAATATTTATTCTATTCATTTTTAGTAGTCAACAAGGAGCGTTGGAAGACGAGAGAGACCCCTCTCACCCCCCGAAAAAAAAAAAAAAAGGAGGGAACCCCCCCCCCCCCGTATCCTGAGGTCTTGTCCACCGTCCGAGACCTCAGGTAATCGCTATACTCCCCTGTTGCGACTGACACCAACCTTGGTTGTGTAGTCCCACTGGGTGAGGAAAAAAAAAAAAAAAGAACCCCAAGTGTTTGAGCGTCTCCGACTTCCCTCCACTTGGAGGAGAGGCGCTCTGGTGGGGGTAAGTGTAAGAGTATTTGCGGAGAGTCTTCGCTTAAGCATTAGTCCCGGTGCACCCTTCTCTCACTCATTTTACATTGGTCATGCCCCTCTACTCCAGGAGGACCCCTATATGTCGCCTCCCATCCATCCCCCCATTGGAATGGCTGTGAGGCGACACCTCCCCCTGGCCCTCCCGGCTTTGGCGTCCGGCTATATCAGTACATTGGAGCCGTACATCAATCCCGTCACACATATAGAAATAAAAAAAAAAAAAAAAATCTAGTCTCTCAGTAGGGACACCCAGGAGGTCTCCCCCCCTCTCATCTCTTGCGCACCGCAGTTTATCGTGTACATCTTCCTGTATGTTTGTTTATTTAGCCCACTTATCTTCCCGGTATTATTCCCCTCCTCTAGGTTGTCCAATAATTAACCCTTAGTTATAATATCTCACTATTGATAGCCCTTACTTCCCAATTAAATGTTTATTGATGTCAGTAATAGTAAATGTACATGCAGGTTATTTACCTGGTTATGCAGAGTGGCGCTACTGAAATTTAAAACTCCAGCAACTTCAGTTCCCAGAACTACACTTGGGTTGTGCCCAGGATTGGGCAGTGTTTACATTTTGCAATTCTATCAACAGTTTTTGAGATGTGCTGGGCCCTGCCATAGAGAATCATTACATTTTCCACCTCCAGGTTAGCGCATTTGTGCCAAGGACAGCTATACGGAGAGATGGCCACAACCCATCTCCAGCTCAATGCATGCCCGTAGGATAGGCAATATTTTCTATGGATAAACATGGCATACTTGAGACCTTTCAGACAATCACAAAACACTGCCCTGAATTGGTAGGCTTTGGTAATGAAAAGGGGGATTACTCTTCAGCTATGGTTTATCAATTGTACAGGATGCCAGTGATGTGTCCTGAACGGGAAGTATGTTGCGTCCCCATTATTTGGGTTGTGGTCCCTTTTAAGGTGGACAATCAGACACTTTTTGAGTACTTGAAGGTTCTCTCCCATGCAGGGTGAGGTGTTTCTAGGGTAGTTCAGTTGGAAAGTAGAGCACTGATTGGCAGTTCTCTCAGGACTGTCAAGTCCTAATTTAGGACCTGAAATTTGGAGACTTGGAGAGGATAGGAAAGAGCCTCCAAACCCTGATTACAGGGACTTTGGTCTCAAAAAGGTTACCCCCACCTGCCTGGACAGTGGAGTGGTTCACAGCTTTGATAAAATGTGTAATGTCTAATGCCCTGTACACACGTACAGGTTTCCCGGCAGACTTTTTACCGCCGGGAAACCCGAGGGGAAAGCTGAGAACCGGCTTGGCAGTTTTTTCCCCCCACACACGGCCGGTTTTCCTGGCACGAAAACTGCCATGAGAGCTTTGGCTGGGAAACCCGGCCGTGTGCATGCTCCACCGTAGTGTTTCCCATAGGACAACTGCTGGGAAAAAGACCACCGGGAATCACGGCAGGAAAAAAGAGAACATGTTCTAATTTTTCCCGCCGGGCTTCCGGGCAGTTTTCCTGGAGCATGGAGCATACACATGGCCAGTTTTCCCTACCAAAAGCTGTCATGGCAGTTTTCCCGATGGGAAAACTGGTCGTGTGTACGAAGCAAAATACTGTTTTTCTGAGTTTCTGCAGCTGCAGATCCCAGGCTCCCCATATTACACAATGCATTGATAAAGTAGGGTGAATTTCTCAAATGGCATCACCCACAGCAATAAAAACCCGACAGACTTTATATACCTTTCTTGCTCTGTCCAAAACATTAAAGAGGTTGTAAAGGGAAAATATTTTTTTCCCTAATGCATTCTCTGCATTAAGGTAAATACATTTTCTGTGTTCATCTCCCCCGAGCCCCCTAAATACTTATACGAACCTGAACTCAATTAACAGCTGTGCCAAAGAGATGCGTCGCTCTCTTCTCTTTCTCTCCTCACTGGATATGGAGGCAGCAGAGGGAGCCATTGGCTTCTGCTGCTGTCAATCACAGCCTGTGATGAGAGAGCAGGGGCAGGGCCAAGCCTTGCTGTGTATGTTAATAGACACAGACAGCCAGGCTCAGAATCGAGCCAGCAAGAGTGACCCCATAGCAAGCGGCTTACTATAAGTGCACTCAGAAGGGGGAGAGCCAGGAGCACCAGTGGAGGACCCCAGAAGAGGAGGATTGGGGCTAATCTGTGCAAAACCTTTGTACGGAGCAGATAAGTATGATACCTAATGGGTATATAGATCGTCTTTATATTTGCCAACACCCATGCATGTTGGCAGTTATTTGTAATTTGTAATTTGTAATTAGCGATGCGTACTGCGGGAGCGTGCCCACGGTCCCGAACCTTGATATTTGCCAGCGGCCCTCGATCTTGACACGGAGCGGCAGAACGGGGAGATGTCTATGTAAACAAGGCATTTGCCTGTTCTGCCTAGAAAACATGATAGGGACCTACTGCTCCCTGTCATTGGGAGCAGTGATCTCTGTCATTTTGTAGTGAACCCATCCCCTCTACAGTTAGAACACCTCCCTAGGTCACACTTAACCCCCTTGATCTCCCCCTTTCCTGCCAGTGTCATTTATGCAGTAATCAATGGCTATTTGTAGCTCCGATCGCTGTATAAATGACAATGGTCCCAAAATAGTGTCAAAAGTGTCTGATGTGTATTTAAAAATCGCAGACCCCACCATTACTAGTAAAAAAAGGAACTAAAAAATGCCATAAATCTATCCTCTATTTTGTAGAAACGATGGGCTAGATTCAGGTAGGAGCGGCGTAATTGTGAACTTGCGTATGCTATTTACATTACGCCGCCGCAACTTTTACAGGCAAGTGCTGTCTTCTCAAAGCACTTGCTCCATAAGTTGCGGCGGCGTAGCGTAAATAGGCCGGCGTAATGCAAAATGGGAAGGTAGGGGGCGTCTTCTATTTAAATTAAGCGCGCCCCTGCGCCAAACGAGCTGCGCATGCGCCGGCTGGGAACGTAGCCCAGTGCGCATGCTCCAAATCACCACGCAAATAGTCAATGAAAATGACGTGACCGTCACTTACGCAAAGCCCTATTCGCGAACGTTTTATGCAAACGACGTAAACAACAGGAAAAAATATGCCGACACGCCATCCATACTTAACATTGGCTGCGCCTCATATAGCAGGGGTAACATTACGTGGAGTTACACTTACGCAAACAACGTAAAAAAATGCGTGCGTACGTTCGAGAAACGGCATATCTATCTTATTTGCATATTCAACGCGTAAATCGACAGGAACGCCACCTAGCGGCCAGCGTAAAAATGCAACTTAGATACAACGGCGTAAGTCTCTCGGATCTATGCGTAACTGCTTCTATGAATCAGTCGCATAATATATTTTTCTGGGATATTTAATAATAAGTAAAAACGATTCCTTTTTTCAAAATTGTCGCTCTCTTTTTTTTGTTTATAGTGCAAAAAATAAAAACCGCAGAGGTGATCACATACCACCAAAAGAAAACTCTATTTGTGGGAAAAAAAGGATGTTGATTTTGTTTGGGTACAACGTCGCACGACCATGCAATTGTCAGCTAAAGCGGCGTAGTACAGAATCGCAAAAAAAAATAAAAAATGCTCTGGTCGGAAGGGGGTAAATCCTTCCAGAGCTAAAGTGGTTAAAGTGTCAGTAAGCAAAAAAAAATAAAAAATTAATCCCTACAATATATTCTTTAGATCATTGTGTGCCTTTTTTTTGTTTAATAAATAGATTTTTGATAAGAATTGCCTGTTGATCCTGCCATTGTCTTACTCTTGCTGTAGGATAATTTTTTTGCAGCGTTGCCCCTGCTTGTGCACAATGCACATGCACAAACAACACAAGTCTACAGCTTAATTGTTTTTTTCAGATCCAAATGGCTTGGCAGTGGACAGAATCAGTCTGCCCTCCTGTAAATGGCAATTAAAGGAGGAGCTACTGTTACCACTCTTAGCCACCAATCAGACTGCAGTGATTGTGGGTACAATTTATGACAGGGCAGACTGCTATTGCCAACTGCCCAAGCCATTTGGATAACACGTATGCGGTCGTGTGACCTAGGACTACAGAGTAGAATTAAGGGTGTTTGCTCTAGTGTACAATTTGATCTAGAAGTCCACTACCAGCCTAAATTTTGCATATTATATTTACAACCGTTTTACACGAGAGAATTTTTATTTTATTTAGGTCTTACCATGTAATTACACCAAAGGTTTACCTACCTTTTGCAAATAAACTTTAGGATTTTGTCTCTTTAAAGACTAAATTTAAATATGAACGTTAGTACCCAGCAGGGTGTGCAGTGCACATGTAAAGGAAATAGAAAATGATGTGGCTAGCTTACAAGATCTGAATTTTTTTTATTTTGCAAACAAAAAATACCAGGAGCTATATTACAGAAAGCAGTTAAGTTGTAAACCTACAGACTAACATGAATTCAAAAGCATTTACTACCAAAATACTTCCTTATGCTGCGTACACCCGATCGGAATTTCCGACTACAAATGTTCGATGTGAGCTTGTTGCTGGAAAATCCGACCGTGTGTATGCTCCATCGGACATTTGCTGTCGGAATTTTCGACAACAAATGTTTTAGAGCTGGTTCTCAATTTTTCCGACAACAAAAGTTCTTGTCGGAAATTCCGATTGTCTGTAGCCAATTCCGACGCACACAAATCCTACATATGCTCAGAATCAATTTGACGCATCCTCGGAATTACTGCATTTTTCTCAGCTCGCTGTAGTGTTGTACGTCAGCGCGTTCTTGACGTTCGGAATTTCCGACAAGATTTGTGTGACCGTGTGTATGCAAGACAAGTTTGAGCGAACAATCCGTCGGAAAAAAATCCACGGTTTTGATGTCGGAATGTCCGATCGTGTGTACGCAGCATTGGAAGTCTTATCAAAGAGTTTCTCCCAGGAGCTTTCCACTTGGCTCTCCTCTTCAGCTATCTATGGAGAAGCAGGAAACTGCTTGATGTTTCTTGAAGGCTCCATCCCACCCTGACTCCACTTCCTTCCATTGCTGTGCCCTGCCAGGAAAAAATGTGTAACCCTTCAGGAAAGATAGACGTGTGAGTGTTTATATACTGAATGCGAGAATGAAAATACAGAAAGAATCAGTATGTACTGTGTGAAATCTGAATGAGACTAATAAACTTGAATTGGCTGTTGCTCCTGCAGCACAGGCACATTTCATTCACGTGACGTCCATTGGACTAACGTGCAGAAGTAGGCAGCCCTAGGTTTTTAACATGACAGAGACCACAGCCATCAGAAGTGTAAATCAGCCAGGGAAACCTGGCATAAATATACATATACACAGCACTTGCCGAATATTATATGTATATTTATATTTTAGGGTTGTAGCACTTTGTGGACAGCTGCTGTAGGTTTATTCTACCAATTTTATGTCAGGTAGCGCAAGTATTTATGTTTTAATTGAAACCCTGGCATAGTTTACTGTATTAAGGGGACTATGGTGTGGGGATCAGGGAAAATTTAACAATTTGTGAATTTGTTCTTTAACCACTTCAATACCGGACACTTTTACCCCCTTCCTGCTAAGGCCATTTGTCAGCTTTTAGCGCTGTCACAATTTTAATGGCAATTGCGTGGTTGGGAAACACTGTACCCAAACTATATTTTTATCATTTTTTTCACACAAATAGAGCTTTTTTTCCAGTGCAGCTCAGTGCAGTATGAAAACTCCTCCTACAAGCTTTAAGCTGTAACTGGTAGAAGTCATACAGTACTGCTGATGAGAAAATGTATTTAGCAGTTTATATTTACTAAAATAATTGCATTTCCATGTTCCGTATACTGTGAGAGACCAGTTACTAAACCCAAGGTCCTGGGTTTAGTAACACTTTAATCACTGTTGCTAAATAAACAAAAAATAAAAAGAACGTTTCTAATATAACATTTTGCAAATAAATAATCTTTCTTCATAAATTTAGGCCAAAATGTATACTGCTACATTTCTTTGGTGAAAATAACCCAAATCAGTGTATATTGATTAGTCTGTAGGGAAGTTATAGAGTACACAAACTATGGTATATACAGTATATCTGAAAATCGATCAATCCTGATGTACTGACGGCCTATTTCATTTCTTGAGGCCTGAAAATGCCAGGACAGTAAAAAAAATCCCCCTTTTTTGAAAAGTAGACAGTCCAGGGCATTTAGTAAGAGGCATGGCAAGTTTCTTGAAGTTGTAATTTTGTGTCACAATTTATCGAAAAATGAAGAAATTAAGAAAGAAAAGTGTTTTTGTTTTTTTTTAAACTTATTTTACAAGCTGCCACCACTGCAGTACAGTGTCATCATGTAACTAGTGTGGAGGCGGTCAGGGACACTGACTGGCGACAGTATGTAAAAAAAAAAAGCCATGATTTTTTTTACACGTTATGACTGCTTATAAATGTGAACTTTACAGTAATAAGCAAACATTTTTTTTATGAATGAAAACTATTCATTCACTGTTCACTATTGTGATTAGTCACAGCTAATCACATGGTACAGGTGGGCTGTGATTGGCCCATGTGATCATTGTGACCAATCACAGAGCTCATCACAATAGTACAGCATGAATGGCTTGAAACAAAGCCCTTCATTATGTACAATTGCAATGTGATCTGCTGTGATTGGCCACAGTGATCACATGGCTCTGGCAGCAGGCCTATACAGTGATCTGTCATTAATTGTGTCCAGTGGACACAGCAGGTGCCTGAGCATGCCTGACATCCTACCAGGATGATAGAGCTCCTGCCCGGCTGTTATATTATATATAATATAGGCTGGACGTAAAAGGAGTTAAGATAGGCAATTTATTTTTATTTTGAATAGGGCAAGGGGGGTTATAACCCATGTCATTTTTTCCCCCATCTGCATCCCATTGGGGAGATTTACCTTTACTTCCTGTCTCGCAGCCCAAACAGAAAGTGAGAACAAAGCTATGCAAATTAAGGGAAACCCTTGGGGTGCCCCAGGTCACTAGAGTCACTATTGGAAGATTTACCCTATATTGCTTGTCTTAAAGCGGAGTTCCACCCAAAAATGGAACTTCCGCTTATCCCACTCCTCACCCCCTTACATGCCACATTTGGCATGTAATTTTTTTTGGGGGGGAGTGGGGGCTTCAGGAGGAGTGGGACTTCCTGTCCCACTGCCTCCTTACGCCGAGGGGCTGGTAAGGCGATTAAGCTTAATCGCCTTATTGCAGCCCCTCCCTGTAGGCGATGGCCTAGGACAGGTCCTAGGCCATCGCCTGTCCAATGGGACGGCGCAGCGGGGCCCGGCCGTGAAGCCGAAAGCTGTCACGGCTGGGTGCCCACAGTAGCAATGAGGATGCTGGCCGGGGAGGGGGGGGGGGGGCGGAGCGGAGCCCCGGCCAGCGCGTCGCTGGAACGCTGGAGCAGGTAGGTGAATGTTTATTAAAGGCCAGCAGTTACACTTTTTGTAGCTGCTGACTTTTAATAAACATAAAATTTGGCTGGAACACCCCTTTAAGGCTGCGTACACACGATGAAATCTGTCTGCTGGAAACGGTCTGCCAGACCGTCCCAGCAGACAGATTTGATCGTGTGTACGGGCGAGCCGACGGATTTGGTCAGCCGACAGATTTGAAAGCATGCTTTCAAATCTGTCGGCTGGGAACCCGTCCACCCGACATGTCTGCTGGTTAGTACGCTAACCAGCAGACATGTCTTCTCGCACACGCGCCGAATGGTTTTGACGCATTCGCGGAAGTGTTTTACTTCCTGGTGCGGTGACGTGGCGGCGTCACCGTCACCGCTACGTCAGCGCGCTGTCTGCTGGCGGGGATTTTGGTTTGATCGTGTGTACACCATCAAACCAATACGTCCCCAGCAGACAGATTTGTTCAAATCTGTCTGTCCGACCGATTTGAACAAATCTGTCTGCTCGTGTGTATGGGGCCTAATGCCGCGTACACATGGTCGTTTTTTGCGATGAAAAAAAAACGTTGTTTTTTAAAACGTCATTTAAATTGATCGTGTGTGGGCAAAACGTCGTTTTTTGTCTTAAAAAAAACGACCAAAAAAAAATTCCAACATGCTTGAATTTTTTTTGTCGTTTTTCAAAACGTTGTTTTTTGTTTCACAAAAAGTCACCGTGTGTAGCAAAAACGTTGTTTAAAACGACGTTTTTCAACCCGCGCATGCCCAGAAGCTAGTTATGAAGCGAGCTTCAATGGAAAAGTGTGGTGAACGTAACCTCGTTTTTTGTGAAAAAAACGATGGTGTGTATGCAACATCGTCTTTGAAAAGTGACGTTTCAAAAACGTCGTTTTTTACTTCACAGAAAGCGTTGTTTTTTTTCATCACAAAAAATGATCGTGTGTACGCGGCATAAGACTTTTACTTTCAATGATAATAGTAAACAGAACAAAAAGAGAGGCTGACTGTCACTAATGAGGGCATAGACTGCAATTAGAACCTGATAGGTGTTCTAATCCATCTCCACTCTGTCCAGAACTAAAAAAAAAGGTTTTGCATTTAGTCACACTTTAAGTGCCAGTTTACACTGGAATCACACAGGAAAGCACTCTGGGTTCCTGTGCAATTCAGCGAAATTTTGTGTGACCGTGTGCATGCAAGCCAAGCGTGATCGGAAAATCCGATCGTGTGTACGGGGCATAAGGTTCACATCTATGAGACACTGCAAGCAGCGTTTGTGTGGCCCACGGCAGCCCATTCATTTAAAATAAGCTGCTCTTCTCCATTTAATGCAGGAAAAAAGTTCTTGTACCTTGCCAATGAATAGCAGCCCCACGCGTCTGCAAAGGAAAAGTGCGGTTTGGCTCTGGATGGTTGAGGGTGTGAGAACAGGTACGCTTTACCTGCAGCCCTATACCTGCAAACACCCATGCAAAATATGAACCCAACTTTGGTACTAACACTTTTGTTACATTGTGCTTACTTCAGCAAGGAGACTGTAGTTAGAAATACCTTTCCTCTCCTACATCACAAACAGAGAAGAAAGGACATACCTGGTCTAATACTCAGGGCCGGATTAACATAGGGGCTGTTGGAGCTGCAGCTCCAGGCCCCTTTCTCAAGATAGGCCCATTTGCCCAAAAAAAAAAAATCCCCCCAAAAAAAAAAAGATCGACTTCGGGGGTTGTAGCTCGACGACCAGAGGTCACAGAAACCCCACATTTGGAGATACCTGCTTGCACAGCCTGTCAGAAGCTACATACAGAGCGGCCATTATAAATACAAGCTGACACACTGCAGCTGACTGCAGCAGTTGCAGGGGAGAGGAGAACCCACTCAACAACAGCTAGTAAAGCCTGGAGCAGTGATGTCACCCATAGGCTTCAATGGCCCATACATTGTTGATGCCTCCTCCTCTCCCCTGCAGTGGTACTGGCTGACAGAGGGGATCTGGATCACATGACCTGAGCAGAGCGGCCTGGAAATATATAATTATATACATCTTTCTTACACAGTTTAGTAAGGGTAGGAGAGGGGCATGGATTGTTATTGCTGCTTTTATTTTATGTTGTTAATACATAAGGCTAGGTTCACATTATGCATTTTTTTTGTGTGTTTGCAGATCTGCAGAAGCGCACTACAATCCATTTAATATTTTTGAAGTTTCCTGCAATGCATTTTTTGGAAAGGTGCAGGTGACTTTTTTACATGCAGAATAGTGCATTTTTGGCCCGATAGTTTACAATGAATACAATGTTCATGCATTTATGGTAGGGTTTTGTGTATAGCAACCAGTCTCCTCCTTCTATCAAAAAACACAGGAAGCATGAAAGCGCATGCAAAATGCGTGGAAACCGAGCTGCAAAACACAACAAAAACAGGCATAAATGCGAACCTAGCCTAAAAGAAATGTTTGTACCTGTTCTGTACCAGTGACGTTTGTTTGACTGTATAACTATCCAGGGTTACCACAGCAAGGGATTGGCTTGGGCGTGGATCTATAGATAGCAAACTATTTTAGGAGTTTCTCAGCTGCTGCATAAGTACACATTTTTGCACTGATAAGTTAATATTGTCATCTTTCCATTTTTAAAATGTATGTTTTCCAAGACCTGATCTAATAAATATTTGATTTAAAAAAATTATAGTTTAATTATAACCTAAATAGAATAGCATCCACGACATAATGGAAATTAAATATATGATGAATTTATTTATATATTAAAAAAAAATACAGTATATCTTATTGTAAAATAACAGAGAAGCATTCAAAGTCCAAAATAAATCATTTAAGAGAAAAATGCAAAACAGCGCTAAGTAGATATAAGGTCCAACTCCACCATAAAGTAGGCAAAAAGGATGAAAATCTTGTATAGCAGTCTGTGTGTTTATCCCAAAAATAGTGTCAGATATAGAGGAAGGAAGTGCACCAGCCTGCCCACCTTAATCCACCATGTGTAGGAATCAAAGTCCCCGCAGGGGTTCACTCACCGAAAACAATAATACAGGCACTTCATATATAATCGGTCACATGAATTTCCATCCAATGGGATCACGCATGGAGTTAACCTCATAAAGGTGGGATATGAAACAAACAGAGGAAACAAATATGGTAACTCAATTTATTAAAAAGCCCCTTTCCCGTATCCCAAAAAAGCTGCAAGAAAAACATTAACATGGACAATGTATGTAAAACCGGTCAGGCGTCCTCAGGATCACCGAAAGGTTTCCCAGCAGATAACTCTTCCTGGTTCCTGCAGTGTGCGTGGATAACATAACAACAGGCTAGCATACCTACTCTGAAGTTTCGTCAGAAATGACTTCAACGGAGAGTTGTGCACATGCGGCGCCATGAACTTAATAGTACAGCTCCACTAATCTCAGCCAATCAGAGCCTGTGCAGACACCAGCCAATGATTCCCGTCAAAAGCAAAAATTCGACGGCCAATCGGAAATTGACGAAATTTTACGGCGGCGCGTCAGAGACAATAACGCCTATCCAGGTCCAATAACGTCGGCCAATAGCTTGTTGTTTGCCACAGCAAGATCCAATCAACAACGGATTGGCTTGGGCGTGGATCTATAGATACTCCGTGCTTCCACAATTCACTCCTGGGCTTCAATATGGCGAGTTTAGGGAGATTACCATACACAAGAAAAAAGCACAGCAAAAATGCGCTTTTTCTTATTAATAGAGACACTCTTCCCAGTCCACAAACTCTAGAGTCTCACAAATCATCCTTTTGGATAAATGTGCGTTTGTATAATTATAAAGGCTATACACCATAACATAACCATAAACAAAACATAAAAAGTAAGCAAACATAATTTACATTAAAATTTTGCACTAAAAAAATATTTAAAATTCCAGATAAGTTTTGCAATATACATTATTCAGAATATTGTATTAGACATAGGACTTTTTTGGGATCTTGCTGGAAATTTTTAAAATGTTACACTATATTTGTTTCCTCTGTTTGTTTCAATATCCCACCTTTATGAGGTTAACTCCAAGATCCCCATTGGATGGAAATTGATCATGACCGATTATAATAGTGCCTGAATATTGTCTGTTCGGTGATTTACCCCTGCGGGGACTTTGATTCCTAAATGGTGGATAAGAGTGGGCAGGCTGGTACGCTTCCTTCCTCTGTTTGACAATTTTTGGGATAAACACACAACTTTGACTATATAAATATCCTTTTTGCCTACTTTATGGTAGACACTTATATCCATCCAGCGCTGTTTTGATTTTTCTCTTAAATATTTATTTTGGACTTTGAATGCTTCTCTGTTATTTTAATACACCATTTTAACATGCTTTTATTTATACACACCTATATATTTCAATGGAGATATCTAGTGTGTTTCATTTATTTTTATTTTTATTTTTTCCTTTTTTAAAGTTATTGTCTGTTGGGCGCTGAGGAGTGTATTATAGGCCTTGTAAATACACTGTTTTGATATCTTATTGTAAACCTATGCTCAAAATAAAAAAACCCTAACCCCAGCCCCAACTTTTGCTATACATACACCACTCAGTGACTTAACCACTTGTCGATCCGCTGCAGTACATATACTGCAGCAGGGCGGCTTGTTTAGGCGCTGTAACCTACCTGTACATTGGGACTTTCTTGCTGGTTTTTTTGCACATGCTCGCGCACAGAAGTTTGGGCTGTAATGCACTGCAGCTTAAAGCAGAGGTCCAGCGGAATTTTTTATTTATTTTGTAGCTGCTGACTTTTAATTAGCACACTTACCTGTCCAGGGTGCCCGTGATGTCAGCCACCCGAAGCCGATCTGTCCTTTGGATCGGGTCCCAGCGCTGCCATTCAAAGTAAGGGAGACAGACAGTGGAGGCTTGCGGCTTCACTGCCCTATTCCTACTGCGCCGTGCTTTGTGAATGGCCAGCTGTCTTCTGAGACACACACAGGTCCCAGAAGACAGAGTACCCATTCCCCAGAAGACAACACGAGGAGGAGAAGACAGAAGATCACTGCGGAATAGAAAGTGGCAGATTAGGACGATCTGCCTAGCAACAGCCATTTCTGGTAAGAATAAAAAACATATTTTTATTTTTTTCAAATTTTTGGGAGCCTTTTTGTCTTTTTTTTTCTTAAGGGTGGACCGCCGCTTTAAACCGATCAGTGAGTCGGTTATGCAAATGACAGAAGAGAGCCCTGTGTTGGTAAACAACACAGGGCTCTCTACAGACTGCAGCCTCATGCCCCTTTTTTTCTCCTTGCAAAGCAGGGAGTAAAAACTGACACATTGATTAGTAAAAACAGCACACAGTACACACAGTAAACATTATAAAGCACACAAGTAACCAATAGAAGAAGAAATGGGGCTTTGAACTAGTGTAATAAACAAACATAAGTTGTATAAAATTATTCAATTTTATCAGAACAAAATCGTAAAAACTCTTTAAAAGATGTTTTTTACATGTGTTTTGGCAGTAAATCCAGTTTACCTGACATATTTCGCTATACAAATACTGTAGCTTCTTCAGGATATAAACCTATATGGATGCTGCACATGCACTACAAAAGAGAATTTTAATTAATCACTACACATTAAATACAAATACATCATCACACAAAAGAAAAATATATAATCAAAACAATTGATGCTTTATTGGTAGGTCCCCAGGGAAATAGAATCAACCTCTATATCTAAAATAGAATACCCTGGTGGAGACTCTTAAAGAGGTTGTAAAGCCCCCGTTTTACTTACCCGAATCTCCGTGGACGCGATCCTGCGTTGCTTTCCCACAGCTCTTCATTGGATGATTGATAGCAGCGCAGCCATGCCGCTGCTGCCAATCAAATCAATGATGCGGCGAGCACAGGGGCGGGGCTGAGTGCATCACACGGGAGCGCGCCCGCAAGCTAACCCCCTTGGGAGAGCACTTACCAGAGGGGGGTTAGCTCTTTTGCGGGGAGGAGCCGAGGCAGCCGCCAAGGGACCCCAGAAAACGAGGAGTGGGGCCACTTTGTGCAAAACTAACTACAGTGGAGGTGAGTATAACATGTTTGTTATTTATTTATTTTTTTATTTAACCTTTACAACCCCTTTAGACCCCTTTCACACTGAAGCATTTTTACAGCGTTTTAGCATTAAAAATAGCGCTATTAAAAGGCTCTCCATACATCTCAATGGACCCTTTCACACTGAGTCCTGCAAGCAGCATCTTTGGAGCAGCTTTTGGGCACTGAATATAACGCTCCAAAAACGCTCCTCTCCATTGAAATGAATTAAAAGCGCTGTAAAAATGCCTTGTCTTTCACACTGAGGCGTTGCACTGGCAGGGTGTTGAGAAAAGTCCTGCAAGCAGCATCTTTGAAACAGCTTTTGGCCGCTGAAAAAAATGCTCCAAAAACGCCCCTCTCCATTGAAATGAATTGAAAGGGCTAAAAAACGCCCTGCCCTTTCACACTGAGGCACTGCAAAAGCGCGCTAAAACTTTAGGGTCTTAGCGGTGCTTTACCAGCGTTTTTCGGGCGCTGGCAGTGTGAAATGGCTCTGAAAGCACTCTGTCTTTCACATTGGGATTGCAGATGAGGCTTCATTGAGGCGCTTTACAGGCTTTTTTTTAACGCCAAAGCGCCTGAAAAACACTTGTGTAGCGCCCCCTTGCCTTTTGCATGGGCGCTGAGTTAAAACTATTTGAACTAGGAGAGTTAAGTTGCTCCTAGTTGTGATTTGTTTAGGTTGTTTACATATGTCATTCTGGAAAGGTCCACTGGCTCGGACTGCATTCTGGGGATGTTATTTTATCCTTGGCCGGCAGTGGGAGCCAGTGGGATTTCTGGCGGATGGAGTCTTCCTCAGCAGCCAATTGGAGAGTGTTTTTCCTCGCTTGGCATGCTGGGGAGGGGTATATCTGGGACCTAGGTCGGGTTTTCGGGGTTCTTCTTCTTCACGTGTGCGGGGTCCCGGACTCGGGGTGCAGCATCTACCTTCAGGGTGTGCGGGCCCATGGATACCCATAATGTACACACACCGATCTTCTATAGGAGGGAATGGAAGCGGAGTGTATACATTGTCATGTGACAGTATAATGTACACACCCCAATCTTCTATGGGAGGGAATGGAAGTGGAGTGTATACATTGTCATGTGACAGTATAATGTACACACCCCGATCTTCTATGGGGGGGAATGGAAGCGGTGTGTATACATCGCCATGTGACAGTATAATGTACACACCGATCTTCTATGGGAGGGGATGGAAGCGGAGTGTATACATTGTCATGTGACAGTATAATGTACACACACCGATCTTCTATGGGAGGGAATGGAAGTGGAGTGTATACATTGTCATGTGACAGTATAATGTACACACCCCGATCTTCTATGGGAGGGAATGGAAGTGGAGTGTATACATCGCCTTGTGACAGTATAATGTACACACACCGATCTTCTATGGGAGGGGATGGAAGCGGAGTGTATACATTGTCATGTGACAGTATAATGTACACACCCCGATCTTCTATGGGGGGGAATGGAAGCGGTGTGTATACATCGCCATGTGACAGTATAATGTACACACCAATCTTCTATGGGAGGGGATGGAAGCGGAGTGTATACATTGTCATGTGACAGTATAATGTACACACACCGATCTTCTATGGGAGGGAATGGAAGTGGAGTGTATACATTGTCATGTGACAGTATAATGTACACACTGATCTTCTATGGGAGGGGATGGAAGCGGAGTGTATACATTTGCCATGTGACAGTATAATGTACACACCGATCTTCTATGGGAGGGAATGGAAGTGGAGTGTATACATCGCCTTGTGACAGTATAATGTACACACACCGATCTTCTATGGGAGGGGATGGAAGCGGAGTGTATACATTGTCATGTGACAGTATAATGTACACACCCCGATCTTCTATGGGGGGGAATGGAAGCAGTGTGTATACATCGCCATGTGACAGTATAATGTACACACCGATCTTTTATGGGAGGGGATGGAAGCGGAGTGTATACATTGTCATGTGACAGTATAATGTACACACACCGATCTTCTATGGGAGGGAATGGAAGTGGAGTGTATACATTGTCATGTGACAGTATAATGTACACACCCCGATCTTCTATGGGGGGGAATGGAAGCGGTGTGTATACATTGCCATGTGACAGTATAATGTACACACCGATCTTCTATGGGAGGGAATGGAAGCGGAGTGTATACATTGTCATGTGACAGTATAATGTACACACACCGATCTTCTATGGGAGGGAATGGAAGCGGAGTGTATACATTGTCATGTGACAGTATAATGTACACACCCCGATCTTCTATGGGAGGGAATGGAAGTGGAGTGTATACATCGCCTTGTGACAGTATAATGTACACACACCGATCTTCTATGGGAGGGGATGGAAGCGGAGTGTATACATTGTCATGTGACAGTATAATGTACACACCCCGATCTTCTATGGGGGGGAATGGAAGCGGTGTGTATACATCGCCATGTGACAGTATAATGTACACACCGATCTTCTATGGGAGGGGATGGAAGCGGAGTGTATACATTGTCATGTGACAGTATAATGTACACACACCGATCTTCTATGGGAGGGAATGGAAGTGGAGTGTATACATTGTCATGTGACAGTATAATGTACACACTGATCTTCTATGGGAGGGGATGGAAGCGGAGTGTATACATTTGCCATGTGACAGTATAATGTACACACCGATCTTCTATGGGAGGGAATGGAAGCGGAGTGTATACATTGCCATGTGACAGTATAATGTACACACCGATCTTCTATGGGAGGGGATGGAAGCGGAGTGTATACATTGTCATGTGACAGTATAATGTACACACACCGATCTTCTATGGGAGGGAATGGAAGCAGTGGAGTGTATACATTGCCATGTGACAGTATAATGTACACACCGATCTTCTATGGGAGGGGATGGAAGCGGAGTGTATACATTGCCATGTGACAGTATAATGTACACACCGATCTTCTATGGGAGGGAATGGAAGCGGTGTGTATACATTGCCATGTGACAGTATAATGTACACACCACCGATCTTCTATGGGAGGGGATGGAAGCGGAGTGTATACATTGTGCCATGTGACAGTATAATGTACACACCGATCTTCTATGGGAGGGAATGGAAGCGGAGTGTATACATTGCCATGTGACAGTATAATGTACACACCGATCTTCTATGGGAGGGAATGGAAGCGGAGTGTATACATTGTCATGTGACAGTATAATGTACACACACCGATCTTCTATGGGAGGGAATGGAAGCGGAGTGTATACATTGCCATGTGACAGTATAATGTACACACCGATCTTCTATGGGAGGGGATGGAAGCGGAGTGTATACATTGTCATGTGACAGTATAATGTACACACACCGATCTTCTATGGGAGGGAATGGAAGTGGAGTGTATACAATGTCATGTGACAGTATAATGTACACACACCGATCTTCTATGGGAGGGGATGGAAGCGGAGTGTATACATTGCCATGTGACAGTATAATGTACACACCGATCTTCTATGGGAGGGAATGGAAGTGGAGTGTATACATTGTCATGTGACAGTATAATGTACACACACCGATCTTCTATGGGAGGGAATGGAAGCGGAGTGTATACATTGCCATGTGACAGTATAATGTACACACCGATCTTCTATGGGAGGGAATGGAAGCGGAGTGTATACATTGCCATGTGACAGTATAATGTACACACCGATCTTCTATGGGAGGGAATGGAAGCGGAGTGTATACATTGCCATGTGACAGTATAATGTACACACCGATCTTCTATGGGAGGGAATGGAAGCGGAGTGTATACATTGCCATGTGACAGTATAATGTACACACCGATCTTCTATGGGAGGGGATGGAAGCGGAGTGTATACATTGCCATGTGACAGTATAATGTACACACCGATCTTCTATGGGAGGGAATGGAAGCGGAGTGTATACATTGCCATGTGACAGTATAATGTACACACCGATCTTCTATGGGAGGGGATGGAAACGGAGTGTATACATTGCCATGTGACAGTATAATGTACACACCGATCTTCTATGGGAGGGGATGGAAGCGGAGTGTATACATTCGCCATGTGACAGTATAATGTACACACCGATCTTCTATGGGAGGGAATGGAAGCGGAGTGTATACATTGTCATGTGACAGTATAATGTACACACCGATCTTCTATGGGAGGGAATGGAAGCGGAGTGTATACATTTGCCATGTGACAGTATAATGTACACACCCCAATCTTCTATGGGAGGGAATGGAAGCGGGGTGTATACATTTGCCATGTGACAGTATAATGTACACACCGATCTTCTATGGGAGGGGATGGAAGCGGAGTGTATACATTTGCCATGCTGGGTGTGTCCCCGCCCCGGCAGTGAGCCAATAGGAGGCGGGCAAAGCTTAGCTCCACCTCCAGCCCCGGTGTGAGTGTTGTGTGTGTGTTCGGGTGCTTGCAGTCATGTCAGTGTGCTCGGAGGCCGGTTTCTCCAGTGAAGAGGTATTGAACCTTCGCTTTCCTCTTCACCGAGCCTGTCGGGATGGAGACCTTCACTGCCTCCGCTCCTTACTGCAAGGCCCGCCCGGGAACACCGCTCAGCAGCTCGGCAAGGAAGACTCCTGTTACGGCTGGACGCCCATACATTGGGCAGCACACTTCGGGAAGGTGACCAAGCGGGACAGGCGGGCGGCGGGTGTGGGGACTTGGGGTTCAGGCACATCAATGAAGAGATGGAAAGTGGGAGGAGCTGGCGCCATTTTATTCGGGCCGCTACACGATAGTAGAGAGGGCGGGGCGAACGGCTCGGGGATCGGAGACAAAGAGAGGAGGGAGAGTGGGAGTGGTATGCTAATGTGTGGGGAGTGGTTTCATTTACAGACGGATAGGCAGCAGACGAGGAGGCGGCACATAGAGGAGACGGGGAGGGGGTATGATAATTACGGAAGGTGGGTGTACTGCAGGAACTGGTGTGAACAGAGAAGGGGATTGGGAGGGGCATGCTAATCAGAGCGCAGCCGTGCGGTGCGGTGAGGCATGCAGACAGTTCATATGAATTCCCAGCTTTATTTATAATCTAATGACTGCGCAGAAGAGCGCTCTGTTACTGACGCGTAATGGGCATAGTCATGGCTAGCAATTACGGGGTCATGCCTGTCTCTAGGATCTCTGAAATCTTTGATCGTCACCAGAATTTCCATGAGATGTTTGTGTTGATTTGGGGTTTTCTCTGATCTGTAATAGGTAGCATGTCAAATGCAGGAAAGCATTTTGTGTTTCAAGTTAGTGATTTTATTTTTATGTTTTCTTGTTCAGCCAGACTGTATTCTCTAGCACACAATTACATGGGTCATACAGACTTCAATAATGGATTAATCCCTTCTGTAAGAAATAATTGATCTATAGTCCAGTGTTTTTCAACTCCAGTCCTCAAGGCACACCAACAGGTCAAGTTTTCAGGATTTCCCTCAGATGAAAAGGCTGTGGTAATTACTAAGGCAGTGAAACTGATCAAATCACCTGTGCAAAATAATGGAAATCCTGAAAACATGACCTGTTGGTGTGCCTTGAGGACTGGAGTTGAAAAACACTGCTATAGTCCACAACCCTTTCTATCAATATGGCACACCTATGAGCAAGTGGATTTTAATAACATATGATCGCAATTGCTTCCCTGTTTCCACTGTAATCTCATATTCTGATCAATACAAGTATTCCAGTTCTGCTGAACAGTGCCACACGATCAATCATTTACTGCCCTGGCTGAGTGATCAGTGTGATTGAATCGAATCTAAATTGATCGCAAAGGTTAGTTATTGCCGTTTGACTGTGGGGTTTTAATTGTTTTAATTAAAGTGGTTGTAAACCTCAGACATGATATATGAACAAGTCACTTTATAGTGTGTACTTGTCTCAATACAGAGCATTTAGGGCTTGTTTACACTTGCATCAAAACCAGGCTTCAGACAGGCTTTTTTAAATTAAATGGTTAGCTTACAGTCCTGTTTACACTTTGCAGGGCCCTCCTAACCCTCTTGTATTGTCTACCTTTTTATATTGTAAACGCTCTGCACTAACTGTTTGCGCTATGTAAATCCTCTATTATAATAATAATAATAATAATAATAATGTGTGTTGAAGTAAGTGTAACTGAGCTCCAAATGTAATTTCTGTCTGCTGCTCCTTTCTCATCAGCATGCCTCACTTCTCATGAGGTTTCCTAGCGCCAAAGGAAAATAGGTGACAGGGGAGGGACCGCCAGCTGATTGACAGCCTCAGCTCTGTTCCTGTGTAGGGGTAAGGGGGTGTGTCTCTTCCCTCCAATCAGCTGTGAGTTCTCTCCTCACTAAGCTCTGTGCCTTGTAACTTCAGCATTCCGCCCCCTTTTTCTGAACTCAGTCCTCGTACACACGACTGAGGAACTCGTCGTAAATGAACCATCGTTTTCCTCGACGAGTTCCTTGTTGTGCTTGTCCAGAATCTTGTCAAGCTTATCACAGCCAGGGAGACATTTCCTGATCTCTACAGCCGAGCATCGGGAAATGTCTCTCTGGCTGTGATTAGGGCAGACTTCCTAGCGGGCTCTGTATGTGTACCATGCGAACACGCCAGAGCTCACCCTTAGCGGTGACGTACAACACATAGGAGGGCACTATAAAGGGGAAGTTTGATTCCACCGGCGCCACCCTTCTGAACATGTGCTGGTTTTTAAGCATACACCCGATTTGTGTTTCTCGTCAAAAACCAGCCCGACGAGGAAATTGAGACTCCCGACGAGGAAAAAGAGAACTTGTTCTCTTTTTTTTTTTTTTTTCTCATCGAGTTCCACAATGGTTTTCTCGATGAAAAACATACACACAACCGTTTTCCTTGGCAAAAAAGCTCTGCCACCAAGTTTCGTGGGTACGAGGCCTCAGGCAAGCTTATGAATTTAGCACTTTAAGCAGATGGAGAGAGGGTGGCAGATAAACGGATACAACTTATGTAGCAGAATTTTTCATTTCTGTGTATCTCCTGAGGCCAGTCAGTTTGCTTAGTATATGGAAGGGTTAACAACCACTTTAATTCACACCTGTTCTACAATAAAACGTAAGTGTGTATGGCAACTAGAGTCAATCTCTAGATAAACTTTCCCACACTGGTCAGGCAGTGGGAAAAGGAAAATGCAATTCTAGGATGCACCACTAGATGGATTACCAGCAGGTAGAATGAGGGCCTGATTTTCCCTTTATATAGACCTCATTTACAATACTGTGTCCAGTTCTGAAGACCTCGCTTACAAAAAGATATTGATAAGATGAGTTCAGCGATGGGTATCAAAATTTGAAAGGTTTGGGGTAGGGTTGTCCCGATACTGATAGGACCGATAGCGAGTATTTGCGGGAGTACTTGTACTCCTGCAAATACCCCAGATGCCTGAATAGAATACTCCAACCCCCCGCCGCCGCCGCCGCATGGGTTAAACAGCGTGCGGGAACATCACAGCTTTCATTTGAATAGCTGTAGTGATCCCGCTGCGTATAGACACCCCCCTTTGCTCAGGATTGGATGGGTGATCGTGATCTGTCCAATCCCGAGCAAGGGGGAGTGTCTATACGCCCGGGCAAAACAGCTATTCAAATGAATGCTGTGATGTTCTCCGTGCGTTGGTGGCGGCTAGGTATGGGGGACATGGCTGCATATGTGGGGGATATGGCTGGAGGGACATGGCTGCATATGTGGGGGACATGGCTGCATATGTGGGGGACATGGCTGGAGGGACATGGCTGCATATGTGGGGGACATGGCTGGAGGGACATGGCTGCATATGTGGGGGATATGGCTGGAGGGACATGGCTGCATATGTGGGGGACATGGCTGGAGGGACATGGCTGCATATGTGGGGGACATGGCTGGAGGCACATGGCTGCATATGTGGGGGACATGGCTGCATATGTGGGGGACATGGCTGGAGGGACATGGCTGCATATGTGGGGGACATGGCTGGAGGCACATGGCTGCATATGCGGGGGACATGGCTGCATATGTGGGGGACATGGCTGCATTTGGGGACACATTTTAAAAAAGCATCGGTATCGGTATCGGCGACTACTTGAAAAAAAGTATCGGTACTTGTACTCGGTCCTAAAAAAGTGGTATCGGGACAACCCTAGTTTGGGGGTTAAAACGCACCAGGAGAGACTTTAGGAAAATAACAAAGAAAAGGAGATGGACAGCCGCACTCCAACACAATGCCAAAAATGTAAAAAATGGTGCCTTTAATACCAGTAAAAAAAGAGACTTCAGGAACTTAAAGCGGATCTCCACCCTAAAGTGAAATCCGCTGATCCGAACACTCCCCCCCTCCGGTGTCACAATTGAACCTTTCAGGGGGGAGGGGGGTGCAAAGACATGATCTGCACCCATGGCCCAGCATTCACGGGCAAAAGACGCATTACATCACATCCCGTCTCCCGCCCGTTGTGTCTGGGAACACTCGGCTCCCACACAATGGAGCCAATTCGCGGGCGCAGCGCGACTCGCGCATGCGCCGTAGGGAACCGGGCAGTGAAGCCGCAGCGCTTCACTTCCTGGTTCCCTCACCGTGGTGGAGGGGGGAGCCAGGGTGACGAGCGATCGCTATCCTCTGCTGCGGACGCCGCTACTCCAGGACAGGTAAGTGTCCTAAAAAGTCAGCAGCTGAGATTTGTTGCTTCTTTTAATATTTTTTTTAAGGAATCCGCTTAATATGTAAAGTCTGGAGGAAAGATAGGAAAACAAACACTCAGTTAAAACCTTTTAAATGCATCAAGGTTCAGGAGAGCAATTTTTTTTTCATTAAGAAGCACTATATATATGAGCAATGGCAAAATGAAACCCTCAAGTTTGGCAATAGTACTGCTGAGAAACACAACCCATTTAAAGTGTTGCTAAAGGCAAAACTTTTTTTTAATCATTTTTGGATGGAGTAATAGAGGTTTAAAACGCCCATGTTTTGCTATTGGGGATATTTCCCTTCACTTCCTGTCCCATAGCCAAAACAGAGTGAGGGAATCCTGGGGGGGCCCCCATTGGAAGATTTAACCTCTTGCTGTTCCAGAGCGAACTTAAAGCGGGGCTTCACCCTAAAGTGGAACTTCCGTTTATCGGAACCCTACCCCCCTCCGGTTTCACATTTGACAACTTTTAAGGGGGAGGAGGGTGCAGATACCTGTCTAAGACAGGTATTTGCACCCACTTCCGGGAGTCCTCTCTGCGGGTAGTACGTCACTTCCCGACCCAGTCCGTAGTGTTCTAGGGAACCAGTGAGGATGGCACTGCGCGACTTGCGTATGTGCCGTAGGGAATCGGGCAGTGAAGCCGTAACTCTTCACTTCCTGATTCCCTCGCCAATGATGGCGGTGGGGGCAGCAGATAGACAAGCAATTGCTCGTCTTCTGTTGCAGACGTCACTGGACTCCAGGACAGGTAAGTGTCCATATGTTAAAAGTCAGCAGCTGCAGTATTTGTAGCTGCTGGCTTTTAATATTTTTTTAAACGGTGGAGCTCCGCTTTCAAATTTTAGATTTTCTTTAGGGCTGCAACTAACGATGATTTTCATTATCGATTAGTTGGCAGATTATTGTTTCGATTAATCGGATAATAGCCTTAAAAAAAAAATGCATTTAAAAAAAAAAATTGGGGCCAATTTGTTGTTGGGCAGATTACAAAACACAAATTTCCGCAAAAACACATTACATCCTTTTCTGCAGCTTCTCCATTAAAGTATATTGAACCAAAAAAAACACCATTTTGCATTAAGTCCTTGCCCTTTCTAAATACGCAGCAGCTGGAAAAAAGTACAAAAAGAGCAAATAATTGTTACTGTAAGGGGTTATTTTTTTTTTACTGTGCGACAGTGAAAGTAATATTTACAGTAGCGATTTGCTTTTTTTGTACTATAAATAGCTTTTTTTTTTTTTTTTTAACCCCATTGTTACTGGCCCATTAATCGATTATGAAAATTGTTGTCGATTAATCGATTAGTTGTTTTGGCCATAGTTTTCTTATAGGTTCACTTATGATAATGATAAACAGGACAAATGGAAGGGGTGAATTTCGCTAAGGCCTCCCGGGAGCCTGCTCAGTGAGGAATTTTACCACTGAGCAATAGGATAGCTGGTCCATGTCTGCTTCACTTATGCAAAGCGGACACAGCCCGCTCTCCTCTATGGACAGTTGGATGGAAGCGGATCATCTGTACGTTTACACCCGACTGCCATCTGATCTGAGCTGCCAGATGGGGAACATCTGTCAGTTTTCATCAGATCGCATCTGATGTCAGCTGGCGTAAACCAACACATGTCCATTGACTCCTGCCGCTCCATAGAGGAGACTGGAGGGTCCCGTTGGGTCCAACTAAAAAACTGACAGGTGAACCTGATTGTTCTGCCCTTGTAAAAGGGTCCTAACAGGGCAAAGACAGCAATAAAACATGATGGGTTCCAATTCCTCTTCACTCATTCCAAAACAAAACCATTTTGCCTTTAGTGAAACTTTAAATTAATGAGGCTGTGGCAAGTTGGTTCGGTTCTGTTCCCTTAAAGCATTTTATACAGCACAGTTCTTGTGCTGTGTCATTTGGACCCCTGTATCACCTGAAATACCTGGCTGATCCTGCCTAGCTATGCCCCCCCCCTGCAAACTGACCACGATAATCATGGCTGCTGAGTCCCTGACATTGTGGTCTATTTGCGTGATGTCAGCCGCAGCCTGCTCTTCTGTGTCCTTCTCCCCTCCCCTCTCTGCTTGTACAATGTGCCCACCCCCTTCGCTCCTCCTGCTCTACGTGCTTTCATATCTTTTAATGCATCATCCTATCCTCTGCACCGTTATCAGAAGTTTCCCTATACCATGTAAAAAATACTGCTCGATTCTACCTGTATGAGCTCTGCTCTGGACACTTAGCTGTTTGTAGGCGGCTCGGCGCTGTGTCTCCTCTCTCCATCTCTTTCCCGGCTGACGTCGGTGGGAGGGCTCGGCCCTGCCCACTGAAGCTATGAGCTGGAGACAGAACAGGGGAGAACCATCAGCTGAGTGCCCGGAGCGGAGCTCATACAGGTAAAATCAGGCAGTTTTTTTTACAGAACACAAGTGAACTTCTGATAATGGTGCAGAGAGGATGGGATAATGCAATAAAAGCGGGTTAAAAACCACTTTAATACAGCTCTATATATATTTTATGTGGCTCCTATGTGCCCCAGAGGCATAAAATATTCAACACTTTCTGGCATTTGTGGAGAAGCACCATACATGCGGTCGGGGGGGCAATGCAGATGCTTATTGGCGTTAAACCAAACATTACTGGATTCAACCATTCTCCTGTATTGGTGGCTGCATGTGGCACAGGTAGCGCCTGGATAACAGACGGCACCAAGGATTTTGTCCCATGAGGCCTAAATATGAATTGGTCTTTGTCTCTTGTATTTCCCTGTACATAAGCATTCAAACTGCTTGAGGGAGAAGCCGTAATGGGAGCCAATCATGGATGATGTATTCAAAAAAAGTGATAAGAGCAGAGAGATGACCAATCGGTCTGCTCCTGTTCTTTCACTGTCCAGTCAGGAGACTGGCGCTATAGAGCGGGAGGCGACACTACTTACTGTATTCCTCAGCTATAAGTGGTGGTGTTCTACTGCCTGTGCTGTGTAGGGGGGTGTGTAATCTCAGGATTGGACGAAGAGAAATGCAGAGCCTTTTGCAGGTAAAACAGCACTATAAGTATTTCATTTGTGTAAAAACTGTGTTTTTTCCAGTATCTTCATTTTAAGATCACAGGTTGCACAACTTTGAACTTAAATAATATCCATGAATTTGTGCTGCATGAAAATGTTGTGCAACGCAGTCCATAATCTTAGTTTTTAAAGAGTAAGTTCAGCTTTTGGGGGGAAAAAATACTAAATGTGCATATTACCGGAAAAAGAATGTACATTACCGGAAAAAGAATGTACTTTTATACATTTTTTTTTCCTGCAGGGTCCTGCAAAGCATTGCACCCATTATCTGAGTGGAAAGTCAGCCATCTGCAGACCTGTGTCTGTTTGAAAACTGCAGGGCTTGTGAATGAACTTTACGTGTGCGCTCATCGGCGCCATCGCAGTTCATTAAGAATTACAAGCCTTGTGAATGAACTTTACGTGTGCGCTCATCAGCGCCAACATGCTGCAAAACATTTTTTTAGGCAATCATTTGGCAGCATGTTTTTAGGTGCAGTACCTTTACTTGAATAAAGCAGTAGGATCAATCTAGGCATGCATGTTTATTTTTTTCTTATTCCGCCAGCAAAAAAGATTCTCCTATCCACACAAGGGTGGTGGATGTAGGAATCCTCCTTGCTGTGGCATTGTATTCTGACAGTGGGGGCTACAAGTACTGATCGATAAGTTTTCCTGCATGGCCATTTGATAAAAGCCAATATACCCATTGACTTCTTTTAAACAGGGAGGTCCACAAACGGATTCAACATTCAGCTGATACTTGCTAAGCAGGCCGAATTTCGATTTATGTACCCCCACCTTTAGAGTCAGGGAATAATGTATTGCATGGTTCATAGATTACAATGCTTTAATAATGTTAATTGTGAAGAGACGGTGCTTATTGTGGGTTGTTTGATGTAAAAGAAAAAGAGCACACTTGCTGCTGTACTCATTTAGTGAACAATAAGTTTGAGTATGGATTCCTTTGTCAAAATACATGTGGTGAAGCTTGGTAAAACCAGGTTGCTATCTGAATTAATGCTGTCCTTCATTTTCACAGTTGGAGTGTCTGGTCCAGCTGGTTGGAGCAGGTTGCTCTGTTAATGCCAGCACAACTCGTTTTGCTCAAACGCCAGCGCACATTGCCGCTTTCGGAGGGCATCCTCACTGCCTAATGTGGCTTATTCAAGCAGGTGTTAATGCAAATAAACAGGTAAGACTGTGTGTGTGTGTGTGTGTGTGTGTGTGTGTGTGTGTGTGTGTGTGTGTGTGTGTATATATATATATATATATATATATATATATATATATATATATAATATATATATATATATATATATATATATATATATAGCATTTTAAAAGTTCACAAATTTATTGCAAGTATATTTTGGAGATTTACCCCTTCAAACATGGAAATTTTATGGATGGTAACTGTCCTCATTGCAAGTTCGAAAAGGTTTGAGAATGACACAAGTAATAGTAATTTTCACAAAGTCTGCTGCCTTAGGTTTTTATGATGGCAATTTGCATATACTACAGAATGTTGTTATGAAGCCTAATCAGATGAATTGCAATTATTTGCAAAGTCCCTCTTTGCCATGAAAATGAACTTAAATCGATAGTATGGTCTTCTTCTTTTTTTTTCTCTCCTTCTTAAAATAACAAACATGTCATGTCATACTTACCTGCTCTGTGCAATGGTTTTGCACAGACCAGCCTGGATCCTCTTCTTGGGTCCCGGGCCAGCGCTCCTGGCCCATCCTCCCTGCCAGGTGCCTCCACAGCAAGCAGCTTGCTGTGGAGGCACCCAGGCAGGCACGCTCCCGAGCTGTGGCTGTGTCTATTCATGCGTTTCCTGATTGGCTCACTGGCTGTGATTGACAGCAGCTGGAGAAAATTGTCGAGGCTCTCGTGAACATCGCAGGATCGGGAGGGGGCTCAGGTGAGTATTGAGTGGGCTGCTGCACACAGAAGGTCTTCATGCATTGAACACATGAAGGTAAAAACATTATTTACAAACACCTTAATGCCCCCAAAAATTCGGCTCCATTTCAGCCCTGCCCCAAACGACCAGCTGACATGTCGGTGATTCTCTCATTAACACCATTGTCCATGTTGACAAGGACAGGGGTGGAAACAAGTTCAAAAATAGGGAACGGGGAAACATAAAAGCACTCACATGTAGCCAGCATCCGAAATAGTTCAATCAAAAATGGGGATCACTACAAAAAGTAGTAAAAAAAGGCGGACTTTTTCAGGCATCACAAAGACATAAGTTTAAGAAAAAAATATTTAATCATAATCATAAAATCCAAAAACAAAAACTAAAAAATACACAAACAGAATATACAAACATATTACAATGATAGCTTGCATCTCGCCTACGCGTTTGCTTCTTCAGGGCGAGTTTGAGAGAGAGCTGGTGGTATATGATTGCTAAATTCAAATTGCAAAGAAAGAAAATACTAAACAATACAATTTTTTTTTAAAAAACAGTTTTCCAAAAAACACTGAAGGTCAATGAGCAACAAGGGATCCCCAAAAGAAAAGAAAAAGAAAAAGAAAAAATAAGAAAAAATAAAAACGCTTTTGGTATTTTTTCTTTTTCTTTTTCTGTTTCTTTTTCTTTTCTTTTGGGGATCCCTTGTTGCTCATTGACCTTCAGTGTTTTTTGGAAAACTGTTTTTTAAAAATTTGTATTGTTTATGTATTTTCTTTCTTTGCAGATATATGAATTTAGCAATCATATACCACCAGCTCTCTCTCAAACTCGCCCTGAAGAAGCCGTTTGGCGAAACGCGTAGGCGAGATGCAAGCTATCATTGCTAATATGTATTCTGTATATTCTGTTTGTGTATTTTTTAGTTTTTGTTTTTGGATTTTATGATATATGATTAAATATTTTTTTCTTAAACTATATGTCTTTGTGATTGCCTGAAAAAGTCCGCCTTTTTTTACTACTTTTTGTAGTGATCCCCATTTTTGAGGGGTGGAAACAACTCTAATGCTGATTTATAATAACCGTTTGGAAGCTTTAAAAGGAAGGTGTTTCTTGAAATCCTTGTTCTTCATCTGTTAACCATGGTTACCTGCAAGGAAACGCGTGTAGTCATCCTTGCTTTGCACAAAAAGAGATTCACAGGCAAAGGATATTGCTTCTACTAAGATTGCACCTAAATCAACCATTTATTGGATCATCAAGAGGTGAAATTGTTGTGCTGAAGGCTTCAGGGTGCCCAAGAAAGTCTCTAGCAAGGGCCGGGACCACCTTCTGCAGTTGATTCCGCTATGGAATCGGGGCACCACCAGTGCAGAGCTTGCTCATGAATGGCACTAGGCAGGTGTGAGTGCATCTGCACGCACAGTGAAGCAAAGAATTTTGGAGGGTGGCCTGGTGTCAAGAAGAGCAAAAAATAAGCCACGCCTTTCCAGGAAACACATCAGGGACAGCCTGATATTCTGGAAAAAGTACAGGGATAGGAATGGGCTAAAGTAATTTTCTCTGAATCCCCTTTCTGATTGTTTGGGGCATCTAGAAAAAATATTGTCCGGCAATGATATGACGAACATTACCATCAGTGCTGTGTCATGCCAACAGTAAAACATTCATGTGTGGGGTTACTTCTCAGGCAAAATTGTGAGTGAGCCCACACTCCCTTGGCTAAGAACACATCCATGAATAAAGAATGGTACAAAAATAATCTCCAAGTGCAACTTTTCCCAATCATCCAAGAACAGTTTGTTGGCGAACAATGCCTTTTCCAGCACGATGGAGCACCTTTCCATAAGACAAAAGTGATAACTAAGTGGCTTGGGGAACAAAACATCGACATTTTGGGTCCATGGCCAGGAAACTCCCCAGACCCTAATCCCATTGAGACCTTTGTGGTCAATCCTCAAGAGGCAGGTGTACAAAAAAATGTTTCTGACAAACTGCAAGCATTTTTTATGTAAGAATGAGCTGCCGTTGGTTCATGTGGCCCAGACATTGACAGCGTACCAGGGTGAGTTGCTGAGGTCTTGAAAAAGGGGAACACTGCAAATATTGACTATTTTGCATAAACTTGATGTAATTGTCAATAAAAGCCTTTGACACTTATAAAATGCTTGTAATTATACTTTGGTTTACCATAGTAAAATCTGACAAAAAGGTCTAAACACTGAAGCAGCAGACTTTGTGAAAATGTTATATTTGTGTCCTCAAAACTTTTGGCCACGGCTGTAATATTTTTGGTATTGCTTGGTCCCTTCCAACAGTTTTATGATCATATCTTTTTACTGGATAGCAAACATGTTGCTATACTTGCCTGCCTGGCTCCTCTTCTCAGTGTGCCACCATAGAAAGCCACCTCCTATTGTGGCACAGACAGTACTTCTCAAAACCCCCCCCGCTCCTTTATTCGCAGTCAATGGCTTAAGCTGCCTCAGCAAAGCCTGTAAGAGGGGGAACCACTACAGACAGGCACACAGCTGGGCCAAGTGAGGACGTGGGAAAGTATAAAGTTTGGTAGAGACTTTTTTTTTTTATTATTATTCAATTCAGCGATAAGAACAGGGAAAACGGTGCTTACTGTACTAACTATACGATGTTGGTACACCGATCTCCCTGCTGAGCTGTTGTGTTCTGACGGGGGTTGGCTTTCCCAGAACACAGATATGCCAATTTAGGTGCTCGTTTTCCAGCATACCCATTCAACAGAAGCCAGCCAGGCTGATGTACACACATGCCGAATGTTGGCTGTTTTTTGTTGAACTGGCCAATATTCAACCCATGTGTAGCAGGTTTAAAGGGGTTTGTAATGGCAGAAGTATTTTTTTTTTTTCATCTTAATGCATTCTATGTGCATAAAAAAAAAAAAAACTGTGTGCATCAGCCCCCCTAATACTTACCTGAGCCCCATCTCTATCCAGCGATGTCCACGAGTCCCTCAGCAGTCAACTCTCCCTCCTGATTGGCTGTCAGTCAGTTAGCTAAGCAGGAGATAAAGGGGGTGGGGCTGGATCACAGCTCATAGTCTGAATGGACACCTGGAGCTGCAGCTTGGCTCTGTGCCCCCATAGCAAGCTGCTTGCTGTGGGGGCAATCGACCGGAGATAGGGACTTGAGAAGGGGAGTGTCCAGGCTGCCCTGTGCAAATCCACTGCACAAAGCAGGTAAGTATGTTTGTAATGTCTCATTTAAAAAATGAGGGTGTGACATTACTACCTAATTTTATTTTTACCCAAATCCTCTTCCAGGACAGCTGATGATCTCCATCTTTAACAAGAAACGCAAACCAGTTTTTTTTTTCTCACCATCCATGTACCATCTCCTATACTTTTAACACTTTGTAAAGGTCTGGGAACTGAGACCAATTGCTGGAGTTTTGGGAGAGGAAAGATATGGATTGTAACTGCTCAATAGTCCTGGGTTGTCATATTTTGTGTTTCAAGATCGGCCATATATTTTCAGTTGGTAAAAGGTCTGGAATGCAGGCAAGATTTTTGGGCACCCAGACTCTTTTACTATGAAGCCATGCTGTTATCATAAATGCAGTTTTGTATTGTCCTGCTGAAATATGCAAGGTCTTCCCTGAAAAAGATATTGGATGAGAGCAATATGCTGCTCTAAAACCTGGTTATATCTTTCAGAATTAACGGTGCCTTTCCAGATATGCAAGCTGCCCATTCCATATGCACTAATGCACCCCCCATACCATACTAGCTGATTACAAGCTGGAAGGTCCCTCTGATCTTTAGTCTGGAGGATGCAGTGATATCTAAAATTTGAAAGGAGGTCCTCCAGGCCATCTCCCTGAGTTTTAGTGTTTCCTCTGGAGGAGATATGTGACTGTGGAATCGTTGGCTTCAGCTTGTACATGGGTTTTTTCTTTTATGGTGTGGTGCCCCCCAAAGCCCTTCTGTATTGGTTGGTGTGGTTTTCCAGTTGCCAGCTGTCCTCCATGATGCTGCCTTGTGGTAAATTGGCAGGTATTGAGGTCCTCCTCATGGGGGTTGGAGCTTTTGTTTCATGCTGGTTACAGAAAGATGTACTCCTATCCTTTCTGGGCAGGGTGACGGCACCGGGGGCTGTGGTTTCAGGTTGTGTGTGGCAGAGTGTTTTTTGGCGCATCTGGTTTTTGGTGGTAAGCTCAGCGCAGTTGCTATGGACCCTTCTGCTTCCACTCAGTCTTCAGGGAATACAGGCTCCTCCAAAGTCAGCTCTGCGCAGGTAAGCCTGAGGTGGTTTATTGCCTGCTCACTTTACACTGTGCTTGTTTGGTATGGAGATCATTTGAGGCTCCTTGGTGTTGTGCTTGGGATAGGACACTGGCTAATGGTTGGAGCACTGTGGTGTTGGTCAGTTTATTGCGCTTTGTTCAGTTTGTTCTTTTATACGTACGTGTTCTGCAGGCCAAAGCCTTGGATAGAGGTGCTGCTCCAAAAAGAAAATGTGCAGTGCTAAGTTGGGATCTTCTTGAGTCAAGCCCTTGTGTCGCTTTTGTATTGGGGGGGGTTTCTTTAAAGTGGAAGCTGGCATGGCCTGCAGCAAGCTTGTGTCCACAGGTAAGGCGGAATTGGGTTCTACTTTTTCATGTCTTACGATCTCATCTTATTTATTGTGGATATGAAGTCAGAGCGAGGAGACGCAGGTTTAAGAAACATTGGACCGGCCATGAGGGAAATGTTAATGGAGGAATTTTGTTTAACCCTCCTGACCAATACCAATGTTGTTGCCCCGGTGGGAAGATGACTCAAAGGTTTCCTTCCACAATGGGAATCGGTCACCTGCAGCAAATTTACTTTGGAACTGACTGACAGAGGCTACAATCTGGAGTTCAAATCCCCTTACTTAAATTTGTTAGTTATCAGGCTTCCAAAAGAAGTGTCTTTTGGGAGAACTGGTCAATAAAAGGGTTTTGGTCCTGGTTCCTCCAGAAAGAGGGATTGGTATTTTACTCCCCAGGTTTTTGTGGTCAGAAAGCCTTCAGGGAAGTTTTGATTTAATTCTGAATCTCAAGCCTCTCAACAGGTCCATACATTACAAGAGTGTTTGCATTTTTGGTTAAGAGCCTTTCAATAGTCTTTTTACCTTGACGATCTCCTGCTCCATCACTTCTGATGTAAGAAATTTTTTCTAAAGTTTGACTTTTACCTGGCACAGATCCAAAAAAAAGTAATGCCAGTAAGGGACGTTATGGCAGCAGCGTGCCTAATGACCAAGAGCTTCAGAAAGTCGGAGCCCTAGATTGTTCTTCTTGCATGAGGTAACCAGGGAAAGCTGGTTCCACACATGAACAGGCGACTACATGGTCAAGATAAACTTTTTAAAGTGAATGTAAAGGTTCTGTGTTTTTTGGGGTGTAGTTGGTTTAATGTGTACTTACCAAATTTTTTACTTTTGCACAGAGAAGACCTGATCCTCTTCTGCTGGTCCTTAGCTGCTTTCTATGGGGTCACTCATGTGGGATTGTTCCTGAGCTGCCCTGTCTGCGTCTATTGACCCAGACAAACCAATTCATAAGGGTCTGTGGGGAAAAATGCTAAAATATATCACGCTCTTACTCTTACAGTGGTGGTCAGAATGCCACCCTTGCAGATGGCTGGAAAGATCACTGGTGGTGTGCTGCTGATTTTCCTGAGTGGCAATGTCCCTAGAACTTTGCAGGCACTGTCAAAGGGAAACTTTGTTAACTCAAGAAACGCTAATATGCAAATGGCTGCTATAGAGCAACATTTAGCACTAACAAGGTGGTAACTGATGGCCATTATACATCTGTACGTTCTACCACTACTCCCTCATACAGAATGTAAATTAATAGTTTATATTTTATTTTTCTAATAGTTATTGGTGTACCTAATGAGCTTGTCATGTTTATAGCTACATTTCCATTAAAAATTGCCTTTGACATCTATGATTTCTGTTTTTCTAGGACTACGTAGGTGAGACCCCTGTACACAAAGCAGCAAGGGCTGGTAGTTTGGACTGCCTTAAGGCCCTTGTGTCCAATGGAGGGCGGATAGAGTATGTGCCTTTTTTGTTTTGTTTTTTTCTATTCTGCATTGCATAAAATAGTTAAACATTACACATACATTTTTATAACACTTACAAGTGAGTGGACTCATGTTGGGATGTATGTAGTCCAAGCAATCTATAAACCCACACCTCTAGTTTAAATATAATGCATGATGCTTCTAACATTAACTATAACTGGCACACATAGTCTCATATGCCAAACAGTTATCTATCACATTTTGCTGAATTATAATAATTGTTGTATTCTGTATGCCTGGTTTTCCTTTTTTGTTTAACCATTTTGTCTTGAAGGTTCAGAAATGCGTTTTCTCTTTTCATACAACTTGTTAAACCCTGGAGTTGAATTTTACTCCAATGAAATCATGTTTTCGTTCTTTGTAATGCTGCAAAACATAAAAATGAGTACAACTTTAATTCTTGATTTTTGTTTTGTAAATGGTCTTGCTTTTAAGATACAAATAAATGCACCTCTTTTGACAGTCTAAACTATTACCAAATCTAGTCACTATATGATGTGCAAGCTTTATAACGGGAACAAAAACTTCCTTTTGCCTTACTAACAGAAAAACCTCCATTTTATGTTTTCATATTAAGAAAATTGCAGCTCGCAGTGGGAGGGTTTTGGCAACAAAGCAGTGCTGTCGGCTCTGAAATCGATGGGTGGGATTGAATGTGGCCAGGGGTCTACTGACCAGCTACAGGATTGTGAATCAGCAGTGACAATGCTTAAAGTCACAGCCCCTACAACATTTTGTCATCTCACTGTAGTGCAAGGAGGCAAAAACTATGTAAGTTGCATACCATGGAAAGCATGCTTTTTGTGATAAAGTAGTCATCTGAATTAGGAGCCACTGATTTACAAATAAAGCCAAACATATAGCACTCCAAAGGGTGACCATGAGTGATTATTGATGTAATGGCATTAGAAAATTGGCCAGAGGCACAGAACCAGATCTCTACCTAAAATGTAGAGCCAATTCTTGAACTTGACAGGTTTGTTTGCCCTCGTCGGTTCACAAAATGAACACTTTTTTTTTTGGGGGGGGGGATAAAGATCCTGCCACTGAATACTGTTGAAGTACTGTATTGCTTTGTTACAACAAGATGTCATCCCGTCCAAGCAATATGGCTCTTATTCAACGTTTTATTTTTCAACATGGCTTGCTGCAGATTAAAACTGAAAATATAACATGACTTTAGTGACAATATGTTGTGTTTTCCAACTGAAAGGAAGCATATTCCTTTTTAAAGCCCTAATCTTATTAACAGTAGTGCATATGTCCCTCCCTGCAAATAAAATTCAAATATGTAGGCAATTGATTTACAGTGCCTAAATAGAGATGGATAAACACCATTACATAGCAATTTTGTTGCAATTGGCATATCACTTAGGCACTAAAATGTCTCCCCTTATAAAGTTTTGAGGGTTTAAAGTAACATAATTTGAGCTGACATGAAATGAAAAGAGATGCAGCTTTGTTATGTATTCAGTACTAAATTCAGCCATGATTTAAGATGCAGCTGTTTTGCAGCTGATAAATCCTTTATCATGTGGTTTCTTTAAAGAGTAACTGCAGTCTGCTCACATAATTTGTAATAAAAACATCTTTGCCATTCTGAAGCTTCCCTCCAACCACTTTGCATATTTTTTATATGTAATGTGACTCGGTACTTGCCAAATATGCTGCAGAAATCTCCCTCCACTTAGTCTGGCTGCATACATTTTAACTGGGCAGCTAAAGCTGTTGCCTGTTCACTTCCTGGATTTACAGAGGCACACCTGCAGCTCTCATTGGCCCTCTGACTCAGCCCCCCCCCTGCCTTCCTGGCAAATTCTCACAAGAGTGAGAGCTGTGCATAATGTCATAAGGCCTTGCAAATCTTAGTCATAAAGGCTTGGTGATACACTGCCCTGGTAGAGTGCGCTTTAAGTTGAAAAGGTGGAACTCTTCTTTTCAAACCATAAGCCTGAATAATCGCCTGACAAATCCATTTTGAAATAGTTGATTTTGACAATGCCTGGGGCCTTCTGGCAGCACCAACAAAACATCAATTTTCCATATCTATGGGAATACTTTAATCAAATAGGAGAAGAGACAGAAATCCGACCTGAATCCCTATTAGCCCATATCACCTTAATACCAAAACCCGGGAAAGACAAGACAATATGCTCCAACTATAGATCAATTGCATTACTAAACGCAGATACTAAACTCTATGCAAAAATTTTAGCTACTAGACTCAAGGATCTAATGCCAGACTGGATCAACGCAGACCAAACCGGATTCGTACCGGGACGAGAAGGCCGGGATAATACCCTAAAAGCGATACTACTAATGCAAAAAAATGAAGCCGTAGAATCCCCAGTCCTACTACTCTCAATTGACGCCGAGAAAGCGTTTGATAGGGTGGACTGGGGATTTATGATGGAAACCCTTCAACATCTGGGGATAGGGCCAAGATTCAGACACTGGGTACAAAACCTATATAACAAACCAACGGCGATGGTGAAGATCAACGGTAAAGTCTCTGCTCCCTTTGAAATGCATAACGGCACCAGACAGGGTTGCCCGCTTTCCCCGTTGCTATACATACTGACACTTGAACCTTTCCTGGCAACCTTACGAAATAATCCCAGAATAGAAGGTGCAAAAACAGGTGTGGAAGAACACAAATTAGCAGCATACGCCGACGACATCTTAATGTTTATAACAAATCCAACTTCAACTTTACCGGCTATAGCTAAAGAAATAATAAACTACAGAGAACTCTCTAATTTTAAAATAAATCCCAGAAAAACAGAAATCCTGAACATCAGTATGGGACAGAAGGAAGAGTCAGCCTTGCAAAAACAACATACATACACATGGGTAAAGGAGTTGAGCTATTTGGGGATTAAGTTGACACCCACAATCGAGGGTATATTTCCTGCAAACTTTATTCCGTTGTTAAATGAGGTGAAAATAGACTTAAAAAAAAACGCTACTAGAGCCCTCTCATGGAGTGGAAGAATCAACGCCTTTAAGATGGTTAACCTGCCAAAAATAACATATAAATTCCAGACGCTGCCCATAAGAATCCCACAAAGTTTCTTCAAAACTATGAAATCAATACTGATAAAATACATCTGGAACAATAAAACCCCTAGGATAAATTACAAAACACTCACAAGGAGCAAAAGAAGCGGTGGATTAGCAGCACCAGACATAGAGAGATATTATAAATCTATAATAGCACGATTAGTAGAATGGGGAAATAAACACAAAGAAAAAGACAAAAAATGGATACAAGTAGAAAATAGCTTAAGCAACACACCACTATATAAAAATATATGGATACCTCGCGAATACAGAGATCTGGGGAGGAATGTACACGAAATAACCACTAACGCCTTTCGAATTTGGGACACACTGTACAAACAGAATAAATGGCTTTACAATTCACCTTTAATACCACTCACGAGCACTAATTTTTTTTTTTTGCCGGGGAAAGTAACACGATTAAGAAATAAAATAGGAACAGCACAAATAAAAGACATTATAGAAAGGGGGAAGATTAAATCGTTCCAGAAGATAAAGGAAGAACTTGGATGGAACATCAACCAATGGGAATATTTACAACTCCAGCACTTTATAGAATCAATTCCCACACCAATAAGAGAAGGAGGAAACCTAACCCAATTTGAAAAATTATGTGCCATACAAACACCAATAAAACACGTAACATCAAAAATATACCAAATACTGGCAGATATCGATTCACAAGGCAAACCGGGGTTTATAAAAAAAATGGGAACAAGAAATAAACAAAGAATTTGAAGATCTACAACTGGGAAGAATTATAGCATCAGTACATAACACAGCAATAGACATGAACACTATTGAGATGAACTATAAATTTATCGCTAGATGGCATAGAACACCTGAAATTATGCATAAGCTTCACAAGGACAACTCTTTGTTATGCTGGAGAGGTTGCGGACAGACAGGATCAGCCGCGCACATTTGGTGGAGCTGCCCCAAAATAAAAGAATACTGGAGGGAAATTCAAGTAATCTCAAAGGAAATAACCCAAGAAGAATTAGACAATATCTACACATGTCTGTTCCACGATATAAGAGGCCCTAGAAACAGAAAGAAAGAAACCCTGCTCCCGCAGTTAATAAACGCAGCCAAAGGGTTAATCCCAAAACACTGGCTAGACCCAAACAAACCAGACATAAAAGAGTGGTTTGAGCGAATAGATAATTATAACAAACTGGAATATCTGAGTAGCAGTGATAATAGCCAACTAGAAAAATTCAACAGAAAATGGAAACAATGGGAGAATTACAAGAGGACGCCAGAATATACAATAAAAATGCTTGAATAGAAGGAAGAGGGGGAGAGAGAGGAGTGGGGAGGGGAAGAAGGAAGAGGAAATGGAAAAAAAAAAAAAAAAGTTCAGAAACAAACCACACAGGGGGGGGGGGGGGGAATAGGGGGGGAGGATAGATATAGATAAAGATAGGCTAGAGAGTAGGAGAAACTAGATTAAAGAGAGGAAGCGTAGAACTACAAAGGGAAATATAAACTGGAAGGGGAAGAAACGGGAAGGGAAAAAAAAAAAGTAAACAAAACAAAACTAAAAATGAATAAATAAAATAGAAACCCACAAATGATGCACTACCGAAGTGGAGATGGCGGTCTCTCTCTACTTGTGAAAACACGAGTGACTCTCTGGAAATGGTAAAGTCTGATGTGGAGAAAAAAAAAAAAAAAAAAAAAAGTTTTCCATATCTGAGCTGTCGCTTTCAGATAGGCCTTGACTGCTCTCACTACATTGAGAGAATGTAATACATATTTTTTTTTTTCTGCAAAACGAGGTTAAACTGGGAAAAAGAAGGCAGGGAGACATCCTGATTCAGATGAAAACCTGACACTACCTTAGGCAGAAAGGTTGGGTGAGGATGCAACACCACCTTGTCCTCATAATTAAATATGTCTCGCTTTACAAGAAAAAAATCAGCCAATTCTGATACCCTTCTTGCGGAGGTTACCACAACTAAGAACACCAATTTCCTTGTCAAAAGAAGCAAAGGAATATTGTGTTTTTCGGCTCAAAATGCTGTCTTTGTAAAACTGACAAGACTAAATTCAAATCCCATGGGCACAAGAGTGCTCTAACTGGTAGTTATACAAGCTACCCCTTGTATAAAGGCCCGGATCAAAGATTGTGAAGCAAGCGGCCTTTGAAAATACACTGACGAGGCCGAGACTTGATCCTTGATTGTACTCAAGGCTAGCTTAATTTCTACCCCAACTGTAGGAAGGCAAGAATTCTACCCTATGAAATGCTTCCGAGGATGCTATATTTTGGTTTCACACCAGGAAACATAGGATCTCCAGACTCTATAATAAATGGTCCTAGAAGCTGGCTTCCTTGCATAAATCCGGGTAGATGCGACTGAACCTGAAAGCCCCAGACTCTTTAGAAAGTGGGCTTAAACAGCCAAACCGTTAAATTAAGCGACTGTAAGGTAGAATGGAATACCGGCCCCTGTGAAAGCAGGTCTGGACGAGTCCATGGATCACCTACTGCCATCTTTACAATCTCTGCATACCAGGATCTTCTGGGCCATGTCGGGGCTACTAGAATTACTGGCTTCCCTTCCTCCTTGGTCCTGCAAAGAAGTCGCGGTAGCAGCTGGACCAGGGGTGAACGCATAAATCAGTGAAAACTGATCCCACGGGGTCCCACATGCGAGTGGATCTCTTGTTCCTGACACAAAGCTGTCCAACTTCTTGTTGAACCTGGGTGCCACTAGATCTATGTCCGGTGTAGAAAAATGTTGGGATGTAGAGACCATTCTCCCTGGAATAATTGACTGCTCAAGAAATCTGTCTGTCATTTCTCCACCCCTGGAATGAAGACTGCAGATAGGCAAGGTACATGCTTCTCTGCCCAAGTCAGGACATGGTTCACCGCCCTTTTGGACTGCGTGACTTCTGGTGCCCCCTTGATGATGATGCCACAGCAGTGTCCTATTATCAGATTGATGCCTGATGAATAGTCTTTAATAGCGTCAACTGCAAAACGTAAGGCTCTTGGTAGCTCAACTAAATCTCAGGCCCCTTCCAAAGACTGCAGGTTTTTTTTTTTAATCGGCTGGATCCTTAAATATCTGGGCATTGTCCACTGGACAACCTAAACTCCTATTTACAGAGGAGATGGCAGCATCTACTGCCGGCAAACTCCACTTTTTAGTAAACTTTTTTTTCCCTAGGGTAAATAAGCATTACCTTGCTCCTAAGATTTTTCTTATCTGGGTGATCCCAGTCAGCATATATCAGCCGCTCCAGCACTGGGTGTACAGGGAAAGTATGTGAACCCTGTGGGGGGCCTTAGAGAACCCAAAGAGGAAAAGGGAACTTCAGCCGCCTCTGCTGGGGGTAACTTATAACCAGAACGGGCCAATTTACTTGAGGGATTGAACCAGCAATCTTTGAGATTGCAAGGCTGAGAGGTTCTTCAGATACTGAATCCTCCCTGACCCCCCCCCCCCCCAAAGGTAACTCGGCATCTTCTGCCCATTCCTTGTATTTGCTGCGTTTTCTCCCATCCTGGGAAGATGCAAGCATATAAGCGATCTTCCCTTCCAAACCAGCTAATGCTGAAGCCAAATTGTCCTTAGTGACGTATGCAGAGGCTGAAATGTTGGAAGCAGATACAACACCTGAGAGTCTAGGTGGCTCAGACTGGCCTGTTGCTTCAGGTCTTTCAGGGGAGTACGGTACTGTGGAAGCATGACTAGGATCCTGAGACCCTGACCGTGGCGCCCCTGTGCCCCCCCCCCCCCCCTGCTCTAGTCCTGCTTTAACTTCCGGAAAACATTGCCCTAAGCACAAAAAACAGAGGTACTAATACAGTGCATCTACTGCCGAGCTCTAGTTCAGCAAATTAATATTATGCTGCTATAATTTCTCAGCCTGATGCTGAGTAGACGTGCCTTAAGATTGCCTGTATTCAACACCCATACAGCTTACATGCAGTCGTATGCTCTGTGTCCCTCTGTCAGCCACCAGACTCTTTCAGAGTGAAATGCTTTAAAGCCAGTAAGCCTTATACCTGTGCCGTGTATTACCTGCACGCCTGCCATACCCCCTGTGTTCCAGAAACCCCTCCCTCTTTTTAATGGGGGGGGGGGGGCTGATTCCTGCATGCATGGTGGACAGCTTGGAGTGGGGGCGACAAGGGACACTGACCAAGGGGGATGCCTGACCACAGCAGAGATGGATGTCCCCCAAACCCCTGGTGGCTAAGAGTGGAGAAAGGAGCAATGCTGTTCCACAAGAAGCGTTTTGCTGACACTGAGCACAATACTGTGGGAAGCATGGAAATGTTGGACACCAGGTATACTCTCCTAGTGATAAAACACAAGCAAGACATTGTCTGCTTTAAAAAAAAGGCCATAAGTGAATCATTGTGTTCCTTTAGGATCTTCTTAACTTATCATTCCCGCTGCAGGATACTGCTGTGCTGGAAATTGGACACAATCTTTGCCCATCACGGCAGGCCGTGTCATGACAGACCTTCAAGGACTGGGTCCCCCTTGTATATAGGGTCCACTCCCTTGGACCTGTACAGCACCCTGCCAGAGCAACATTTTGGTTTAGTTATGTGACCAAGGCACTGGATCAGGGTCCAGCTCTCAAAGAGAAGCATTACGGACAGGAAAGCTCGCTCTTCCTCCTCGAGGCCCAGGTACATTTTGGCAAAAAAAGAAAAAACTCTGCACTAAGCCCACTCAAAAAATGAAAAGAAATGATAGTTTATTTTTTATTTTATTTTTAGGTCTTTATATGTGTTAATATGGGGATGCTGCTGCCTATTTAAAGTTTAAATCCTCAAACACATACATAGAAAAGAAATAGGCGCGCAACCCCAAACATCAGAAATGCGAACATAACCATAACCAAAATTAAATTAGAAAAGTGTATCAATGTGCACTGTGTGCCAAGTAAAAATATATATTCAAAGATAATACATGATTTGAACCCACACACTAAGTGCATATATTAGTATTGGAATAACAAAGTCCCAAAGGTTTCCTGACAGCAGGATATTTGCAAACCATAGTACATTCGCTGCTATAAACTTCAACCCGACATCTTGACATAAACTTGACTTTTGTATTCAACCGAAGAGAAGGCAAATACTGACTCTTACCGAATAGTTGGACCCCAGTTTTAAGGAGGTCAGAAGAGCTTGTGCATCAGCCTGCCAGCCCCGTTGTAGATTCACTTGGAATTCAGTTGGGGAGGGATACTTCTATCCTGTAAGAAGGAAAAGACTTCAGCTGTCTTTTCCAGCCGTGTAACACAGGCGTCGGTATTCAAATTCTGTTTAAATGATGCGGGATGAACTCTGATTGAAAAATCAGCAGCAAAGGAAGAAGAAAAGAGGAATCCTCATAGTGTATTAAATCCAAGGCTTAATGAGCATTTTATTGTAAAAATCCATTCAGAAAAAACCTCAGCAAGTAGTAATCCACTTTAAATTAGTTCCTCACAGCAAGTCACTTCACCAAAAAAACGGGATCATATGGAAAGGGGAAGAAAAAAGGGGATAAAAAACCAGCCAAATAAAAAATATATATTAAAAATATACAGCCAAGGAATGAACCAAGAGGCTGGAGTTTGAGTATGATGGCGTTGGGAATGGCTCCACCCGACGCATTTCCCCCACAACTGGCTTCAACTGGGAACGGAGACCAGGTACATTTTTGGTCTTCTTCTTTTTTTTTTTTTTTTTGCCACTTTGTATCCGATTTGCTTATCCCCTTGATCCTGACAAAGTACTTCTGACGAAGCTCTTGGCACTTCAATAACCGTGACCAACACCTTTAGACACTGGTGAAAAAACTGAGGTACTCCCTGTATGGGAGGGATTATATAGAGGGGGACTTCCTGTCTTGAGTGCACCAGTGTTCATTTCACCTTGTCATCTCCTGAATGACTTCTAATTTTAAGCTTTGAAAACCAAGCTGGCATGTTAATGACATCTTGCACCAGTCTTTTTTTTTTTTTTTTTCTGAGCCTACAAAGAGAGGTTGCACCAGCCCTAACCAAAAGTATAGGATCTGTCTGCACTGGTTTTTCTAGAGCTTGCATTAAGATAAAGTGACCAGATTTCATACATATGGCACTGTTGCAGTGTTCCCTCTATAGTGTTTTCAGTTTTTACTAGCCTAGCTCTTTATTTTACAAAACAGAATTTTAAGTGCTAAAGGTGTATCTCATTGCTGCCTACTTTGTACTTTTTCATCCCATTAAGAAAGTGCTGTACTAGTAAAATATATTGAAGTTTGTCCCGTTAGGTAAGATGTGAGTTCATCTTCTAAAATGTCTATATAACACCTTTTTTCTCTTGCTCATAATTCACGTTATCCCCATTTTTTTTTCTTTATGTACAGTTTACACTGGTGCATTAAGCTTTGTGATACCATGGTTTTATATTCTTGGATGTCCCATTTACCCTAGTTCTTTGTTTTTATAAATGTCCCATATATAACCTAAATTATCTTCTATAGTTTCTAATGGGTTATTTGGCTCCTTTTTTAAAGCACTTTATAATTATGACTCAAATTTACTGATAATACAAAGCTATAAGCTAGACACCTAAAATATATATTTTATTTTATCTGTACCTGTAGTGATTTTAGGAGCCTTTGAAGACGGTGGTATTAATGTAGGCTTTGCTGACTAGTTGTATAACGTGGGTGATATAAAACAAAAGCTATTGCATGCTATAAAGGGAATAACCCTACTTGTAAAATCCTTACACATGACTCAACCTAAGAGCCATGGGGGACTCGAACAACGGTTACATTTCATACATTGATCAGCAGCCAGCTCTCCTAAATTCCATATTGTTTAATCGATTTTCTACGTGTACATTGCTTTTATCACACCCTTTCTGATCATTTGCTGATCATTTTAGTTTATGCAGGCATAGTTCAAATTGTGCCATGTATTTATTACACCCGATGAAGTGCCTGTTTAAGTATAGCTCTTGTCCGTCAAGCTTCTAGCCTTAGGCCTCATTCACATGGGATTTATGTCACAGGTATGGCAAGAAAGCTTTCATTCAGGGGCTATCATCTGTCCCTAGCTGCAGGTGATCAGTCCATGTGTAGTTTTTATCCAGACGGCTCTAGCCACTGTATTGCTTTGTACATCTCTATTTCCATCCATCTATGAATCCAGCCACAGTAATGCACTGGATTCTTGTTGCAGCTGTGAGTTAAATGCCATGTGAACAAGGCCTAAGACTTGTTTAGTTTTTTTTTTTTTTTTTTGGTGATATGAAGGTTATTTAAACTTGCAGTCACAAGTAATCCATACCATTGTTTCATAGCGCTTGGCTGTTGTAAACTGGTGTTGGCTATCATTCTAACCTCCTAAGATGTTTTTTTTGTAACCCTATTTTATTAAGCCTAGCCTTTTTGTCCTTCTTGTAATACTGTTACCATCCTCTATAGTGTGGCATTGCTTTTTAACTTCATTGCAAGGGCTATAGCCCTAGAAGGTTGGGATGTATAAGGGTTTTTCTCTTTATTTTTTTGAATATTAAACATTTTCTTTTCTTTCTTTGGTTAGTACTACGTTTTGACTATTTTTCTCCTGAAGTTCAGTCATTTTATTATTGACTCAGATATTTCAGTGTTCTGGGAATGTAATGACAGGCGTGTTGTGTTTTGCAGCATTGGTATAGAATTAAAAACATGCTTTCTAAATCCATTTGAATGTCAAAATGCACAGACCGTTTTTCATATTTTACTCTGATAATGTGATGTTTTAGTACAATTTACTTCTTGTTTTTGTTACCATACTCTACCCATTCCCTTTCAGAGATCATGTAAACATAGCTGATAGATGCTACTTCTGGAGCGAACATCCCTATAATAAATGGGTTTTTAAAATAAACTTTTACACTGATCAGTTGACTTTAAATATAAATCTATATTTGACATGGGCTCCAGCACACTTTTTTGGGTGTATGTAGATGTAACTGAAATTTTAAATGTTGGCTGCAGATATGTGATCCCTTACATGATCAGTTACCTGTTTATTTTTCTGTAATCTGCCATGTCCCTCTTTAAATTAATTAGACGTATTTTTAAAACTGTAAAAACTACACATGTCGATGTTTTACAGCTACGTAATTCGAATTGACTTGATTTTTTCAAGTAATCCTAGAAAGGGGAGCATCCCAAATAGAAACTGCTGAAACTGCCACAGGTGCTTCTCCGAAAACCTTACAGTTGTGGCAATGAGTGTTCAGTATCGCTTCCTTTCTGCACACAAGGCATACTGTTGAGGTATTTGTTGCGGTGATTGGTTTTAATGCTACTTTAGGAATTCAGTTAGACTTTTTAGAATTGCATGCATGTTACCCTAATATTAAGACTCTGCCATATTTTTAACTAACAGTAGTTAAAGGGAGGCTAGTTAATGATTATTTTGAGGAGTAGGATGTGACAGTTAACAAGTTAAATTGTCTGATGGCATTGTACACATTTCGCATTAGTTTAAGTACCATGCAATAAAGCCATGTCCTAAATCCAAATTTACAGTGTGTTTTTTTTATTTTTTTTTTTACTTTGTAAGTTTAATTTATCTTTTGTTTGAGATGAAATGTTTAATTTTGAATTAAGAACACATTCTGAGGAGTGCTCTTATGAGAGCAGTTAGTTCCCCTTTTTCTGTAATCCTACTGGCTTCATTCCTTTAACACGTCCATCCATGCAAGTCCTTGTATATTTCTTTAGGGAATTTTAAATTCCTTATCTCCTTCTGTTTAGTTTTCGGCACTGTGATCTGGTTGTGTTGAAAGCTCATGTTTTTTAGTTTTTTTAATTTGTGTTTTCAGATACAGCTTAAAAACTTTAGGCATCTTGCATAATCCTGTACATGTTGTAACTTTTTTTTTTTTTTTTTTAAACTTAAACATGACAATAATTGCAACTAATGGCAGTAGTGTGTGGGTGTGGTGGGTTTATTTTTTCTTTTTTTCTTGTGGCTTTTAATGCTAGGTTTTGCTCTAAAGATAATGGCTAGCCTGGCTGTAGCTATATTCCTCAGATATACTAATATTTGTTTATGATTCTGGGGAACTAACAATTTTTTTTTTTTTTTTAAATAAAATTTATATCAAAAACTACGGCAGACCTAATTGTCAAGCACCTTTTTTGGATATTTGCATATGAATCTTACTTTTTATCTAACTGCCTGTCGCCTCCTGTTTATTTCATTATTTGTACAATGAACATCACTAAACCTGCCAAAATTGTGTAGTAGTGTGCAACCTGTTTCAGTTCCCAAGAATATCAGAAAGCAACAGTTGTTAAAGCATACAGTTGACTTATAAAAACTGTGCTAAACCCAGAACTTCCCAAATTTCAAAATCTGGAATGATCAAGGCATGAGATAGTAGTAGTTATATTAAACTATAACTTTTGTTTCTGGAAGTATTAATGGAGTGGTTGCATCAGAATAAAAGCAGAGAGGCTACAGTCTTGATGTCTTTGTACAAGCACCAACTTTTAATCTGGTCACAACAGATTTTAGGATAATTACACAACGGGAATAGAGGTCGACATTATGGCATTGGCAACTCTCTGAATGCATTTGATGGCTAGAGAGATTTTTCCTTTTTCACTTTTTTGAAATTGGATAGAATATCTTTGTAAGTTAATTTTACAGTATTCTTATTTTAACACACCCTAGCCAAAGTAGCACATGTTATGTTTAAAGCAGATGTAAGCTGTATCTGAGCACCAAAAGATAAAAACAATAATTTATTTTTCCTATTCCGAGAAAACTTACCCATCCAACTTTTTGTCTCCATGCTTTTTGTTGAGAAATCACTTTAAACAACACTATCATTTCTATCTGTAGCCATGATGATTTATGTACCATTTACATCCTAGATTATATCTGCCCTTAGCTCGGGCATACATACAGGAGGGTGTGCTTAGCTGATAAAGATCCTTCACATTAAAACAAATACAGGTGGAGACTAGTGGGATGTATGACATCATTTTGGCCCATACCAAAAACCAGGGAAGCAACTGAAGAAATGTAAAAAAATAAATAAGTTGGATTATAATTTGATCCCCTGCAGATTTTGGAAGTGGGCAAAGAAATGAAGGGTCTATAATTTTTATGTGTGTATTTTCAATGATGGAGATAGCATATCAACCAGAAATCCAGAAAAAAACACATGATACAAATGTTATAAATTGACTTGCAGTTTAGTGAGTACAATTTTTGATCCCCTACCAACCAACAAGTATTTTGGCTTTCACAGACTGGCTACAGTATGTGCTGTAATATTGGGGTGATCAGACTCAAGTGGGAGGTGCGTTTTCAATAAGTGCACCTGTCTAAAACTGTATTTTTAAGGGCCTGGTAGCCTATTTTTATTTAAAAGATTGGAAAAGTTCACAAAAGACACCAGTAGCCCACGCAGGGGGTTCCACCATTACTGTATGTTGCACAATAAAAATACTTCAGCCTCCTGGCTTACTCTCTTATCACAGCTGCTTTAAGCCTGCTCCTCAGACCTAAAGCTTCTTGCTGCTGTCACAAACTACATCTGCCTCCTGCTGACATGCATGCTCTAGCTGTCCCATGCAGCCTCTGACCCCTGCAGAGGAATGGGAGTCTATCTGACTCCCATGCACAGACCTTGTGTCTGTTGGGTGGGGCCTTGACCCATAATCGGTTAACAACTAAATAGCCCAGCACACAGCTGTGCAATCAGTGTGCCCGTCTCTTTTTAAAATCTGGCGTAAGCCAGCATTTTTCCAGGTAGCACAGGGTCCCACTGCCACATATCTCCCCCCTCCTCTGTTTCAAACCAGAGGGAGGAATATATAAACCTATCAACATGGCTGGGGACACCTCTGTGCTAGACATTAGCGGTGTAGGCCCATTTCTTTTTCTGGGTAAGTTTCCACCAGCACTTCACTTTGGCACCTCTGTGCCAACTATCAGCAGCAGGAGTCCTAACCTGCCCAACCTTCTTTCTAAAGGGCCACTCTATCCACATCTTTCAGGTGTGTTTCTACATGCACATCTTCCTGAACCGTGGGGTCCTACTAATCTCTCTTCTCTCCCTTCTGGCCTCTGGATCCTCAATTTATTTTTACCCCCCCCTCATACCTACTCTCCTGGAACCATTGGGGACCCACTTCCACGACACCTGTCAGGGACTGACTTCTATCAACCAGCATCATCTCTTTTTTTTTTTTTTTTTTTTTTTTTTTTAGGTTCACTAACCCTTGTGTGGTTACCCATAGCAACAAAACTATATGAAATTAACACCACATTCTTCTGTTTAACATCAATAGTAACATTCCACAATGGATTAGTTAACTCTTTATCGTCGGCAGGACCTCTTGTCCCCTTGTTTCCTAAGACATTGTCTGTAAAGGGACCGCCTGCAGGCAAGCAGTTACTCCCTATGGGACATTCCTGCAGTTTTTCATCGCCCCCCCCCCCCCCCTTGTTGTCCAACACTCCAATAGCAACTGTCCTACCAACAAATGTTTTTCTACACCAAGCTCTTTAACCATATCTGTGTCCATTGGTACCTCAACCACTACCTCTGCGCTGTCCAACAGTGCTCTAGAGTGCCTCTCATACACCATATCAGTAACAAGCAACACAGCGCCCCGTGAGACAAAATTTAACATGGCTTTAAGCCCCATACACATTTTCTGCAGATTTTTGTCTTCAGATTGACCAAAACCATGTAGGGCCTGCCTGATTGCATACAAATTAAAACCTCATATTATGTGGTTTTGGTAAATCTGAAGACAAAAGTCGAATGTGTATGGGGTCCTACTCACTTTCTCGTTGCAGTTACCAACCCTTTTATTTCCTGTCAGAGTGTCTATGGGTACCTCAAACTGCACATCTTTGCGAGTGATGGATACAATTCACACTACTGCTATGTCTGTTCCAGGCCCTTCCCTCACATGAGGGCTAGTGGGTGAGACCGAACACATGCCATGTACCAACCACTGCTCAGCCGCACCTCATCACACCAACATACGGAGAGACTTCCATCATGTCTGTCATTTCTGATTCCTCCTAGCAGCTCCCTGAGTGCCTTCCACTGCCACTGGAAGCACTCTCGCAGAGAACTGTGAGACCACTTTTCAATAAAGTAACCAACATTGCACTAACCAATACTATTTTTTTTTATTAACATTGCTTAACATCGCCTGTACCGCCTGCCTCCACTGATTTGGTACTACGCAGTACCAGGCTGCCCATCTGCGGTGGATACACGCAGGTGTACAGCGAAAAGGTTTTCACCAGTTCCAACAACATCTCAGTTATTTCTAGACATTCCAAATCTTAACACAGAACTTTAGGGACCCTTCCCTTACTTGCAACGTGGTGGGGCTCATTTGCTAAGGCTTGAGAGGCCGAGATACTTAAGGAGGCCTCCATCACGGAGGTAACTGACACAACTTGCGGGTCCCCTTGATCACTGCCAAACGCATGTGTCATACTCCTCCCATTTTCAGCGAAACTGAGCCTTTCCAAGTCCTTATCCATTACACTGTCATTCTGATATGCAATATTGTGCTTTTGTTTTGCTCTGGACAAAACCTCTGTACGCACCCTTTACAGTGCGGAAAATAAGTATTTGAACACCCTGCTATTTTGCAAGTTCTCTCACTTGGAAATCATGGAGGGGTCTGAAATTGTCATCGTAGGTGCATGTCCATTGTAAGAGACATAATCAAAAAAAAAAAATCCAGAAATCACAATGTATGATTTTAACTATTTGTATGATACAGCTGCAAATAAGTATTTGAACACCTGAGAAAATCAATGTTAATATTTGGTACAGTAGCCTTTGTTTGCAATTACAGAGGTCAAACGTTTTCTTGTAGTTTTTCACCAGGTTTGCACACACTGGAGGAGGGATTTTGGCCCACTCCTCCACACAGATCTTCTCTAGATCAGTCAGGTTTCTGGGCTGTCGCTGAGAAACAGAGTTTGAGCTCCCTCCAAAGATTCTCTATTGGGTTTAGGTCTGGAGACTGGCTAGGCCACGCCAGAACCTTGATATGCTTCTTACAGAGCCACTCCTTGGTTATCCTGGCTGTGTGCTTTGGGTCATTGTCATGTTGGAAGACCCAGCCTCGACCTATCTTCAAAGCTCTAACTGAGGGAAGGAGGTTGTTGCCCAAAATCTCGCAATACATGGCCCCGGTCATCCTCTCCTTAATACAGTGCAGTCGCCCTGTCCCATGTGCAGAAAAACACCCCCAAAGCATGATGCTACCACCCCCATGCTTCACAGTAGGGATGGTGTTCTTGGGATGGTACTCATAATTCTTCTTCCTCCAAACACGGTTAGTGGAATTATGACCAAAAGGTTCTATTTTGGTCTCATCTGACCACATGACTTTCTCCCATGACTCCTCTGGATCATCCAAATGGTCATTGGCAAACTTAAGACGGGCCTTGACATGTGCTGGTTTAAGCAGGGGAAGCTTCCGTGCCATGCATGATTTCAAACCATGACGTCTTAGTGTATTACCAACAGTAACCTTGGAAACGGTGGTCCCAGCTCTTTTCAGGTCATTGACCAGCTCCTCCCGTGTAGTCCTGGGCTGATTTCTCACCTTTCTTAGGATCATTGAGACCCCACGAGGTGAGATTTTGCATGGAGCCCCAGTCCGAGGGAGACTGACAGTCATGTTTAGCTTCTTCCATTTTCTAATGATTGCTCCAACAGTGGACCTTTTTTCACCAAGCTGCTTGGCAATTTCCCTGTAGCCCTTTCCAGCCTTTGTGGAGGTGTACAATTTTGTCTCTAGTGTCTTTGGACAGCTCTTTGGTCTTGGCCATGTTAGTTGGATTCTTACTGATTGTATGGGGTGGACAGGTGTCTTTATGCAGCTAATGACCTCAAACAGGTGCATCTAATTTAGGATAATAAATGGAGTGGAGGTGGACATTTTAAAGGCAGACTAACAGGTCTTTGAGGGTCAGAATTCTAGCTAATAGACAGGTGTTCAAATACTACTTTGCAGCTGTATCATACAAATAAATATTTAAAAATTAATAAAATGTGGTTTCTGGATTTTTTTTTTTCATTATGTCTCTCACAGTGGACATGCACCTACGATGACAATTTCAGACCCCTCCATGATTTCCAAGTGGGAGAACGTGCAAAATAGCAGGGTGTTCAAATACTTATTTTCCGCACTGTATCTAAACCTTCCAACTGGAGGTGGTTAACTTCTGAAACAGGCCCAGGGCACATGTGACTACTGGCTCTGCAGTCTCTCCATTGGCCACAGCAGCAATCGTGTCCTCCTCACTATTACCCAACCTAGCCTGGTGGGGCATAGTTACTTCATTAAATATTGCATACTTCCCTGTGCCACCCCTCCCAATCTATTCTGTCTGCTCCAGTCAGTGTCAACCACATCAGATTGTGATAATTCATGCTCCATCATTTGAGTTGTTTTCCACCTGCGCAGTATCAGAACTGTCCTGCATCACTGCCGGCTCCAACACAGGGAGTACTTGAGATTTCTATGGACAACTCTGCGGCAATGGCCTGTGGTTACTATGGAAGGCACCAAACCACCAACATTGTCAGTAATACACTTTCAACATCATCATCTATCCACATTCCTGCTTTGTAGAGGCTGCATTAACGCATTAGCAGTTGGAGATTGTAGGATACTTGGTACATCACTTTTCACCTCATGTAAAACACACTTGTTAGTCGGGACAGTGATGCAGTTGTCCTGGGAAACCCTGAGCTCAAACACCATAAGCTCCTGCGTGGTCTCCAGAGACACCTCTGCTGCACCTGTCATGGTTGCTAGGGGCAGTGGCACACATTTCACAGTGGTCACCCCTGACATATCTGGATGCAATACCACATTTTCACCATCCGCATTTTTTATCTCATTAGTGAGAAACACATTGTATTCATTTTTACCACTTGTCTTTCTGCTATACACTACACTGCCTGAAGACAAGTCTCCCCCCCCCCCCCCTGCAAAACAGCAAGTCTTCCTTGGTAGCGTATCCTCTCACTGGACTTGCTACTACTTCACCGACATTAAACACAAACTCAGTCTCTTACACATGAAATAGGAACTGTCTTACCATTAGAGTTGGCAGATAATGAGCACTTCAATTGAGGGGGGTAGTCCCTTCTTGGCTATGCTCTCACAGGCTAATGCTCCCACATGGGCTCCAACATTTCCTGCAGGAAAAACAGCTTCTCTTTTGCCAGCAGCAACAGCCACCACCTTGTAACAGGAACCTGGCCTTGCATGTACAGGCTTTTCCTCAAAATCATAACGCTCAGCTGTATTTTAGAATCTGGGTCAAGTAGAAATACCGTGCCCTACTTAACCACATTCTAGGCATGGAACAACTTCACTCCCATCTCTAAGGGAAAGCGGAGCCACTTCTCTGCTGTGGCTCCTCCTTTCTGCAAACTTTCTCAGGTTGCTATGGGAGGTGATACCCAACACTACCTTCGCATTAGCAATAAAAAGGATCATTATCTCGGACTAGAGAAATGCCTTACTCTAATAGAAAATTGGATGACGGAGAGTTATCTTAAACTCAATGGCTCAAAAACAGAACTTCTGCTTCACGCCAGCCGAAAGATTCTTGCAATGACAACATGGACACCCTGCCCATTTTGGGACAAACCATCACCCCTAGCACCAAAGTCAAATATTTCAGAGTCACTTTTGACTCCAACATGAGAATGGATGCACAACTAAGTTCAGTAGTCAGCGGTTCCCACCATCTGCTGCGCCTGCTATGCAGACTTATTCCCTTTATCCCAAAGGAAGACATAGCAGTCGTGGTGGGAACGATAATCCACTCCAGACTCGACTATGCAACTGCCCTTTACCTCGGACTACCAAAGTACCAAATTGCTCGTCTACAAGTCGTCCAGAATACGGCGGCACGTCTTGTAACAGGAGAAAAACCCTGGGAGTCAATTTCCCACTCCCTCAGATCCCTTCATTGGTTGCCCGTAAAAGACAGAATTACGTTTAAGACACGCTGCCTGACGCACAAATGTGTTTTAGGAAGTGCGCTCCAATATCCTATGTGAAAAAATAAAATGTCACAACCCCAATCGCGTTCTCCATTCTACCAACCTAAATCTACTCCAGATACCCAAGGCCAGATACAAGTCCAAAGGAGAACGTAGATTTGCAGTCCAAGGACCTAAACTCTGGAACACTTTACCAACCAGCATCCGAATGGAAGTGAATCACCAGGCCTTCAGAAAAAAACTCAAAACCCATCTATTCTGAAGGCAAAGTATAGTAGGAAACTGATACCAAGTGCCCAGAGGCGATGTGTTGCGCTATACAAGTTTCTCACTCAACATGCAGAATCTCATTGGCTTCTCTATGTGGATGGTGGGCCACCTCTTCCCTGTAGCTCCTCCTTCCCATTGGCACATTTTCTCCTGTTGCTAACGGAAACGGTGCTCTCCCAGATGCACTTTCCTGTCTCTCCAAAACCTGCAGCCTACCCTCTCCACGAAGCGGTGTTGCTTTAAACCTGTCCGCTGTAGGCAATATCTTTTGTCTTGCAGTCCACAGACCTGACATTACAGGCGTTGCTATGGGCAAACGCACTCCTGAAACCTTTGGTAAGCCTGTTGCTAACTCCTGGCACTCATAGCAGGCTTCCCAAACAGATGCAGACCTTTGCTTTTCTAGGTGACTTTGCACTGGAGCCTGGGACAAAGGGCACTTGGAGACTGCATGCCCCCACTCACTGCACCGTAAACAACGCTCTTTCCTGAGTGTCTTGTCCAGGCTTTCCACACTGCATCCTCTCTTGCAAGCTAAGAACTCTGCACATTTAATCTCCTTGCACCAGCGTTGCTTTCCTTTTTCCCTCCAGTGTGGCCAAATGCATCTTTCACCAGTCTGGGGCTTGTTCTGTCGGAAACAACCCCTCCAGCTACAGGGTTCTGTCTCATCTCGGCAAACATTGCTTCCTTTTCTTGATCGTACATCACGGGACACAGAGCGCATAGTCATTATATGGGTTATATGGGTACCTTCAGGTGTGGACACTGGTGTAATCAACTTCACAGGAAGTTCCTCCCTATATAACCCCCTCCCACTGAGAGTGCTTTAGTTTTTTCGCCAGTGTTTTAGGTGTTGGTCACGTCTAGCTGTCCCTCGGAGGTCTCGGGACCCAGGATAGCTAGCCGGATCCGTCCGAAGTGCTTCAGAGCCAAGATGTACGGTACCCGGGCCCTGCTGGAGTGGGGTTTTGCCTATAATGCCTCTCCTTGGAGGGCTGGATTCTGGGCTCCAGTGCCTTAGTCTCTTCCAAGAACTAAACGCTACTGATGCCAGGATGCTATATAGGTCCAGGGGTGTGGGTTCCTTAACACAGGACCCCGGTCCCTGAAGGTCCAAGACAATACCCACGGAGATGGGGGAAGGTTGGGCCTCTTGCATTTTGCAATACCCTGCGGCGTGGAGCAGGTAAGAGGGAACCTGCGGGACTTGGTTCGACAGTAGGTATCCCCCTGGGGGTTCTGGGTTGGCTAACAGTATGCTGGTGCATCAGCCACTATCTCCACTATGTCTGTTGAGGCAGGATGGGATTCTAATGTTTACCCAGATAACATGTAGATATATGTATACTTGTGTAAGTTATATATTTGCTACTCACCCCAGGTCTGCCTGTTAACACTGATACTGCAACCCCACATGTTTTAAAGAGGAAATTGCTGGTAAAAACTCCTGTTTCTTAGGAAGCCCAAGGGGACAGCTTCCTCGCTGTGTGTGCACTACAATAAGATTAGTGCTTACCTGGTGTCTGTTGGTGCTGCATAACGCTGGTCCATGTTGTTCCTCTGCTCTGCTTCCTCCATGTGGTTTCAGCGTGGTGCGCGCGATTGTGCGCGCGCGTATACGCCGCCTTTTATAGCGTCGGCGTGCGTCGGGGGGGCGGGCCAGCAGCGTCAGGGTCTGTATAAAGGGAAAACTTCTCTCTGGCTGGTCTTTCCTCCTGGAGGCAGAGGAAGAAAGGATACAGAGCGTGCAGCTGGGTCTTTTGGCCACACAGGGACACCTAGTGGCGGTTTTGTGGATCTTCAGGTCTAGGACTTAGGTCCACTATTGACCAGAAAAAAAAAAAAAAAAAAAGTTTTTTTGCTTAAAGGGACTCAGCCTTAGATCCAGCAGTATCTGAGTCTACCTTGGACTCCGGCTAACAGGCATTGGTGTGTCAATACTCACAGGTTTCCTCAGTATTGCCACCTCCCAGGCGGGTAAAAAAAAAAAAAAAAATTTTGAAAAGAAAAAGAGAAATTTGTTCTTTTTCATTTTCCTCATACCTGCCCTCATATTGGTTACTCCTAGCTGCAACAGTCAGGTGTTGGCTATAGGGGTGACCCAAGGTTGTACAATGGCTCCAAAGGGATCTGGACCAGCCAAGGCTGCTAAAGGTGCCAAAAAGCAAAAGGGGTCTCCATCGGGGTCAGAGGATTTTGGCCAGGCTTCTACGGCCCCACCCTCGCCAGTCAGGACACCGAGTGGCATAGTACAAGAGCCATTGGGGGTGCTGGGGGCAGAGGCGGCCCCCGATCCACCCATTCCCGTTTACGTGACGGAAGAAATGCTAGCAGCCACCATGTGTGGGCTAGAGAAAAGGTTAACTGCGTTGCTTTCCCGTCCTTGCCCAAGTAGCAAGCGGGCTAGATCCCCCTCACCCAGTGTGGGGTTTTCAGATGCGGAGGTCTCCTCTTCAGAGGAACGGGACCCACAAGGGGATCAGGCAGACCCAAGTCCCGACGGTTCAGACAGGGAAAATTCCACTATAGATGAATATTTTTCGGCCTCTCAAGCGGAGGGCCTGTGGATCCAGTCTTTGACAGATATGGTTCGCACTGCCTTTAAACTTCCAGTGCCAGAACTAGTAGCCCCGGAGGTATCCTCATTGGGTTCTTTAAAGGCTCCATTAACTTGTGCATCTTTTCCAATGCACCCCCTTCTGCGGAACGTGATTTACCAGGATTGGGCTCGACCTGATAGAATCTTTGTCCCTCCTAAAAGATTCTCTATTCTCTACCCTATGGAAGAGGAATATGTAAAGAAATGGGCTCTCCCTACAGTGGACGCAGCCATTTCCTGCGTGAATAAATCCCTGACTTGTCCGGTTGAAAATGTCCATATGTTCAAGGATCCGGTCGACAAGAAATTCGAGACCCTACTGAAAGCAGCTTTCACGTCAGTAGGTGCCATGGTTCAGCCAGCAGTAGCAGCCATTGGTGTTTGTCAGGCCTTGAAGGATCAGGCAAAACATATATTAAAGGACATGCCGGCTCAGCATACTCATGAATTAGCAGAATTCCCTAGGGCTCTCTGCTTTGCAATAGATGCTATTAAGGACTCCATCCAACAGGCATCCCGTTCATCTCTACTGATGGTTCACATGCGTCGTCTTTTGTGGCTAAAGAACTGGTCAGCAGAGGCACCCTGCAAAAAGCTTTTAGCAGGGTTTCCCTTTCATGGGGGAAGACTATTCAGGGAAGACCTAGATAAATATATCCACACCATATCAAGTGGAAAAAGTACTTCCTTACCGGTCAAGAAAAGACCGCGTGGGCCCACGTTTAAACGACAGGCCATTGTAGGCTCGGCCCCTTCGACTTCTCGTCAGTATCGACGGCCTCCCGGGCGTTCAGCAGTTAATAGCCGCCCACAGGGACAAGCCGCGGCAAACAAGAGACCCTGGTCTCGCAAGCCGGCTAAACCAGTCATCAAGTCAGATTCATGAAGGGGCGCCCCCACTCTCTTGGGTGGGGGGGAGGCTTCAGTTTTTCTCCGAAGTCTGGAAGGCCAGAATTCCCGACTCTTGGGTTCGGTCCGTAGTAGCCTCAGGCTACAAACTAGAGCTTCGAGAAATCCCCCCTCATTTTCAGGGGTCAAGTCTTCCAAGCGACCCGTTAAAGAGGGCCTCTCTCGTAAAGGCGTTGGATCGCCTCTTGCTCCAAGGAGTAATTGTAGAAGTACCAACCCAAGAAAGGGGTCTGGGATTCTACTCCAACCTTTTTGTTTTACCAAAACCCAATGGCGACGTCAGGCCTATATTAGACCTCAAACGCCTAAATCGCTTTCTAAGGATTCAGACCTTTCGTATGGACTCCATACGTTCAGTGACAGCCAGCCTGCATCAGGGCGACTTCCTAGCATCTATAGACATAAAGGATGCATATCTGCATGTGCCGATTTACCCAGCACATCACAAGTTTCTTCGTTTTACGATAAATCAAAGTCATTACCAGTTCGTAGCCCTCCCTTTCGGGTTGGCAACAGCTCCACGGGTATTCACAAAGGTGTTAGCCCCGGTGCTAGCCGTCCTAAGGACAGAAGGCATCTTGGTCCTAGCATACCTGGACGATCTCCTGGTTATCGACAGTTCAGCTTCCAACCTCAATCATGCAGTAGTCCGCACAGTGCGGCATCTAGAAGAGTTCGGGTGGATTGTGAACCAAGAAAAATCAAGGTTACAACCCACAAGACAGTTGGAATATCTAGGCTTTCGGTTAGATACAGAATGCCAGAGGGTATTTTTACCTCAAAAAAAGATCAGGTCGTTGATTCAAGCGATTCAAATAGTCTTAGGCAAAAAGAAGCCGACTATTCGCCTATGCATGCGACTGCTGGGAAAGATGGTGGCCGCCTTCGAAGCAGCGCCCTATGCCCAGATCCATACCAGAATTCTGCAAGCAGCTATTCTCTCTGCTTGGAACAAGTCCATACAGGCATTAGACCGTCCATTAGTTCTTTCCCCAGGAGTCAGGCACAGCCTGTACTGGTGGCTGATCCCTCAAAAATTATCAAAAGGGAAAACCTTTTGCCCCATCTCGTGGAAAATAGTAACCACAGATGCCAGCCTAACAGGTTGGGGGGCAATCTTAGGAAAACGGACCCAGCAGGGACAGTGGTCAGAGGCAGAAAGTCTGCTTCCCATCAATGTCCTAGAGATCAGAGCTGCTCGGTTGGCCCTGGTCGCCTGGACTCTCCCCCTGCAGGGTCTGCCAGTAAGGATACAGTCCGACAATGCCACGGCGGTGGCATACATAAACCACCAGGGGGGCACAAGGAGCCTAGCGGCTCAAAGGGAAGTAAACCTGATTTTTTCATGGGCCGAAGCCCATGTACCCTGCATCTCAGCAGTGTTCATCCCAGGGATAGACAATTCTCAAGCAGATTTTTTGAGTCGTCAACAGTTACTCCCGGGAGAGTGGTCTCTTCACCCCCAGGTATTCCAAGGGATTTGCCAAAGATTCGGAGTTCCCGATGTGGACATCATGGCAACAAGATTCAACAAGAAATTGGACAAATTCGTATCCCGAGCCAGGGACCCCTCGGCCTACGGGACCGATGCGTTGGTTTGCCCCTGGCACCAGTTTTCTCTCCTGTATGCGTTCCTTCCACTACAGATGATTCCCCGCCTTCTACGAAGGATCAGGGTGGAGCGCAGGCCGGTGATCCTGGTGGCCCCAGCCTGGCCCAGAAGGGCTTGGTACGCACTCATCGTGAGGATGTCAGTAAGGGCACCGTGGCCACTCCCCCTGCGCCCAGATCTGCTGTCTCAGGGCCCGATCTACCACCCTGCTTCACAGCAGCTAAATTTGATGGCTTGGCGGCTGAATCTCTAATTCTTAAGGGCAGAGGCCTCTCTGCCCAAGTCATATCTACGTTAATTCAAGCTAGAAAGCCAGTCTCTAGAAATATCTATTACAGAGTCTGGAGAACCTATGTGGAGTGGTGCGAGTCTCAAGGAGGGCATCCTCGCAAGTTTTTTATTGACAGGATCTTGCGATTCCTCCAGGTTGGCGTTGACAAGGGGTTGGCTCTTAGTACTCTAAAGGGGCAGGTGTCTGCCTTATCGATATGGTTTCAAAGGCCTTTGGCCACACATTCGCTTGTGAAAACCTTTTTGCAGGGGGTCTTGCATGTAAATCCCCCTATTAGAGCTCCCCTCTGCCCCTGGAATCTAAATCTGGTCTTGTCAGCTTTACAAAAGCAGCCGTTTGAACCTCTGACAGAAATCCCTCTTGTGCTGCTAACCCGAAAGTTGGTTTTCTTGGTGGCTATGGCTTCGGCCAGAAGGGTCTCCGAGCTGGCAGCCTTGTCTTGCAGGGAACCGTACCTGATTCTGCATAAGGACAGAGTGGTTCTGCGGCCTCAGCCTTCTTTCCTTCCTAAGGTCATATCCAGTTTTCACTTGAATCAGGACCTAGTCCTACCATCCTTCTTTCCTACTCCCCAGTCCAGAGAGGAAAGATTGCTTCATACTTTGGATGTGGTCCGAGCCATGAGGGTCTATCTCAAGGCTACAGAAAAGATTCGGAAAACAGATGTGCTTTTCGTTCTTCCGGATGGCCCCAAGAAGGGTCAGCCGGCTGCCAAGTCTTCCTTGGCTAGGTGGATTAAGCAGCTGATTTTTCAGGCCTATGGTCTGAAGCGCGTTCCACCGCCTTTATCAGTTAAGGCCCATTCTACGAGGGCCATGAGTGCCTCTTGGGCGGCACACCATCAGATCTCTATGGCACAGGTTTGCAAAGCGGCAACCTGGTCTTCCGTACATACGTTTACTAAATTTTATAAGTTGGACGTCACAAAGGCTGCGGACGCAGCATTTGGGCAGGCGGTCCTACGGGCAGCAGTATAGAATCCTCTGGCCCGGTTCACGCCCCCTTTTTTTCTGTTGGTGGAGCTATTTTACCTCCTGATATATTTTCTGTTTGGCTATTTTTTGGCCTTACGGTCTCCCTCCCTTCATGGAGCATTGCTTTGGGACATCCCATATGTAATGACTATGCGCTCTGTGTCCCGTGATGTACGATCAAGAAAAAGGGATTTTTAATAACAGCTTACCTGTAAAATCCTTTTCTTGGAGTACATCACGGGACACAGAGCTCCCACCCCTCTTTTTGGGGAACATTGTGTAACCTCAGAGAAATTGCTTGCTACAAAACTAAAGCACTCTCAGTGGGAGGGGGTTATATAGGGAGGAACTTCCTGTGAAGTTGATTACACCAGTGTCCACACCTGAAGGTACCCATATAACCCATATGTAATGACTATGCGCTCTGTGTCCCGTGATGTACTCCAAGAAAAGGATTTTACAGGTAAGCTGTTATTAAAAATCCCTTTTTTGCGTTTTGAATGCACTATCTCTGCAGTCAGGCACACTTTTTAACACCGTTCCTTTTAACGCTGGAAAATTTGGCGTACTGTCTCTAAGACTTGCAAGCAGCACACTTTCACATGCAGATATCACTGGGTTCACATTCGCTGCTCCTCACAGCATTGCTGCAAAACCAGTTTTTTGCTACTCCAATTTTTTTTTTATGCGAGGATCTGGAACTGTTTCAACTCTGCCCAAAGCAGACCCAATCGGTAGGTGCGTTTTTTTTTTAATGAGTGCGCCAGTCCAAAACTATTTTTATGGGCCTGGTAGCCCACTTTTATTTAAAAAATCAAAACCGTTCACAAAAGACATCAGTAGCCCACGCTGTGGGTTCCACCATTACTGTATCTTGCACAATCCAAATACTCTTCAGCCTCTTGGCTTACTCTCTTGCCACACAGCTGTTTCAGGCCTCCAGCCTAGGCCTTAGGTCTCCTTGCTCTGGCTGTCCCATGCAGCCTTCAACATCTGCAAATGGGAGTCCACCTGACTCCTATGCACAGACCTCCTGTTGGGTGGGGCCCTGAGCCATAGTTGGGTAACCACTAAATTAGCCCGTCTCTCCAAAATCTGGCGTAGCACAGGGTCTCACTGCCACAGTGCTCATGGACAGATTAGTCCTGTCAATTTAAGAAGGTGCGCCGAACGACAACTCGCTACTAGTAAGCATCACATGATGTCTGCCACCTTTTTCCTGTTGTTCACTTCATTTTGACTGCACCGCTTTTGGTTGGTTGTTTTTTGGATTTTATTTGTATAATAAACACATCGTTTTAAGGAGTGCGGCAGTCCAGGACCTTCTTCTATCCAATGCACCTGTGCATAGCCAGCACCTTTTTGGTTTAGTGGGACGGAAGCAAAGCCAAGGGATCCGCAGTTTTTAGAGCGCACCTAACGACAACTCGCTATGTGTATATAAGACGCCTGTCCACAAAATCGTTCTTCCATTCCATCCCATTATCATGGGCAAGACCAAAGCGCTGTCAAGGACATCAGGGATAAGCTTTAAGACCTGCACAAGGCTGGAATGGACTACAATACCATCAGCAAGAAGCTTGGTGAGAAGGAGACAACTGTTGGAGCGATTATTCACAAATGGAAGAAATAAACACCCATCAATCTCCCTCGGTCTGGAGCGCTATGTGAGATTTCACCTCATGGGGTAAGGATGATCATGAAAGAAATGAAGGATTGGCCCAGAGCTACATGGGAGAAGCTGGTGAATGATCTCAAGGCAGTTCGGACCACAGTCATCAAACAAACCATTGATAACACAATATCGTGCTATAGATTGAAATCCTGCAGCGCCCGCAAGGTCCCCCTCAAGAAGGCACATGCCATATTGAAGTTTGCCAATGAACAGATAAAAGCAGTGAAATCATATTGCCTATAGCTACCAGTCCTGGAAAACCCTGAAAAGTGTTTTTAATGCATTTTGAGGTTTACCTGTAAATCCAGTTCAGTAGCTTCTCTTTCGTGAGAAGACCTACATGGAAACTGAGGCAAACACAGCTACATTCCGATTCCTTGTTCTTTAGGCCCCTTTCACATGAGCGGACCGCTCGTCCGCTTATTACAAGTCCATTTACGGACTTGTAATGGGCCCCTATGGGATCGCGTCCGTTAGCGGATGATGCATCCGCTAACGTCCAAGATCCGCATCCGTTTTTGCAGACCCTATTTTCTTCTGTCCGGCGGATCGGATGCAAATGGACAGACGGTCCGTTATCCGATTACCCCATAGGGGATAGCGGAGGAGAAACAGGGCGGTCCCTGCAGAGTGTGTGGGGACAGCCCTGTCTGCCGGCAGCTCAGCGGGTCCGAAAAACGGACCGCTCCGTGTGAAAGAGGCCTAATACTGTTTTTTCACATCTTGGGCTTTGCATACATCTTATTTTTAAAAGAACTAATGCTTAAACACTTTCACAAAATACAAAGATATCTACATCAGATTATCATGCATGAGCAGTATTTGTACAGCTTGTCTCCTGGACCAATAGACTACTTGTCCCTTTCTTTAGAGATTTGGGATTGCAGACTGCTTTATTCATTTCAAGGAAGATTCCTTACTACTCCATTGCTAACGAATAGTATAAATGCACTGGAAATATTCCATGCACTCTAGAGCTACCGTAGCTATTTTTTTTTTTTTTTTTCTTATGTTACTTGTACTCCAAGTAATACTGAGAGAGACCAAAGTTGCTAAATGTTTGGAAACTTTTCATGGAAGATGGGTTATTTCACAGACTTCTGAAAGCCACGTAAATTGCTACATGATGTATCTTTGTATATATTCATTGCATTGTCTGTGATGCAAACTCCCATCGCTCTAATCCATCTATTCTTGAGTCTCTCCTGAAATTTACAAGCCATCGAGTTCAAGTCAGCAGTAGCGAAGCCTCTATTTTTTTCCCAATCTGTAAAGAGGCTCAAAAAATACCCAGGGCCATTTAAAAAAAAAACACGACTACATACACAAAGGCTGAATTTTAAAACCGCTGTCAATGGCTACATCAGAGATCCAGCTATAACGTGTTCCATTTTTGAATGGAATATGGTAATTACCTGCATTTATATCAGCCTTTTTCCACCAGGGTGCCCAGGTACCATGGAGTGCCGTGGGTTTCTAAAAAAAAAATGCCCCAAAATTGTATACATGCCAGCAGGTGGCTAAAGTCAGCCTTTTAATTTACACAAAGCCACAGTTTTTTTTATTTTTGTACACCATTACAACCTTCTATTTGCCAACCTCCTAAATGACCAAGGACATCGGTTAAGGATGTCAGTTGCTTGCATTTCCTTTTTGACCCTCTCTCCATTAGATTTGGGGTCTCATTTGCTAAATGATGCAGAAAATTTAGGGAGAAGAAAAACTGGAATACTAGTCGGTTCCAGTTTGAAAAAGTATATTTGCTTTGGAAGAATAAATCGCCTCGAACATTGGGTGTACTGATGTTGCTGTATTATGTAAAACTGGTAGAATAATTCTTGCATTTCAGAATGGGGCGCCCCAAGACTATTCATAATTTTGGACGATGCCTTGAGATTTGTCCATCATTTTGAGGGGTGTCTTGACTGAACAGTTGAGAAATACTGCTTTAGATCACCTTTTTAGTCACTAGATGTTCTTGAAATTGATGTTCCTGCAATTTAATCACTAAATACACCCAATATCCTGATCTCCATCCTCTTGATGCCATTTCACAGTTTTCAGCCAGTGGGATTTGCACTTTTTGTGGAACTAACTAGTAAATATTCCCATTTTTTAGTGACCTTTTTTTTCCATAGAATCATATTTAGCGTAACTAAGTTTGAAACATGAAAATGCCACAGACAATCTATAAATGTGCATAAAGCTTTTATTATTTTGTTTTTTGTTTTTATCATTTTATTTTAAGTTTTGTAGACAAAGTATTTGTAGTAAGTACTTGTATTTCTGCTCTGGAGTTCACTGTAAAATTAGGAACTTCAAGCATCTTACAGATATATATTTTCTGTAGTATTAGGTGATCAGAGAGGTAGATACATTTTAATCAAGTAAAATTTCTGTGAAAAGAGTTAGGATTGTTGATGACCGTAGTAATGTTTTGTATTTTTAAAACAAGCGGTGCCCTTCTTTAGGCACCTTTCACACTTGTGTGACTTGTCCTGCAACTTTGGACTGAAAAGTCGCATGACAAGTCGTACCCCATGATTTACAATGAGTACATTCATATCTGTGCGACTTCGAGTCGCAGCGACTTCAAAGTAGTCCCTGCACTACTTTGGTCCGACTTTGATGCGATTTGAGGTCCATAAACCTCAATATTACACAGGCATTGCTTTTAAAGTCGCTTTTTAAAATTGCACGACTTTCAGGTTGCACAAGTGTGAAAGGGGACTTACTGCTGAGAAGCCCTCCGTACATACAGTAAAGGGCCTCTCTGGAAGCAAAGAAGATGATAGAAGTTTTTATGAATGCTTAGCCTTCAGATAGTTAGAGAACTGAGGGCTTCCTCTTTACAATATGGTGTATCTAATTCAGTTCTTTGTTACACAGCTTTAAGAATGCCAGTGGCTTGACAGCGGCTGACCTTGCACACTCCCAGGGCTTTACAGAGTGTGCCCAATTCCTTCTTAACCTCCAGAACAGTCAGCTCAACGGTTTCTATTGCACTAACTCCTTAAATGGAGTTCCACAGAATGCATCTAATCACCTTAATGGAGGAATAAACAATCGCAAAAGGTCATTCCATGATTTGGAGGCATCTGTTGTTAAGAAGCAGAGAACTGAAGGTAAGCAATATGTTTGTACGCTATACCGTGTAGGTAACTAGACTAAAGATATTGTGAGCAGTTTGAATTGCCTCTTTTTTTTCCTTAAGGGGTAGCCTTTTATTGGGTGTAAAAGTCTTACTGAGCCATATTGACTTGGACGTCATTTTGGTTTCTCTTATTCATTTCTAGAATGATGGTAACTGTTGTGTCTTTGCAATAATATATATATATATTATTTTTTTGGTGAAATGGGGGGGGGGGTGGCTTTTGAGCTAGCATGCAATGTGCTATGCAGTAGCTTACAGTCATCAGAGATGGGGTGAGCTAACAGTGAAGTCAGGACAGTTCAGTGCACATTTGGCATACTGGACCTTTTTTATGTAAAGAAACTTTATGGGAGACATTAACCATGCTTGCATCACTCTTCTAAAGATAAAAAATGGAGCAGAGGCTACTCCTAATTACAAAAAGGCCCTTGTTAATTGTGAGCACAGTTCATGTGCCAGACAGACACAGCACAGAGAACATGGAAAAAATGCTCTGATCTCTTTGCTGTCAGGTCGGAGGAGGATGGTTATTAATCCTGCAGACTTTGCTTGTGTAGTGTAATGACTGCACAAGCAAAGGGAAGAATGTGGTTTGGCTCGATTCGGTTTCGGGCCCAAGTTTATAAAATGGATCACTCTCCTCTATCAGGATCCATGCACCAGGATCTTGGTCAATGGTCAGGTCTTGGCCCCTTTTCCCCTGTCGAGGGGAACCAGACAGGGCTGCCCCCTATCCCCGTTGCTATACGCTTTGGCCGTGGAGCCCCTGGCATCCTCCTCAGAGCACACCCTGGTGTTCAGGGACTTCGATGCGGGGGGGTAGTGGAGACGGTGAGTCTATACACCGACGACATGCTCCTCTACTTGGCTGATGCCGGCCATTCCCTGCAGGCCGACCTGGAGGTCATCGGTGCCTTCGGACACTACTTCGAATTAACTGGGATAAATCATAAATTCTCCCAATAGACGTGAGCGTACCGACGGAGGCCCAGGCTTCCTCCCCTCTCCTTAGGGTTAGCTCCCTAAAATATCTTGGGATCCGGATATCTAGATCCCCAGAAGACTACGTTACTCTCAACATTAAGCCACTGATACAGTTACTAAAAACCAAGATGCAGAACTGGGCCAAATTGACATTGGGAGAATGGGGCAAGTGAATTTAATCAAAATGATTCTCCTTCCCAAATTCTTATATGTGCTCTGGCATGCCCCTAGTTATCTCCCCCTCAGACTCTTCAAAACCATCAAGGCCATTCTTAATTCGTTTGTGTGGGGTGTGTCCCGACACAAGTTGTCTTGGCAGGCTCTTAAAAATCCGACTGAGTTGGGAGGTGTGGCATTGCCTGACTTTAATTTATACTACCGGGCGTCACAACTGTCTCACTTCTTCTACCTAGACAAACGTGACAAAGACTGCTACCTTGCACTGGTTTGCTCCCCCTGGGTCTCGGATTACCCACCCTTTTCAGGTTCTCTTTAGGAACCATTGCAAATTTTGGGAGGTAGTGGGCCGTAGGCTGAAGGTCTCGCCCACCCACTCCCACACACCATTATGGGATAACCCCGGCCTTGTTGAGTTGCTCACTGTTCCAGGTCAGATCCTATGGCTTAATCAGGGAGTGAGATATTTGTCTGTTTATGCTGGCAATGTTTTGATGTCTTCAACAGCTCAAGGATAGATTTGACCTCCCCAACTCCATGCATTTTCGTTATCTCCAGCTTCGTCATGCTCTTCGGACCCAATTTGGCGATGTATCTCCCAACACTGAATAAATTGATGTTCTCTACCCTCTTATGGGTCTCGACTCCCAGGAGGCTTATTTTGGGGTTCTATTATCTCCTACATCCCTCGGCAGCCGTTTTGGCCTACAAACAGGATCGCTGGTCTGGAGACGTGGGGGAGCTGGAGGATGATGAGTGGGAGGATGCCCTCAAACTGCAAGACGGTCTCGACCAAGTTGTCGGACCGCCTTGCACACCTCTACATCTTACACAGAACATACCTGACTCCTGCCCGCATAGCTAAATACAAGCCCGACCAAAATCCATTATGTCCCAGATGTGGTAGCCCTTCTAGCACCTACTTTCACCTTTTATGGGCATGCCCGGCAATACAAGATTGCTGGCTGCACATAGTTAAATTCATACACAATGAAATGGGATCTCCCCTGACATTATGCCCCAAGCAGTGCCTGTTGGGGGTGTTTCCGGAACCTGACTCGGATAAATACCATAAGATATTCCTTCAAGAAAGGCTCTTTACGGCCAGATTACTCATAGCACGAAAGTGGCTTCAGGCTACGCCGCCCACCCTCCAGGAATGGATTTCAGCAGTTAACAGCATACTGCCATATAAAAATGAAATCTATACCCACAGAGGCTGCCCGGCCAAGTATGGTAAAATTTGGGACGATTGGCTGGCTACAGCCGCCACATGTGCTGACCTACCCCCTGAGTGTCATATGTCCTCCCTGTCTTTCCTGTTTGCCTGTTCGGTTCTGCAATCTGGGGGTCTTCTGCTCACTTATGCTTTTCTTATCCATTTGTTTCCCCTTTTTTACTTTGATTGCCTTTGTATGTGTTTGTGTCAATCATCTTGAAACCAGCCATTTTGTACTGCTCACTTTAAGTATTTGTATACACCCGTTTGCTGTACCTGTTGCGCTTACATATGTTGTTTCATTTTTTTTCAATAAAACACCACGTTGTTTGTAAAAAAGAAGAATGTCACGCGTCCAACTCCTGACAGCTCACATCCCCTATGACAAGGTCACACGAATCTGTGGTCATTTTCTACATGGAAAACTGCCCTATTTCCTCTCTCAATCCAGTGCAGACCTGCAGTAGTTTTCTATTGCACACTAAAGTAGAAACTGGTACAGTATTGGTAGACCTTAAACAGGTCTCTTTGCTTAGTTAATGATAGATGTGTCACGCCTGATGATAAAAGAAGCTATGGCCGAAACAACTAATCGATTTATGAAAATAGTTGTCATCTATTTTCATAAGCCGACTAATTGGAAGCACAGTGCAGCACACATACAGCTCCGTACAACCTCCATAAATGTCAGTAACTGCCTAACAAGAAGTTGTGAATGAATGTGAGGAGCCTCATGGGACATGTAGTCATGGGCAGGAAGTGAGTTGTTCTAAAGTCAGATTTTTTTTTTTACCTTGCTATAGGGGGGTGTGTGTGTGTGTGTGTGTGTATTAAATCTATATTATTAATTTCACTGTTTCACAGTATAAATTAACGCCTTTTTACAGTAGTGATTGTTCTGCTCTTTTTAAGCCGTTGTGTATTTTGTAAGGGTCAAGGACTTTTTTCAATGCAAAACTGTGTGCATTTTTTGGTTAAATAAACTTAAATGGAGAAGCTGCAGAAAAGCATGTGGTGCGTTTTTGCAGAAATTGGCGGTTTTTTAATCTGCCAAACAACAAATTGGCCAATAAAAAGCATAAATGAAAATCGCAGAAATATTGCGCGTGAACAAATGCAAAAAGCAGGTGTGAACCGAGCCTTATGCTAGCCATACACTTATCGATTTTCGGGTGAGAATATTCATATGAAAAACGTTACGTTCGCTGAATGAAAATGTAGTTTTAAAATGAATGTAGTTTCTGAACCAGATACACAGTCTGAAAATTATTTTGACCAAGAAGTTCTCTATTCTGCTCCTTAGAATTTTCCCATCACTGTGGTTGAAAAAGAATGTCCATTTGACCCCACTAACGTTCTTAAAATGAATTATTTAATGAACTAAGAAATTGCTTTTGTATGGCCAGCATATAATGCAGTTCTGTCTGAAAATCGGTAAAACAGTGTTTTTACATATATTTTTTTATTTAAAGGGGGAAAAAAATTGATCCGAGTCTGATGTTTACCAGGTTCAACCTCCTAATAGTATATACAGTATATCTCTTCTGTCTGTTATTCTCAGAGTGGATTAGTGATTTTGCTCCCTAACCACATAGTTGGTTATTTTTACCACTGCATATAGATATTTAAGAATAAATTTTAAGATTATTATCCGAATAATCGGCCAACTAATCGTTTTATATAAATATACGTAAGTTTCAGCCCTACAATAAGCATTTGTCCCTGTGTGGTTTTTCTGTAGCCTTTGTTTGGCTTTAATGTTGAAGCTTGAACTTTTTGGAAAGGCAATAAAGCTGTTGATTCAATAACAATGTCACCAGAGCATTGTAATCTTAAATTGTCAATTTACCTTTTTATGCATTACCATTATTTGCTTGTAAGGTTCTATGTGTTTAAAGCACATCTTTGTGCTTGTTGCACAACTGATGAAAACTATCATCATTAAATTGATTATTATGTTCACCTTGCTTCACTGTGGAATGGTGTCCTCCTAGATGATGAGCAAAGTGAGCTTTTTTTGCGAAAATCTTTGATCATTGTTTTGATTGAAGAACCATTTTATATTCAAGTTTTGTGGAGCATCATCATTCTCGAGCACTCAAATGTATTCACCCGCATTTCACCCCCCCAGCCGTTGGCAGAGTTCACCATGACTGATCCCCGGCAGATATGAATGTAGCCCTAAAATGTATAGTTGTCATGTCATGAATAATTCTAAGTGTTTTTTGGCTAGAAAGGTACAAGTGTGCTTTCAGGTTAGAACATTGCCAATACAAGCCTAAACTTATTTTTTTAACGAGGAACGTTAATCAATTTGTTATTTCTTTCTGTATTGGTGAAATTCCCCCTCACAAAAGGTATAAAAGTCTTTTGGACAAGAAAACAAACCGCAATGTAAACCTCATAAGGTTCCATCTCCCCCCTACTTATTAGGGAGATGGCATATTCCCCAAAGAGATTTTCCATCATTTCTTCTCGCCAATGAGTGAGCACAGATGTCAATTAAAAATGGATAGGGGTTCCAACCCTTCCTGTCCAAGAAAGTATTGGCTTGAGTTAGTCTTTAATTATCATAGAAGACATCACCAAATAAAACTCTTGACTGCTGTACAGTAAGTCCCCCCCCCCCCATGAACTCATTCGTAAGACTAACTTGCTCGTTAGTCCAACAAAGATCACTGCTTGCAGGCAAAGGCTGTGAACGCTGATCAATGTTTTCTGGAGGGGAGAGATTGCTGCACTTACATTGCTTGTGTTGAAACAGTGATCTGACAGTAGTTTTTAGGTCAGCGTACTGGGTTGAATGATTAAACATGAAAACATATGTTTGCATCTTTTGAAAGTTTGTAGGTTCGTATGTAGGGGACTTGCTGTATAGAGAAAATCAAGAAATGCATTACTCTAAATGCACATATGTAAGATGTTTTTATCTTTTCTTTTAGTGAACAGCTTTGGCACGGTGTACATGACAGGAAGGATGGAGGAAGACGACAGCATGCATGTAGAAAGTCACTCAGATATATCAGGTGGGATTGGGCAGTTTTCTGACAGATGCTGCAACATACCGATGATTGAAGATCTGAAACCCCAGGAGAGCACATCTAATAGACCAACAGATGCTAATAATTTTACAGTATCTGCAACACAAACCCCCTTTCGTTGTATCAGTCAGTATGCTTACTTTTAAGTAATATCCAGTATTTTAGAGATGGTGAAAAATCCAAAGTTTTATATCATTGGTACTGTAGTATCTTGTCATACCTAATAAAGACTCTGGGGAGGAATATATATTACATGGGTTGAGAACAGTATTATCAAGCTCGATCTGTTTTCCGAGCCGTGATATTCTAATCTGATGTGTTCATTTGTTTAATGGGTCTTGGCATATTTATTTTTATTTTTTTTTTTTTATTTTTTTTTTTTCAAAGAACAGCTTTTTAACTGACCTGTAACTTTAATTTCTCTAAAATGAAAACTCGCTTTTTCTGGCACTAAAGTCTTAACTTGTTTTGGTTTTAAGAACCATTAAACTATATACTGTCTAGTAAAAGCCTGGATGTATTTCTCCACGATAAAACCAGCAATTGCATATTTCTGTGATTGATTGTAAACCCTTAATTTTATGTTTCTCTCTTAACCCTTTAAAGTCCTAATTTTTCAATGAGTTGGCATGACTAAAGTTCTGCTCCACCGTTTGGTAGAGCGCAAATTTTGAAAGGGTTTTAAACAAACCTATTATACTTGCCTGCTCCGTGCAATGGTTTTGCACAGAACATCCCCGATCCTGCTTTCAGGTTCCCTGCTGGCTCTTTCTGAAACCCCCCTCCCCCCACACACACACTGAGTGCCCACCATAGCAACCTGCTTTCTATGTGGGCACTCGTGCAGCTAGCTGTGTGTGTCCATGGAAACACAGGGTGCGGCTCTACCCCCCCCCCCCCCCCCCAACATCTTCAATTCTTTCTGGCTGTGATTTGAAGTGACAGGAGCCAGTTGCTCCCACTGGTTTCTCTGAGCCTATGAAGAGGAAGAGAGCTACTGCCTTCGTGCACATCGCTGGATCGAGATCGGGTTCAGCTAAGTATAAGAAAAATGCATGAACATAAAAAAAAACTTTTAGTCTTTAGAGTCGCTTTAGTGAACTGGTACACAATTGGATAACCTGTTCTGACTGTAATAGTGGAGGTTCTTAAATGTGGTATAATGTATCAACATTGTTCAGTTAGTGTTTGTTTCCACCACTACTGGATTATGGAAGCTATTGGACACTTTAATGAGCAGATTATAAGGAGTTTGAAATTCTCTGCTTTTTGGAAAAGTGTCCCTGCATCTTGTATAGCTCTACTAAAGTACAACTATGGCATTCCATAAGATGCATTTACAATTTTCTTACTCCCCCTTCAAAGTCACAAATACATGTTAATCCTGCCAGTAGAGTCCTTAAAGGGGTTGTAATGGTTCATCTTTTATTTTCTAAATAGGTTCCTTTACGCTAGTGCATTGTTGGTTTACTTACCTTTTACTTCCATTTGCCTTCTAAATGTTTTTTTTCTTTGTTTGAATTTCTCACTTCCTGTTTCTCCTCAGTAAGCTTCACACCATCATCTGAGCGGTGGAAAGTCATTTAGAATAGCTTACTGAACAGCTTACTGAGGAGGAACAGGAAGTGAGAAATTCAGACAAATAAAACTAAGAAAAAAACATTTAGAAGGGAAATTGAAGAAAAAGGTAAGTGAACCAACAATGCACTAGCTTAAAGGAACCTATTTAGAGAATAAAAAACAAACCCTTACAACCCCTTTAATGCATCTTACTGTGATGGGGGGGCAATGAGGCTGCACTGAGTTAAAAATTACGAGCCACCCTCATGTATGTTGTGACTTCTGGATTGACGGCACTGCTTCTGTTGCTGAAACTCTCCCACTGTGAACGTTGGTTTATTAGAATAGGAGCATGTGTGACAAGTTGCGAAGTTGGCATACTCTAGGAAAGTAAAGTTTGTTTACTTTGAGGAATTTTTGTCTTTTTTTTTTTTTTTAAATTGACCCAGGGAAAGGAAGAGCCCTGAAATGTTTCTAAAAGCCTAATCTAGCTCCACTGGAAGTGAAGCACTTGGCTTAAATCCAAATTTGTTAAAACATTATTGACATAGCCAAGTTTTGTAAAATTACTCCACGTTTTGTAATGTTGCACGCAGGTCTCCTGTCATGGGGTTGTGACTCAGAAGATATTGTAGTCCAAAGACAACCAGACAAAAACACTTTGCGTGGTTAGCATTGCCATTCCAAAGTTTTGCACACGTGTCCTTTTAACCATTTGAATATCAACCTGTGTGGCCATAGCCCTTTTACTAGGCCATTTTTTATTGTTGCAGTAGTTTGACATTTACTCTGTCATGCAATAATGTACCCAAATTAATTGTGTATCCTTTTTTGAAACAAATCGTTGTTTTAGCGGTGGTTAATAACCACTAGATTTGAATAATATATTTTTATTTTTTACTATATAAAAGAGAAACATTTTTTGGGGGTAATGGTTTCCCTTACTTTGTCTACTTTATTGGGTCTAATAACAATCAAAGGTGATTTTTTTTTTTGGCACAATATTTTGAAAATAAGGAAACCTGCTGGCCTTGACCTGCTTTAAACATGGAGCTTGCTAATGGCGCAGAAGGCGAAACGGCATCATGGGGAGGAATTTAAGGGGTTAATGTACAGGTCACATACAGTGGGAGGATGAAGGTTATTGTTTTCAGATGTGCAGGAAATGAAAGGGTTAAAAACCACAATCAAATGCCCCTCTCACCCTTTAATCTGCTGCTGCTTCTTCTTTGGAACTAATGAATGATCATTCTTTCATTAGTTCTGCCAACCTCTGTTGAGAGGAAGGGGCAGGCTCTCACGTTTTGTGACTGCTGTTTTTGGTCATCAGACATCTTGGTTCACAGCCATGAACCAGGCACAGTGGCTGCCAAAGGGCTTTTTCAGGAGTGATGTTTATAAATGGCACTCCGGAAATAGACATCAACCTCTCTTCCTATTTGTTACAATATGGAGGTAGAGAGGTGACTAAGCAGGCACTTAATTTTCAGGTGGGAATAGGAATCTGTAAATTTAATCGGGTACCAAGTAGGCTTCTGTATTTCAAAATTCATGGAAGTAAGCTTATAATTCCTTTTCTGTTTTTGCAAAATGCAGATTCCTACAATGAGAACTATGCTTTCTAGATTTCACTCTCTAGTTAGCATGGTTAAGGGGACTTTTTTGGTAAAGGAGAATTCTAAATGTGACATTTTTACAGATAGTTGATCCAGCTTGGACCAATGTAACTGTGTATATACCATACCTGTAAGATGCCTCTAGAAGTTTGAAATCATTGTAGTAGGCACTGCTGCTCTAGTGATTGCTAACGTCCCAGGTCCTGTGCCAAGAGCGCTATGCTCTGGCACGGGCACCATACAGAAAATCAAATAAAGAGTCCAACACATAAATTGCAGTTCTTTGTCTTTATTCAAGCAGTGCAGTACATGGGTAAAAAATCAAGGAAAATGTTGATGCATTTCAGACTCAACAGGCCGTACCCGTTTTATAAGTAAGCCTGTTGCCTCTGAACAGCATTCCTGGATTTTTACCCCTGTACTGCAATGCGTGAATAAAGACTAATGCCTCGTACACACGACTGGTTTTTCTGGCCGGAAAACTGCCATGAGAGCTTTTGGCTGGGAATCCCGGCCACGTGTATACTCAATCGCAATTTTTTCCTGACGGGAAAACCGCCGGGATTCCTGGCGATTTTTAAGCCGGCAGTTTCCCTATGGGGAAAACCTGCGGTGGAGCATACGTACACGGCCGGGTTTCCCAACCAAAGCTCTCATGGCAGTTTTCCAGTCGGGAAAACTGGGCATGTGTAGGGAGAAAAGATCTATTAAGCAGGTTCTTGGTTTCCCCCGGCAGACTTTTTACCGCCGGGAAAACCGATCGTGTGTACAAGGCATGAGGACTGCAGTTTATAGTAGTGTTGGCCCTTTTTAATTGTTATTATGTGTTGGCAGGCAGAGGTCAAGATCAGGGCACTGATATGTGGAACACTACACAAGATTGTACTAATTGGGTTGCAGCGCTGCCTGTTTTTGTGTTGAAACCATTTACAGAATGCCTTTTGTTTTCCTAATTAATGCAAAGTGTCCTCTGATTGGAGGGGGTAAGGATGTGGGGCAGTGACATCACACAGTGGTGCCTATTCCAGTGATTTCCAAATTCTAGAAGGTATATGGAGCTGGACCAGTGTAATTATGTATAAATTGCCATATCTGCAATTGTTGCCTGCATTTCAGTTTTCTCTTAAAATAGTTTGTAAGTAAATATATACAAAATAAGTTCCTCTTAATTTTGCATTTATTTTTATATTGTTTTTATTCTGTATGTGACCAAAACAAATGAAGCTTAAAGGGTAATATAACTGTATATTCATAACAAGATAGGGAAAAAAAGCTGACAATTTGATTTATAATGCTGAAAAATGGAAAGCGTTGTCCATAGTTCCAAATCATTTTTGTACACTGTGGGCTTGAAGATGACTTTCAACGCTTAGGTTGATTGCCATAGTCTGTCTTTTAGGCTGCGTACACACAACCAAATATATCTGTTCAAATCGGTCTGACAGACCGATTTGAACAGATATGTCTGCCTACTGTTTTGGTTTGATCGCTGTACACACGATCAAACCAAAATCCCCGCCGGCAGACAGCGCGGTGACGTTGACGCCGCCACGTCACCGCACCAGGAAGTAAAACACTTCCGCGCATGCGTCGAATCCATTCAACGCATGCGCGGGCAGATATGTCTGCTGGTTAGCGTACTAACCAGCAAACATATCGGTCTGACGGGTTCCCAGCAGACAGATTTTAAAGCAGGCTTTAAAATCTGTCTGCTGGCCAAATCTGTCGGCTCGCCCGTACACACGATCGAATCTGTCTGCTGAGACGGTCTGTCAGACCATTTTCAGCAGATAGATTCGATCGTGTGTACGGGCAAACAGACGGATTTGGCCACCCGACAGATTTCAAAGCATGCTTTGAAATCTGTCGGCTGGGAACCCGTCCGCCCGACATGTCTGCTGGTTAGTATGCTAATCAGCAGACATGTCTTCTCGCACAGGCGCCGAATGATTTCGACGCATGCGCGGAAGTGTTTTACTTCCTGGTGCGGTGACGTGGCGGCGTCAACGTCACCGACATGTCAGCGCGCTGTCTGCTGGCGGGGATTTTGGTTTGCTCGTGTGTACACGCGAGCAAACCAAAATGCCAGCAGACAGATCTGTTCAAATCGGTCAGTCCGACCGGTTTTAACAGACAGATTTGATGGTGTGTACGAGGCCTTAGAGTTCAGCTAGATGGCAATTGGTTCAGTGGTAATGTGCAGTTCTAGAAGGATGCATGCGTTCTAAGCGGAAGTATAACCTGAAAAAATAAAACAAATGCAGCATCTAGATTTTTACCTTTTTTTTTTAAGGCTTTTCACTAAGGACTCTTGCATTTACAGACTGCCCCCTTCCCCGTTACAATATTGGGCTGGAATTGATGGCCTATAGCCAACTTTAAACTGTCGTAAAGATATGTTCAAATGTAAATGGGGATACCAGGTGCACATGAACTAATGTTGGAATTGCAGTGCAGTCTCCTAGTATATTCCTAAAGTAAAGGGTTGGGAAGATTATGAAGTTGAAATCCAATGGTTTTCAATCGGCTTATAAAAGATTTTTGACAGGTTTGTTTCTTAATACAGATATGAATGGTAGCATGCACTTCAGTTCGTTAACAAATGGACCAGCAAGTAATGGACATTTTGCAGCACTCAGTGAAATGGAAACCAGCTCTCCCAAGTGCCTTCAGCCGATCAACGGATACAACGCTGTCACAAATGGAAACACCGAGTGTGATGGGAGCGCAACATCTATTGAAAATAAGAATGAAGCTGTAAATTCACCCTCTTGTGGCTCTTTGCATATTAATGGGAGTCCAAGTAATCATGTGGTTTCTAGGCCTTCCTGGGGTGAGGGTATGTCAGATATCTTGCAGTATGGCTATTACCATGGGTTTGGAGACTCTGCAGAAGGCTTACCTGAGCACAGCAGTCTTGTAGAGCATTCTGATTCAGTCCATGATGAACACAAGTATAAACATACATTCATAAGCACACTTCATCAATATCAAGGATTCTGAGTTACCTTTACTGTTTTCATTTTATTTAGTACCATGCTTACATTTCAGTTTTTACTTCATACATTGACTTATTATTCAGGGTGTTTGTTTAAAGGGAAATTCTATTACCCCAAATTGTTTTTGTTTCACTTTAGCCATCAAGAGGTTGACTTCTGCACATTTTAAGGCTGACCCAAACAATTAAATATTTTGCTCAAGAAGCAGCATTGAGTTAGACTTAGGGGGGAAAAAAGTATTTTTGAAAAAAAGTTTAACAATTTAAGACTATTCGCACAAGAAAAAAATGGCCTTTTTTTTTTTTTGAGAAAAGCTTTTTATTAGTAGGTCTAAAAATGTTTAGCCAGACAGGCTTACTTACTCTCATCTAGTCATACTTGTTTATGAAAGTGTGTTAAATGTTGCCATCCTACATTGTACAACTTGACCACTAAATTCAAATGAACAAGAAACCAGCTTCTCTCCTGGCACATTCTAGTCAAGAAACATCAGTAGAATATAATTGAGATATGATTATTAAAAAAAATAATAATAATCCAAAGCAATGTAGAAGGAGGTATATGTTAAATGTTCATTTTTAAGTTCATTTTAAGTTCATTGCTAGAGATGGAACAGTTTGAAGTATGATCTGCCCACTGCAAAAAACTTTCCTCTGGAATTTCAGACAGGGCAGAAGCTTGGCTCACATGATGGAAAGTTCCTGTCGGCAAAATACAGCAATTGTGCCTCTGTTTTTACTCTTTCTATCTAGGGCAGGGGTCTCAAACTGGCAGCCCTCCAGCTGTTTTAAAACTAATCCTATGATGCATTGCAAGGCTGACGGTTACAAACATGGCTCCCACCGACAGAGGCATGATGGGACTTGTGGTTTCTGCCAGTTTGAGACCCCTGATCTAGAGCTTTGGTTGGGACTTAATCCATGCAAACATCTTGTTTCGTACATGTACAGGTACATGTATGGGCATGTCTATTAAAGTTTTAGCTGTCCAGCATTCAGAGTTATTTACTACATTTGCTTGGCCACAATTAATTCTGATCTTCATATGCTAGTGAAGTTGAAATAGTTTGGATCAAGTTGGTTCAAACTAATTACTACTTTCGCTACGAGATGCGCCTGCTGTGTGTGTTGCATAAATTGTATGTAGCCTCACCTACGGTACTGCGTACCTGCAGCGGAATGGGAACTTTCCATCCAACTCCTGAAACCAAATTGAGACAGTTTTATCAATGAATACAAAGCTTCCCCTGATTGTGGGTGGGTGCCATCACAATCTCTGACTGCTCCATAGAATACAAAACTCCCTGTGAATGGCTAAGTGGCACTCGGCCTGACTCCATTTTCTTCCAGGAGTGGGACAGGAAGTTCTGTTCTACTGCCAGAACACAGGGCTGTAAATTGAGGCTCCATACACTTAATACAGTGGGCACATCAAGTAGTGAAGGTAATGGTTTGTTCGGACCAGCTTGGTCCAAACAAACTATTTAAACTTCACTAAAACATAAGGATAAGCTTTTAAGTTTAATGACCGATAGAATACAGAGCATATTGGGAATTGCAGAAACCTATTTAAAAGGTTGTGGCGTTTTGAAGTCTAACCATTTGGCCCTTATCTTTTGGACATTTTTATTCTTTTCAAAATTTGCCATGCAACTTGCAAATTAAAGTTGATAGACAAGTTTTATGTACCGAGTATATTTTTCTAATTCATGTATTGATGTTGGTATTCTTTTTATGCTAGCTTAAAGGTCACCTGTGCTCATACTATGGACGTATAAAGCATTTAAATATTAGGCAGTGAATCATCTACACTTTAAAATAAGCCCTCGCGCACATCACATACTCCAATCCAATTTTTCTCTGAACGAGGTGGAACAGATTGAAAGTATTGAGGACCTCACACATTCCAAGAGCATAAAATCAGATTTTTTCTCAAGACTTTGTTTTATCTACACAGATCATGGTAAATGCCTCATGGTGGGCCAAGCTCAATCCCTAGACCCCCAAGCTGGCCAAAGCGTTTCTAGTTTTTTTCTACACTTCAGCTGTGGAGTTGAGTGGGCTCCCCCTTCCCACCCTCAATTTTTTTTTTTTTTTACTTGCATATGTTTTTCAGCACCTACCGTCGTGGTATAAAAATCCCTTGCTTCAAATTTTTTACGTACTGTCCCATCTTCTAGTGAAAATTCTCTCTAACTCTCTTGGCTATACCAAAAACAAAGTCATACAGCCAGAGAGACTTTTTAGTTTCTGTAAAACGATCTACAGATCCTCTATATCTCAGGTCAATGTTATAGTATGTAGGACCATGGTTTGCATCTCAGTCTGCAAATGTGTAAAACTGCAGCTTCCTCTCCCCTTGCTTCCCCTGTCGGTGGGGACTTGGCAGCTGGCCAGCCTTCAAATCTAACCCAGCAGGCCTTTTTGAGTTGTGAAAGTGACTGTTGTGATATTTGAGGAGGAATTCCCCTACAATGTCCGCAGCTACTAAGTTCAGTGACGATTTATATTAAAGTTATGGCTGTATATAAGGAATATGTAAATACATTTTTTTTTTTTTTTAATAGTCTGGGCACAGGTGTGCTTTAAGAAGAACTGTGTCTCTATGACGCATACTGTTATTGTTACACTGTGCTGATTCCATGGTCAACTCCTTTTTAATGCTTTCATTGTGCAGAAAATGTTAACCAAATATGGTAAAGTTTTTCAGGATGGAAGTGAAATGGGTTACAATTAACTCAGCACTTCTGAAATTTAAAACACTAGGTTTCCAAAGCCAGAAATAGGCTTTTTGTTTATTGTATGGATGTTTTTTTGACCAGGTGAATTTGAATATTACTCATTCAGATTTTAAGGTCCTCTTATTTCAGTATAGATACCCTGTTGTTTTTTTTGTTTTTGTTTTTTTTAATCTTTCTACTGAGGGGTTTGTTATTGCTCCTGCAATGTTGTAATGACTTGAAGTATATCTGTTTTACAACCCACACAATAAAATATAACAGCTTAATTACTATATTATACACCAAGGACAGCCAATCATAAAATGTTTGGTAGCTCTGAAATACTATTTCAATAATACATTACTGTATGTAGTTTGCATTTTTGTTAATAAAGGGCAAAACGGAGGGATGTTTATTGTCCACATAAATTGTTACATCTTTTATGTATTTTTGTTAAGCTTGAAATCGCTTGCCTTTTGTATATTATGTATGCATAGTTTATAAACATTGCAGCAGTGTTGCTGTGTTAAGCTGATTTTGCCGCTTTCTCAGTAACAGGATGGGCAGATGCCAGTGATTTTGTTAAATTACTTATTTTTATCTTGTATATATTTTATATTTTTTCCCTATAGCAGGGAAAACAATTCTCAAAAATACATACTAGTGTATTAAAAAAAGCAAAAAAAAAAAAAAAAAAAAAAAAGCGTAGTCATGGCCTAAAAGTTTTAGCACATTCCAGTATTTGCGTTTCTGAACTTTTTGCGCTTTAAGAACGATGAATTTGTATACATTTTGTAACTTGAAATCCTTACTGAGACAGTGGCATAAGTAATTTTGTTTTGAAACTGACCTGTTTTTGTTTTGTCTTTTTTCATTGGTGTTACAGTTCAGCATTGCAAAGGGAATGCATGTGCCCTAACAGTTTTTTTTTATATACATTTAATAAAAAAAATCAATGTTGTCCACGCATTACTGGTGTTTGCTTTGCATGTTTTCAGTGTTCCATTTATCCAGAAATTAGGATTTATCACATCTAGTTTCTAAACCTACAAAAATGACACTGCTTACCTATTCAGCTACATTATTTACTTTTACACCATTCATTCGCTGAGACTATAGCCTAATTAGCAGAGCTTGCTGTTATAGTTGCTTTTTGGTATGTTGTACATTGAAGCAGTATTTTCTTTCCTATCCATGCCAGAAAACACATTTCTCATATAGCAGACCTTAAGTATTTGGTCAGAAGGCCTAAAAGCATTTCAGTACTTGAGTCGCTGCAATTATTGCGAAGGCAAGTTTGCTTTACAATTGACATGTATTTTGTTTTGACCTTCCATTAAGAGATGCTACATTTTACTTAAAATGTATGAGATGCAGATACATTGTGTATGCGAACACTGCTGTGAACCACATACAGCTGTTCCATATTTCAGCCTGTACTTGATTTAGACAGGCTGCTGGCAGTGAACTGTATGCTGCACCTGTGCCTCACCTGGGTGCCAGCCATTTTTTTTATGCTGTATGAGCCTAACTGCCCTGGTGCACAAAGCCTCAAAGGGAAGCTGTATTTTTATTTTTTTGCTTAACTCCTTCCAGCTTTGCAGCTAATCCCCCCCTTTTTCTTATTCTAGGAGGACTTAAGTGTACATCGCCCTGTTTTGAGTGTCCCCTGGGGAGCACAGCGGCATTGGTACTGTTCTGCTGTGATTGGCAAATCTAGAAGCCAAACATCTCAGCCACGGCAGGTGTACAATCACAGACGTAACATACCTGCAAGGTTTTACAGTGCCGCCCAACCTCACATATGAACAAGCTTATAATGGTGCAGCTAATGATCGTTCTATGCAACGCCTGGTATATAATTAATCCAGACTCTAAAAGTCTACTACATGTTGTATCGCCATACTCAGGAGTAGTAGAATGTGTTTTGGGTTGTAATTTTAAGTATGATCATGCTGTATGTGAGAAATCCTATTGAATTGACAACTTTTGTGAAAAAATTCAGCATTTTCCATTTATTTATTTTTTGAGCAAAAAAAATGAAGTCTTTAACTAGTTGCCGACCGCCCGCCGTCATATTACTGCGGGACCGTGGCACTGCTGGGCGAGAGCACGTAGCTCTACATCCTATCTTTTTCGGCCACTAGGGGGCGTGCGCGCCGCCGAGTCCCGCGCGCGTGCCCGGCGGGCGCGATCGCCGCCGGGCACGCACGCGCGCGCGCGCGTTGGTTACAGAGCGGGAACGGGAGCTATGTGTGTAAACACATTCCACTCGTTCCTGTCAGCGGGGGAAATGCTGATCTCCCGTTCATACGATGTATGAACGGAAGATCAGCGATTTCCCCCTAGTGAGTCAACCCCCCCCATACAGTTAGAACACACCAGGAACACACTTAACCCCTTCCCTGTCCCATAGTGTTAACCCCTTCACTGCCAATGGTATTTTTATAGTAATCCAATGCATTTTTATAGCATTGATCGCTATAAAAATGCCAATGGTCCCAAAAATGTGTCCGCCATAATATCGCAGAACCGAAAAAAAACGCTGATTGCCGCCATTACTAGTAAAAAAAAAAATATTAATAATGCCATAAAACTACCCCCTTTTTTGTAAACGCAATAAATTTTGCGCTAACCAATCAATAAACGCTAATTGCGATTTTTTTTTTTTTTACGAAAAATATGTAGAAGAATACGTATCGGCCTAAACTGAGGAACAAAATGTTTTTTTTATTTATTTTTTGGGGATATTTATTATAGCAAAATGTAAAAAATATTGCATTTTTTTCAAAATAGTCGCTTTATTTTTGTTTATAGCGCAAAAAATAAAAACCGCAGAGATGATCAAATACCACCAAAAGAAAGCTCTATTTGTGGGGGAAAAAAGGACGCCAATTTTGTTTGGGAACCACGTCGCACGACCGCGCAATTGTCAGTTAAAGCGACGCAGTGCCGAATCACAAAAAGTGCTCTGGTCTTTGGACAGCAATATGGTCCGGGGCTAAAGTGGTTTAAAAGACTCACTATTGCCTCTTACAATTCACCTCAAGGCAATGTATATGGGTTTCCACTGTCCTGGTGCCCCAGTGCCTCCAAAAATGTGATGGGGAGGAAATTGAATGCAAATGGGATGTAATTCCAAGTATGCAGATCGTGTGCGTTGGAAATATCTTATTAATTGGCAACTTTGTGTAAAATCTATATATTTTGTTTCCTTGCATTTTCTCCAAAAAGTTGTCAAAACACTCATGAGAAAATATGTTTTTGGATTGTGTGCTTTCCTCAATGTAGTAGTTTTGTGTGTTTCCATTGTCCTAGTGTTCCGAGGCCTCCAAAAATGTGATCGGTAGTCAGGAAATTAGATGCTAATTTATGTGTCAAGGTGCTGTTTGGATTTTGGGTCCCTCTATGCATCTAGGTTTGACGTAATATCCTCATACTCGAGGCATAGAAGAAAGTGTTTTGAGGTGTAATTATAAGTATGCCCATGCTGTGTGTGAAACATAACCTGTTTACATGACAACTCTGTGAAAAAAATTATAATTGTCTTATTTTTTCAAAGAGTGACAAATTACAACTTCAGAAAACTTATAACGCCCTTACTTACTCTTCTACTAAATACCTTGGATTGTTTACTTTCTAAAAAGCAGTCATTTGGGGGGTATTTGTATTGTGTCTTTGTAGGGCCTCAAGAAATGAGAAAAGCAATTGGTACATCATGAGTGATCATTTTTCAAATATATAAACTATAGAGTTTTAGACTCCTTATAACTTTACACTGACTAATATACACTGATTTTGGTTATTTTTTTTACCAATGAAATGTAGCTGAACACATTTTGCCCAAAATTTATGAAGGATTATGTATTTGAAAATACATAATTTTATTACAGAAATAAAAAAAAAATGTTTGTCCCCATAATTTTTGTTTATAATTTTTTTTTTTTTTAAATGTGTTTTCCAAATACGGTTATACAAATAAACCTTTAATATGTGCCAAATGTATACAAAATCATCATGGTTTTAGCACACTGTGTAAGGTGCAGTTTGTCAGTTTGAGTTCTCTGATGAGTAGAGTGAACAGCCTGCTTTGAATAGGATCTAAAGCTTCACCTAGTTACTGGATAAAAAGCTGCACAATATTAATATGAATTAACTTAATACATAATCTTTAAGTCACCCAACCAGCCTTGCTCCTTATGCCGCGTACACACGATCATTTTTTGTGATGAAAAAAACGACGTTTTTGAAACGTCACTTTTCAAAGACGATGTTGCATACACACCATCGTTTTTTTCACAAAAAGCGAGATTACGTTCACCACTCTTTTCCATTGAAGCTCGCTTCATAACTAGCTTCTGGGCATGCGCGGGTTGAAAAACGTCATTTTAAACAACGTTTTTGCTACACACGGTGACTTTTTGTGAAACAAAAAACAACGTTTTGAAAAACGACACAAAAAATTCAAGCATGTTGGAATTTTTTTTGGATCGTTTTTTTGAAGACAAAAAACTACGTTTTGTCCACACACGATCAATTTAAATGACGTTTTAAAAAACAATGTTTTTTTTCATCGCAAAAAACGACCGTGTGTACGCGGCATTACAATCTATCTATCCAAGGAGGAGCTGTGGTGGCTCAACGTGATTGGCACTGCGCTGACAAGCCGTTCACCTCTGCAGCCAAGGGTTCGGATCCCGGTCTCGGCTACATGTGAATTGAGTTTGGTGGTCTCAGCCCGGCTCCCAGTGGGTGTGCTATGCAAGGTACGCCCACCCCCACACAAAAACCACCACACTTGCATGCACACGAAATTGGTTTAAAACACACGCACTTTGGCCATGCGGTCTCCTAAAATAAAGAGAGGCGAAGGACCTATGGGGCTGGCTGGGTGGGCTAGGCCCCTTCACTCCCTCAAAGGGGGAGTCCCTCTGCCCCATTGGGGTCCCGTTGGGCTCCCAAGAGGAGCAGGTAGGGCGGGGTGAGTGGGAGGCCCCCCCTCACACCCGCCATTGCCACCAGGGGCATGGAGAAGAATGGCGATTGCCTCCGGGGGAGGGTCTGCCTACTCCCAACTCCTGCAGTCCGGCTCCTCTCTCGAGAGTTCACGCACAAAAATACACTTTAAAAAAAAAAAAAAAACAATCTATCTAATGTACATCCAATCACTAAAATATTATAGCACTTGCTGCTGCACTCATACAGGAATCTAACGGTATAATAATACAGTAGCTCATTACAGAGATTTATTTCTGTTTAGAGCATTCAGAGATTCAGCTATGTTTTCTGTCACATTATTCAGCACTGTATTCGGGCAGCATCTCAGGACACTTCCCAAACGCTGCCAAAACAAAATTGAACCAGGCTGAGTGCTTTTCAGCCATTCACAAGAAGCCTTCTTCTGATTGGCTGAAGTAGAGATTGTGATGTTAGCCACCAGCGTCGCCACCTCAGCTCACCGGAGGAAGCCTTGTATTCATTGATAAAACAAGACTACCTGTGAATGGCTGGGCACTTGGCTCGACTCATTTTTATTTTCCTAGCAGCAGAAGGGGAAGTCTCCCAAGATGCTGCTGTAAAACAGTGTTGCTCCTACTGTATGATACAGTGCGCCATCACTTAAAGGTGATTAGTTTGTTTGAGCCAAGCTGGCCAATTTCAAAGTCTCTTTAAAAAACAAGGCGCTTTTGACTTCTCTCACCTACTCGGTGCCCATATATTAGGGGTGTTGTAATTAATCGTATGCATCGAGATTCGACTACCCACGATGCGATTTCGATGCTACGACTTGTAGTAATCGATTTTATGATGACGTCACCTGCGTGCCGCTATATGCACTGTCTGAAAGCTGAAGGAAGCCGTGGGCGTTGGCTGCGGACGTTAGCCGTGCCTCTTTTCCCGCCCTGCTAATGCAGCTGAAGGAGCTGTGGGCTTTAGCGCGCCTCTTTTCCCGCCCCCTGCTGACGGCATTCCCAGCCGCCCGTCGACATGTGGAAACGTGGAGCAAGTGTCCTCGGTCCCGACCCCCCAGAGCCTTTCCTCCTCACCTCACCTCTCGCTGTGCACACTGCACAGGCTGTGGCTGTGGGAGACCCGAGACGGCCGAGTACTGCAGGCAGCAAAGAATTGATCGTCATCATCATCATCAGGTACTTGGGGGATGCACAGTAGCAGCAACTAATGGGCACACTGGCAGCAATTGGTGGCACACTGATGGCAATTTATGGGCACAGTGGCGGCAATTGATGGCACACTGACAGCAATTGGTGGCACACTGATGGGCAATAATTTGGGCACACTGGCAGCAATTGATGGCACACTGGCAGCAATTGATGGCACACTGGCGGCAATTGATGGCACACTGGCAGCAATTGATGGCACACTGGCAGCAATTGATGGCATTGGCACACTGGTTTATGTATGTCTTATGGTCTTAGTGATTGATTGACATCATTGATTTGAAATTGAAACCCTTTTTTTTTGTATGATTTTTGCTTTTGCTCATCACTGCCATACACATGCAGCCATGCATTGCACGTGTGTGGCAGTAATGAGCAAAAGCAAAAATCATACAAAAAAAAAAGGTATCGATGAAGTTGTGATGTGAATCAATCACTAAGAAAATAAGACATACATAAACCATAATTTATGACATGGCATACATTGTCGTTTGGCAGGACTTTATGGGGACAATGTCAGCAGTCTCTGATCCTCTCTAGTATCATGTCCGCAGTCTCTGATCCTTTCTAGCATCATTGTCCGCAGGCTCTGATCCTCTCTAGCATCATTGTCCGCAGTCTCTGATCCTGTCTAGCATCATGTCCGCAGTCTCTGATCCTCTCTAGCATCATTGTCCGCAGTCTCTGATCCTCTCTAACATCATTGTCCGCAGTCTCTGATCCTCTAGCATCATTGTCCGCAGTCTCTGATCCTCTCTAGCATCATTGTCCGCAGTCTCTGATCCTCTCTAATATCATTGTCTGCAGTCTTTGTCCATCTCTTGTAGTATTTTGGGGCCGACAACCATGCCCTTGTCACTAGATTTGACTGACAGCAGCAGGAGCCAATAGCTCTAATTGCTCTCACTGTGTCCAGTGAAGAGAGAGGGAGAACTCACACTCGCAGGCACAGTGCTGGATCAATATTGGGCTCAGGTAAGTAGTTGTAGGAGAAGCTGCGCCTGCGGTGAATGCATTAAGGTTAAAAAAAAAAATAGCTATTGCACCCACTTTAAAGTGACAGAAAACATGATGTAAAGCAGGGATCCTCAAACTACGGCCCTCCAGCTGTTGTGGAACTACACATCCCATGAGGCATTGTAAAACTCTGACATTCACAGACATGACTAGGCATGATGGGAATTGTAGTTCCTGAACAACTGGAGGGCCGTAGTTTGAAGACCCATGATGTAAAGCTTTAACCACTTCGGGTCCGCGCTATTGACAGAATACGTCAACAGCGCGGACCTGAGGCGCCGGGGTCACGTCTTTGGACGTGATTTACTTGTAATTCCCCGCGCGCACCACAGGGTGGCGCGCGGCGGGGAAAAACAGTCCCGACGCATCACCGAGGATTCGATGCGTGTACCCGGCGGCCGCGATGTCCATCAGGTACACACGATCGGCGGTGACAGAGCAGGGACGTGGAGCTCTGTGTGTAAACACAGAGCTCCACGTCCTGTCACGGAAAGGAGACAGATGCTGTTTCACTTGTACATAGGGAGACAGCATCGATCACCTCCCCCAGTCACCCCCCTCCCCCCACACAGTTAGAACACACCCAGGCAATACATTTAACCCCTTCCTCACCCCCTAGTGTTAACCCCTTCAATGCCAGTCACATTTATACAGTAATTAGTGCATATTTATAGCACTGGTCGCTGTATAAATGTGAATGGCGCCAAAAATGTGTGATGTGTCCGCCGCAATATCGCAGTCCCAATCGCCGCCATTACTAGTAAAAAAAAATATTAAAAAAAAATCATAATTCTGTCCCCATTTCAGATGCACTACGCTGACGTAACGCGGAGTGGCAAGTACCGTATTCCCTAAGCAAATGCGCTCCAAGATGCGCCTGCATAGCGGAAATTCATCGGCGTAATCCGGCGCAACTCCAAAGTAGGAGGGAAGTGGGCGTGTTGCATTCTAATGAAGCGTGACCCCATGCAAATGAAGGCCGGGACGAACGGAGCATGCGCCGTGATGTGGATGACCCGCGCCGTGACATGGTTGACCCGCGCCGTGACATGGATGCCTTCTGCGCATGCGCAAAGCCTCCCTACGATTCGCCGGCGCTGGGTATATAATGCGCCCACACATGCGCCCGTGCAGCGCAAAAGTCTCCCATTTTTTGTGTTGTCACGGGAAAACTTTTGTGCTGTACCATGACTTCTGTTGGGAGGAGAGGAGGAAGAAAAATTTCTCCCCAGAGGAGAGGGCCATTGTAATATCAGCCATGGAAAAGTACGATTCCAGGCTCCATGGTGCTGACAGTGCCTGGACCAGCAAGTCCCGGAGGGATCAAATCCTCATGAAGGTGGCTTGCCAAGTGAATGCCCTCTCACATGAGATCCGGACACCGCAGGATATACAAAAAAAGATGAATGACCTGCGGCGTCTGGTCAAGGGCAAGCTGGCTGGAATTAGTCGGCATGCCAGGGGCACTGGAGGGGGCCCAACCTGTACCATCCGCCTGACTGAGGAGAAGGTGGTCGCCCGCTGCCTGCAGAGGGAGCAGGTTGAGGGAGTTGGGGGCTATGAGTCTGTTGTGCCAGCCCTGAGGACAGGTAAGTGTGTTTTATATACTATCTGTTGTGTAGCATGTGTGGGGGTGGAAGGGAACATGTGCCAAGTGTGTGGGTCCACCAACATGGGCATCTTTTGTGTCATCCACAGATGTGCAGGAGGGAGCGGGGCCATCTGTGGCTGCCAGGGCCCGTCCGGAGACATCCCCCGAACATCCAGTCCCTCTGGCTGCCCCCCTGGAAGAGGACTTGTTGGAGGGAAGTGGGCACACCTCAACGGAGGAGGCGGTTGAGGAGGAGGTCGTCGGCCATGACCAGGAGCTCTACCTGGTTTTGGAGGAGGACCATGGGTTGCCCGGACCAGCCCAAGCTATCCTCCCATCTTTTTCAAGCCCCTCAGGGTCCACCCCCAACCTCTCCAGTCCCTCTGTTTCCACCCCCCTCATCTCCGGCCCCTCAACATCCTCCCCTTATGCCAGGTCCCCTGCCACTCCGCGGAAGGCGACTTGTAAGACAAGGGGTGTTCCCAAGGTCCTGCCGGAGCAGCTGGCCAGGCAGCAGGACCAGCAGAATCGCCACCTTTCTGAGGTTGTGGTGGAGATGAGGCGCCTGGCCGACAGCCTGGCCTCCTCGGATGCCATTACTGATGCCATCCTGGATGTCGCTGGCAACAGTGCAGCGACAGTCACCAGCCTGAGGGAGCTGCAGACGACCACCTCCGACCTTGTGGGGGAGGTCAAAGGTCTGCGTGTCGCTGTCCAGGACCAGAATGCTCTGCTCACACGCATTGCGGTCGCCTTGGAGGGCATACAGGCAGCCAGGGAGGGACGTGGGGATGCTTCTCCTCCACCTGCTACACCACCCCCCCACCTGTGGCTGCCGCCAGGCAAGTGAGGGGCAGGAGCCGTGGCACCAGGCGGAGCCCACGCCAGGCCCATTAATACATTTTTTTTTTAATTTTGCTCTGGTGAAGAGCTTTTTAATTTTGTATTTTTGCTCTGGTGAAGAGCTTTTTAATTTTTATTTTTGCTCTGGTGACGAGCTTTTTAATTTTTTTTTTTGCTCTGGTGAAGAGCTTTTTAATTTTTTATTTTTGCTCTGGTAAAGAGCTTTTTATTTATTTTCTTGATACTGCACACGGTGCAGTGTGAATGGTGTGTGAATGTGGGGGTGGCACTCCTGCCAGTAAGGGGTGTCACCCTCGGCCGTTGGGGAGAAGTTATCCCCACGGCTGTGTGAATGGTGTATGAATGGACAGCAACATCATTGGGGCCTTGACGCGGCGTTGCTGCTCCTAAGTCCTACATGCTGGACTTGGGCTAATCCAATGTGATGTGGATGTGGTGTGTGTGATCTAGGGACCACAGTGGTGTACACGCGTGCATTGTCGGTGTGCCATGATGAATGTGTGTGTTTAACGGTCAAAGATTCGTAACACGAGGACCCTCCTGACTGCTCTTCCATCAGCAGACGGAGTATCCTATGGCAGCGGGTGGCTGTCTGGTTGGGGGGTCAGGTCATCACGTAGGGCAATCTGCAGGCCTTTTCTCATGGCAAATTTGTGCAGAATGCAACATGCACCGATGATCTGACCCACAAAGTTTGGGGAATACAACAGGGCCCCCCCAGACTTATCCAGGCATCGGAAACGGGACTTCAGGAGGCCAAATGTGCGCTCAACCACTGCACAGGTTTTGATGTGTGCTTCATTGTATCTTCTCTCTCCTCTGGTTTGGGGATTCCGGAAAGGAGTCATGAGATGGGGTCCAAGTACATATGCAGAGTCACCTGTAAGGGAAAAGACAGGAGGATGTTAGCCATGCATGTGCCCCTCGTGATGAGTGCATCATGGGGGAGACAGTCATGCCTGCCACCCATGTCACTCACCAACCAGCCAGCTGTCTCCATACATGTTCTGCTCAAAAACTTCTGGGATGGTGCTTTGACGGTATATGTAGCTGTCATGGCTGGACCCGGGTCTTTGGCACGAACGTGCCATATGAGGTATTTGGCATCAGCTATTACCTGTACGTTGATGGAATGCCAATGCTTCCGATTGCGGTAAATGTGCTCTGTAGCACTAGGGGGCTGTAGTGCCACATGTGTGCAATCAATGGCCCCGATGGTGCGTGGGAATCCGTCAATTCTGTAGAAATCTGTCATTGCCTTCTGCCGCAGTTGCTCAGTGGTGGGTCTGATGATGTGGTGGGACATGCGTCTGAGGATTGCGGGGATAACCTGGTGCAGACATCTGCTTATGCTGGTTTGTGACATCCCAGCCACAACTCCACTTGTACGCTGGAATGAACCACTGGCCAGGAAATGGAGTGTTGCCAGTACCTTCACCAGTGGCTGCAGTGCATGTGAGCGGTGTGTTGGGCTAGTGATGTCATCCTGCAGGGTTGTGGTTAGTTCCAGGATGGCAGCAGGGCTGAATCTGAAGATGTGATACACCTCCTCCTCACCCATGCCACAGAGGCTCATGCGCGCTCGGTAGATCCTCTCACGTGCCCCTCCTCCTAATCCTCCTTCTATGCTCCTCTTCCTCTGCATACATTAGTAGTGCACAGACCATGGCTGCCCCTGGCATGTTGGCATACGAATGTGTTGTCCAGTAAGTGTGATTGCTCAGCTTGTCCGTTATGGTGCTCTCCAGTTGACTTGCACACGGTCTTGAGCAAAGTTACCCGTGCTTTTATGAGGGGTATGTTTACTCAAGGCTTTCGTGTTACGCGCACCACGCGTAGCCTACGCCGAACGCGCGTAGTTGCGGGAATCCGCACGTCTCCCTCATTTGCATATTTGCATGCTAATTCAATGGGAGCTGAATATGTGCGAGGCGTAACTATGCGCCTACGCCGCGCTAGCTTAAAGCATTTCCGCCGCTCAGACGAAAAAGATTTTCTGGCGTATGTGGTTCTGTGTTTACGGCGCATCGATCCGCCGGCGCACATTTACAATTACGCCGCGCATATACATTTACGCGGGCGTAGCACCTCTGAGAATCTGGCCCAGCATTTGGCCTCTCGGGCTGCTCTGTCTTCTGTCAGGAGGATGGAATGACATGAGGTAAGGCTGTGTTAAGTCACTAGTAAGGCTGCATTTATGGCAATGGTCAGGCTGCATTTAAGGGAATAGTAAGGCCCCTTTCACACTGGGCGCAGGAGGTGTGCTGGTGGTATAGCGTATTTACAGCGATATTCGCCCGCTATCGGTGCGGTTTTAACCCCGCTAAGGGCTAGCAGGACTTTTTCAGGTGGTATAGCAGCGCTATTTTTAGCGCTAAACCGTCTGAAAAATGTGTCGGTATGAAAGGGGCCTAAGGCTGCATTTCATGGGCACTGGTAAATATTTTAAGACTTTTTTTTCTTGTTTGCCTCCTCTAAAACTTAGGTGCGTCTTATGGTCAGGTGCGTCTTATGGAGCGGAAAATACGGTACATTATAAATTGACAGTTGCTATTGTGGCACATGCTAATATATTTGGCTTAGTGCCTTTCGAAAACAGACAGCTAAAACATATGTGATACAGACAAGGAATTGTTGTACCTGAATCACACTCCAAAAAGCTCTAACTTTATTCCACTCGAGATTCCACACTCAGTGGAGGCAACTGGAATTAATACCATCTCACCTGATAAGCAAAGAAGGCCACGTAGCGAAGAGTTGGTCTACGTACTAGGGTAAAAGCTTATTTTAAACAGACCAACTTTGCAGAGTCTTCTTAGCAACCCCGAATCTCTCACCAACATGATTAACAAACTCAAGCTGTGATCGTTATTACAGAGACTTGGCTGGATGGCTCTGTTCCTGATGTGGTTATCAATAGAGCACCTATAGAACAAACAGTCCTGCAGATTCTGGTAAGTCTAGAGGTGGACTGAGTTGAGTTCTGTATGGTTATAATCACTACAGTGTACATAACCCACACCCAGAAAGCTAAGCTAGCTTTGGGAAAATGACATGATGCTGTTAACATCCAACCAAATACGCATCCAGAGAATGTTGTAGTTGCAATTGGAGACACAGCTGAATACAATAAATTCTATCAAAAAAGTGAGTTTTCTAAATGACATTGTTGACCAAGTATACAAATGTCCCCAGAGCATACAAAGTTACCTTGTTACCACGTCTTGGTCAAATCACAGCTCACTGAATCTCTGATCTGCAGAACAAGACCAGCTATTAAAACTCTCCAAATGTTTGAGTTGGAAGCCACCTCATTCTTTCAGGATTGCTTTGAAATCATGAATGAGACATGTTTTCACAAGGTGCAGATTTAGATAAAAATTCCTTACATGTTTTGGCTATATACATTTATGTACTGAGACTGTACAAATTACTATAAACCTCAAGGTATTTCAAAATCAATAGCCACAGTTGCATAGAAAAGGGTAAAAGGACAGTCTCTACACAGAGATCAAGGTGCTATCTTTGAATCAGATAACTTGTTGGTTTACAGGAGGGTTTAGAGAGAACTACAGAGGGGTAATAACTACTTGTCACTTGGATTTTGTGCAGACAAAGCGTCAGACTTTTGTCCGAAGGCCTGTGCCATAAACTTGTCTTGCATACAAACTGCTCACAATTGTCTGCCAACAAACACGAACGTAGTGATGTACTACATGAAATTTCAGCCCTTGAGTGCCACCCTTTGGCACCTTCTGCTAATCTTGTGTTTGGTGAGTATTGCTTCTGAACATGCGTGTTTGTACTTTTGTCTGATGGATTTGCACACGATAGGAAAATCTGAAAACGGACCGTGTCCGTGGAAAATTTATAAGCCTGCCATCCAACATTTGTTGGCGGAAAGCCTAACAACAATTGTCTGATGGAGCGTATAAAACGGTCAGATTTTCCACCAACAGGCTGTCATCACACAATTCCCGTCTGAAAATCTGATCGTGTTCAAGGCTATACTGTGACCTAGAGGCAGCTGCAGGCTCAGCAATGTAAATAAACATTGCAGGCTTTCTTCTGGGTTCAGGGTAAGCAAGCAAGCGCCCCCTGCTGTGTGGTGATTTGCTACAGCTCAATTTTGTCAGCAGGTTCCGTCCAATGACTTTGCATCTGAATCTGTTGATCGGTTTTAGCCAATCACAGCACAGCCCTGTGTCTTGTTTACGCCCATAGACAGGATATGACTGGTTCTTCTCTCTCTGAACCCTTTAGATTCCAGAGAGCCAGACCTGTGTGAGTAAAAGCAGCACATTTATACGTGCATACACCTTATTAGGCACATTTAACCCTTTGCTCGCCTTCCAGTCAACCCAATTGATTACCCAGTCACCGGTGTCATCAGTACAGTGTACAGCTGCTGCAGGAAAATTGTGTAAGCACCCCCCCCCCCAAAAAAATGGGGGGGCAAAAATGTGCAATTCAAAATGTTCATAGGTATGTATACCCCAGTAGGGGGTACAGTCTACATGAACTAAGTCATAAAATTAAAGCCTCTTCTCCATATTAATGTTCAAGATTAGATAATTATATGTAACGGAATGTTATTCAGAATTCCTGGAAAGATCCTTTGGTAGGATGTGTTCCCAGGACCAACATGTGGCTGGATGTCATTCAAAGTTCATTAAGGGATCCTCTAATGGAATATAAAGTGAGACCAACCCACATAAAAGTGGTGTCGATTGGCCTCTACATGTGGCTGAATGGCATTTAAAGTCCGAGTGTATCCTTCAGGCTGGGTTCACTGGATGCAGGTTCCCCCGCATCCAATTCGCAATAGCAGAAGATTGTGACCAGCTCTCTATGAAGCCAGTTCACATATGTTTGCTGTGGCTCTGGTGCATTTGCACAGGAGTCTGTGCTTCTTTTTGGTCTGTTTCAGGTCTAAATTCAGGCTAAAATCAGACCTGAAACGGTAAACGAAGACACACCGGACCCCTGATGTGAGCTGCCCGTGGCTTAGATGTGAACTCAGTCTTAATGAAATGTGTTGTGAGACCAACCCCCATGTAAGCAGCATGGAGCCAGAGATATGGCACATATATCAAACATACCTTGAAAACTACCAGGGAGAGGTGCCTATCACGCTGGTCACGCTGACTGCTTTAGAGGGAAATGTGGTCTGTTCTCCTCTAAAGCAAACGGCATGAATGCCGAAACTGGTCAGGCTTCCAGCCTTGCTCCCATGATGACAGGTTTTGGGATACCTCTTCCCCTATCACCTCCATCCATTTAATGAACCATGTCTCCTCTGGATATGGACCTATAGACACTCATTTTTTATAAGAACAGCTTGGACTTGGACCAAGGTCTAAAATGGGCATGTCAAAGCATAAAGCAGTGCTTGAAAAAGAACAAGCATCGCACGCTATTATTAAGTCTATGGCGGCGCACACACGACCGAGGTTCTCGCTAGAAACCAGCGAGAACCTCGCTGGGAGCTGCATTCCAGCGAGAACCTCGGCCGTGTGTACGCTCTCGGCGAGCATCCCGTCGGGAATGCCGTCGAGCCGAAATAGAGAGCATGTCCTCTATTTGCTCGACGGCCCGTCGGGATAAATGGCTGGTTGCCATTCCCGACGGGCGGGTCGCCGAATCTGACGGCCGGCAGAGAACCTCGACGGGCGGAACGATGTGTTCTGCCCGTCGAGGTTCTCTGCCGTGTGTACGCCGCCTCAGACATACCAGAACATCCAGATCCTTCTCTACCATTGACTTTCTCAGTTGTACTCCTGCTAGAATGTATGATGCATGCATGTTTTTAGCCCCCAAGTGCATAACTTTACACATATCAATATTGAAACGAAACATCCCACACTCCGCTTGAGTGCTTTCGCCATATACCGCTTCCTCCCAGTCTGAATCTAGATATCCAATATTCCAACCGTTGAGAACCATAAACAAGGCTAGGTGGATGCTTGCATCAGGGGTGTCACGCGTCTGTGTGAGAGGACGTGAGATGTGAGAGGCCACAGGAGAGAGAGCTCCACGTTTGACTGACCCTCTATCCGACTATGATCCCTATCTTTACCGCAGTTTATCTGGATAAATTGCCAGCAGTCTTGCTGCTTTTATCTACTAAAAGATAAGAAAAATAGAAGAAAAAAAAACAATGAGAAAGATTCGACTCTGGTGCTTCTTAATATGTTAAAACTACCTGCTGCCCATTAGTGAAGGTGATAGTAATATCAGCTGTCTTCACTGATTACCACTCGCTGCTTTGTTTCTAAGACGGACAGACAGACTGCTTTTCCTAAAGCTGATAGGCTGCGAGGGCTACAGCTGATATGGGGATACGACTCTCAGACTCTCATGGCCCACAAGACAAACCTGAGATTGCCAGCTCTAACTACCTCTGGACAGGGGAATCGATCGAGACTACTTTTCTGTTAGTGCTTGGCATGTTTGGCAGGGCTTCAGGTTTCTTCGGGTCTTGGCTCCTGGTCCCCGACTCCTGGTTCCCGGCTTAGAGGTCCCGTCCTTCTGCTCCTCGTGGACTGACCAGTGGTGGGAGGTGAACAGTTTGGGGACTGTGGTAGGCTAATCCATGTGATCCCGACGTGTGTGCTGTGATCACTGCATCTCCCGGTCTCCGTGCGGCTCCAGCTCTTTCAGGTGGCTCACTGGATCTTGGCTGTCGGCTTCCAGACCCCATACCTACTCGGGATCCCAGGTAAAAATCAAAACAGCAAAATACTTTGTAGTACATAGCCTGTGGACTCTGGATGAAAGACACAGTGTTTTTGCCTGGGGCTAGTGATTACATATAGACAGAACGCTCTTTTTTTTTTTAAATAGGTCTGTATAGCCCAGGACATATAAGCCAGAAGATTGCATATTTTTCTCTTTTGTTTGGAGAACTAAATTGAAAACTGTTTGCTTGGATCTTTGCTTAGCAAAAATAAAAATATATAGGGGCAGCTGTGACAGTTGGTATATCCCGGATTGTTTTTCTCTTTTTTTTCTTTTTTCTCTCAATCTCTGTTCAGGTAAGCTAGAGGTGAACGCTAATATATAAAGCAAATAATGATAGGAACAGATACTGATTGGCGTGAGTAGTAACAAGTAACTACTAAACATATCCACACCTCAGTTTGTAAGAATGACACGCAGTAAGAGGAAAGATGCGGGAGTGAAGAACAAACCATTAATGACGGCACTACACAAAGTATTATAGATAAAAATCACCCTAATAAGGCTCAAAACAAACAGCAAGAGATAGTAGGCTCCGGCTTGAACAATTTTCCCATAACCCTGTTGTCCCTGTTTCTTCCATCAGGGAAGAACTGCATTCAGCTGCTGCTGACCTGAGCCAGGGATTAAGGGATACAGACAAAGATCAACAGGCTATTGGAGCTGGGGGAGAGGAAACATTGTCGGAAGTAATTAATAGTAACTCACTTGAATGGTTTCCAGAACACACCACCTAAATTAGTAAAAGGATCTACTTCTATAGGAACCCCATATAGCCCTAATACAGAGCATGTAATTACATTAACAGACATTATGAAAGCTATCAATAAATGTAATATCTCGGTGGATATGTTGGCTCAAAAACTAGAGGGAATGAGAGGAGAAATTGGCCTGCTAAGACAAGATATACACATAATTAAAGAAAGAATATCAGGTATGGAAGAAAGAATAAGTACACTTGAAGACTCCCTGCAGATAGTCATGAAATCAGAAAAAAGAAAACCCTAGCAATTATCAGTGTATGAATCTCGTTTGGAGGACTTGGAGAACCGATCCCGACGAAACAACATTAGGATGGTTGGACTACCTGAACGGGTTCAAGGTAACAAGCCAGTAGAACTTATAGAAAAATGGGTTAAAGAAGCTTTGGTAGGAAAACATTTCACCCCCCTCTTTGCAGTAGAACGTGCACATAGAGTTGCTGCACGATCTACATCTGAGGGAGAGTATGTAAAACCAAGAACGTTTATCCTGAAGATGATGAATTATAAAGATAGAGATATGATACTGCAAAGAGCTAGACAGCTGGGGGACATAAGACTAAACGGCCAATGTGCAGCGCCAAAGGGCAGGATTTATAGAGATAAAACAACGTATGAGGAACTGACTTATGCAATGCTATTTCCAGCAAAATTAAGAGTAAAAACAAAGGACAATACATTTTTCTTTAATTTAATGGCTGGATAATTATATACGGCCAAATTAACATGCTAAGATGTTCTCCTCCTCCTCCCTATATCCCCTCATATATGGTATGGATATAATATCTAAATTAGTTATTTTTGAAGTTCAATTGTATCTTTATTTGTTAGTAGTGTCTGTATACCTTATTAATGGATATTTACATACTAACTTAACCCCAATGTTCAGGACTATGTGCTATCCTTGTGACACTACTCTTTCTCTATGGGCCAGATTCACGAACACTTGCGCTGGAGTATTTGGATATGCGCCGCGTAACTGTGATGATGCGCCGTCGTTTCTATGTGCCCGTACCCACCAAACTAGATGCGCCCAATAACGGGTCATTTGCGACCGGCGGAACGTTCCGACGCCAGAGTATCGTCAGCGTTTATTTTCGCTGGGCGCATCAGTCGCGCCCATTGATTTCCCCTGCAAATATGCAAATGAGGGAGATTTCCCAATTCACGAACGGATTAGCACCATACGCTGGCTACATGCGCCGCGCGTATCTGGTCCGTCCGGCGCAAAGTTATTTCTACAAAAGGCTGCTTTATCTTTACTCCAGACGGTCACAGGTCAGCAGGAGAGCAGCTACAGCAGCGTTACCGACGATAGGAGCTTGCTGAACAACAACACTTGCAAGGAGGACAACACCTCTGTGTGCCAACATGCCAGGGGCAATTGTGGTCCTAGAACTACTGATGGGTCCCCTGGAACCAAGAAGGCGGCCACGTGAGAGGATATACCGCACTCGTATGAGCCTCTTTGGCATGGGTGATGAGGAGGTGTATCGCCTCTTCAGATTCAGCCCTGATGCAATACTTGAACTAACCACAACCCTGCAGGATGACATCACCAGCCCAACACACCGCTCACAAGCAGTGCAGCCACTGGTGAAGGTCCTGGCAACACTTCATTTCCTTGCCAGTGGATCATTCCAGCGTACAAGTGGAGTGGTGGCTGGGATGTCACAATCCTCCATGAGCAGATGTGTGCACCAGGTTGTCCCTGCAATCCTCAGACGCATGTCCAACCAGTTCATCGGACCCACCACTGAGGAGCTGCGGCAGAAGGCAATGACAGATTTCTACAGCATTGCCAGATTCCCACGCACTGTGGGGGCCATTGATTGCACACATGTGGCACTCCAGCCCCCCAGTGCCACAGAGCACATATACCGCAATCGGAAGCATTGGCATTCCATCAATGTACAGGTGATAGCTGATGCCCAACGCCTCATATGGCACGTCCGTGCCAAACACCCCGGGTCCAGCCATGACAGCTTCATATACCGTCAGAGCCCCATCCCAGCAGAATTTAACCAGAACATGTATGGGGACAGCTGGCTGGTTGGTGAGTGACATGGGAGTCAGGCATGACTATCCCCTCCCGTGATGCACAACAGAAATCGCACATGCATGACTAACATTCTCCTGTCTTTACCCTTCCAGGTGACTCTGCATATGCACTGGGACCCCATCTCATGACTCCTTTCCGGAACCCCCAAACCAGAGGAGAGAGAAAATACAATGAAGCACACATCAAAACCCGTGCAGTGGTGGAGCAAACATTTGGGCTCCTAAAGTCCGTTTCCGATGCCTGGATAAGTCTGGGGGGGCCCTATTGTATTCCCCTACCTTCGTGTGTCAGATCATCGGTGCATGTTGCATACTACATAACTTTGCTATGAAAAAAGGCCTGCATATTGACATACGTGATGACCTGACCCCCGACCCACACAGTCCCCACCTGCCAGAGGACACCCAGTCTGCTGATGGAAGAGCAGTCAGGAGGGTCCTCGCCGTAGGCATCTTTGGACACTAAACCAAAACATTAATCACACAGACAGTGCACGCGTGTACACCACTGATGTCCCTAGATCACACACACCACATGCACATCGCATTGGATTAGCCCAAGTCCAGCATGTAGGAGTTGGGAGCAGTAACGCCAGCGTCAAGGCCCCAATGATGTCACTGTCCATTCACACACCTTTCACACGTCATTCATACAGCCGTGGGGTTAACTTCACCACCACGGCCGAGGGTGACAACCCTTACTGTCAGGAGCGCCACCCTCTCACATTCACACACCATTCACACTGTCCCCTGCACTCCTGACCGTGTGCAGTACAAAAATAAATTAATAATATCATATCCTGATAATTAAAAGAAACAAAATCTCAAAACCTGAGAAAAATAAAAAATAAACTCATGACCTGAGTATGTCCAAAACAAAAATATAAAACCCCCAAAAAAATAAAAGGCCTCATCGGGGATGCCGGGGGCTTCTTCTGGGGGCCCCTCTCTGACTCCGCAGCTGCCTGGATGGAGTGGGTGGGGGTGGGGGGGCATCTGGAGGTGGCTGATCCCCAGGTGGGCCACTCCTGGCAGGTGTGGCCTGCGTGCCCTCCAAGGCCCTGGCTATCCGTCCAAGGTAGGAGTTGGTCTGGGCCTGCATCCGGAGCTGACGGGTGACCTGGTAGTGCTGGGCCCGCCGACTCAGCCTCCCCTGGTCCCGGATGGCAGCACTGTTGGCCTGGACGGCTGCAGTAAGGTGCCGGATATCCCCCTGCACCTCCCCCAAAGTGGTGACCACTGCAGCGCAGTTGCAGCTGACATCCTGCACTGCGTTGCTGAGGTTGGCAACGGAGCCCAGGCTGTCAGACACTTTCTCCAAGTGCACCGCTATGGCCCCCATCTGTTCCGTCTGCCTGGCGTGATCCCTCGCCAACTGGTCCTGTATACCATCAGACACCCCCCTGGTCTTCTGGGTCGCCTTCCTGGGGCCAGAAGATGGTTGTCCTCGGGTGGAAGGAGTCGCCCTTGAGGGGCTTCCAAGGATGGGGGAGGGGACGACAGACGGCCCAGGAGAAGGGGAGGAGACAGACAACACTAATGAAAAGTCCTGCTCTGCCACAGCAGGATCCTCCACAACCACCTCGGCAGGTGTGGTGTGGCCACTCTCCTCCTCCACAACCTCTTCACCACCCAGTGGCTCGGGCACACGATGGCGTGGGGGGGATGGGGTGGAATGCACGCTGACAGATGATGGCCCAGCTCCGTCATCTGTGGATGACACAAAGCAGACACATGTTGGTGATCCCACACACTTGGCACATGTACCCTCCCCCCCCCCAAATGCAAAACAACAAATAGGGGATTATAAAACACTTACCTGTCCTTGTGCCTTCCTCCACGGAGTCATAGCCTGCGACCCCCTCCACCTGCTCCCTCTCCAGGCAGCGAGCAACCACCTCCTCCTCTGCGGTTAGGGTGACAGGACATGGGGGACCACCACCTGTGCCCCTCTCATACCTCCTGATGGAGGCCACCTTGTCCCTCACCTTGCGCCGCAGGTCATTAATTTTTTTTTGTATGTCCCCAGCAGTCCGGGTGGAGTAGCCCAGGACATTGACCCTGGCAGCAATCGACTCCAGGATGCCCTGCTTCCTCTCCCGGCTGGTCTTCCGGCTTTTTTTGCCATGGAGAAATTCATTATCCGTCTCCATTGCCGAAATGATCACTGAGACCTCCTGTGAATTAAAGTTGAGGTTCCTCCTCTCTCTGGGGGTAGCGGGAGCAGCCATCACAGCACAAAAGTATCTTCCCTGGGGTGGGGGGAAGCGGAAATACTTTTGCGCCGGAATGGCGTTTCCGCCAGCGCTTTTAAGCGCCCAGCGGAACGCATTGCGCTGACGTTTCCCAGGAAGTGGTGCCGACGGAAGTTGTGAGCATGCGCACAAGGGGGGCGAGTGGAGCCGCACTCACTGCGCATGCTCCGTGGATGATGCGCTGAACGTAAGCCTCTGCGCTGGGCTCCGCCCATCATTTACATATGATCACACCCACTTCCACTTGCGTCGAGTTACGCCAGCGCATTATCGTTACTCTGGCGCAAGTTTACGCGCAACTGCTATGTGAATTACAGGACTTGCGCTGAAAGGGTCTTCAGAGTAACGTAAATGAGAAGCGTTACTCCAGAGGAAAGATACTCTCATCTACCTGAATCTGGCCCTATATCTCCTTATATATGGTATGGAAACATTATCTAAACGAGTTATAACTGGAGTTAAGATTTATGTTGACTCTGTGTTATTTTGCTTGTGCTTGCCTCTATCCCTTTATATTTGATATGGCTACAATATCTAAATTAACTATAACTGAAGTTGTAACTGATAAAGATAGCACTTTATGATTTCTCAAGAGGAAGTAATAGTCTCAAAAAATGTTAGAAGGTTGGGCTCTGGCTTTAAACGACAAGCAGTCTTTACATCTTTGACAAGAGCTACACTCTCGATAATATTCCTACAGGAAACCCACTTACTTCCAAGTACAGTGCATTACTTAAGTAATAAGCAGTATAGAACCCAATTGCATTCTACATATACATCATATTCTAGAGGGGTATCTATACTCATAGCCAATACAATGGATTTTAAATGTAGGATGTTAAGGATAGATATATTTTTCTGGAGTGTTTGGTGGAGGTGCAGAGTTGTGTATTGGCAAATATCTATATTCCTCCTCCTTACACACCAGAAATATTGAAATAATTTATTCTGTTTGTATCTGATAAACCAGATTGTTTTTGGCAATTAATCAGAGATTTTAATAAGTGTATGACTCCATCAATTGACACGCTTTGTGTATCAGACAAACAATATCTGGAGGCACCTACGATCTTTGCTAAATATATAAAGGAGATGGGTCTGATTGACCTGTGGAGGCTGCGAAACCCATTGGTTAGACAGTTCTCTTGTTTCTCAAGTACACATAAATCTCTTTCTAGAATAGATCTAAAGCCTACGAGTTAAGAAAAAGGTTGGAATTTTTCTCTTCCTATAGAATTGATGGCATACTATTTGTTGTACTAATGGATGTGGTTTAAATTGAGTCATTATAATATTCTGTATAGGATCTTGATTATCTACCTCCTCCCATCTACTCCAATGAGATCAGACTGGTCCGATGAGACTGGTCCGACGGACCGTTTTCATCGGACCAGGCTGAAGTGGTCTGATGGTCTGATGTGCGTACACACCATCGGACCAAAAATCCGATCAGACCAGAACGCGTTGACGTAGAACACAACGACGTGTTGAAAAAAGGAAGTTCAATGCTTCCAAGCATGCGTCGACTTGATTCTGAGCATGCGCAGGTTTTTGGTCCAATGCTTTGGCGTACTAACCATCGAATCTGTCTGACGGACAGGTGTCCGTCGGACAGATTTTAAAGCAAGTTTTAAAACTTTCGTCCGACAGACAACGGTCCGATGGGCCGTACACACCATCGAATTGGTCCGATGTGGATAACTGTGTTTGATAGGTATCCACTCCCCTTTTCCGGGAGACTGGGCCGTGATGCATTACGTTAGCAGCTCGTCACCCTCCTTCTCTCTCCCTGCCACCAGTCCAGTAGGAGAGCGCAGCGGTGCCTCGCGCATGTGTAGTAGGGAACCGGCGTGAAGCAGTAATGCTTCACTACTGGGTTCCCTTACTGGTAATGGTGGTGGCTTCACCTGACCAGCCAATGGAAACATCAACTGAGGTGCCGACATCGCTGGACTCCAGGCCAGGTAAATGTCCTATTATTTAAAGTCAGCAACTACAGTATGTGCCTGGCTTTTAATTTTTGCTGGGGTGGGCCTTTGCTTTAAATTGTTTGATTATTCTTTGTCCCTCACACTGTTAATTAATGGTAGCATACATCTGCAGCTACGGACTTTCAAAAATGGCAGGGCCAGCATTACAGGAACTGAAGTTTCTCTCTAACCACTTGCGGACTGCCCTCCTGCAATGTGCTGTGGACTGGCAGCCTGCACAGGCAAAGTGACAAACCCAAAAAAAAGGGAAATACTGCGCTGACAAATAAATTCAAACTAACACTGATGCTGCAACTTAAAATGTGAGATACACACAAAATAAACATAAATGGAAAAAACAAGCTGCGCAAAAAACATGAATATCGACCACCAAGTGGACAATTATAAAAAAAAACGATAAAAGATCTCCGAAGAGAATGTAAACCCAATCGAAGTACAAAAAAAATAATAATAATAATTGAATGAAAAATTAATCCTCCAACTTAAATCAAGTCTCTGTAACCAAATATTGAAAAAATAAAGAGAAGGTGATTAGTGCTGACGCCACTGCGTTCCACTAAGTCCCGGAGCGAACAGGCTGTGTTAGCCGGCCAGCTACAGAACTTTTACACGCAATTTTATATCTACTTAAATATGAGTGTGTTTTTATTTTATATTTTATATTTTTTTATTAAATCTTTTATTGGATTACACTATGTGCGCCCTTTTTTCCTTTCCTCCTATTGGGGCATGTTCATCATCTTCCTGAGCGGTAGAGGATTCCAGAAACTTGGGGTGAAGACATCCTTGCCAGACTAACCTATAGGCTGGGTTCATAGTCACAGACTCACAGAAGATCTCTAATTGGGATCTTCCCATCTGGTAAGAAGCTGCTAATCATTGTGGTGGAGGATCCTCTTTATTATTTGGTCACCGTTTCGGGGTGTTTTGGATGCCATTTGTTTCTTCTAGAGCAGCAGCACATCTTGAGAGAGACATTCACTCTTCTAATCACCTTCTCTTTATTTTTTCAATATTTGGTCACAGAGACTTGATTTATGTTGGAGGATAATTTTTCATTCAAATAATTTTTCATGTTTTTTGCGCAGTTTGTTTTTTCCATTCCAAAGTGACAAACCCGTACGTTGCTACCTGGTTACAGGGTGTTTAGGGTGTGCACATGTGCGCCTCCCCTCTAGCACAGCCGGAATCTGCTGATCAGCTGTGTACAATCACAGCTCAGATTTCTGTATTGACAATCAACACAGTCACAGCTCTGTACAGAGAGAACAATCTCTCTGTTTCTCATCCCTGCAAAGCACATTTAACCTCTAAATCAACCTAGATGTTAAACCCTTCCCAGCCAGTGTCATTACTACAGTGACTGTGTATAATATTATCTCTGATCACTGTAATAATGTCACTGATTGGTCTGGTTAGGAAGGGGGTTTAAGTGCCCAGTGGGCAAGTGGTATTACAGTGCTAAATGGCAAAAAAATTACCTGGTCAATTTTTGGAGGTCATGCAATAATAATAAAAAGTAATAATAACACAGCTAACTGTACATAGATCACAATGAAGGAAATAAGCATGTAAGCAAGCAAATGTTTTTCTTTTAATTGGATTTGTTATGTACACACACAAATCACAGAGCAAAAAAAAGATAACTAAAAAACACTGTAATTTCCACCCATCTACCCCAGCTGGCTTGTAAATTCATCTTGGAAATTAGATTTTTTGTGCTGCCATGAGCTAGGATGTTAAATGACACTATGGAGAAGTAATGTGGACATCAACGCAGCCAAATGTGAGTTCTGTCTTCTTGTTTATATACTTTGTACTCTATGTTAGCAATTTGTCATCTACTTTTTTGATCCATGTTTATATACTTCTTGACAATTAATATCTCTTCTCGACATTTGGCCCTCACAGTGGCCTTTTTCCAAAGTCATGCTCCAGATCTATTTCTGCGCTTTTTATAGATCTCCTGGCCTTGCTGGTGATATATGATGACAACAGTTGAACATGACTTTTCAGTAACATGTTTTAATAAAGATTGCATAGCAGTGTTTTTGCATTTTATAAATAATCATGCATGGTTGCAGCTACACTAAAATCACTGAAAAAATTGTATTTACAGCATTAAGACAGCATTTTTTATATCAAGCGTGAAGGAAATATATTTCTCAGGCTCAAAATGCAAAGGAGCAGGTGGTTGCTAGTTTAGACCTGAATTCAATATAACCTTTAATTCACCTATTTCTTTATAGCCTGTACCTGGTTAAAGCCGTGTAACAATTTACCTCTGCTCAATTATCCAAGAGTAGAGAATACGCAGGAATGTGCATATTCTACACATGTAATTCTGGTCTGCAGATGTCCTCTTGGTCACAATGTGTAATTATCTCACGTGTGCCAAAACCATTTACACCATGTGGTGATCTCTGTCACTATATGTCCATCTGCTTCTTCTAGTGATGGAAACATTTGGAAGATTTATCAGCAGTCCAGGCAGGTGTCAACTGCCCAGATTTTTTTTGGAAAGGGTGGATATATTTGTAGGCATGCATATGTCACTCTATGACCTTTGGTAGAAGACCCACCAGATGAAGTTGTTTTATATAAAGAAAAGCTGCAAAGTGGTTCAAACACTATTATAAATGTTTGTGCACAATGTTACATGCAGACATTCACAAAGTCTTCTGGCATGAGTGCCTAAACTTCTTACATGGGGTCTGCTAGTAAGCATATCTATTACCCTGGGGATGTTCCCCACATTCAACATTGTGCTGCTATAAACACTACTTCCAGAGCAACACATTGGCATACATTACATCTTTGGATATAACAAAGATATATGTAAAGAGAAAGACAAGAAAGAATACGATAGAAAGAAGTGCAGCTTAATTGGACTTCTAGCCTGTCAGAGCTACGAGTTCAGAACACAAGATAGGTTATTAATTTACCTCCAGATATGTCGATTATTCAAGGGTACCAGGTTTTCTTAAACAGCTCAACTTTATCAATCAGAATAGCACAAAGTTTCTCACTTACCATTGTCCACAATATTTTGGCCTTGAATAGATCGAATGGATTGTATATTTTTTTATGTGACCTTTACATACATTAAAAATTTAAGACATTAAAAAACTAATGAAGTTCTTTAAAAACTAAAACTAAAACTAAAAAAGTTCTTTAAAAAGTAAAAAAAAACATTCCCCTCTGAGCGATCTATTTACATTAAAGTAAAATGCATATTGGGGTGCTAAATTCCTCAAATGTACTCTATAAATAAATTAAAGTGAAACCATAGGATGCAAATCAAATTCATTGTAGTAAACTAAAAAGTCCACGTAAAAGTTCATGTATGAAAAAATCAATACATAACATATAAAAATTCAAGAAAGTGTCATGTGCAAAATGTAATAGATCACCAGGTGAGCTGCAGCAAATGACTCAAAACAATTTCCAATTGGAAGCGTTATCCCTTTTACACGTGTTCTAAACATGCCACCTTCACCCATATAAATCTGTTGTAAGATGAAGGTTGTTAGCTCTCGTGGTAGATGCGTTCTTTTCAGTGATTCAAGACAGTCAGGAATTATATTTAGGGGCATGGTAGCCCAAATTTTATTAAAAGGAAACAAAATAAAAGTCCAAACAAAGGTTTCTCACGCAGGGGGGTTCTTCCCTATCAAATAGACAGAACAGAAAATGCTAGTCCATCTGGCTCTCTGTAGCAGTATCTGTAGCAGTACTTCTACACTTTATCCTGGTCACCCAGACCAGCGGACTCCTCAAAGTAGACAGCTTCCCTTTAGCGTCTACAGCTTTGCCTCTTGCAGTCACCAATGTTCTGGCTGATTCTTGCAGTCACCAACATTCTGGCTGCCTTCTACACCCTCTATGACTTCTGGAGAGCTACTGTCTTTTAGTGTGGAGCTGTCTCCAACTGGGAGCCATGAGGTCTTCCCACACTCTCATTATAAAGGGCTGTGCACACACCCTGCTGATCATCCACAAAATCTGGATACAGGGTTTGAGATCCCGTCCCACCCCAGACACTGTGGAATCTCCAAACTACAGAGCCCCATGTCAAAATACCAAAACCTGGAGAAAGCTGCAAAAGCAGTCTTCTCCAGTCCACATCTATGCTCTGTAGTCTTGCACCTCGCAAATGTGCATACCCTGTGTCCTGCAAACTGTCCATTTTACCTTGACAGTAGCTCCTACTGTCACACCTTATAAATCTCCCAAAATGTTCTCTAACGCTTCCACTCGCATGCACCAAAGCCAAGAGGTCTCTTACCAGATACTGTGGATCATTAGGTTATAAATGGTCGGGAGCACTTAAAACAACTAGTAATATCCAGAGCTACTATCCCTGTTCCCAATTACAGAAATTATCATAATTTGTAGAGAAATGAAAAGGTGCAAAACATAATGAAGTATGTAAAACTGAGCTTTTATTTAAAATGTAGTATTCACTCACATGCCATATTACCATAAGAACATTAGATAAAATCCCTAAGTCTGTCAAAACAGGCAGCTCCTCCTACACTAAACTCATGCTGGCAGTGTGCGTGGTGACGTCAGGTTGCTGCTACGTCCTATGCATTTAATTAGAAAACGGCATTAGGGGACAAGCTAGCTACCATCCATCATGCATCCAATACTTATGGAGCCAAATAGAGAACAGTTACTCAGGTAACAGATGCTATCATTAGCAGCACCATATTCCATTTAAAGAAAACAATAGAGGCCACCACACAGCAGCAATCAAGAACACCATTTTGTAGCATCTATATCGAAAACCAAATTTAGAAAAATATTATAAACAACATATAACATCAATTGTTAAAACAAGCTAACAAAACGTAAAAACCTTCTGTAAAAGAAGTGTATATCAAAGATAATTTAAAAAACTCACAGGAGCTGGGTCAAACAATCTCAACATTTTTGCAACTATGGGGCCAGATTCAGGTAGGAGAGCGGATCTTTATTCTGGAGTAACGTTCGTCATTTACGTTACTCCGGCGAAACTTTAGGAGCAAGTACTGTATTCACAAAGCACTTGCTCCTAAAGTTGCAGCGGCTTAGTGAAAATGAGCCAGCGGAATTCAAATTAGGCGGGTAGGGGGCGTGTATTATTTAAACTAGGCGCGATCCCGCAGCGAACGTACTGCGCATACGTCGACTGTCAGTGCGCATGCTCCAAATTCTGTCAGTGAACGTCAATGACGTCAATCCCCATTCACGGACGTTTTACGCAAACAAAGTTAAACTTTTTCAATTCAACGCGATCACGACGGCCATACTTAACATAGGATACTCCACCTAGGGGGCATGTTTTTCTTTACGCCGCGTATCGCTTACAGAAACGTCGGAAAGTCACTGCGTCAGGCCCGCGTACGATCGTGAATTGCCGTCTCTCGCTGATTTACATATTCTCGTCGAAATCAGCGGGAACGCCCCGAGCGCCCATTTTAAAATTGCAGTTCCGATACGACGGGGAAATACAATTACGCCGCTCGTATATGAACTCAATCCCGGCGTATCTTGTTTTCTGCATAGCCGGCTCAAAGTGTGAGAAGCTGGCGAACAGATAAGTAACTCTACCTGAATATGGCCCATACTGTATATCAAAAGATAAAAAAAAATGTTTTCAAATATGATCATAAACAATATATGCCAACATTCGGTCATGCAGACAAAAGGAGGTAACACAGTATGTAAACCACTAATACCACTTATAAAAACCTTCCTGGCGAATCACGAGTGATCCGCCAGCGAGTGGCTTTACTAACCAGAAAACAAGAAACGCCGGGTTGAAGCGTAACTCTACCTGAATCTGGCGCCGGGGGGCCCATACAAAAAATATGTATGAGCGGAAATCAAAAGATCCGGCGCGAAAAACGTTTCCGGAAACGCGGCGCATGTTTTTAAATATAAGGCGTCGTCATCGGGAAAAAAAAAAAAAACGTCGCTTGCAATATATGCCAACATTCAGATTTTGGGTCATGCAGACAAACGTCGGCGGCGGGAGGAGGTAACACAGTATCCGCCGGCTCATTTATGCGCTGCCGCAACTTTAGGAGCAGTGCTTCTAATACCACTTATCGGCAGCGCAACGCAAAAAACCTCCAGAGCAAAGATCCTGGAATACATATAGTATACAAAGTCTTAATCCAATCCTAGCTCTTTATTAATGAAACTATTCACACATACATCTCACTCGACAATCAAGCTGAATGGAATGTAAGGGCCAGATTCAGGTAGGAGAGCGGATCTTTATTCTGGAGTAACGTTCGTCATTTACGTTACTCCGGCGAAACTTTAGGAGCAAGTACTGTATTCACAAAGCACTTGCTCCTAAAGTTGCGGTGGCGTAGCGAAAATGAGCCGGCGGAATTCAAATTAGGCGGGTAGGGGGCGTGTATTTAAACTAGGCACGATTCCACGGCGAATGTACTGCGCATGCGTCGACTGTCAGTGCGCATGCTCCAAATTCTGTCAGTGAACGTCAATGACGTCAATCCCCATTCACGGACGTTTTACGCAAACAACGTTAAACTTTTTCAATTTGACGCGATCACGACGGCCATACTTAACATAGGATACTCTACCCAGGGGGCATGTTTTTCTTTACGCCGCGTATCGCTTACGGAAAACGTCGGAAAGTCACTGCGTCGGGCCCGCGTACGATCGTGAATTGCCGTCTCTCGCTGATTACATATTTGCATAAAATTGCAGTTCCGATACGACGGCGAAATACAATTATGCCGCTCGTATATGAACTCAATCCCGGCGTATCTTGTTTTCTGCATACAGAAAACAGATAAGCCGGCTCAAAGTGTGAGTTAAGCTGGCGAATCACTGATACTCCAGCGTAACTCTACCTAAATCTGGCTCTAAGTCTTCAAATTAAAGATCCACCTAATTACGAAATGGGAAATTTCTCTTCTAATGAAACTCCATCTCCAATGTGAGGAGAATTTATCAATGGCTATAAATTTTGTTCCTGCAGAATTTTTCTTGTGGTATTTCGCAAAATGTTTATATACACTATGAACCAAAAAATATTTTTTTATATTAGCAATATACTCATTCAGTTGTATTTGTAACATTCTCACTGTTCTCACAACATATTGATACCCACATGGGCATTCAATCATATATTTAAAAAATTGTGCTACAGGTCATACATGGTTGTATATCATATATTTTAGATGTTTGCCATGGTTGAAAAGACCTCAATTTCTTACCACTAAACATATTATTTTTATATACTGCACTTTTGCGACAAGGAAAAAAACTTTAATCGATTAAAGAAACTGAGATTTTAATAAAAAGGTAATATCATTAGCTGCCACCAAATGCCCTTAAGATGGAACACCTCTATAGACAACAGCTGTGTTCTCTGGTAGAAGTTGACAAATGGCACAGTGTATTTCAATTTCAATACATTTTTATTGAATTTTTCCAAAATACAGATTGTGACACAAAAAAAGTTCTTGGATATAAGCAATGTACTATTAATTTCCAAGACGGAAGACATCAATAGCACGGGTCGTCTATGTTTGACTATAAGAAAAGTCTGTAGATAAACTGGGCTATAAGCCAGCATTGTGAGGATGGTCTGTAGTTGACGTGCAATGATTCAGATAGCCTGCAAGACGATGACAGAAAATATACTGCTGAATCCAATTGAGAGGTTGAGTCTGCTGTATGATGCAGACAAAGAGAAAGGTAAAATGGTCTGTATAATGGGGATGTTTAACCACTTGACCTTCTTGGCCTGGTCATTTTTTGCTATTCAGCACTGCACTACTTTTACTGGAAATTTCTCATGGTGGTATTTGATTACCACTGGGTTTTGTATTACTTATTATATAAATGAAAAAATATATATTTTTTTACAGGGAAGCAGCTATCCAATTGGTTGCTGGCACCCTATGTGACTCTGGCATCCATCTTGAGTCAGGCAATGTCTTTTTAAGACCCTGAATTCCAGATTTGACACACATTTTTGTAAGTGGCTAGTGCAGTGACAGTATACACATTGTCAGGGACAGTGCTTAGCATCAGGGAAATGTTCTGGAGGAGTAGGGAAAGTGCAGGTTCAAGCAATCCTTCCTGGAAGCCTGCTCATTTTGGTACGGAGCGAGCAGGCCACATTCTACTCCTTTTGACAGATGCTGTCCATATCTATGGGTCTCCAGAAAACTCCAGTTTGTCGCCTCCCTGCCAGGCCTGTTTGTGTTTTATTGGACCATCTATAATATACTTTTTTTTTGTTGAACTTGGACTCTGTGTACTCACTGCCTGCCGCACCACGCTGCATCTACCCACATGTGTGCCTAAGAAGTGTGCGCAAGTGTATGTGTGCTGCTTTTACTAACAGATCTGTCTGCAGACTCTCCTTGCTTTTAGTTCTGAACAGTAACTGAAATCAGAGAGAAATCAAGCCAGATCTCTGTGCTGTGGTTGGCCACAGTCTATCAGCAGGTATGCAGCCAAAACCATAAGCTGTAACCTGCTGTGTCCAATCAGCATGCGCGTGCCTCTAAACTAGGAGAGAAGAACCCTGTGTCACCCAGCTCCCTCTCCCAGAGGGTCCTGTGTCACCCAGCCCCACTAGAGCATCCTGTGTCACCCAGTTCCACCCCAGAGCATGTGTCTCCCAGTCATCTCAGATTGGCCAGTGTCACCGAGTCGCCCAAAGCGTTGTGTCACCCAGTGACACCAGATCAGCCAGTATCACAGAGTTCCCCCAAAGCATTATTTGTTACCTAGTAAACTCAGAGTGTGATGTGTCACCCAGTGGCACAAGATCAGCCAATGTCACCAAGCCCCCCCCCCCCCAGAGTGTTATGTGTCACCCAGTCACACCAGAGGGACTGGGCGACAAATAACGCTTTGAGGGGACTCGGTGACACCAGCTAATCTAGTGTCTCTGGGTGACACTGACCAATCTGGTGTCACTAGGTGAAACATAACCCTTGGGGGACTTCAGTAGTGAAATTGTTCAGAAGTTGTGTGGGTCTAGAAGGTCTTTGCCTAGTTTTGGACGCATGATTATATGGAAAAAGAAGAGTGTAGGTCCAAGTGTGCTTAAGTGAATAAACAGGTTAGTCAGGTGGTGATCAATAAAATCTAAGAACTTTTTATAATAAAGTGCTGAAAAGCATGTATTTTTTTGGGGGGGGGGTGGGGGGGCACGGGTACCTAGTTTTGACAGATACCCAGCTCTCACTTCACCCCCTTCCTCCCTGCAATCTTCTGGGACACGTCACAGATCCCAGAAGATAGCTCAGCCACTCAGGATGCGCAGCACGACTCGCGCATGTGCAGTGCACACTCGGCTGTGAAGCTGTTACAGCTGGGTGCCCACACTAGTGATGGCGGCACTGTGGAGACGGGGGAGAGAACCGAGGCTTCTGGGGGCCACATTGCTGGACCGTGGGACAGGTGAGTGGATGTTTATTAAAAGTCAGCAGCTACACTTTTTTTTTTAATAAACAGAAAAATGAGTGGAACTCAGCTTTAACAAGTTAAGGACCAAAAGGATTTGCCCCTTTAATGACCAGGCCATTTTTGGCGATACGGCACTGCGTCACTTTAACTGACAATTGCGCAGTGGTGCAACTCTGTACCCAAACAAAATTGATGTCCTTTTTCCCCACAATTAGAGCTTTCTTTTCGTGGTATTTGATCACCTCTGCATTTTTTGTTGTACTATAAACATAATATATTTTTTTACTTTTTGATATAATAAATATCCCCCCCCCCCCCCAAAAAAAAATGGCCCAGATTCATAGAGAATTAGATTCTCGTAGCGTATCAGAAATACACTACGCCGCCGTTTTTTACCTGGCTCTACGTGGAATCCAGGTAGATTTTGTCCAGTAAACGACGGCGGCGTAGTGTATTTCTCCCGTCGCAATCCATCTACGCGAGTAGGGGGCGTGAAGGATTTAAAATAGGCGCGTTCCCGCGGCGATCGAACTGCGCATGCTCCGTTCGCAAATTTCCCGCCGTGCATTGCGCGAAATCATGTTGTTACGTCATTCGTTGTTTGAGTAGCGTCGTTTACGGACATTTCTATTCCCGAACGCGTTACGTAAAAAAAAAAAAAAATGTAATTTGACGCGGGAACGACGGCCATACTTAACATGGGCTACGCACCGTTAGACCAGCAAAAAGCTGGTCTAACAGTACGTAAAAAAAAACAGACGTAAGCGATTGCGAAGACCGCTCGTATCTTCGTGGATCGCCGTAAAAACACATTTGCATATCCCGACGCATCAAAACGACGCGAACTCCTCCCAGCGGCCGCAAAAATATCGCAGCGTAGATCCGAAGGCTTACGAAGACGTAAGCCTCTCGGATCGAAGCCCGAAGCCGCCGTATCATGGTTTGAGGATTCAAACTAGTGATACGGCGCGCGAAATTTGAAATTACTCCTGTCTAACACCAGTTAGACAGGCGTAATTGCTTTATGAATCTGGGCCAATGTCTTTATCCGTTTAGGCTGATATGTATTCTGCTACATATTTTTGTTATAAAAATCGCAATAAGAGTATATTGATTAGTTTGCGCAAAAGTTATAGCGTCTACAAAATAGGGGATAGATTTATGGCATTTTTATTATTTTTTTACTAGTAATGGCAATGATCAGCGATTTTTAGTGGGACTGCGACATTGCTTTGGACAGATCAGACACTTTTGACACTTTTTTGGGACCAGTGACATTTATACAGCGATCGGTGCTAAAAATAGCCACTGATTACTGTATAAATGTCACTGTCAGGGAAGGGGTTAACACTAGGTGGGGATCAAGGGGTTAAGTATTCCCTAGGGAGGTGTTTCTAACTGTGGGAGGATTGTTTTGTTTAAATACAATAAAAGACATACTCTTCTTTATTGTACATTCCAATTTGACTGAATTACAGTTTATACAGTACTCATTACTTGGATCACCTGTCTCTGTGCCACTACAGACCTTTTATTTTAAATTGTACTAAAACTCTGGAAGTCTTTGGAATTCAATATCATTGGACAGTTAAGCATACACTTTATTGTGACACTAAAATGTGAATAAGATCAGAAAAGTAACTTTCAGGCATTTCCCTGTTTCTTTTGTCTCAAAAATAAAACAGATCTTCTGGTCTCCATGTACAAATTTTTTTTTTATACGTGGTTCTAAGTTGCTTTATATTTGCCATGTAAATATAAAGGAACATATTTGTAGTTAAGAATAAAATACTGAGAGAAAATGGACTGTTTTTGGGTGTATTATTGTTGACGGGTGCCCGCCAACTGTGTGAATTCCCTGCTTGCCCCCTCCCCCTTGCTGTTGTGAGCAGCTATAGAGTGTCCGGAGAAGGGAGATGTGTTCCTCTCGCCCCTCGCTTTGATGGATAAGCTGCTTAGCTTCAATGCTTTCTATTCCTTGCCACAAGGAGGAGGAGAAGAGTGACTTTTCCTGGGCTTTGGGAGTGGTAACTGGGTCAAATTTCAGGAGCAAGCTGAGCTGTACAGACTGGTACCAGAGCTTTATGCAGTGCGGGACCAGAGAGTGCAGGTCAATCCCTGGGGTGTCTGTGCACACACCAGAGACAAAGCCACAGAGGATCAGCGCTGAGGACTGAGCCCCTGACAGTTCTGCCGACCCTGGGACCAGAGCTGGGGGGACCCTTTGCTGTGTGTGTTTGCAACAATGGAAAGCTGATAGGGGTCTCAATGCAGAAACTGAACCTTGTGAGGGTCGAGCTACTGAGGATCAGATTTTTGAGGACAAAAGACCACCAAATGCACTAGACAATACTCACTGAGTTCCAGGGTTGGTGAGCAAATTTACGATGCTTATCTTACCACTGACAGAAGATAATGCCAATAAAGTTTGCTCCCTACTTAACAACTCATTACCAATGCACTGTACAGTCTTATATAAGGAAAAAGGAGGGAGGATGGGAGTGTGAGGACAGTTGCTGAGGCTGACCAAACATACATTCCGACCCACAAAGTTTTTAGATGGACTATCTCGGTACTGATACACAGAAATAAACTTAAGATACAAATGATATAATTTATTACATGTAATATGTTTTTGTAAATTTTTGTTACTTGTTTTTGGGTCTTATTTCATTATTTGTTTTATAGATTATTCCTCCTGACGAATCAGTCTATGTACCGTAAAACTAGTAGAGAACTGGTTACTCTATCGAAAAACTCCATCATCAGATACTTCTTGGGTAAACCTTTTATATTAAGACATATGTATGTTTTTCATATGTAAAAAATTATATAATTTTTTATCTTAAGTTTATTTCTGTGTATCAGTACCGAGATAGTCCACCTAAAAACGATGTGGGTCGGAGTGTATGTTTGGTCAGCCTCAGCAACTGTCATCACGCTCCCATCCTCCCTCCTTTTTCGTTATATACAATTTGGATGATGGCACATCTTTATGCCTAGCTTTAGGCTTTGATATCTGAGGCTATACTCCAAACTTTCCCACTGTACAGTCTTAAACGGACAGCTACATGTGCAACACTTTACAGATGGCCCCAACGATAGCCGGCTATTGCTGACAATTAGGCTCTGTGTACTTTGTAGCTACCTTCATGGGTACCCCTTGTCACAAATGCATACCCCCACCCACTAAGGGGTTGTACTTGAGGACAATTCTTTGGGTTAGTTAATGTTGTTATATTTCCCACTGTTTATGCCAGTTAAAGGGTAACTCCACTTTCGTTGGGGAAACAAATAGCAAATAAGGAAAAAATAATATAACACGTATGATTGCGATACTAATTATTTTGTAATTGAATGTTATACCTTTCCTTTTCAATCGGCAGCCAATGTAATTTTCTGAGAATACATTGCAATATGGCTACCTGGAGTTTTCTGGATGCAGAATGTGTACTGACCCCCCCCCCCCCCCCCAGACACATAATTTCCTGCTTGTGTGATTGGCTCTCCAATTTTCCAGAAGTCAGATTTCAGGCATCCCTTGCGACAAAAATAAACATTTTTGAGAGATACTTTTAACAGGAACACATCTAAAGGGATGCAGGTACAGCAGATTTCCTCATTAGTGCTCTGTAGCTCCACACCTGACAGTTAATTATGAAACCACTCCCATCAGACCTATTCAGAACAGAGGCACAGACAAACACACATGGATTTCCTGCTTTAAGATTTTAGGTTAAAAGCGGTACCCATTATTTGCAAGGGAATTTGGCGTTTTATATTGGTAATTCTTAGGAATCTCCTTAAATTTTCCAAGAGTCTAAAGTCGGGTAGATTTTTTTTTTTTTTTTTTTAATTAAAATTATAATATAATAAATAATTATAAAAAATTCAAATGATAATATAATTATAGTAAAAATTATTCAATAATGTAATCAAATCAAAATCTGAAATTTGCCTTGCGATTTTTGCTGTCATTTTTTTTTTTTTTTTTTAAAATTTCCCCATAAATCGCATCGCTAAATTTGAGATTCTGATTTATATCGCTGTTTTTTAGCTTTAAAACAATTTTTGCCATAAAGGAACTTTTGGTTGCATGGGCATCAGTTTGCAGGGAGAAAGAAAAGTTTTTATTATACAAAATGACATGATGCAGGACCACTAGGGACATGGGGGGTGTGTATTTTTTACATACAGTAGTAATCTATAAGATTCAGTGTACTGTATGTATAGTGTTTGTTTCTTTTTTAAATTTGGCGCCGTTCCCCCCCCTAGTCGCGACGCTCAGGGAAGGGAATCGGACGAACACACAGTAGCTCCGCCCGCCGTGTACTGCGGGGACCTGATCGCAGAGAAAAGTAAGTAACTTTTTTATCCAGCGAGGTAAGCGCGTGTGTGGCCGGGGTTACGATATTAGCTTAAAAATCCACCCCGTGCCACACACGTGAAGACCGCCAGGGAGGCTAGTCTGACCGGCGATCAGCGGGAAACCCCCGCCGGATCGCCAGGAATTTTTGGGGGAAAAAAAAAAAGAGACGTGACACCGCTTCTGGACTGAATGTTAACACACGCTCGGGAATACCGCCAGGGATTAACAAAATGTTGGAATCTACAACAAAGTTTGTTCTAATCCTTGCAATGTACATAGATTACCCAGAGGGGAATGATTTTTTTCTCAACAAAAGTGGAGTTATGCTTTAACATTTAGATTAGTGGCCTATTTTTTGTGTACTATTGTAGAGTGGTAGCATATTAATGCATAGGTTACACAGGTGTAAGCAGCCTACAACTTATAACCAGCTGTGTCCAGTGGGTACCAAGCAGGATAAAGAGTTGTAGAAGAAGAGAGAACCCATCATCTCAAGTGGCTTCTGCAAGGGTAAGCGCTACATTTGAAAATGACTACAGATTTGTTTTCTCTTTCATCTGCATTTGCAGAGCTCTGTATGGAAATGTCCATTTCAACTGGGTCCACAAAGTCTTTCTAATGGTTTTAGGGGTGTACATGTCAAAGAAAGGACATGTGGTGTCAGCTTGAGATACTTCTGAGATCATTCACGGGTGCATATCACCTAGAACTGGCTTGCTTCAGTCAGGCTTTACTGTACATTCTTATAGACTTCTATAGGAATAGAAGCAAACAAAAGCCCATCGGCACAAGTTTGAAATGAGCTTAATTTTAAAAATGTTATGAATATATGTTAAAGCAACTCTGTGTCTAAAACTTTAAATAAAGCTGTTCTGACAAAAAAAGAACTTAGATACTCGCCTTTCACACTTCCTGTGCTACTGATCTCTACACTAGTCAAATAAACAACTGGTTGTAGAATCTTTATCTGTAGAGCACAGCAGAGAAACTGGAATATCAAAAAAGGTAAAAATGAGGTAGCCAATAAAAAATTAAATACCAAAACAGCTTTTGCTGATTTCTAAATTTCTGCCACTAGATGTCCTCAGTCTGACAGCCAGCATCATTCATCTTACTTCCTCTCAGCCCAGGTTGTGTTGGACACACCCCAGCATTTACAGCACATTGATAAGAGAAGCAGCTCATCTTTCTGTCACTCTGTTTTCTCCTCCTATCAATTATGCTCCTTTACAGCACATGAATCAATTGGCTCCTCGTATTGCTTTTTCCTCTCACACTCAGCCCCTGTACAGTATTTAAAAAATACATTTACTTGTGTATTCATTTGTGCCTTTTATATCTGCCTTCAGTTCTGCTGTAATGTTTTATATATGCATTGATATTTATTATATATTGTTTTGCTTAGTTCATATTTGTCTGATCGTAACGAAGTTGAAACAGCCAGGGAAAAAAACCCTTACACTCGGTATCACGGCGCCTATGCATGGACCTCCGTTTTTTCTGCCTGGTCTTTTTCCCTGGCTGTTTCAACTTCGTTATGATCAGACACTGTTCTACTTAATGACAGATTTATTTTTCTGTCGGTAGCTGTTGAGGTGGTTACCTCCCCTCTACTGTCTGGCCAATTGGCACTCTGCCATCTGGAGTCTACTTCAGTTCAAGGTCTGCCAGTGGGATCCCGGTTAGGGCTTTTATGGCCATTTACATATACTGTTTACCAACAGTTTGTACCATAGACCTACCTTTGTACCTTTAGACACAACGAGTGCCTACCACATGCCCAGGAGGCTGGTTAGATTAAAAGCGTTGTAAACTCTTTACCATATAATCAGTGGCTGGATCGACTCTTTGAGATTCGATTGATCCACTTTTATGCTGCTGATGAAGCATCCTGTACGCGAAACATGTCAAGAGTAAATGCCAGATCTACCATTATGCAGATTGGATTCAGCTTCAAACACTAAGATAGGTTAAACCGATGAGACGGTCTGATGGACCGTTTTCATCTGACCAAACCGATCGTGTGTGGGTGACATCTGTTAGTTATCCATCGGTTAAAAAAAGGCCAACTTGTTTTAAATTTAAACGATGGATTCCTAACCGATAGGTCCAAACCGATCGTTAGTAGGCACGACCATCAGTTAAAAATCCACGCATGCTCAGAATCAAGTCGACGCATGCTTGGAAGCATTGAACTTCATTTTTTTCAGCACGTCGTTGTGTTTTACGTCACCGCGTTTTGACCCGATTGTTTTTTTAACTGATGGTGTGTTGGGCACGACTGACCATCAGTCAGCTTCATCGGTTAACCGATGAAAACGGTCCATCAGACCTTTCTCATCGGATGGACTGATCGTGTGTACGCGGCATAAGAGTTCTATACCTTTTTGACACTTATGGGCCAGATTCAGGTAGGAGAGCGGATCTTTATTTTGGAGTAACGTTTGTCATTTACGGTACTCCGCCAAAACTTTTGGAGCAAGTACTGTTATTCACATAGCACTTGCTCCTAAAGTTGCAGTGGCGTAGCGATAATGAGCCGGCGGAATTCAAATTGGGCGGGTAGGGGGCGTGTATTATTTAAACTAGGCGCGATCCCGCGGCGAACGTACTGCGCATGCGTCGACTGTCAGTGCGCATGCTCCAAATTCTGTCAGTGAACGTCAATGACGTCAATCCCCATTCACGGACGTTTTACGCAAACAACACAAAACTTTTTAAATTCGACGCGATGACGACGGCCATACTTAACATAGGATACTCCACCTAGGAGGCATGTTTTTCTTTACGCCGCGTATCGCTTACGGAAACGTCGGAAAGTCACTGCGTCGGGCCCGCGTACGATCGTGAATTGCCGTCTCTCGCTGATTTACATATTCTTGGCGTAAATCAGCGGGAACGCCCCGAGTGCCCATTTTAAATTTGCAGTTACGACGGCGAAATACAATTACGCCGCTCGTATCTGAACTCAATCCCGGCGTATCTTGTTTTCTGCATACAGAAAACAGATAAGCCGGCTCAAAGTGTGAGTTATGCTGGCGAATCACTGATACTCCAGCGTAACTCTACCTGAATCTGGCCATATGTGCTTTTATGCCATGAATGTATCGGTATAAGTATAAATGTATCTCTTACTTTGTGTTAGATGCACTGATATCATATGCTGATACTGTTTCATGAAATTATGTATACAAGTTTCTATTTATGCATTTTTTACAAATTAAATATTGATAGATCATATACATTAACTAACTGTACCGCCAAAAGTCCAATTTATTAGTCCATTAATTTCCATTGTCACTTTCTCGGGATGTTGGTACATTAAAATTAGTGCATTCACAGTGATTAGTCGCCCTGTGATTATATGCAAGTCTGGTAAGACCCTTTTAAATGTTGGGTACATAGCCTGCTTTGGCCCTATACACTACACCTTATGAAAACCATTTACAAGCTTTTTTATGATGCCTGTATCGCTTTGATTTTTTTGGAATAAAAAAGCCTTTTTTTCATTATACCTCCAGATTTACTGTACCTGCACTATGTGGAGCATTTTTCTGTCTTTTTTTATGGTGTTTACTCCCACTTGGAAGCCCAAGCTTGGTTGCACTGTGGTCTGTGTGGCTACAACTTTTAACCCTTGCCTGCAGGACGTGGACATCAGGACTTTTCCTTCATAGGATTTCCAACCAGTTCCCCTGCCAGAGAGGATCTGTCGTTGCTTATTTGACCCATCGCCGCCGGCTTGTGTGTTTATGACACGGGGTAAGCGTATTCATTCCCCCCTCCCTGGTGCTGGAGTCACTGTTCCGGGTTCCGTGTTCGCTGATCACTTCTTGCATCTACAAGTGTTTCAATATTTCATCACAGTGGCGAACTACAAGATTGTTACTCGTTTACATGAACTTATCTGTATTGGATGTTTATTCTGTTGATCATCCATCCATGCTAAGTCTAATCACTATATGGATTTTTTTTTATAGATCATTCATTGTTGCACTTTTATGGGATTCACATTGTGTCAGATTTTTTCGGACTCATTTAATATCACGCCATTTATTCTGTTAATTTCAGATGCTGTTTTCAATTACCTTTAGTCAGGGGTGGACTGACCACTCATGGGGCCCCCAGGCAATATGAGATCATGGGGCCCCTGGGCAATAGGAGATTATGGGGCCCCAAGGCAATAGATTATGGGGCCACACAGTATACACACACACACACACACATAGAGTATACATACACAGTATACACACACAGAGACAAATAATATAAACACAGTATACATACACACAGAATACACATACACACACTGAAAAGGTACTGGAGAGGTGGGGCAGCTATAATCTTGGGATTTTTTTTAACCCACAGATTTTTGCATACTGTCCCTGGTTTTACTGAGGCTGGCAACCCTGATGGGGCCCCCTAGTGGTATGGGGCCCTCGGGCAGTGCCCAAGTGCCTGTATGGTGAGTCCGCCCCTGCCTTTAGTTACACTTATTGGTTGTCACTCACCCCTTAGCACTGCATTTTTTATTCTCTATTTTTACTCACATATGTCAATATTGTCAATGCTAGCTGCTTCCTCATATATTAATTTTCTCACTTATTAGGGCAACTTTTTATATATATATATATATATATATATATATATATATATATATATATATATTAATACAATTTAATACAAGAGGATTAGGACGACCCAGTGGTGAAGTGGTTAGCACTTTCACCCATGATTGTCTTAAAGCCCTGTACACATGGGCTGAATATTGGGCAGTATCTGCTGGCTCAATAGAAAATGGCTGACATTTGGACTGTGTTTACGACAGGCAGTTAGACAGAAGTTGGCTGAACACCTGGCTTCTGTCAAAGGGGCATGACCATAAAAGGTCTGCTGATCAGCTTCCTATTAGCGCTCTTAGCCAATGCCTGAGAGTGCTAACCAGTGTGCTCTGGAGGGGGACCGTGAAACTTCACTCAAGAAGTGAAATACCACTCATTCTCTCCCTCCCCCTGTCTGTAACTGAGTTACAGGTTTTTTTTCTGGTTAAGGGCAAATGCCGTTTATTTAGTCGGTACCAACTCCCACTTGCTCAATCCTTGCTTATGTGAGAATGACATTGTTTATCCTGGTCCCCCTCTTCGCCTGAAGCCTCCTGAAAAATACCATATGTCCCAGGAGAATGCAGGACTAGTCACCTTGCGCCACAAGATTTAATGCATGTACACAGGGCCACTGATAGGCCAGTACAACTGGCCCTGTTGTACCGGGCCCAGCCAGCAGGGGGGCCCGGGCTGCCTGAACGATCACAGTCCTGCCCCGACCCCCCCCCCCCTTTAGTTTTTACCTTTTTTTATAGCGATTGGCAGACTGCAGTGTTTTTGCAGGGAAGGGACTATTTCTTCTATTTTGGGCGCGGAAGTATGCCTCTTCCGCAGCCGTTCCTCGTGCTGGCTCAAGTCTAGGACAGCGTGTCCTCTATAGTGCCTCCCCTGGCGCTACGGGTGATTCCTCTCCCTCCATGTGAGAGAAGAAGCAGTGAAGAAGCAGTGAAGTACACGCAAATGGCAGAAGGAAACAAAAAAAGAAGCAGCTGGCATCGCATCTGTTCAGGCAGCAGCAGGATCAGGGAGGAAGTGACTCCTGGGGCTCAACTAACAATTACACAGGTGTGTGCCTGCTTGGGGGGGGGGGATTAAAGATCTACTACTACTGCAGTCTGGCATTGGCGGCATGGGTGGCACTGTCTGCAGGTAGAACATGCGTTATGGGCCATAATGCATGTGCTACCTGAAGACAGTGCCACCCATGCCGTACTGTGCTGCAGACAGTGCGACCCATGGCGCTAATGCCATAACGCATGTGCTGGCTGCAGAGACAGTGCCACCCATGCTGCCAATGGCATTATGCCATTGGCGGCATGGGTGGCACTGTCTGCAGCACAATAGGGCATTGGCGTAATGGGTGGCACTGTCTACAGGTAGCACATGTGTTATGGCCTATAACAAATGTGCTGCCTGCAAAGACAGTGCCACCCATGCCACCAATGGCATTATGCCATAACGTATGTGCTGCCTGCAGAGACAGTGCCACCTGTGCAGCCAATGCCTTAATGTGTTGCAGACAGTGCCACCCATGCCGCCAATGCCATATTGTGCTGCAGACGGTGCCACCCATGCCGTAATGGCTGAAAACAGTGGCACCCATGACGCTAATGCCTTAATGTGTTGCAGACAGTGCCACCCATGACGCTAATGCCATAACGCATTACACCATTGGCGGCATGGGTGGCACTTTTTGCAGCACAATGTGGCATTGGTGGCACTGTCAGCAGGTAGCACATGCGTTATGGCGTTAGCATCATGGGTGGCACTGTCTGCAGCACAATATGGCACGGGTGGCACTGTCTGCAGCACAATATGGTATTGGCGGCATGGATGGCACTGTCTGCAGCACAATATGGCATTGGCGGCATGAGTGGCACTGTCTGCAGGTAGCACATGCGTTATGGCTCATAATGCATGTGCTGCCTGCAGAGACAGTGCCAGTGCCACCCATGCCGTCAATGCCGTAATGTGCTGCAGAGACAGTGCCATCCACCGTAATCTGCTGCAGACAGTGCCACTTATGCTGCCAATGCCATATTGTGCTGCAGACACCGCCACCCATGCTGCCAATGGCATTAGGAGGGACCAGTTGTGGAGCTGAAGTGGGCCCCGTCAGGTAGGCTGTACGGGGCCCCATGATTTCTATCAGCGGCCCTGCATGTACAGTGTGGATCTGTGATTCATCAAGACATCACATCTAACTTCAAAATCCATGCCTGCCTTGCCGGGGACATTGCAGTAAGATGTGGCTGCGGGATGACAATGTTGGAATCCATGGACTGGTACGTACCTAATTTTTTTTTTTTTTTTTTTAAACGTGTAAAACCTGTGCCATTTTAGTGTTCACTGCAATAGAAGAAAATACAGAAACTGCCATGGCTGACCTAATAGTTTCTTTTATATGTTACATGTGTTTACATGGTAGGGAAAGAGAACAAAATTCTAAATTGTACTATGCTGCCACTTGCTGGCCAAACATAAAATGGCGTCTGCTTAAAAAAAATGGAACAACTTGTATCTGTAAAATGTATTGATTGAACCCGATCATCTAGTTATTTTTTGTTAATCTTTTTTCATAAATTTACTGATTGAATTTCAGACTTTGCAAGTGGTCAGTATTCAGTGTTATGGACCAATTGCATTTTCAAAAATGTACAGATGGTTCAGACAATAAAATAAAACTTGTTTTTTTGTCTTATCCTACTAACAGATTTTTTTTTATTTTTTTTTAATCAGAAACCACTAACAGATTTTATGTAAATGCTAAAAATGTACATTTACCAACAGTAAGTACTGTAAGTGTGGAGGCCATATACTTTCTATTTGTATAACTTTTCAGTACTTGTATACCACATGTGGCAGGACCTAGGTGGTAGGGGAGAATTCATGGGCAGCACAGTGGTGAAGTGATTAGTACTTTCACCTAGCGACAAAAAGGTTGCATGAGTTTCCTCCGGGACTCTGGTTTCCTACCACCCTCCAAAGACCTACTGGTAGGTTTATCAGACCTTAGGTTGTAGGCTCCTTGAGGGTAAGGACTGATGTGAATGTACAATATGTAAAGCGCTGCGTAACATACATTATGGGTTGTTTAGCAAATGTATATGCAAGTTTTTGGTGATATTTTTTCCTATGAAAGTGGAATTACTCTATAAAGTGCATCTTTTTTTTCCATCTGTGTCATGCTCAAAAGATTTACCTTCACTTTGGAAATGTCTCAAAGGTAAAATAAAGTCCAATCTTAGAGAACAAGTGTCCCGTCCCCAAACTAACCATGTAAAAATTACCATTGGAATTAAGATTTAACTTTGAATGGGTAGGTATTTATTAGTTTAATTAAAAAATGTTCCAGTAACATACATGGATGTTTGAAGGAATTGTAAAGGAAACATTTTTTTTGCCTAAAATGAATGTCTGCAAGGTAGACAGACAGAATAGTGTAATGATTCCGTTAAAAAACTAGTAAATACCTATTACATTCCTTCATCTATATCACCTCCGGCATTCTAGTTTCTGTTCTCTCATTCACTTCCTGGTTTGCGGTGCTCGTTCATGTAAGATGTACATTTCCCAGTATGAATTGCGGCACGCCCAGTAATTCACACCTCCTTGAAGTCTCTAACACGTAGAGAGCGTCCTGCCGCACAGATGTAGTTCCCAGGAGGGGGCGAGCACGTCACTGACCACCGCAGTAAAGCCTCCCTTCACGGTGGTGAGTAACAATCAGACAAGCAGGAAGTGAACAGAACAGAGAAGAAATAGAGCAACTTCTGAGCAAAAACAAACAATGAGGAAGTGAAAAGAGGAATGTCTGCAGGTAAAGGATGCTTATTATGAAATAAAAAAATTTCCTTTACAACCCCTTTAACCACTTAAGCCCCGGACCAATATGCTGCTAAATGCCCAAAGGTGTTTTTACAATTCGGCACTGCGTCGCTTTAACAGACAATTGCGCGGTCGTGCGACGTGGCTCCCAAACAAAATTGGCGTCCTTTTTTTCCCCACAAATAGAGCTTTCTTTTGGTGGTATTTGATCACCTCTGCGGGTTTTATTTGTTGCGCTCTAAACAAAAATAGAGCGACAATTTTGAAAAAATTCAATATTTTTTACTTTTTGCTATAATAAATATCCCCAAAAACATATATAAAATTATTTTTTCCCTCAGTTTAGGCCGATACGTATTCTTCTACCTATTTTTGGTAAAAAAAAAATCGCAATAAGCGTTTATCGATTGGTTTGCGCAAAATTTATAGCGTTTACAAAATAGGGGATAGTTTTATTGCATTTTTTTTTTTTTTTACTACTAATGGCGCCAATTAGCGATTTTTTCGTGACACATTTTTGGGACCATTGTCATTTTCACAGCAAAAAATGCATTTAAATTGCATTGTTTATTGTGAAAATGACAGTTGCAGTTTGGGAGTTAACCACAGGGGGCGCTGTAGGATTTGTGTGTTCCCTGTGTGTGTTTACAACTGTAGAGGGGTGTGGCTGTAGGTCTGACGTCATCGATCGAGTCTCCCTATAAAAGGGATCACTCGATCGATGCAGCCGCCACAGTGAAGAACGGGGAAGCCGTGTTTACATACGGCTCTCCCCATTCTTCAGCTCCGGGGAGCGATCGCAAGCGGATGTGGTTAATGTGCAAGTGTCACTAGTCTACAAACTTATTTGTATATTTAATGTAATATTTGGTGCTTTAGGGATTTTTCAGACATGTGGCAGTTCTTTCTGCCCTTTGAAAAGTAATATTACTGCCTCCAAACACTTGTTTTTAGTTTTTCTTTGATTTTTTAAATTGCTAAATGGCAATTTTGCACTGCAGCCCTATTAACCACTTCCTGACGGCCGTACGAATATATGCGGCCGTCGGGTGGTTCTGAATCTCTGACAGGGAGCATATATGCGCCCTGTGCTATTCCTGGCCACTAGAGGGCGGGCTCGTGGCCGCCGGCGGCGCGCGCGCCCGCTGCATCCCTGAGATACCGATGCGCGTGCCTGGCGGCCGCGATGTCCGCCAGGCACTCGCAATCGGCGGCTACAGGGACAAGGCATGGATCTCTGTGTGTAAACAAAGAGATCCATGTCCTGTCAGGAGAGAGAGAAGACCGATCTGTGTCCCTTGACACAGCATTGGTCACCTCCCCCAGTCACCCCCCTCCCCCACACAGTTAGAACACAATTTAGGGTACACATTAACCCCTTCCATGCCCCCTAGTGTTAACCCCTTCCCTGCCAGTCACATTTATACAGTAATCGGTGCATTTTTATAGCACTGATCGCAGTATAAATGTGAATGGCGCCAAAAATGTGTCAAAAGTGTCCGATGTGTCCGCCATAACGTCGCAGTCCCAATAAAAATTGCAGATCGCCGCCATTACTAGTAAAAAAAATTAATAATAAAAATGTATAATAATTATGTCCCCTATTTTGTAAGCGCTATAACTTTTGCGTAAACCAGTCGCCTTTTGCGATTTTTTTTTACCAAAAATATGTAGAATAATACGTATCGGCCTAAAGTGAGAAAAAAAATGTTTTAAAAAAAAAAAATTGGCTATTTATTATAGTAACAAGTAAAAAAAGTCAATATTTTTTACTTGTTACTATAATAAATAGGCAATTTTTTAAAAAAAAAAAAACTTTTTTTTCTCAGTTTAGTCCGCTCTTTTTTTGTTTATAGCGCAAAAAATAAAAACCGCAGAGATGATCAAATACCACCAAAAGAAAGCTCTATTTGTGGGGAAAAAAGGACGCCAATTTTGTTTGGGAGCCACGTCGCACGACTGCGCAATTGTCAGTTAAAGCGACGCAGTGCCAGAAGCTGAAATTTCACCTGGGCAGGAAGGGGTATAAGTGCCCAGTAAGGAAGTGGTTAAACACGATAGGCAAGAGTGAGTGGCGATATTGTCTGTCAAACTCCGTCCTGCGTTAAAATTGCCACAAAGCAAAGCATCACAGCTGTGGCATATGCACAGCCCTGTCCAGCTGGTACACTGACAGTTCCGGTGGATAGGCAGTAAAAACACAGATCAGCCGCCTTTTTTACCACAGAGGAAGAACAGGGGTCAGGAAAATACATGAGATAGATATTGCTATAATGTCCACTGTAAATGCATGCAGTTGGGACTGGATGATAAAGGGTTAACACACATTTACTGGGTAATGAATGCTACATTTTATATAAGGTTTATTGACTGATATCCTCTCACCTTCCCCTTTTGGGAAATTCTGAACAACCCTATGTAGCCCCCCGCTTTCAAAATTGCTGAGAGTTTCATTTGGTGGCACGACAAAAATGTTAAATATGTACATGACCTTTGTTATTAAATGGGGTCAAATCTTTTTTCCCATATTTTGCAACATCTTCCTTCTTTGGAGTCGTCTCAATTACTTCAGATAACTGAATTTATACAAAAAATCCAGTTGGAAGAAAACTCCCCTAGAAACAGGCGGGACTTTTAAGGTTCCAAGTGTGTTGGACAAAGTATAAATTAAAAGTATTTATTAGTATCAAAAGTTAAAAAGTGTTGATAAAAGGTAGTACTTTAAACAATGTTTTTTTTTTTGTGTCTTTTTTAATTCATTTATTTTTATTGTTTTTTTTAAATAACACAGACCAACAGTAAATTATACAGTAAATTCACATGCGAAGTACAAAGGTGGTAAACAAAATAGTACAACTCCCTATTGAACCAGACTGTAAGGTACTAGAACATAATAACGTTTGTGTTGGCTGTATACATCACCCTCTCTCCCTCCCCCCCCCTTTCCCCCCCCACCCTTCCCCTTCCCGTGGGAGCATACATTAATGGTATCAGCTTAGCAAGTTTGTCATGAGTCGCGTCAATTAATGTCAGGAGGCATTAGGGGCAAGGAAAAAGAGGCTGTCCCATAAAAGGGGATTCCACTGGACTATCATCATGGGCTAGATTTTAGCAGTCAAGTTCTCAATGGTCCTGGAATAATGGCATTAGATGTCGCTACCTGGGGTTCCTGGCCGCCTGCTGCCATGGCCCTTATAATTTGACAAATTTGCCATAGTTCCCTTGCTTGGTGTAATACACCTTTTCATTTGAGATTGTTTGATTCATAGCTGCTAGCCAGTTATCTATAGACGGAGGGGCCTGTGCTTGCCATTTTTGAGCAATTGTTTTACGCGCCTGGAATAGGCATCTTAGAATGGCTTCAAGAGTGCCTTGCGGCACTCTAGTGTCATCCATGCATCCCAAGAGACAGATCCTAGCTTCTGGATCAAGTAAGGATCCGAATGTTTCATTGATCTGATCTATGACTCCCACCCAGAAGCTATGTAGTTTAGGGCACTTCCAGACCATGTGCATAAGATCCCCCTTATCTTTGCATCTTGGGCATTCATTATTTAGCCTCCACCCTAATTTAAACATTTTATGGGGGGTGTAGTAGACCCTGTGTAGCAAAAATAAGTGGGAAAGCCTTTGGGCCGGGGCAATGGACACTGAAGTGCCCTGTTGGAGAATCTTAGTCCACTGTTTGGGAGAAATTGTTCCCAAATCGCTCTCCCACGCCATTCTACTCTTTCGAGGGCCTTCTTTACTTAGTGCCCTAGTACCCAGGCTGTTATACATCTCCGATATTAGGCCCTTGGCTGTTGTTGCCTTAATTACAGTAAAGAGAGCGGTAATCTGTGCCCATATGACCGTCTGAGGGCCAAATTGGGCTTGTATGGCATGACGAACCTGGAGATATTTAAAAAAGGTTTTATTGGAGATTTTAAACTCGTTTGCTAATTCTTGAAATGTGTTGCTCTCGAACAGATGTTTTATACCTTTGCTCGTCCACTCACTCGATGCCTCGATGCTTACTGTCTCCTGTAGTTTGTTGTTGTTCCAAAGGGGGGAGAATTCTGATGGGCCAGCATACCCAATATTGCTTTTGATGTATGCCATGTTTTGGTAACTAATTTTGTAATCGGATGTTTATGGCAGAAGAAATCTGCCTCTAGGGCTTCCACTAGTAATTTATGAGGATTATCTGTTAGCAAAAGTCGTTTATTAGAGCCTTCTCCTTCGGCGGTTCCACATCCTGCCAAATGTTGCAGTTGTGCTGCAAAAAAATATAGCCTTGGGTGTGGAACCGCCTTCCCCCCCTCTTTAAACAATGTTACATAGAATTGAGTGGTCAGTGGCCGCAAAGCACAAAATAGCACAAATCAATGTACAATGGTAGAATACATGTATAAACCAAACGCCAACATGTTTCAGAGTCCTATATGCTCCTTCTTCAGGGAAGGTTTAACCACTTAAGACCTGGACCTTTAGGCAGCTAAAGGACCTGGCCAGTTTTTGCGATTCGGCACTGCATCGCTTTAACTGACAATTGTGCAGTCCTGTGATGTGGCTCCCAAACAAAATTGGCGTCCCTTTTCCCCACAAATAGAGCTTTCTTTTGGTGGTATTTGATCACCTCTGGGGTTTTTATTTTTTGCACTATAAACAAAAATTACTTTGTGCTATAATAAATATCCCCCAAAAATATATATTTTTTTCTCAGTTTAGGCCGATACGTATTCTTCTACCTATTTTTGGTAAAAAAAATCGCAATAAGCGTTTATCGATTGGTTTGCGCAAAATTTATAGCGTTTACAAAATAGGGGATAGTTTTATTGCATTATTATAAAAAAAAAATATTTTACTACTAATGGCGGCGATCAGCGATTTTTTTTTCCGTGACTGCGACATTATGGCGGACACTTTTTGGGACCATTGTCATTTTCACAGCAAAAAATGCATTAAAAATAGGGGGCCAGATTCACAGAGCCCTTACTCCGGTCTATCTTGCGTTAGACCGGAGTACTTTCAAATTACGCGCGTCGTTTCATTAGTCTGAATCCTCAAACCATGAAACGACGGCTGCGGGCTTCAATCCGACTGGCTTACGAGTTCGTAAGTCTTCGGATCTACGCTGCAATAATTTTGCGGCCGCTGGGTGGAGTTCCCTTCGTTTTCCTTGTCGGGATATGCAAATGAGCTTTTTCCGACGATCCACGAAGTTACGAGCGTCGTTCGCAATCTCTTACGGCATCTGTAGTCATCTTTTTGTCGCGTGAAGTTATTCCACCTTTTTATCTGGTCTAGTTTTAGACACCCCATGTTAAGTATGGCCGTCGTTCCCGCGTCGAATGTCAACGTCTTTTTTTATTTTTTACGTAAGTCATCCGGGAATAGGAATGTACGTAAACGAAGCTACTCAAACAACGAATGACGTATCGACGTTATTTCGCGCAATGCACGGCGGGAAATTTCTGAACGGAGCATGCGCAGTTCGATCGCCGCGGGGACGCGCCTAATTTAAATGCTTCACTCCCCCTAATCGCGTATTTCGATTCCGCCGCGAGAACGTACGTTACGGGCCAAAATCTACTTGGATTCGTCGTAGAGCCAGGTAAATACGGCGGCGTAGTGTATCTCTGATACTCTGCGCCAATGTATGTGAATCTGGCCCAGGGTGTTTACTGTGAAAATGACAATTGCAGTTTGGGGGTTAAGTGTGACCTCATTTGTGTTTCTAACTGTAAGGAGGTGTGCCTGTAGGTGTGACATCATTGATTGTGTTTCCCTATAAAAGAGAACACACGATCAATCACGACGCCACGATCAATCACGACGCCACAGTGAAGAACGGGGAAGCTGTGTTTACACACAGCTCTTCCCGTTCTTCAGCTCTGGGGACCGATCACGGGACTCCAGCGGCGATCGGGACCGCTGGTCCCACGGTCACGGAGCCTGTAGGTGCTTGTGCCCAGCCGTGCCATTCTGCTGACGTATATGTGCAGGAGGCGGTCCTTAAGTGGTTAAACAATCTTGGTAAATGTCTTCTATAAAATAAAACATACATTAGAACATAGTCGCAGACTATCTGCAGCAAAATCACAGCAGAGGAAAAAAGAGAAAAAGAAAGGGCAAAAAAGGAATTACTCACAGTGCCTGATAGTGGATGAACAGTGCACAGCCAACCAGAATATAGAAACAATATTGCAAAATCCAATGAAGTGTGTAAAGGGAATGCAAAAAATCCCCCCGGCTCAGGCAGGTCCCAAGAGATATACACAGAGATAACCTAGTGTGAAACACATAGGGGGGGGGGTATATATATCTATATGCATATATTTGGATATATTACAAAAAAATAATAGGTGAAATGTGAATAAATGCATATGTCATTTATAGAGTTACCTCACAAGTAATGGGACAATGCCCAACCCCTGAAGCAACCACGACTGTTTGATAATCCCTCCTAGATGGTACTAATAGTCGGATACAGCTTGGAATTCCATTCCCAGAGAGAGGGCTCAGAGCGGTAGTGGATGTCAGATGGAAAATAGTATAATCCAAAAGTGTTTGTTCATTAGAAAATCTTCATATTTGAACATTATCACACCTTAAATGTCCTTGTTTTCTCTTATAAATTTTAGATCTTACATTTGATTTATGTTTATATCTTATACCAGTGATGGCGAGCCTTTTTGAGCCTGAGTGCCCAAACTGCAATACAAAACCAACTATTTCAAAGTGCCTACACTGAATTAAACCTGCCGGTGGCTCTGTACAGAGGATGGGACTGATTACCCTTGTAATTAACCCCCAAGGGACCAAAAATGTACGATTCTGCCCCAAAAAAGCTGTGCTTTTTTAAAGGAGTGCGTTGCACTCAGAATTCAGGGTTATGGAGTGTGTTGTGCTCAGACAGCAAGGATCAGTAGTGTGATGTGCAAAACAAAGAATGCAGGGATCAGGAGTGCATTACGCTCAGAATGCAGGGTTCAGAAGTGTGTTACACTCAGAATGCTGCAATCAGGAGTGCGCTCCACTTAGAATTCAGGGATCAGAAGTGCGTTAAACTCAGAATACAGGGATCAGGAGTGCGTTGTGCTCAGAATTCAGGGATTAGGAGAGCCTTGGGCTCAGAATGTAGAGTTGGGGGGGGTTGATGATGTGAAGGGTGGTAGAGGACACTGCTATAGGGGTATTTTATTTTATACTTTTCTCTTTAAAAACCACAATACATATATTTTACCAGAAAAAAGACGAGCACAATGTTCATCCACAGTTCAAATTAATATATGTTTTACTGTCTTACCTACCAAAGAATAAAGATTTTCACGTAAACACTCCCCCTCCGGCTTTTTTTTAGACAGTAAAACAGTATCATCACCTCTGTCCAGGTCCAGTTAGCATGGAGGTGATCCAAAATGCCCAAATCTAAACACAAAAGAAGTGTGATCTTACAAAAGATTTTCTGCTCAGAATTAAAACTCTTTTTATAGTTAAAATAGTAATCATATGTAATGTAGCTGTTTTTAAGCTGATTGCCTGCAATTAAACAACATTCAGGCCTTGATGCATTAAACTGCATTAACACATACTTCAAGCAGAAAGTGTAAAATCAAGTGTTATCAAATGTGTTTTATTAACACCGGAGTCTTCCCTTGCAGTATTAACACTCGATTCACAAAGCTTTTTCACTATGTGGAAAGCAAAATGTAGGTCTTGAAGCAAATATTAGCTGAGAAAAATACTTGGGATCCCTTTTAAAAGTCTTGTTGTTTTCCTTGTTTGCATTTGGGGCCTATTCAGACTATTGTGCTGGGGTAACACACAATACTTCTTCTCCTGACGTTTAACAGACTATAGCCTGAGGAAAGCTAGTGGTGGAAAAAATGGAAGATCACCTTGAATTTGCCCTAGGGGACCTGCAACAGGCAGCATTCCAGCACAATTCTCACCTGATCAACATGCAGAGAAAGATCAAGGGCCCGCAGAACTAAGACAGCCACAGGAACCAGATTTTGCGGGAGCTCCAGTCACAGGCCCTTTTGACCAAACAGAAAGGGAACAGATTCTCCAACTGACATATTCGCTGTTTCGTTAGATTTCAGTTAAAGGAGGAGATGATTCAGAAAGCTAGAGAGAAGGGAGGCGTGGCTTGTACGCAATCGTAATGGACGCCTGAGCTGACAGCTCTGACTGACATCCAGGGAAATCGCGGCAAAACGATTGATTTACCGATCATACAGACGCCATAACTATTCGTTCTAAACGCGGAGATTATACCCGATGCAGTCGCGCAAGAGGAATAAGGAAAATCACCCTAAAAAGCTTACTGACATCTTTGAAAAGCCAGCCACAGCAGAGGATCCGTTACAAAATGGCGCCCGTGGATCTGAGGTAAAAACTTCATCATCATACACTGACCTCCCTGATGTTAATCCGGACCCTTGGACTCTGAACCTCTTATTTTGAACACGGAGAACTCTCCTTTACATAGTCCATCATCTCTAAAGCGCGGATGAGATATGATTATGCTGATCAGGCTACTGTCAATAATATGGCATCACAATACCAGGAACAGGTAGGCCTCAAAATGGCATCATCAATAGCCAACTACCCTACTTCAGGCCTACCGGTCCTTGATACAACCATGAAGGACATGCTCCTATCTCTCCAATCCTCACTTATGGTGAATATTTCAACTATGTTTACCAACTTTTCTGCTGAAATTAAGAGTTTAGGGGAGAGAGTTCATCATGTGGAAAATAAAATTGAAGAAGAATCTAGTACTGTAAACAACTTGGTTGATGCATATAAAGACCAGATGGAAGAAGCTGACTGGATGCGTGCAAAAATCGCAGATCTGGAAAATCGCTCAAGGAGGGATAACCTTAAATTAAGGGGAGTCCCCGAATCTATCACCCAGGCGAAACTACAAATATTTGCAGGTGATATGATAGCAACCTTGCTACCGGACATCCCCTATTGAAAGAATGATTGATCGGATCCACCGCATCCCTAAACCTAAACATCTTGAAGCATCCATCCCACGCGATGTTCTCATTAAGATCCATTTTTTCCCACTAAGGAGAAATTGTTAGCTAAAGCTAGATCCCAGCCGGAGCTTCCTGCACCCTATAAAGAAATTCATATGTATGCAGATCTATCGCAATACACTTTAAGTATGAGTAGACAAATGAAATCTACTACAAAAACCTTAAATAACCATAAAATTCCATATAAATGGAGACATCCTACCACACTATTGATAACATACAACAGGAAGATTACCGCCATCTCCAAACCTCTTGATGGACTACACCTACTACATTCATGGGGCATAATCCATGAAATTTCCAATGAAGAAAGGAAAGCTGCTGAAGGAGCAAACTTTGGGAATGGAAACCGCAAAGGATATAAAGGAAAATTTATTATCAAATACTTACCGTAATTTTCCTTTCCTGATGGACTCCATGGCAGCCTACGTGTGGGGTTAATCCCGCCTCCTCTCCAATGCTATAGGACCCCATACCCATAAAGCTTTGCTCACCTTCAGTACTGGTGTTCCGTAACTAGCCGACGCCATGCATACAGGGTGGGTACTCCGTCTGCCATGGAGTCCATCAGGAAAGGAAAATTACGGTAAGTATTTGATAATACATTTTCCTTTTTCCTGACAGACTCCATGGCAGCCAACGTGTGGGAAATAACTAGCCAAACCACACGGGTGGGTATGCTGAACAAAAAGTTTAATTTGTCCTGTCGGCCGAAAGGGTTGAAAGCCCAAAATTTACAGAAGAAAGGGATGCAGGTTCAACACAATAGTGGGACATAAAGGTATTAATGGAGGACCAAGAGGCCGCTTTACAGATAACGTCCGTAGCCACGTGATGGGCAGCCGCCCAGGAAGTTGCCATCCCTCTGGTAGAGTGCGCAGTCACCACCTGCGGAGGAGCCAACCCCTTCACTTTATATGCCTGCTGAATCGCGTGGATGATCCAAGCCGCAATGGTTCTTGAAGAGGCCTTCTTCCCCTTGTTGATGAATGAGTGCAGGACGAACAAATGATCTGAGCGTCTGAAAACAGAAGTTACTTGGATGTACTCCGTAAGGGTTTCCCTAAGTCCAGAGGGTGAATTCTCTCTGACTCCGAGTCTCTGAAAGTAGGGAGAACAATCTCCTGGTTGACATGGAAAACTGACGTCACCTTCGGGTTAGAACCCAGCATGGGAATCAGGACTACTCTGTCTGGAAAGAACGTTAGGAACGGCTCTTTGTAACCCAGGGACCCGATCTCCGAGACTCTCTTAGCCGAAGTGATGGCGACCAAGAAGGCAACTTTAGCCGAGAAATCCTTCAGTGAGAACAAAGAAGATTCTGTTGTATTAAGTTCACTCAGAAAGTCCAGAACCAAGGGAAGATCCCACTTGGGGAATCTTGGCTTTCTTTGAGGCCTTAGCCTTGAAGCTCCACGGAAGAATTGTTTGACTAGTGGATGTGCCGCCCATGATATTCCGGAGAAGGCAGATAATGCTGATACTTGTACTCTTAAGGAACTTACTGATAATGGAAGATCCAACCCCGTTTGGAGGAACCTTAGGATATCTTGTACTCCTGGACTTGTAAACGATGAGCCTGATGTTAAAGAAAACTCCACAAACTTCGCCCAAACTCTTCCATAGACTTTATTTGTGCTTGATCTCCTCTAGCTAATCAGAGTTGCGATCACCCTAGGAGCGCAGCCAAGGGCTTCTAACCTCTTCCTCTCAAGAACCATACTGCTAGCTTCAGTATGGACGGAGCGGGGTGAAGGAGCGACCCCTGAGAGAGAAGATCCGGTCTGGCTGGTAGAGGTATTGGGTCCCGATAACTCAGTTGGACCAAAAGGGGGAACCACGGCCTGTTGGGCCAGTAGGGCGCCACCAGTGTTAACTGTACTGACTGTGACTGGAGCCTCCGCAGGAGTTTGAGGATCACAGAAAACAGGGGAAAGGCATACGCCCTCTTGAATCTCCACCCGTCTGTCAAGGCGTCTGTCCCCGTTGCTTGACTGCAGTGACCCCTCGTATAAAACTTCCTCAGCTTGTGGTTGTATAGAGAGGCGAAGAGATCCACCTGGGGATTGGTCCCCAGGGACAGAATCCACTAAAAAGATTCTTCGTGGAGAGACCACTCGTTGACATCCACTTGAGTGCGTGACAGGAAGTCCGCCTGGGAATTCTGTTTTCCGGGAATATAGACTGCGGACAGGTTTGCCAGATTCTTCTGGGCCCAGCCCAAGATCGGTTCGATCTCCCGTAGAAGAGCTGAGCTCCTTGTCCCTCCTTGTCTCTTGACATAGGACACTGCCGTGGTATTGTCCATCTTCAGTAATACCGACTCTCCTTTCAGAAGCCAGGGAAAGGATTGAAGGGCACACCAGGCCGCCCTGATCTCCAGGATATTCGAGCCTGGGTTGCGAAGGCGGGCATCCCACTTGCGCTGTGCGATCACCGTACCGCACAGAGCTCCCCAGCCGGAGCCGCTGGCATCTGTTGTCACCGAAACCCAGGATATTGGAGCAATGGAATGGCAATTCAGGAGATTCTTCCGATGAAGCCACCAAAAGAGGCTGTTCCTCATGGATGATGAGATGAGAATCATCTGGTTCTTGTTCCCGGACTTCCATTGTTTGAGAAAGCCGAACTGAAAATGACGTAGCCTCCACAATGCCCACTTCACCATGGGAGATGTTGAAACCATTGTGCCTATAATCTTCAGACATTGAGAGGCTCTCAGATAACGAACATCTAGGGCCTTGGCAATCCTCTCCTGAATCACGGGAATCTTCTCTAGTGGGAGGGAGATAGTTTCCTTTGCGGTGTCGAACTGGGCTCCCAGATATATTAAACGTTGCAATGGCTCTAGGTGGCTCTTTTCTGGATTTAAAAGCCAACCAAATTCGATCAGGGTCGAGATCACTTGATCCTTCTGTACCAGGAGATGAGCCCTGTCTTGAGACAAGACCAGGAGGTCGTCCAGGTAATGATAAAGACGTATCTTCTTCAGCCTGATCAGGGCCACAACTGCTAGTAGGGTCTACGTAAACACTCGTGGGGAGGTTGTCAACCCGAAAGGCAGACAAATTAATTGGAGGTGCTCCTGCCCCACATGAAACCTGAGGTACTTCTGGAGTTCTGCTGCCACTGGCACGTGGAAATACGCATCCTTCAGATCTATCGTGATCATCCAATCTCCTGGTTGAATGGCTAGCTGGATAGTGGACAGGGTCTCCATCTTGAATCTCCCGTGTTTTATAAACTGGTTTAGGTAGTATACGTCTATGACTGGCCGCCACAAGCTGTTCTTCTTTTGAACCAGGAAGAGGGGGGAGTATACCCCATGAAACAGTTCGTCTCACTGCCCCTTTGAGCCTTCAGCAGATCCACATAGGACAGAAGAATTTGCTTTTGTTCTGCTGGCTTTGGAAGTAGGGTAGGGATGAACCTGGGAGGGGGAATGCTGGCAAAGGATCAGACGTGGCCTGAAGACACCGTCTTGATGACCCAAGGGTCCGTGATCGAGGCCGCCCAGACGTGCCGAAAGATTTGCAATCTTGCCCCCACTTGAACCGCCTGGACGTGCTTCATGTCAAAAAGACTTCCCCTGCTCGCGCCCACTGGACACCTGATTTGTAGAGGCTGGTTTACGGGAGGACATCTGGCCCCTGCCCCAATTCCTCCGGAAATTTCCGCCGGGTCTATAGGCACGTGCTTCCCTTGCGCGGTCCGGGCTACGCCTCCTGAACTGTGGTCTCCTTTTCCCTGGCTGTCGTCTGTCCTGGGGAAGGAACCCTGATTTCCCCCCTGTGGCTTTAGAAATGGCATCGTCCAACTTGTTGCCAAACAGTGATGAACCTTCGAAGGGAATTTTACACCAATTCTGCTTCGATGAAGGATCAGCGACCCAGGGGCGTAACCACAAGGCCCTCTTGGCTTGTGACTGAAGACAGCATAATCCTGGCTAATAGTCAAACCAAATCCACGGAGGCTTCTCCCAGGAATGCTACTGCTAGCTTCAGCTCTGACATTGCCGAACTTCCGGCCAGCTCTTCGGAAATGCCCATCAGAAAGGAGTCCACATTCTCCGTCCAGACTTCCATTGCCTTGGAGAGGGCCGCTAAAGCCAGAGCGGGCTTACAGGCCATACTGGCCAGACCATGTATCCTCTTTAGATCTTGGTCCATTCTTCTATCAAGACCATCCTTGAAAGACACTGAATCGGACAGGGGTAACGTCACATGCTTGGCCAAGCGCATCACTGCTGCGTCTACTGACGGGATGTTTGCCAGATATCTGACATCCTCCGCTTTAAACGGGTACAAGCGGGCAGTTTTATTAGACATAAAGGACTTCTTGTCCACCTTGCTCCACTCCTCTTCGAAGATGCCGTGTAGCTCTGCAAGTAATGGAAAGCTTGGGCGTTCTTTCCCCAGACGTTTGAAGTATTTCATCTGTTTAGCTGGGGCAGAGGATGAATCTTCCCACCGGAGTGCCTCATTAACGGCCTTGATGAGTGGGGTTACTTGGGCAAAGTCAAACTCCAGATCTTCCTCATCGCTTTCCAAGTCGCCCTCCAGGGCTGCTGGGATGGAGGTGCGAGGCTGAGAGGGGCCTGGATCCTCATGGAACTCATCGGCCGCAAGGCCAGATCCAGCGATACTGGCTTGCCCGTGCGTGTGAGACATGTCCCTCTCCCTTAGGGACTTTTGCACCGCGCGTTCGACCATGGATTCAATCCGCCGGTCTTCTGTTCTCTTTTCACCAACCGCCTGGGCATAGCACTGATTGCACAGCGATTTACCCTCCGGGACTTGGGAATCGCATCCCCAGCAGGCTCTGCGCCTAGAGCGGCTATCATGGCGGTGGGAGCGGTGTCTTGAGGAAGTGACCTCTCATGGCGATGAGAGGTAGATGAGGAGCTGCGTTTCTTAGATTTTGAAGAGGAACGTTGACTCGGCCTGGCAAGGTCTGAGGTGGACTTGCTTGGTGGTGCATGAAGATCTGAGTAAGAAGGGCTGAAGAAAATAAATAAGTCAAGGAAGACTCTAAAAGGAACAGGGCTGCGACCCTACACCCCCCCTTCACCTGCACATACCTTGTGCGTGAGGGCTGGCCATGTGCGGGCGGTGACTGGTCCATGACGCCTGGACCGATGCAGCAGGACAATATCAGGTCAGAGGGAAGATAAGACAGGTAAGGACTGCACCCTATAAAACACATACATAAACCTTATTGAACAAGTGAAAGAAAGAGTGAAAGGAGATACATACTGATCCTATCTAAAACCTACTGACCTGTAAGTCGGGTAATGGTCAGCTGCTCGCCTAAAGGAACGTATTCCAATGTCTATGGGGCGAGCAGCTGTTTAAAAATGCCCGCCGGATGACGTCACACGCCACCCTGTCGCGCGCCTGCGCGGCAGAGAGCTCCTCAGTGGCGCCTGTGCGGTGGCCGCGAGAACGCAGAGCTGCGCATGCGCGAGCCAAGCCTCAGCCTGGAGGCAGCTATTGCGCACGCGCGTGCCACAATGGACCGCAAACCCGGAAGTAATCTGGGCGGCTGGAATGCAGAAGTGCTCCAGCCGCCCAAACTAGCTCTAGCAAAAGAAAGGAGAGTAAAAGGGACAAACGAGACACAGATGCGGCTGCCATGGAGGTAATAGACCTTGCCAGCCGCGGTATCCAGGGTCTTCGACACACGCAGCCAGACACAACAAGTGCTTTGCTGCAGAAAGCTCTCCACCCGCCCGTGGCTGGGATCCGAGCTGCACCGCTTGGAAGTGTGTCATCCATCTGTTTGTATTTGGACATCCTGAACACATCTCTTGAGATCCATGGAGGAGGACAAAAAAGGAACACCAGTACTGAAGGTGAGCAAAGCTTTATGGGTATGGGGTCCTATAGCATTGGAGAGGAGGCGGGATTAACCCCACATGTAGGCTGCCATGGAGTCTGTCAGGAAAACATCCCTGCTGCACAACGATACAAAAAATAACTATTTCTGTTGCTATTATTTTTCACTGCAACAATATTCCCTGGATGCCTGTCTTACATCCTTTACTGTTTTGAACACTACCCACCATTATTGTTGGCCTGTTTGTCACACCCGACACTTGTTATTTTAGTTACATTTGTTATTTCATTACTTATAACCCCACGGCTGTGGGATATATTTTTTCTGAATAGCATAACTTGCTTTGGAAAACAGCAATTTGTGTTTTGTTTTATTTTAACAGCTCATTGCTACATGTTATATCTTTGTTTCTGTTTCTCCTTTTTTTTTTTGTTCTTTTCTTGTTCTTTTTGTTTATACAAGTGATGAACTGTAATTGGTAAATATTTTCTTCATGAAATTACCAATCTCCAAGTTTGCCATCATAAATTGGTATATCTCCAAAACAACTTCTCTTCTAGAAAGTGAGTACTTTTACACTTTGCCCTGCACATAATCTTACAAATCCTTAGAATGTCCATTAATTTTCTTACATTGAGCCCTGGTTCACACTGGTGCGTTTTGAGATGCGATTTGGCATGTCAAATCGCATGTCAAAACGGCAGAATTTGCCTCAAATTGACGGCAATGGCACCGTCCTAATCGGTGCGACGCTGCATCTGCGGCATTGCACCGATTTCAAAAAGTAGTCTCTGTACTACTTTTTGCGATTTCAGCCTGCGATTTACATTGACATCTGTGCAGAAACCTGCACAGATGTCTCTGAAATTGCGGCTGAAATCGGGACTGCCGGGCGGGAGTGAAATCGTGCGAGTTCAGCTGAACTCGCACTGCTTCACTCCCGCAGCCCAGTGTGAACCAGGGCTGAATGTGAAGGGCTTAAACCACCCGCTAAACGAACTTCACTATGGAAAACTGCTATTTCCCCTAGCTGTGAAGTACTCTGCGTACAAAGAGACACACTTTGTTCAAGGGGCAACTCCTCAATGTAAACATAAACCTTTTCCACATATTTTCCTGGCTACCTTCTCTAAGAAACAAAGGGGAATCTTGATTTCCATCCGTGACACTTTGGGCCAGATCCACAAAGCATTACGGCGGCGTATCTCCAGATACGCCGCCGTAATTTCAAATTCCTGCCGGCGTATCTTAGTTTTGTATTCACAAAACAAGATACGTCGGAATTACGCTAAGATACGACTGGTGTAATGTTATTACACCGTCGTACCTTAGTTGCATACTTACGCTGGACGCTAGGGGCGCTTCCGTTGTGTGTCCACATAAAACATGCAAATGAGCTAGATACGCCGATTCACAAACGTACGTACGGTCGGCGCAGTGTTTTTACGTCGTTTGCGTAAGCGTCGGTCCGAAAAGTTACCCCTGCTGTATAGAGGTGTACATAATGTTAAGTATGGACGTCGGGCCAGCGTCGATTTTTCCGTCGTTCACGTAGTTTGCGTAAAACTTTCGCGAATAGGGATTTGCGTAGGTTACGTTCACGTAGTTTTCATTGATGTTTTGAGACATGATATTACTATTGATTCGTCCTCCAGCCCTAAAAGACTGTCGTCTCCACTAACTTCTTTTCTTTGGCCTCGTACACACGATCAAATCTGTCCGCTGGAAACGGTCCGCTGGACCGTTTCAGCAGACAGATTCGATCGTGTGTACGGCCGAGCAGACAGATTTGTCCACCCGACAGATTTCAAAGCATGCTTTGAAATCTATCGGGTGGGAATCTGTCCGGCCGACATGTCTGCTGGTTAGTACACTTACCAGCAGACATGTCGTCCCGCACCGCCGCCGAATAGATTCGGCGCATGCGCGGAAGTGTTTAGCTTCCTGGTGCGGTGACGTGGCGGCGTCAACGTCACCGCCACGTCACCGACACGTCAGCGCGCTCTCTGCTGGCGGGGATTTTGGTTTGCTCGTGTGTACACGCGAGCAAACCAAAATCCCAGCAGACAGATTTGTTCAAATCTGTCGGACGGACAGATTTGAACAAATCTGTCCGCTCGTGTGTATGGGGCCTTAGAGAAAATGATTTATTTGATATTTGGCGGTGCTGTCACGCGACAGAGAGAAACTATACGTTCCTCTCTTCACGTCACAATACTTATTCCAGAATTGATTTATTCCTATCTGATAAATGGTTATTGCAAAATGTATTGGAATCTCGCATCCACACGATCACCTGGTCGGACCATGCACCCGTTAGTATTAAATTGGCCAATAACACATCTAAACGAAACTCATACCTATGGCGTATCAATAATTATTTAATGCAAAATCCAATTAATACTAAGTTTCTTACCCAAAAATTTACTATTTTTTTCTCTGATAATAGTGGATCGGTGTCTAACCCGGCGATGGTTTTGAATGCTCACAAATCTTTTATGCAAGGTTTATTTATCCAACTAGGATCACGTGCAAAAAAATTGAAGTCTCAAAAATTGTAAGAACTGACTACCAAAATAGCTGATGTAGATTTAAAAAATAAAACTACTCCATCACCCAGACTTCAATCCCAATAATTCAAGCTTAGACATGATTTAACCACTTAAAGCGGAGTTCCACCCTTAAAACCACTTTCTTTCATCCCATCCAGCATACTGGCGTCAGCGCCAGTATGCTGTTTTTTTTTATCCATGTACTTACTTTATAATAGATCATTTAATTTTGGGCGCACCGCGGTGTATGTCGCCGCTATAAGGCGTCACGCCTTCCGGAAACAGCTGACTAGCGTTCGGCTCTTCTCGGCGCCTACGCACAGACCCAGAAGCTGACTGCACAGGCGCCGTATATAGCCGCGTCACGCCCTCCGAAAAAAGCCGAACTAGGACTGGCTATTTACAGCGCCTGCGCAGTCAGCTCCTGGGTCTGTGCTCAGCCGTGCCATTCTGCCAACGAAAATGTGCGGTAGGCGGTCCTTAAGTGGTTAAGGTCCCCACTCCTTGAATCTTATGAATTTAACCTAAAAAAACTGAAAGCCACCTCATACACTGCAAACAATAAAGCGGGCAAAATTTATGGCCAACCGCATCAGAGGTATTAGATTTAAGACTAAAATTGCCTATCTTTACCACCCGACCTCCAAAGAAAAACTTATCAATCCCCAATCCATTGCTGACGCATTTAGCACATATTATAATGATCTATACAATCTCAAAATGGATCTCAATACTCACCAACCAACAAGCGAGGAAATTAAATGTTTCCTAGATCATATTAAACTACCTAAACTATCAGAAAACCATCTTAAACAGTTGAATGCTCCCTTTATGGAAACTGAAATCCTTAAAACAATAAACAACCTACCCTCATCCAAAACCACTGGCCCAGATGGATACACCAGAGAATATTTTAAATTATTTAAGAACTTATTAGCCCCACACCTGACAACATTGTACAACCACTTAGTCTCCTCCTCTTCTTTTCCAAATGAAATGCTGAAGGCATCCCCGATCGGTGTAATATAAAAGCGGTGAGCGGCAGGCAGTGGTACTTTTCCGGTATTGCTTACCGGATTTGAGCAGAGCTGCGCAGCGGCGTGCACGGTGATCGCGCGCCCCCGGGGGCGGGAAGTTTGGTGATCGGGGCTGAGGCTTTTCCTTTGGATACAGCCCAGTCCCGATCAGGGTAAAGAGCCAATGAAATTGGCTCTTTACCACGTGACCAGCTGTGTCCAATCACAGCCGGTAACTAAATGTAAACACAACACTGAGTGTGTGTAACTTACTGTTGCTGTTCTCCTCTTCACACGCTGATCCAGTGTGAGGAGGAGATCAGCTAATAGTGAGTTACACACACCATCTGCAACCTACTACTGTGCCCAGATTGCCCCCCCTAAATAAAGAGTACCTGTCATTTAGTACCCGCCACCAGAGTACCCTCCACCACACCAGAGTACCCACCACCAGAGTACCACTTTACCAGCATACCCGCCACCACACCAGAGTACCTGTCACCTCACCAGAGTACCTGTCACCTCACCAGAGTACCCGCCACCACACCAGAGTACCCGCCACCAGAGTACCCGCCACCAGAGTATCACCACACCAGAGTACCCGCCACCACACCAGACTACCCGCCACCTCACCAGCATACCCGCCACCACACTAAAGTACCACCCCCCCAAAGCACCTTGTCCCCAAGGTGGGGACAAGGGCCTCATCCCCACAACCCTGGCCGGTGGTTGTGGGGGTCTGCGGGCGAGGTGCTTATCGAAATCTGGAAGACCCCTTTAACAAAGGGGACCCCCAGATCCCAGCCCCCCCCTGTGTGAAATGGTAATGGGGTACATTGTACCTCTACCATTTCACCAAAAAAAATTGAAAAGTGTAAAAAAAGACAAGAGATGTTTTTTGACAATTCCTTTATTAATGTCTTCTTTCCGCTTCTTCTTCTTTTCTTCTTTCATTCGGGTTTCTTCCTCCATCTTTTTCTTCCTCTGTTTCTTTCTTGGGTCTTCTCGTCCTGCATCTTGACCGGCGTATTCTTCTATCCTCTTCTCTTTCCGCCGGCCTTCTCGTCGCATCTTCTTCTTCCCCGGACGCTGCGCTGGAAACTGAATTCCCCGCCGTGTGCCGCTCCTGGAACCACGCCCCCCTCTGACACCACGGGTAATCTCCTAAGAAACTCCCCGTGTGGTGCATGTGCGTCAGAGGGGGGCGGGGTCTCAGGAGCGGCACACGGCGGGGAATTCAATTTGAAGCGGAGCGTCCGGGGAAGAAGAAGCCTCGCAAGATGCGGACGAGCTTCAAATTGAATTCTCCGCTGTGTGCCGCTCCTGTGACCATGCCCCCCTCTGACGGGAATTCAGTTTCCAGCGCAGCGTCCGGGGATGAAGAAGAAGATGCGGACGAGAAGGCCTGCGGAAGGAGAAGAGGATGGAAGAATACGCCGGTCAAGATGCGGGACGAGAAGACCCAAGAAAGAAGCAGAGGAAGAAGAAGATGGAGGAAGAAACCCGAATGAAAGAAGAAAAGAAGAAGATGGAAGAAGATGAAAGAAGAAAAAGAAGCGGAAAGAAGACATTAATAAAGGAATTGTCAAAAACCGGCTCTTGTCTTTTTTTACACTTTTCACATTTTTTTGGGGTGAAATGGTAGAGGTACAATGTACCCCATTACCATTTCACACAGGGGGGCCAGGATCTGGGGGGCCCCTTTGTTAAAGGGGTCTTCCAGATTTCAATAAGCCCCCCGCCCGCAGACCCCCACAACCACCGGCCAGGGTTGTGGGGATGAGGCCCTTGTCCCCATCAACATGGGGACAAGGTGCTTTGGGGGGACCCCAAAGCACCCTCCCAATGTTGAGGGCATGTGGCCTGGTGCGGTTCAGGAGAGGGGAGGCCGCACTCTGTCCCCCCTCTTTTCTGCGGCCGGCCAGGTTAACGTGCTCGGATAAGGGTCTGGTGTGGATTTTGGGGGGAACTCCACGCCATTTTTTTTTACATTTGGAGTGAAGTTCCCCTTAAAATCCACACCAAACCTGAAGGGTCTGGTATGGATATTTGGGGGGAACCCCACGTCCTTTTTTTTTTTAAATTGACAGCGGGGTTCCCCTTAATATCCATATCAGACCTGAAGGGCCTGGTAATTGAATTTGGGGGGACCCCACACTTTTTTTTTATATTTTATGAATGAATTCTCTCACAATTGCTGGAGCCGACAATTCGTTATAGCCGCAAAGCCGGTTTTAAATTACTTTTTTTCCTTCAGAATGTCATTTTGTGCAGGGACAGTTCTATGTACGGGAAACATGCACTTTTTCACATGCAGACTTTACACCCCCCCAGGTACGAAATTTAAAGGAATATTTCACTTTTACTTTAACCACTACAAATTGTAAAAATTATATTTTCTTCCTTGAAAATTACTCAGGACCCCCAAAAATTATATATATATTATTAGCAGACACCCTAGGGAATAAAGTGGCGGTCATTTTTTTTTTTTAATTAACGGTATTTGCGCAATAATTTTTCAAACGCCTTTTTTATTTTTGCACCAAAAAAATGGTTTCATGAATTAAAATATAAAAAAGCAGTAAAGTTAGCCCAATTTTAGGGATAATGTGAAAAATGATGTTACACCGAGTAAATAGATACCTAACTTGTCACGCTTTAATATTGGCGCCAAACTTCAGGACTTAAAAATCTCCATAGGCGACGCTTAAATTTTTTTTCAGGTAACCAGTTTTGATTTACAGAGGAGGTCTAGTACTACAATTATTGCACTCGCTCTAAAGCACGCGTCAATACCTCACATGTGTAGTTTGAACGGCTTTTACATATGTGGGTGGGACTTGCATGCGTGTTCGCTTCTGAATGCGAGCTACTAGGGACAGGGGCTTTTCAATTATTTTTTTTTAACAGAATATTTTTGCACTTTTTTGTCCCTTTTTTTGCACTTTTCTTCCTATTACAAGGAATGTAAACATCCCTTGTAATAGGACTAGTGTGTGACAGGTCCTCTTTATGGAGAGAGGCGAGGTCAATAAGGCTGGAAAGCATGAGATTGGAAAAAAAAAACACTGATCTCATGCTTTCAGACACAATCATGTTCGTTCAGCACAGTGGTGTAGTGTATATCACTTTCACCTAGCAGGAAAAGGGTCGCTGGTTCGAATCCTGTCCGTGACACCATCTGTCTGGAGTTTGCATGTTCTCCCTGTGCCTGCGTGGGTTTCCTCCCACAATATAAAAACATGCTGTAAGGGAGCTGTGGTGGCTCAACGTGATTGGCACTGCGCTGACAAGCCATTCACCTCTGCAGCCAAGGGTTCGGATCCCGGTCTCGGCTACATGTGAATTGAGTTTGGTGGTCTCAGCCCGGCTCCCGGTGGGTGTGCTATGCAAGGTACGCCTGTGCTTAGTACGCCCACCCCCCCCCCCCACAAAAACCACCACACTTGCACGCACACAAAATTGGTTTAAAAAACACATGCACTTTGGCCATGCGGTCTCATAAAAATAAAGAGAGGCGAAGGACCTACGGGGCTGGCTGGGTGGGCTAGGCCCCCTCACTCCCTCATAGGGGGAGTCCCTCTGCCCCATTGGGGTCCCGTTGGGCCCCAGTTGGGCTCCCAAGAGGAGCAGGTAGGGCGGGGTGAGTGGGAGGCCCCCCTTCACACCCGCCATTGCCACCAGGGGCATGGAGAAGGATGGCGATTGCCTCCGGGGGGAGGGTCTGCCTACTCCCAACTCCTGCAGTCCGGCTCCTCTCTCTCGAGTTCACGCACAAAAATACACTTTAAAAAAAAAAAAAAAAAGAAAAGAAAAAAAAAAACATGCTGTAAATCAGATCCTGTCTGAATAAGCCCTAATATGCAGTATATTTAGGTTTTGTGCTGCCCTAGGCCTGACTAAATTTCTGCACCTCCTAATAGAAAAATGACCCACCCTTTCTGTCAAGGCCACACCCTGTTTTTTTATGACCCACCCAGGAATTTTCAGGTGACACACACACACTAGTTCTGGGGGGGCACTGGATTCCCTTAATTTAGTTTTAGTTTTTTTTCTCACTATCTGTTTGGCTATGGGGCAGGAAGTGAAGGCAAATCTCCCCAAATGGACAGGGATAATACAAAATAAACTGACAGGGCCTATAACCCTCCCCCACTCTATCCAAAATGAAAGAGAAAAAAAAGTGTTGATTATAGTTCTAGTTTAAGCACAAATTTCTGATAATTTTTTTGAGAGGCCTAAGTAAATATAACCATGCCAATAGGCCAGGATACAGTGTTGCTAATATGTATGAATTAGGGTGTGTGTTAGGGACCCCCACAAACACCACCCAATGTTAAATAAACAATTTTCTTGATTTGCAAATAAGTATCATCTGCTCATTTTTTGGGGATGCCTGCACCCCTGATAGGGTGAAGACACCTCATAAATGTTGTCACTTTCTACTTTAAATTCATTCACTTCCTGTCACATAGCCAAACTTTGGGGTCCATTTACTAAAGGCAAATCCACTTTGCACTACAAGTGGATAAACAAGGAAGAAAAAAAAAACTTGGCTTCTACAGGATTGGATGTTAAAACCATCAGTGCTTCCCTTCTGATTTTCAGCAACTACGCTTGTACTGCAGAGTGGCTTTGCCTTTACTAAACCCCAAGCTAACTAATCATTTGGGGTATACACAGCAGTGCAATTTACTTAATGGGGACACTAGTTAGATTGACCTATGTGTCCCAAAGAAAAGACATTGGTAGGGTTTTAACCTCACTTCCTGTTCAGCTGTGTGACAGGAAGTGAAGCCAATTTTAAGAAAAGGGACACAAAGCCCAACCCAAAAAAAACAAGCAGGGGTTCCCTCAAACAACCCCCAATTAGAATAGGATTGTCTTGCGCTAGATTTAAGCACAGTGCTGTAAATCACTACTTCAAGCCTGTCCACTAATACACCCCCTCCTACAGGCCATGTTTGCAGGTTTTCCTTTATCTTGCACATGTGCATAGGTGTGCACATCCTGTTGCATTAGGGTGTGCACCTAAAAGCTCAAAAACATAGTACTGATCTCACACTGTGTTCATTCAGAAAGGGAAGGGGCCAGTGAATTACATTACCCCTTCCTCCACTCATCCTGACATATCATCTATGTGTGCCCACTGCAGTAGCCAATGGGAGAGGAGGGAAGCCAGCCATGCTGTGGGAGAGGACACCGGGTAGCAGAGGGAATCTGCACTGCAGGTAGTGATTAGGGTGTGCCTGGGCACATCTGGCACACCCTGTGCGCACGCCTATGCACATGTGCTTTAAAGGACAGTCTGGACAACAATTCCTGATAAGATAAATCCACAAAACATGTCCTGTCGGGGGTACTTAAGGGCTGAGGACCACTGCATTAAAAAGGAAACAACACTTACCACTCTGGTGACTAAACATGGCAACAAACATTTTATGCATACACACCAGGAAAGAAGCTTAGACAAAAATCACACCTGATTGTTTAGGCCAAAACTATTTCAGCTGCAGCTGTCAAAATCCATAGCATGAAAAAGTAACAAAAAACAAACTTCAAAATTAAAGTAATTTTATTGGTCAACAAAACAAGGAAAGCAAAAAAAAAAAAAACACAAACAAAAATAAAAATAAATGTAAAAAATAAAAATATACATAGGTTCATTTTAGACAGTAAACGGAATATGGTTTATGCTTTGGAAATGATACAGCAGAGACAAAATCATCAAAGTGGACATCATTAACCACTTGCCGACCAGCCGCCGTCATTCTACGACGGCTGGTCGGCTCTCCTGGGCGAGAGCCCGTAGCTCTACGTCGGTCCTCTTGACGACCACTAGGGGGCGCGTGCGCGGCGCCAGCGGCCCCCCGCTCGCCCCCGAGTCCCGCGCGCATGCCCGTCGGGTACGATCGCCGCCGGGCACCCGCGATTGTTCGTTACAGGGTGGGGAACGGGAGCTTTTCTGTTCATACAATGTATGAACAGAAGATCAGTGATTTCCCCAAGTGAGGCCACCCCCCCATACAGTCAGAACACACCCAGGAACACACTTAACCCCTTCCCTGCCCCCTAGTGTTAACCCCTTCACTGCCAATTGTAATTTTTATAGTAATACAATGCATTTTATAGCATTGATCGCTAAAAAAATGCCAATGGTCCCAAAAATGTGTCAAAAGTGTCCGCCATAGGGTCACAGTACTGAAAAAAAACGCTGATCGCCGCCATTACTAGTAAAAAAAATAAAAATAATAAAAATGCCATAAAACGACCCCCTATTTTGTAAACGCTATAACTTTTGCGCAAACCAATCAATAAACGCTAATTGCGATTTTTTTTACGAAAAATATGTAGAAGAATACGTATCGGCCTAAACTGAGGAAAAAAAAGGTTTTTTATATATTTTTGGGGGATATTTATTACAGAAAAAAGTAAAAAATATTGCATTTTTTTCAAAATAGTCGCTCTATTTTTGTTTATAGCGCAAAAAATAAAAACCGCAGAGATGATCAAATACCACCAAATAAAGCTCTATTTGTGGGAAAAAAAGGACGCCAATTTTGTTTGGGAGCCACGTCGCACGACTGCGCAATTGTCAGTTAAAGCGACACAGTGCCCAATCACAAAAAGTGCTCTGGTCATTGGACAGCAATATGGTCCGGGGCTAAAGTGGTTAAATAAAACGCATTGCCAAAAAAAAAAAACTTGCTCAAAAAACCATCTCAGTTTAGCAACGACATTTTTGCCAGTCTGCCAGCCCCCTCTCAGGGCAGCTGACAACTGCTCTAAACACGCTTTTTATAACGTGTGCTAATGAAGCAATTGAATTCACATGAACAAAGCTCAGTCTCTAGTTTGGGTGAACTTGTAAGTGGTTACACCTGGTAAGGATGTCCTTAAATTACTAGCCCAATGAGCATGCTCAGACACATGCAAGTGATTTTCACCCACAAAAAGCAACCGCAAATTCAAAAAGTGCCTGGGCATGCTCAGTTCAACAGACATGCAGAAACTTACACAAAACTGCAATGGCGGCTGAAAGCATGCGATCTGTGTTTTTTTCCCCTGCTTTCCAACCTGAAGGGGAGGTCCTATTGAATTATTACGTAACAAAAATAAATAATAATAATTAAAACGCCCCTGTCCCTAGTAGCTCGCAGTCAGAAGCAAACACGCATGTAAGTCCCACCCACATATGTAAACACCATTCAAACCACACATGTGAGGTATTGACGCGTGCGTTAGAGCAAGGGCAATACTTTTAGCACTAGACCTCCTCTGTAACTCTAAAGTGGTTACCTGAAAAAAAAATTCAAGCGTCGCCTATGGAGATTTTTAAGTCCTAAAGTTTGGCGCCAATATTAAAGCGTGACAAGTTAGGTATCTATTTACTCGGTGTAACATAATTTTTCACATTATCCCTAAAATTGGGCTAACTTTACTGCTTTGTTATATTTTAATTCATGAAACCATTTTTTTTGGTGCAAAAATAAAAAAGGCGTTTGAAAAATTTTTGCGCAAATACCGTTGGAAATAAATAAAAAAAATGACCGCCACTTTATTCCCTAGGGTGTCTGCTAATAAAATATATATAATGTTTGGGGGTCCTGAGTAATTTTCAAGGAAGAAAATATAATTTTTACATGAAGGAGAGAAGTGCCAGAATAGGCGCGGTATGGAAGTGGTTAAAGTGCAACAATAAAAAGTGAAGCGTTAGAGCGAGGGCAATACTTTTAGCACTAGACCTCCTCTGTAACTCTAAAGTGGTAACCTGTAAAAAAAAACAAGCGTCGCCTATGGAGATTTTAAAGTACTGAAGTTTGGCGCCATTCCATGAGTGTGTGCAATATTCCAGCGTGACAAGTTAGGTTTCCATTTACTCGGTGTAACATCATCTTTCACATTATCGCCAAAAATTGGGCTAACTTTACTGTTTTGTTATTTTTTAACCACTTGAGCCCCCGACCATATTACTGGTCAATGACCGAGCCAGTTTTTGCGATTCGGCACTGCGTCGTTTTAACTGACAATTGCGCGGTCGTGCGACGTGGTGCCCACAAATAGAGCTTTTTTTTGGTGGTATTTGATCACCTCTGCGTTTTTTTTTTTTTTTGCTATAAACAAAAATAGAGCGACAATTTTTTTTTTTTTAATTATCTTTTTTTATTTTTTGCTATATTAAATATCAGCCAGTTTAGGCCAATACATCTACACATTCTTCTTCTACACATTTTTGGTTCCAATAAATCGCAGTAAGCATTTATTGATTGGTTTGCACAAAAGTTATTGTGTCTACAAAATAGGGGATCGTTTTATGGCATTTTTATTAATATTCTTTTTTACTAGTAATGGCGGCGATCAGCGATTTTTATCGGTACTGCGACATTATGGCGGACAAATCGGACACATTTTTAGGACCATTGGCATTTTTATAGCGACCAATGCTATAAAAATGCATTCATTGCTTACTATAAAAATGTCACTGACAGGGAAGGGGTTAACACTAGGGGCAAGGGAGGGGTTATGTTCCCTGGGTGTGTTCTAACTGAAGGGGGTGGGACTGACATGGGGAAATGACAGATCGTTGTTCATTTATTGTATGAACAGACGATCAGGCATTTCTCCCCTGACCGGACCGGGAGCTGACCATGAAGGGGAAATCCACACCAAATTAAAAAAAAAACGTGTGGGTTCCCCTCCAGGTGCATACTAGCAGTATGCTAGCATATATAGTATACTAGCAGGGAACAGGAACACAAACATACGTTTGAATCGAACGCGGAGCTCATCCCTACTGCTCTTCTATTGTGCTATTCAAAAAACACAAATTTTTTGGTGCGTTTCCTGCATATCTGTACGTGTGAGATACACCCTTGAGATACTGTTTATTTTTTTGTGCTTTTCAAAAAACACCCATTTAGGGCAAAAAAAATATATATTTTGCAGTGTTTGCTCCATATCTGTACATGTGACATACACCCTTTAGATACTGCTCTTCTATTGTACTATTCAAAAAACACCCATTTAGGGCAATTTTTTTCTTTTGGTGCGTTTCCTGCATATCTGTACATGTGAGATACACCCTTTAGATACTGCTCTTCTATTGTGGTATTCAAAAAAAAAAAATATTTAGGGCAAATTATTATTTTTTGGTGCATTTACTGCATATCTGTACGTGTGAGATACACCCTTTAGATACTGTTCCTCTATTGTGCTATTCAAAAAACACCCATTTAGGGCAAGATCCTACATTTGAGAACTATGAGGAGAATGTCAAATAAGGGACGTGGCCCCCGGTTGTGGTGCTACTGGTGGAGCTCCTGGTGCAGGGAGAGGACGTGGTCGATCTGTGCCAGCTACACGCACAAGTGAAAGACCTTCCTCAGGTGCGAGTAGGCGACAGAGCCTGCAGCAGTATTTGGTAGGGCCTAATCCGGCTGTATGAATGTTGAGGCCAGGAGCAGTACATGTGATAGTAGATTGGGTTGCTGACAGTGCTTCCAGTTCCTTCACTTTGTCTCCCAACCAGTCTTGTGCTGAAAGATCAGAGTTGACACCTGCAGCCGATGTCCATCAGTCTTTCACCTCACCCCCTTGCAAATCAGCCAAGCAGTCTGAGCCCCAAATCGTGCAGCAGTCTCTTCTGCTTTTTGATGACTCTGTTAGCAGGGTTTCCCAGGGCCATCCACCTAGCCCTGCCCCAGAAGTGGAAGAGATTGAGTGCACTGATGCCCAAACACTTATGTTTCAAGATGAGTACATGGGGTGACCATCGCAGCACGTCTCGGATGATGAAGAAATACAGTTGCCAACTGCTGCTGCTTTCGCAATTGTGCAGACCGACAAGGAGGGCAAGGGTAAAGACTGGGTGGAAGATGATGTGGAGGACGATGAGGTCCTCGACCCCACATGGAATGAACATCATGCAAGTGACCTGTGTAGTTCGGAGGAAGAGGCGGTGGTCGCACAGAGCCACCAGCACAGCAGAAGAGGGAGCAGGGTGCAAAAGCGGAGCGTCCATCCCCTAGACAGTACGCCTGCTACTGCCCAACGCAGCAAGGGACCGAGCACACCAAAGCCAGGTCCAAGGAGTTCCCTAGTGTGGCAGTTCTTCACACAATGTGCTGATAACAAGACACGAGTGGTTTGCACGCTGTGCAATCAGAGCCTGAAGCGAGGCATAAACGTGACCAGGCATCTAAGTGCAAAGCACGAGCTGCAGTGGAGTAGACACCTCAAAAACCAAGAAAGGTCTCTGGCTCCTCCTGCTTCCTCTTCTGCTTCAGTCTCGGCCTCTTCATCCACCTCTGTAGTGACAATGGCACCTGCCACCCCGCAAACAGAGGATCTGCCAGCAACACTACCACCTGGGTCACCAAACATCTCCACAATGTCCCATGGAAGCGTTCAGCTCTCTATCTCCCAAACACTGGAGCGGAAGAGGAAGTACCCTCCTACCCACCCGCAATCCCTGGCCCTGAATGCCAGCATTTCAAAATTCCTGGCCTTTAAAATGCTGTCATTCCATCTGGTGAAGACGCAGAGTTTTAAAAGCCTGATGGCATTGGCTGTCCCACAGTACGTCGTGCCCAGCCGCCACTACTTTTCCAGGCAAGCCATCCCTTCCCTGCACAACCAAGTGGGGGACAAAATCAGGTGTGCACTGCGTAACGCCATCTGTGGCAAGGCCCACCTAACTACGGATACGTGGACCAGTAAGCACGGTCAGGGACGTTATATCTCCCACACTGGGTAAATGCAGTGGCGGCTGGGCCTGAGGTGGATAGCAGTTTGGCGTATGTCCTTCCACCACCGAGGATTGCAGGGCACTTCAGTTTGCTTCCTGTTGCTAACTCCTCCTACTCTGCTTCCTCATCCTCTACCGCCTCCTCATCCGGTCAGCATAAGACATTCACCACCAACTTCAGCACAGCCATGGGTAAACAACAGCAGGCAGTTTTAAAACTTTCCTGTTTGGGGGGGGAAAAACCCCACACCGCGCAGGAGCAGTGAGCCTCAAGCCGTGCCTGGTGGTGTGCGATAATGGGCGAAATCTTGTAGCAGCTCTGGGCCTAGCCGGTTTGAAGCACATCCCTTGCCTGGCGCATGTGCTGAATTTGGTGGTGCAGAGGTTCCTTAAAAATGACCCCGATATGCCACAGCTGCTGCAGAAAGTGCGGGCCGTCTGTGCGCACTTTCGGCGTTCTCACCCTGCTGCTGCTCGCCTGTCATCGCTGCAGCGTAACTTCGGCCTTCCCTCTCACCGCCTCATATGTGACACACCCACAAGGTGGAACTCCACCTTGCACATGCTGGCCAGACTGTGCGAGCAGCAGCAGGCGATAGTGGAGTTTCAGCTGCAGCATGCACACGTGAGTCGCTCTGCGGAACAGAACCACTTCACCACCAATAACTGGGCCTCCATGCGAGACCTGTGTGCCTTGTTGTGCTGTTTCGAGAACTCCACCAATATAGCCAGTGCCGATGACGCCGTTCTCAGCGTTACTATCCCAGTTCTATGCCTCCTTGAAAAAAACGCTTCAGGCGATGATGGAAGAGGATGTGGCACAGGAAGAGGAGGAGGAATCGGGATTATTTCCAAGGCTTTCAGGGCACTCATTCACAAATGGCTCCGAGGGTGGGTTCCTGCACCAACAAACTCCAGGTACACAATTGTCCAGCAAGGGCACAGTTTTGGAGGATGACGAGGTGGAGGATGAGGAGATGGAGGAGGAGGAGGAGGAGGAACCATGTTCACAGCAGGGTGGCACCCAGACCAGCTCATGGCCATCACTGGTGCGTGGCTGGGGGAATACAGAGGACACAGATGATATACCTCTGTCATGGGCAATCTGGCCAATCGGTGGGCACCTCTTGGAAGGCGCAGCGCACCCGATCTTGATCTTTACCGATCATAAAAATCTCGAGTATTTAAAGGCCACCAAGAGATTGAAGCCGCGCCAGGCCAGGTGGGCACTATTCTTCACTAGATTCTCGTTCCATATCACGTACAGGCCAGGGTCGAAGAACACCAAGCCTGATGCCCTTTCACGCATGTACGGGGATTCGGAGATCCATGCCTCCCCGGATACCATTCTGTCATCAGGAAACTTTCTGTTACTGCAAGAAGATCTGCTATCCCAAATCAGGCAAGCCTCGTCCGGAAATACTTCCTTACTCGGCTTGGATTTACAACTCAAAGATGGCCTACTGTGGCACCAAGACAAAATCTTTGTGCCGGAGGACCTACGGGTCAAGGTCTTGAACTTGTGCCACGATCATGAGCTGGCAGGTCATTTTGGGGTGCATAAGACATCCGAACTCCTACAACGCACGTTTTGGTGGCCCCAACTTTCAAAGGACTGCAGGAAATATGTGGAGTCTTGCATCACCTGTATTCGGAACAAAGGAGGCAATTCAAGAGCCTGGGGGTTACTTAAACCACTGCCAGTACCAGAGAAGCCATGGAGGATGATCTCCATGGACTTCATCGTGGAGCTTCCTCCTTCAGAGTGCTTTACTACTATGTTTGTGGTAGTAGACAGACTGACAAAGATGGCACACTTTCTGCCCATGAAAGGCACACCCTCGGCCCCGGAGACGGCCAAGGTGTTTATTAAAGAAATTGTAAGGCTCCACGGCATCCCAGCAAATATCGTGTCTGATCGAGGAGTACAGTTTACTTCCAGATTCTGGAGGGCTCTCTGTGGATCCCTCAAGATCGGCCTGTCCTTCTCGTCGGCCTATTACCCGCAGTCTAATGGCCAGACGGAGAGAACAAACCAGACTCTGGAGCAATATCTGCGGTGTTTCTCCTCCTTCTCTCAAGAAGACTGGGTATCCCTGTTGCCGTTGGCTATATTTGCGTACAATAACTCTGTCCACTCAGCCATAAAACAGTCTCCGTTTTACGCAAATTATGGCTTCCACCCGCTGTTCATGTCCAATTCCGTCCCAGAGTGTTCGGTACCTGCCGTCCAGGAAACACTGCATTTTTTCAACACAAACAATAAGATCTTACAGGAGACAATGACCAAAACTCAGGAGTACAACAAAGAAGTATTTGACAGGAAGAGGAGAGGAGAACTTAATTTGGAACCTGGAAACCAAGTATGGCTGTCTACCACGAACCTGAAACTTGCCTGCCCGTCCAAGAAATTGGGTCCCAGATTTGTAGGCCCCTTCCCAATTAAGAGAAAAATTAATAACGTAGCCTACGAACTGGAATTACCTGAGACATTCCGCATTCACCCGGTCTTCCACGTCGCCCTCCTCAAGCCTGACGTTTCTGACCCTTTTCCTGGCCGGAACACTGGCCCCCCTGAGCCAGTACTAATTGACGGAGAAGAGGAGTTCGAAGTCGAATCCATCCTGGACTGCAGAAAGAGGCGCAACCAGGTTCAGTACTTAGTGAAATGGAGAGGTTATGGGCCTGAAGACAACTCGTGGGAGCCAGAGTGTAATATACACGCGGAGAAGTTGATCCAGTCTTTTAAAGACGCCCATCCACTCAAGTTGGCCCAGTTGGGCATCCGGAGGCTGCCCCTTGGGGGGGGGGCAATGTCATGGACAATCTGGCCCATCGGGCGCGCACATTCGCGGCACCATAGCGCGCATTCGCGGCACCATAGCGCGCACGGGAGCGCGCACCAGCGGCGGCGGCGCGCGTGCACGTGGGGACGCCGTTCTGGTGCCAAATCCAGCTTTAAAAGGGATCTGATCCCTGTGCTTCTTGCTGTCCTGTCTACAGCGTCTCTGTGAGCTACCAGCGTCTGTTACCCTGATTGAACCTGATCCTGCCTACCCGGCTTGTACCTGTTAACCTGTCTGCTGCCTGCCCTGACCTCGGCTTGTTTGACTACCCCTTTGGCTTGATTATCTGTACTTCTGCTGCCCGCCTGCTGATTGACCCGGACTGAATCTGACCCTGCCTGTACCAACTCTACCTACTCCTGAACCCCTAGCCTGCCGGAGGACTTACCTGCTGGGACTTGTTCCAGTCTGTACTACGGGACACCTCCCCCGCTTCTGCTGTAACTCCTGCTTCCAGCTGCCCGACAGTGAGCCTTGAATCATCAGCCTGCACCAGTCCTGCAACGTGTTTCCAGGAGCTACCGACTCAGCTCACGGTCCCAGCACTCGCCAGTACCAGGCGCTTGTGCGACTCTGTAGTCCTGAACCTCCTGTCTGCACTATCAGGGGTCCCGGGACCAGAGAAGCAAGGGCTGCCGCTCCCTGCACGCCGGGCTCGTACCATTAGGTACGTGACAACCTCCCACAGAGGACAGCTTTTCGTTGCCTCTGGGCAGCCTGGCACACATGAGCGATTACATGCTGCAGTGTCTCCGCAACGACCGCCGAGTTGCCCACATTTTAACAGGTGCTGATTACTGGGTGGCCACGCTGCTGGATCCCCGTTACAAGGACAATGTACCGTCCTTAATTCCCTTACTGGAGCGTGATCGTAAGATGCACGAGTACAAGCGCACACTGGTAGACACGCTGCTGGTGGAATTTCCACCTGACAGCGGGGGCACAGTGGAAGCACAAGACGAAGGCAGAGGAGAAGGAAGAGGTCACCAATGCACCCGGGGCACCGCCAGCACCTCAGAAGGCAGGGTTAGCATGAAATGTGGAAAAGCTTTGTCAGCACGCCACAACAACCAGCACCACCAGCTGATATGGATGTCTTAGCAGGAGGCAGCATTTCACCAACGTGGTGGAGCAGTATGTGTGCACACGCCTACACGTACTGAATGATGGGTCTGCCCCCTTAAATTTCTGGGTCTCCAAATTGGGCACATGGCCTGAGCTTGCCCTTTACGCCTTGGAGGTACTGGCCTGCCCTGCAGCCAGTGTATTATCTGAACGTGTATTTAGCACGGGCGTTATCACAGACAAGCACAGCCGCCTGTCCAATGCCAATGTGGACAAGCTCACGTTCATTAAAATGAACCAGGCATGGATCCCACAGGACTTGTCTGTACCTTGTGCAGAATAGACACATATACCGGCCTTACCCAGCCATTCTTGTATTTTTGATCTTTTCACTCTTTTGGGGTGTACCCTAATTTAAAAAATAAATAAATAAAAAACAAAAACCTGTGTTGGCTACCCCGTCCTCCTCCACCGCAGATTCCACCTACACCGCCACATCCACTGCCACCTCAACCACCTACTCCATATGGACCTCGTCCTCCTAGGTCAAGATTATTATTATTATTTTTTTTAATGTATTTTATGTTATGTTATTTTAATTATTTCCCTATCCACATTTGTTTGCAGAGTACTTGCCATGCTCTTACCAACATGTTGCTGCCATTTGCAGCCCTCTAGCCCTTTCCATTACTTTTTTTAGAGACATTTTAGTACTCAAAAGTTCTGGTCCCCATTGACTTCAATGGGGGTCGGGTTCGGGGTCAAGTTCGGGTCCCGAACTCAGACTTTTTTTAGAACTTCGGCTGAGCCCGTCGAACCCGAACATCCAGGTGTCCGCTCAACTCTAGTTCTAACGCTTCCACACTCTATCCAAAATGAAAAAAAGTTTTGGCTTTACATACTCTTATATTGTAAAATTTTCATTACATGTGTAAAATGTTAACTAGATATTTTGGTGGTACTAAGGATAATAAATAATAATAAAGCTCTTTAAAAGCTGGAATAGAAAAATACCACCCAAATCTAAAACCTGCCTAGACTTTTTTTAATCCTTTTAACTTTTCAAGATATGCCCGAAAAGTAGCAGTGTTTTTAGTTTTTGTGTAGCATTGTACTTCATTTTACTTAAGTAAAATGATTCTGTCCACTATTAAAAAAAGTGTCCAAGTCCATGTGGCTATGCAGTTTATCTTTATTTGACTTTACTCAAAGAGCTGGCTCAATATTTTTTTTTACAGATTAATAAAATTAATTTGCATTTACTTTTCATGGATAATATGACTGAGGCAAACATCATTTTGCTGCCAAAAGAAAAGATTTTACTTCATGGGAGATACTGCAATATAGCCTTGATAAACATGGATTTAAATATTTACTCTAAAATCCTGGCTCTTAGACTGGAAAAGTATATAACAGTAAAACTCAAGCATAGTTTAGAATTGATTGAGGCATATGAGACAAACAATTGCAGCTCTAAATATATGGTAAGTCAAAAGTCAGAAAATTCCCAAAAGAGATACCTTTGGTCCTCACAAGCAGATCAATAGTGTGATGGTTTGACTCTGTCCTTCCTGAAAGATGGCTGGTTTTCGCCATATTTTGGAGGGACAGACACATTAATGACACAGCTATGTGTTCAGCTCTTTAGTGCTGGCCTGGCTGTGGCTCATGGCCCCACCCACAGACAGGAAGTCTGGTCCTGGGAGCCAGGTGTGAGCTCCCAAAACCCTCTGAGAGGAGTCAGAGGCGCTGCATAGGTGCAGCTACTGCATAAGGCAGGTTTGTGCGATTGAGCAGCAAGACGATGGTCAGGAGTAAGTTGGCTGTGTGCTTACCGTTAGGAAACAGGTAGTTCGGAGGAGCAGAACGTAGGCCTGAGTTGGAGGTCTGAAACAGCCGGAGGACAATATACAGGAATGGTGGAACCCCCTGCGAGGGCTGCTATCTGTATTTTGTGAGCTTGTAAATAAAATTGGGCTACCAGGCCCTTAAAAACCGCAGTTCTGGCTTGGTGTACTCACGGGAAACTGCATCTATCACTGGAGTCTAATAACCCCCATCTTACAATAGGTATGGAATACTCCTCGACCATTCTAAAGTGTATATCCAGGTGTTACCCTAATTTACCCCAAACCTTCCACGCCCTCTCTAGAGCATGTACTGTGCTTTTTTTCTTCTCTTTTGCCTTGTTCCAGTAGTAAGTAAATGTTTGAGGCAGCTGTTTGGAGCTCAGTTCCTATTGACATAGGCATACCCCCTTCCTCAGAACTAGATGTCCAAAGAGTCCTTTTCTTACACACAGGCATGGGCAGACTCTTAGAAGTCAAGGCGGTAGCACTCTTTTGCTAGTAAAGAAATCAGAGTATGAATGTGGAGTGGGACAGAGTTCTATAATCCAGCAGGCAGGGCTAACAATGCTGGCTAGGGTTTCACTGCATAAAAGATATAGAAAACACACTGGTTTTCAGGCAGTTTTTCATTTTTTTACTTTCTTTCTTTTAATTTTCTAACACACGTGCATCCACTTTCACAATTTTCACATTTCTAAATAAATTTAGTAGCAAACTATTTTTTATAATTATCTTTTACCATAAAGATCCAGAATGTGGGAGAATCACTGAGGCTTTTTCCAGCAAACAACATCTACAGCTGCTATGCCTTACTCAAATAATTTCCCATAGATATACCCCCTTTAAAATGGCTCATTCTGTGCCTCTTTCAGTCTTAGCATGCACTGTGATGGGCCTGAATTTAACTGCCGACCGCGATATAGCCGAATGAGAGCTACAGCTCAGTGGGCTAGTTCTGGGATGCCAGAACCAGAACTGGTTCATATGTCAGTGTCCCATAATCGTGCCCGTTGTGGGGCACGGGCAGCGTGCTCTGTGATTGCCGTATCCTCCGGTTATTGCTGATCGCAGATTGAGGTAAAGAGCCAATCAGTGGCTCTTTACCACATGATCCGCTGTGTCCATACACTGCATATCACTGATGTAAAGAAGCCAGTTATCTGCATTCCATTTCTCATGCTGATAATGTGAGGAAGGGACAAGAGAGCCAATAACTGGCTTCTGCTAAAGTGACATGTACACTGATAATCAGGGCACTGATTATTAGTGTAGTCCCAACAGTGCCCACCAGTGCTGCCACTCGGTACCCACCAGGGCTGCCAATCAGTGCCCACCAGTGCCTCCTCATCAGTGTCACCTATCAGTGCCACCTACTAGTGTCCATCAGTACTGCCTCAACAGTGCTTCCTCATTTTTCCCACCAGTGCTGTCTAATCAGTGCCTATCAGCGCAGCCTATCAGTGCCCATTAATTCCCACCTCATCAGTGCAGCCTCATCAGTGCACATCAGTGAAGGAGAAAAATTACCTGTTTGTAAAATTTTATAGCAAACTGAAAGTCTGAAAGCATCACTGATATGCAAACCTGATCACTTGTACATGTATTGTGCTGCCTACCAGCACCAAGCACCTTCCCCACCCTACCATATGTGTTCCAGACTCACTGATCTCCCCTGTGAAAAATTAACCCAGAAAAGCTCATCTCTGAGCCCTTCTGAGTTCAAAGCTGTCAATCTCCAGTCAAGAGAGAAGCTAACTGAGCACAGCCTGTGCTTGATCAGCTACAACAGAGTGTGGAGGTAACATTAGGGATCTAATAGACCTCTTATCTCTCCCTGAGGAGAAACTGTCACCTGCACTATGCTCTAAGGAGGTTATCAGCCTACATGTGACAGCAATAAATCTAAGTAAAAAGGAAGAAAAAAAGATAATAATGTTTTTTTTTTTTTTTTTTAATTTAAGGCTGAACCCCTTAGGGTTAAAGGTAAAACTAATCTTAATGCCTAAGCACAATTTTGCAACTTTGACATATGTTAGTAAAACCGTACATATCATCATCACAGGTACTTTGTGCATCCAGGTGAATTATACCTTGTTTTTTTCAGGACACATTGGGCTTTCATTTGGTTGTAAATAGTTATGGATATCACCAGATTACCTTTATTATCAAAGGAAAACTGTCCCAAAATAGTAATATATATATATATATATATTAGGGCTGTTACTGATCAAAATTTTTGTGTTCGATTAATCGTTTTTTATTTTAATCGATTAATCGACTAATTTCGATTAATTATAACTCACATACAGATCCAACTACTTTTAGCTGATTTCCTTGCCGGCTGATTCCCAGTGCCACTCCAACCACTGTAAAAACAGATAGAAGGAATACAAAAACACACAAAGGCAGTGCTCGATGGGAATTAAAACTTTTATAGTCTTTTATAGTCTTCAAGTAGGTAACAAAATAAATATTGCACTGGAGATAAAATCGATGTAACTACATAAACTGTAAAAATGGTGCGAGTAATACCAAACGGTAGCAAAAGCAGCCATAAAAACATGTAGTCAAGTATGATACTGGTATAAAAATGTGTAAAACAATAACACTGCTGAATCCAGATGAGGAGAGGTTAACATCAGTCAGTCGGCATGTAGCTGTCCCATGAAGGGAATTATCACAACTCCCAGTGGATGGTTGTAAAATCCCAGGTTGATAGAGGGAAGTGATAGAGGGAAGTGTAACAGCCCTTGTGTGTGGCAAATAGTAAGGTCCCACCGGCATGCAGATATGAAGGCACAGCAAAGGAGCCCTTCAGATGGACACTGCAAGCCCCACCAGTGTCCGTGACATTACTGGATCTCCGACGGAACTCCCCGAAGGCCCAGAAGCTGGCGGAGAGGCGAGTACCAATCAAAAGAATTTTAATCGATCAAAAATATTTTGATCGATCAAAAAAATTAAAGATTAATCGATTAATTAAAAGTTAATTTGCACAGCCCTAATATATATATATATATCATTTTTATTTTATTTTTTATTCACTTAGCTGTAGATTTCTTGTTACTACCATAACCGTTCACCAAATAACAGCCCAAAATAACATTTCCTTCTCCTGATGATCACAGTGATACCACATGTGTGTATTGTGAGGGATTAACTCGGTAGCGGGTGTGTGTGACCCCCTGGATGGGTTCACTACACGCTGAACTGTACAAAAAGGCAGTTGAGGAGGATTGAAAACAAATGATATGGTTTGTTTTTCCATATTGCTGGATACACGTGCAAGCATAAAAACAGCATAAACAAAACAAAACATAAACCCTTGCCACTTGGGGCGTCTATCTTCCCAACACAGGAACCTACCTATGGAGTCTGGCACAGCCTACTGCTGGGCAGACACTGCTGGTCCTACAGCAGAAAACAACAGCAAAGTCTCTTTGATATTTCTCACACAGAAATATCCATCAGCACCTCACCTCTTCACAAGTGTTTGTGACTGCTCCTTCACTCACAAAGCCCCAGGATGCAGAAATCAGTCGTCATCCCTAGGCTGTCTTTATAGGGGCTTTAATTGCTTAATTCTGAACAGCTGAAACCTTTTAACGCCCCAAACCTCTCTGGCCATCTCTGCAGCCGACGCCCAATAGTAATTGGTGTATTGTCTAAACAAGGCAGAAAAGTACCTCCCATCTGGGACAACACACACAGATTTACCTGACCTGTCACAGTATGTTATTTGTACCCATCGTACAGCCCAGAAACAATAGTGCGCATTTTTTATTTTATTTTTGTCCTACCTAAAACACACTGAAAATTACACTAACTGACACTGCTAATAATTTAAAAATCCTGCCCAAAATATACTGACCCTGACCTTTGACCCGTACTGTGACCCGCTGTGTACATATGTGGGCGCGTCTTACGTATACGTTTGCTTCTGCGCTTAAAATTGTATTTATTTTTTTATTGTTTATTTTACTTTTATTATTATATTATTACATCTAAAGACTGGTAAGCTACAGTAATGAATCCTAAATATTTTCTCTTTGGTTAATGCTGCGTACACACAATCGGAATTTCCGAAAGAAAACTGTGGATTTTTTTCAGACGGCATGTTGACTCAAACTTGTGTTGCTTACACACGGTCTCATAAATGTTGTCGGTAATTCCAAAGCGCCAAGAACACGGTGACGACGAGCCGATAAAAATTAAGTTCAATGATTCCGAGCATGCGTAGGATTTTTGTGCATTCATAAGACACATAGAGACGCAGCTCGCCCCCTCCAATCTCTCCTCATTGTCTCACTGGCTGTGATTGACAGCAGTGGGAGCCAATGGGCTCCCACTGCTGTCTCAGCCAATGAGGAGAGAAAGTCCTGCACACAGAGCCATCGGGCTTTTAGGAAAAAACTGAAGACCCATCTCTTCTGAAGCATCAGCACGACTCTGGATACAAGCGCCTTAAGGCGATTCGGTTCTCATTTGTCAGCGCTATACAAGTTACTCACTCACTCAGAAAGTTTTTTACCTTTATGCATGAAGGTAAAAAACTGCAGCCTTTAGTTTAACATAACAATTATTATTAAAATTCTTTGCTCCATCTAGTGGCAAATCTACAAATCTCTATATTTAAATCAACAACAAACACATTTAAGAACAAGCCTTTTAAAATACACTGCTCAAAAAAATTAAAGGAACACTTTTGAATCAGAGCTCCTGGGATATTGATCTGGTCAGTTAAGTAGCAGAGGGGGAGGGGTGTATACAGAGGGGGTTGTTAATCCGTTTCAGCTGCTGTGCTGTTAGTTGAAATTAACAACAGGTTCACTAGATGAGCAACAATGAGACGACCTCCAAAACAGGAATGTTTTTTCAGGTGGAGGTGTCTGACTTTTTTCACTAGATTGGCATTTGGCTAGGGTCAGTGTCACTACTGGTAGCACGAGGCGATACTTGAACCCTATAAAGGTTGCACAGGCAGTCCAACTCCTCCAGGATAGCACATCAATACGTGTCATTGCCAGAAGGTTTGCTGTGTCTCCCAGCACAGTCTCAAGAGCATGGAGGAGATTCCAGGCAGTTACTCTAGGAGAGCTGGACAGAGCCGTAGAAGGTCCTTAACCCATCAGCTGGGCCGGTATCTGCTCCTTTGTACAAGGAGCACCAGGATGAGCACTGCCAGAGCCCTACAAAATGACCTTCAGCAGGCCACAAGTGTGAATGTCTCTGACCAAAAAATCAGAAACAGACTTCATGGGGGTGGCCTGAGGTCCCAACGTCCTCTAGTGTGCTCTGTGCTCACTGCCAGACACTGTGGAGCTTGATTGGCATTTTCCATTGAACACCAGAATTGTCAGGTTCGCCACTGGTGCCCCGTGCTTTTTACAGATGAGAGCATCTTTCAACCTGAGCATATGTGACAGACATGAAAAGGTCTGGAGATGCCGCGGAGAACTTTATGCTGCCTGTAACATCGTTCAGCATGACCGGTTTGATGGTGGGTCAGTGATGGTCTGGGAATGCATATCCATGGAGGGACGCACAGACCTCTACAGGCTACACAATGGCACCCTGACTGCCATTAGGTATCAGAATGAAATCCTTGGACCCATTGCAGTGGGTCGTGGGTTCCTCCTGGGGCACGATAATGCCCGGCCTCATGTGGCGAGAGCATGCAGCCAGTACCATTGAATGGCCCCAATGCTCATCTGACCTAAATCCAAAATAACACCTCTGTGACATTATGTTTTGGTCCATCCGGTGCCGCCAGGTTGCACCTCAATCTGTTCAGGAGCTCAGTGATGCTCTGGTCCAGATCTGGGAGGAAATACCCCAGGACACCATCCATCGTCTCATTAGGAGCATGTCCTGATGTTGTCAGGCATGCATACAAGCACTTGGGGGCCATACAAACTACTGAGGACCATTTTGAGTTGTTGAAATTAAATTTCAGCAAAATGGACTAGCTTGCTGTATAATTTTTTCGGGGTTTCTATGAATTCAGCCCTCTGTAGGTGGATAATTTTCATTTCCATCAAACGATGTGCCATCCTTTCATTCCTAACACATTACCCAGTCCATATCAGTATAGATATCTAGCATGAGATTTTTGCCTGTTGAGATCTGATATGTTTTCAAACTGTTCCTTTAATTTATTTGAGCAGTGTATTAAGCCTGAATAAAAAAATACTTTAAAGCAGTTCACACTTCAGATATGGAAAGTTTTACCCCCCTTAATGATCAGGCCATTTTTTGTGATATGGCACTGCACTGCTTTACCTGACAATTGTGCGATCGTGTGACGTTGTACCCATATAAAATGTATGTCCTTTTTTCCCCACAAATGGAGCTTTCTTTTGGTGGTATTTAATCACCTCTGCGGTTTGAATTTTTTGCAATATAAACAAAAAAAGAGTGACAGTTTTGAAAAAAAAAAACAGTATGTTTTACTTTCTGCTATAAAACATATCCAATAAAAAAATGTAAACAAAAATCAAATTCTTTATCTAAATCTAATTCTTTATCGACTCTATGGGCCAGATTCTCGTAGAATCTGAGGCGGCGTAGCGCAAGCCATTTACACTACCCCGCCGCAACTTACTGGAGCAAGTGCCGTATTCTGCAAGCACTTGCTACGTAGTTTGCGGCGGCGTAGTGTAAATGGCCCGGCGTATCCCCGCGTAAATGAAAGGTGGCGGCTTGTATTTAAATTAAGCGCGCCCCCGCATCGATCAAACTGCGCATGCTCCAGCTGGGAAAAAAGCCCAGTGCGCATGCTCCAACTCATGTCGGAAAACGACGTGATCGTCACGCAATGCCCTATTCGCGAACGACTTAGTTAACCACTTAAGACCCGGACCAATACGCTGGTAAATGACCCAAGGTGTTTTTGCGATTCGGCACTGCGTCGCTTTAACAGACAATTGCGCGGTCGTGCGACGTGGCTCCCAAACAAAATTTGCGTCCTTTTCTTCCCACAAATAGAGCTTTCTTTTGGTGGTATTTGATCACCTCTGCGATTTTTATTTTTTGCGCTATATACAAAAATAGAGCGACATTTTTGAAAAAAAACACTATTTTTTACTTTTTGTTAAAAAAAAATCAAATAAACTAAATTTTAGTCAAACATTTAGGCCAAAATTTATTTAGCCACATGTCTTTAGTAAAAAAAAAAAAATCGCAATAAAAAAAAATAGCTACCTAGCGGGAACAGCGACACTAATACAGCGATCAGAAAAATGATCGCTTAGTGACGCTGGCAATAGGGAGTGAAAGGGTTAACTAGGGCGGTGATCAGGGGGTTAAAACTTTATTAGGGGGGGTGGGGGGGCTATCCTGAACCTAACACTAACTGTTTTTTACAGTGCCTGTCACACTGACACTAAATGCAGTGATTAAATCACTGCATTCAGTAACACTGTGACAGGGGGGTGGGGGGGCGATCACAAGGGGTTAATATGCCTATGTGAGTGTGTGTCAGTGTTGTGTTGGTGCACACTTACTTGGCAAGTCTTCTCTCATCAGCAGCGCTGGGAAACAGCGCTGCGATGAGAGAATACATAATTTCTTCCTTCCTGTGTAAACACAGGAGGAGGAAGTGACAGGCTGGGAGCGCGCTCCCATTGGCTGGGAGCGATCGCGGGGGGGGGGGGGGGGGCGGTTTTACACGGACATCCGCCCGCAGATCCCGGATCGCTCCCAGAGGTAGGGAGACCCCCGCACGCCGCGGAGGGGGTCCCGATGGGACCCCCGAACCGCACTCAGACGGGGACGTAAATTTACGCCCTTGTGCCTGTACGAGCCATGTTGTGGCCGTATATGTGCGTGCGGGGGTCTTTAAGTGGTTAAACAACGTAATCGACGGAAAAAGACAACGCTGTCCCGACGCCATACTTAACATGGCATACGACGGAACTTCGTAAGCCTACCCCTCATATAGCAGGGGTAGGTTTACGCTTACGGAAACAACGTAAACGACGACGAGGCGGCGTAAAAACGTTCGGGAATCGGCGTATTAGGCTCATTTGCATAGGCAAATGAGAAATCAACGTAAAGGCCACCTAGCGGCCAGCGAAGGAATTACATCTAAGATCCAACGGTGTAAGTGTCTTACACCTGTCGGATCTTCGTCGTATCTATGCGTAAATGATTCTAGGAATCACACGCATAGATACCCGGGGAAAAAAAGAGAGATACGACAGTGTTTCCTGCGATACACCGTCGTATCTCTTTTGAGAATCTGGCCCTATGTGTATTCTTTTACATGTTTTTGGTAAAAAAAATAAGCATATATTGATTGGTTTGCGCAAAAGTTATAGCGTCTACAAACTATGGGATATAGTTATGGACTTTTTATTTATTTTATAGTTGTTACTAGTAATGGCCACGATCAGCGTTTTTTAGTGGGAGTGTGACATTGCAGCAGGCAAATCTGACACTAAGTGACACTTTTTTGGGGACCAGCGACACCAATACAATGATCAGTGCTAAAAAAATGCACTGTCACTGTATAGATGACATTGGCAGAACAAAGGGTTAAGTGTGCTCCTAGGGAGTGGTTTCTAACAGTGCTGTGACTGGAGGAAAACAGAGATCTGTGTTTCTGCTTAGCAGAAACACAAGATCTCCATTTTCCTCCCTGGCAGAACATCGATCCGCTGTTCTGCCTCTCCTGTGAATGATCGGCGGGTCCCAGAGACCATCACAGCTACCGTACCTGCTGATTGGCTCCCACTGTGCCTAATCACAGCAGGAGCAGGGCACCGGTGGCTTGCGTCCCAGAGCAGGAAGAAAAAAATCATGTACAGGTATGTGATTTTGCAGTGAAAACAGCATTGAATTTGCATTTGCACATGTGTGAACCCGGCCTGATGCAGCGTACACACGATCATGTTTCGGCATGAAAAAAAAACGTTGTGGGCTACAAATCATTTTTCAGGTTCTGAGAAACGACATTTTTTAACGCCGTTTTAAACAATGTCGTTTTTTGAGTTGTAAAAAATTATCGTGTGTGGGCTAAAACGGCGTTTTAAACCCGTGCATGCTCAGAAGCAAGTTATTAGATGGGAGCGCTCGTTCTGGTAAAACTACCATTCATAATGGAGTAAGCACATTCATCACGCTGTAACAGACAGAAAGGTGTGAATCGTCTTTTACTAACAAGGAATCAGCTTACGCAGCCCCAAGGCGAATGGAACTTCCCCTTTAGAGTGCAGTTGTACGTGTTGTACGTCACCGCGCTTTGTTCATAATTTTTTTTTTAAACGATGGAGTGTGGGCAACGTCGTTTTTAATGATGAAGTTGGAAAAACTTCATTTTTTGGACATGCCAAAAAACAAAGTTTTTTTTTTCCATGCTGAAAAATTATCGTGTGTACGCGGCATGAGAGAGGGTTATAACCCCTGAGTTGTTTTTTTCCCATGTCCCCCCATTGGGTAGATTTCCCTTTACTTCCTGTCCCAAAGCTAAAACAGAAAGTTAGAGGAAATCCCTTCAAAGTGAGAGAATCCCCATTGGAGGATTTTATTACTGTTGTAGGGGCAACCCAAATTTGGGGATTTTCTTTCTCCTTGGGTGATAACAGTGAACAGGGCAACTATAAAGGGAAAACTCCCTAAACAGGGGCACATACATCAATAAAAAAAAAAAAACGACAGGTGTTCTAATCCCTCTCTACTCCACTTAGTTATACTTTAACCCCTTCCATACAGGGCATTTTCACCCCCTTCCTGCCCAGACCAATTTTTAGTTTTCAGCGCTGTTGCACTTTGAATGACAATTGCGCAGTCATGCAACACTGTACCCAAATTAAATCGTTATGTTTTTTTCCCCACACAAATAGAGCTTTCCTGACACAGCATGACAGCATATACGTATGGGAAGGCTCCGCCCCCCTGCCCAATCAGGACCGGTTATACTATAAAAGTAGGTCTCCTCCCCTATACCCGCATTCTCTGTTTTTTCCTTCACTGCTACAGGCGGTTATACTACTGCTAAAGAAAGCAGGAATTTTTATTTTCCCTCACCTGGCCGGACACTTCCCGCCAAGCCGCACAGGTTCAAAGCCTCTCCTGTGACGAAGCTCCCCGCTGTACAGGCAGACCTGAACGCCTAATGGGGGAGGCCTCACCCCAGCAGGATCCAGGAAGATGGGGGTGAAGGCATATGGTCTCTAGGGATTGCTCATTTATCATGACGCCATGTATGGACATTCATTGGACTTTGGACATGAAGCATGCAGGTGGTAAGGCACCACATGGTGCACACAATTCTATTCAGTTACTGCTGCAAGTATAGGCAAGGATGTGGTTAACTTGCATTACTGAAGGGCTGTGGTTGTGTCTGCAATACTGCTAATGATGATAGCAGGTGCTGTGCTGGGCTGAAGCCTTCCATTTTAACTGAATAAGCCTGGCTCTACAGTCTTGATTTATTTCCTGCAGATTTGTGGTTAATTTGCATTTCTGAAAAGCATATATCACACATGTGAATGTAACTGGATGTCTGTAGTGTCACTCTGTTTACTAATATTAAACAGACTATAGGATGTGTTTGCAGCATTGCTGAAGTTTGAACTGATATCAGGTGATACTGAGAGCCCTTTCATTTAATGCAGGGATTGGGCCTGTAGTGTGGGCTCACTGTGTATGGAAGATCGGTCTCCTCCTTTCTGGTACATATGTCTAAGTAGGTTTAACTTGCTAGTGCTAATGTCATAGGATCGTTAATTTGTGCTGCATTTCTGTGATTACATTAACTCCACACTAGGTAAGGCTGTGATGTGTTTACTTCTATGCATTTACATGTTGACCTGGGTGCTAAAATGTCAGGATCTGGTTAGTCACACTCCTTAGTACTGGTTAGCAATAGGTAATTGCTTGTGTTATTTGGGGTACCCCACTGAAAGATATGGGGTTTGTAGTGGTTACTATTTATGAGAAAATAATCTCAGGCATCTGTGAACCAGTAGCAATCAGCCTTCCTAGAGACCAGCAACTTTGAATAAAGATGAGGGCAGGTAAGTATATGTTATGAAAATAAAGAAACAATAGAGGGCGCCACTAAAACTAAATCAAAATAACCATGGTGTGATTATTGATATAGCAGATGGGTGAAAAAACAACAATACTGCTATACCCATCTGCTATATCAATAATCACACCATGGTTATTTTGATTTAGTTTTAGTGGCGCCCTCTATTGTTTGTTTATTTTCATGTATTATAGGTATACACTATATCACTGAGGAGCAGCACATTGATATTATATTATCTTCACACTAGTGAAGACTTATACTAATATTTACACTAGTTTTTGGCGCGGAATTATTCCCTTGTTGCAAGTATATGCTATATCCTAAAAAAGAGTGTACATTATGGGCATAATGAGTGTACATCTCAAGCCCTCAACACCAAACACCAGTCTACCTGCTTCTGCGACAAGGGACAGATCCTCTTCAACCCTGAAAAAATCCCACTATGTAGCTAACTGCCAGAAATCGCTACAGTAATCATAGTGGTCGGGTGTAACTGGTGTGACGGCCAGAATGCAAAACAAGGTTGCAGGCCAAAGACAGTGACAAAGGGGCCGAGACTGAGAAGGCCTACAGTCACTAATGGTTCCATACCAAGCCTAATCAAACAACCCGTGCTTGTTTAAAGGCAACCTCTACCTGAGAGCTTGCTTATTGAAAATCGCTCTGACTAGTTGGCAGATCAGAAGCAAGAGACGGCGACTTTAACCCCGTCCAGACTAACTGTGTGGAACTCAGGTACTAAGCTATTCAAGCAAAATCAGCTAAAGGGTACCTCTGCCTCTAGAGCATGAATAAATGAAAACTTATATAGCGCAGCACATGCGAACTAAAATCGCCTCTGGCGCTTGTTGTTTCTGTCTCCTTTGGTGTCAAAGAGCAGCCAGCCAAACAGGCTTCAGCAGATTAACCAAGGGTACCATTCTTCCAAACAGAGGAAACAATATCCTTGCAAAGACCCTGTGACAGCAAGTAGATCTGGAGATCAACAAGATTCATGCAGAGGCTATAGATTGAGGGTTAATGTACATGACAAGTATAATTACCTAGGCGGTGTTCTGTTACTGTGTACAAGTGATTGTGTGAACTGTACTGTACGATGTGTTTGCAACATGTCTGTTGTTTGTTTAATAAACGCTTTTCTGATTTAAAGAAAACAAAAAAAACAAGATTCATACTACTGTTAAGTAGTGTTGTTGTCACCTGCGATGAGGCAGGGTGGAAGCTGAGCTCTGGTCAGTGATAAGCTCTCTATGGCAGATCCTAGATTGAAAGGGAATAGCCAATGATGCAGTTCAGTCACTGCGGATCCAAGACTGTATGCTGTTTCTCCAGAAATCATTGTGGCCAGTGAACCCTTATGGCCCCTCCCACAAGTGAACACATGCCGCTTTAGTCAGAGTGGTGACTGTTCAAGTCGGATCTGGCAATATCTAGAAGGAAGATTAATTCCTTATGTTAATCACCAAAGACCAGAGGATAGCCAAAAGATTGACAAGTTAAACGTGGGAGAACTATGGCGGAGAATAAAGAAGCGATAATCTTTATTAGCCTAAACCCAAGTCGCCCAATAGGGTCAGCTGACAGTTGGATGTAAATTTCAGCGAAGGTTCCATGAGTCCTGGGCTTCAGGAAGCCAATGGAATTGTTTCATTCCTCTACCTATTCATTGCATTCCCTCCATGATGCGCAAGGGCTATGATTACATGGGCGTTGGTCCAGAAGGATGGCATAGGCCATCGTGGCAATTAATCTCTCCAGTCCTCAGTAAAGCCTGACCTCCACAAATCCTACTCCAGGATTTTTAAGGAGTATTGTTCATAGCAGTGCGGCGACTTCAAGGTAGTCCCTACACTACGTTTGAACCCACTGTGGTCTAACTGGGGGCCGTGAGCGTTAAGAATACATAGGCATTGATTCAAGACGCATAGGAATCGCAGTAAAATCGCACAATTTTATGCCGTAATACTGGAAACCTAGTCCATTAAGCCCAACCTGGTGGTGCGATAGGGGTAGTTACCTTGGTATACCCTGTATGTTGTGGTCGTTCAGGCCGACTTGCGGGCACAAGGACTACTGGTAAGTCTTGTTTGAACAGCAAAGTGAGTAACTTTATAGCGCTGACAAATGCGAACCGAATCGCCTCAAGGCGCTTTGTATCCAGAGTCGTGTTGATCCTTCAGAAGAGTTGTGGCACAATGGCTTCCAAGTTCTGGGAAAGGTCCCAGTACAGACTCTAATCAAGTCGGGAGGAGCCATCATCGAGAGACAAACTAGTCTCATCGCAGTAATCACCTACTGGAGGGTAATTCTGAATGGGGAAAAAGTTAATGAACAAAATTAAGTTACACTCAGAGAAACAGTGTAAGTATCCCATTTGAAGAGATGCTCTTTCCTATTGGTTGCATCCCACGATCGGAAAAGCGATAAAGTACCCTGTAATAACCCTTGTGGTCCGAAGGGGGCCCAAGCAGGGTTGACAACTGTATTAACCTTAGTAAAGAGAGACTTACTTCCCACGTGAGAAACGATGACTCCACAGAGGAGAAAAGTCCCCGATTGGGGAGGTAGCTAAGCTAATCTAATCATCAGCATACTAATCATCACAAGTTGTCACTCGTGGGGTAGGCATGCCAATGAAGGACAAGGTGTCCAAAATCCAGAGCTACAGCGGTCGCAGACTAAAGTCTTTCGTAAACACAACAGAGGGAGCCTCAACTATGCTGAAAGGACTCGGCAAAATGGGGAAGGCCTAGCCTCACTGGCAAGACGGAATGCAAAACTAGTCAACTTCTGTCAGAGGTATCTCCCAGCATGTTAGGGTTTTCTAGAACTTACAGCCAGAGGGCGTAAGATACAAAAGCCGTTGGATGACAAGGGACAGTCTCAAACAAGACAGTCAAGGGATCGGCAACGAGCAAGGCTATCAAGTTATTGGTCTGACCGTAACCTGGGTGGCTTCCCAGAGGTGGAAGCAGATAAACTAAGAACAGCCAGCTGGGTTGGCAGATTAGCCAATACGTATATATTCAACAAACCTAAGTCTCCAGGAGGCCTATCCGGATTTGCAGCCGTTCGGTGGTGATGACGACAATTACCCTGTAGCTTGCAGGCAATGTTGCCCACGGGTACAGTCTCAGATCCGAAAACTCCCTATTCTCCTTCCTGAGATTCAACGCCTCATATAGCGTGCCAATGGTATCTTCCAAATTCATACAAATTATATCTAGATACAGGAGACCAAGATGTGGAGGTCTCACCGTTAGTGTTGGAAATCTAATGGAGGTCAGAGTGTCTACTCCAGACTTCAAATACCTTAGCTAAGAGAAGAACCGACAGAATTTAAAGGATGGCATTCTCTGTTCCTTACTGGAAGGAATGAATTGTATACAAGAGAGCCTAGAGACGGCATGAAAGGATACTGAAACGCAGTCGTATCTATTCTTCACTCTCTGGGTTGCATATCCCAGCAATCAAGTCCGAAAGACCTAGGCAGGTCATTCTTTCCCCCATGGGGTCTTCCAAATAGTGTGAGACATTATCTCACTCTCCATTTAGAGGGACAAAACATCCCAAATATGGCCAGGAACATGGGAATAAGTATTCCTTTTGGCAAATACAGTATGTAAAGTAGATCTAGAAGAATCTCAAACATCCAAGTGTCATACCATAAACTACCTTGTGGCTGAAATGATCAGGCAAAATGGCTCTAGTCTCTTCCTCAACACTATACAAAGGTTGGTATCGTGGCAGCCTGAGTTAGAACATCATCATCCTTTTGGCAGATCCAAACGGAAGTGTTTTGAAGTTCCACAAACTTGGAAAATAGATTCAAGGTTGAAGAGACATAGAATTGGCCCTTCTTCTTCTAGGAGAAAAACGATAAACTCATCAGGCTTAATGGCGTCGGAAAAGGACAATCCCGCTGTCCAACGAAGACCATCGCAGTTGTACGGATACAATTAGTCAAAACCTAGATGGAGAGGACAAGTCCATCTGATGAGGGCAGAGACAGCTCCTCCAAGCTGGTGATGCATCCATTGACGGAACTCCAAAATAGTTCCTCCAGAGTTAATATCTAAACTACGACCTGGTCTACATTCAACATGTTGGGGGTCCATTCTGGCGGACCCAGCAGTCGTAACTACAATACATCTCAGTCGTTAGAGGGGATAGCTCTAATCCTCTTAAACACTTGAGCAGTACCCACACTTATTGTCTGGTGATTCTGTACATCCCATACGTATATGCTGTCATGCTGTGTTAGGAAAAGGGAAAATGTTATACTTACCTAACGGTAATTTTCCTTTCCTGATGCAAGCATGACAGCATATAGGTCCCTCCCTTTAAAAAAAAAAAAACACAGAGGTCTGAAACAGTTAAGTAGGGCCTTCCGCAGTGATAATAAATTACGAGAATGCGGGTATAGGGGAGGAGACCTACTTTTATAGTATAACCGGTCCTGATTGGGCAGGGGGGGCGGAGCCTTCCCATACGTATATGCTGTCATGCTTGCATCAGGAAAGGAAAATTACCGTTAGGTAAGTATAAAATTGTTCCCTTTTCTTTTAGTGGTATTTAATCATCTCTGCGGTTTTTATTTTTTGTGCTATAAACAAAAGAAGAGCAACAATTTAAAAAAAAAAAACACAATATTTTTTACTTTTTTATTTTAATACATATCACAATTTTATTTTTTTAACTTTTTTTTCCCTCAGTTTAGACCGATACGTATTCTTCTACGTATTTTTGGTAAAAAAACGCAATAATCGTATATTGATTGGTTTGCGCAAAAGTTATAGCATCTACAAAATAGGTGATAGATTTATGCCATTTTTTATTTAATTTTTTTTACTAGTAATGGCGGCGATCTGCATTTTTTTTTGTGACATTGCGGCGGACATATCGGACACTTTTGACACGTTTTTGGGACCATTCACATTTACACAGCGATTAGTGCTATAAAACTGCACTGATTACTGTATAAATGTGACTGGCAGGGAAGGGGTTAACACTAGGGGGCGCTTAAGGGGTTAAAATGTTCCCTAAAGTATCTTCTAACTGTAGGGGGAGGGGGAGTCACAGGGGGAGGAGACCGATGTGTGTTCCTCTGTACTGGGAACACACATCAGTCTCCTCACCGCTGACAGGACATGGATCTGTGTGTTTACACACACAGATCCACACTCCTGCCCAGGGCCGGCGCTACCACTAGGCGGATTAGGCAACTGCCTAGAGCGCTCAACCGCCTAGGGCGCTCGGCTGCTGGTTATGCTACTCCCGCACTGTACACTGCAGGCAGCTCTGACATGTGTCAAGCAGAGCCGCGCCCGCCGCCGTCGCCCCCCCGTGCGGTGCTCTCCGCTCTGACATGATATGTCCAGCAAGCATGCAGTTTCCCCAGCAGGGCGCCCTCTGCTCTAGTGTGTCCAGAAATCCCCTCTTTCCACTCTGAGATCACATTGTCACATGATCCGACTCCACACTCTTTCCCCGAGTCCCGCCCCTCCTGTGTCATTTGTCCAATCCAGTCCACTATGTCTGCCCGGAGCAGCTACAGACTTCTCTGGAGACCGTCCCTCCTGTGCACTTGTCTGTGAAGGGGAGGTGGGTGGGAAGATCCAAAACAAGCAGCCACACCGCACTGCTGAATGATGACCAGTGACACTATTCTGGTAAGTGAGTGAGATCTTTCACTTACCAGACTCTGCTTTCTTCTCTCTCTGTCTCAGACTGATAGCCCCCCCCTCTGTCTCTTATAGCCATCCCTCCCTGTCTCTGATAGCCCCCCCCCCCCTCTGTCTCTGATAGCCATCCCTCCCTGTCTCTGATAGCCATCCCTCCCTGTCTCTGATAGCCCCCCCTCTGTCTCTGTTAGCCCCCCCTCTGTCTCTGTTAGCCCCCCTCTGTCTCTGTTAGCCCCCCTCTGTCTCTGTTAGCCCCCCTCTGTCTCTGTTAGCCCCCCTCTGTCTCTGTTAGCCCCCCTCTGTCTCTGATAGCCATCCCTCCCTGTCTCTGATAGCCATCCCTCCCTGTCTCTGATAGCCCCCCTCTGTCTCTGTTAGCCTCCCTCTGTCTCTGATAGCCATCCCTCCCTGTCTCTGATAGCCATCCCTCCCTGTCTCTGTTAGCCTCCCTCTGTCTCTGTTAGCCTCCCTCTGTCTCTGTTAGCCCCTCTCTGTCTCTGATAGCCCCCCCTCTGTCTCTCTGATAGCCATCCCTCCCTGTCTCTGATAGCCCCCCCCCTCTCTGTCTCTGTTAGCCCCCCCTCTGTCTCTGTTAGCCCCCCCCTGTCCTGATAGCCATTCTCCCTGTCTCTGATAGCCCCCCCCCTCTGTCTCTGTTAGCCCCCCCTCTGTCTCTGTTAGCCCCCCCCTGTCCTGATAGCCATTCCTCCCTGTCTCTGATAGCCATCCCTCCCTGTCCTGTTAGCCCCCCTCTGTCTCTGTTAGCCCCCCTCTGTCTCTGTTAGCCCCCCCCCTCTGTCTCTGTTAGCCCCCCCTCTGTCTCTGATAGCCCCCCCTCTGTCTCTGATAGCCCCCCTCTCTGCCTGATAGCCCCCCCCTGTCCCTGATGCCATCCCTCTCTGTCTGATAGCCCCCCCATCCCCCTCTGTCTCTGATAGCCCCCCCCTGATAGCCCCCTCTCTTTCTTTGATAGCCCCCTCTCTTTCTTTGATAGCCCCCTCTGTCTCTGATAGTCCCCGCCCCCCTCTGTCTCTGATAGTCCCCGCCTCTGTCCTGATAGTCCCCGCCTCTGTCTCTGATAGCCCCCCCCTCTGTCTCTGATAGCCCCCCCTCTGTCTCTGATAGCCCCCCCCCTGTCCTCTGATGCCATCCCTCTCTGTCTGATAGCCCCCCCCCCCCTCTGCCTGATAGAGCCCCTCCTCTGATAGCCCCCTCTCTTTCTTTGATAGCCGCCCCCTCTCTTTCTTTGATAGCCCGCCTCTGTCTCTGATAGTCCCCGCCTCTGTCTCTGATAGTCCCCGCCTCTGTCTCTGATAGCCCCCCCTCTGTCTCTGATAGCCCCCCCTGCCTCTGTCTCTGATAGCCCCCCCTGTCCTGATAGCCCCCCCCCCCTCTGTCTCTGATAGCCCCCCCTGCTGTCTCTGATAGCCCCCGCCTCTGTCTCTGATAGCCCCCCCTCTGTCTCTGGTAGCCCCGCCCTGTCCTGGTAGCCCCTGCCTCTGTCTCTGATAGCCATCCCCCTCTGTCTCTGATAGCCCCCGGCCTCTGTCTCTGATAGCCCCCCCCCCCCCCCCTCTGTCAGCCCCCTCTCTTTCTTTGATAGCTCTCTCTGATAGCCCCCCCTCTGATGGGCCCCCTCTCTGTCTCTGATAGCCCCCCTCTCTTTCTCTGATAGCCCCCCTCTCTGTCTCTGATAGCCCCCCCTCTCTGATGGCCCCCCTCTCTGTCTCTAATAGCCCCCCTCTCTTACAATCATTTGCCTATATATTGATGTATAACAGAATTACTTGATTAACTTTATCCTCTTAAAGTGGTATTAAAGCAAAATATTTATTATACTGAAGATTACCAATTTATAGATGGGTGGCTGCATTAGTTTTTTTTTTTTTTTCAAAAGAACCAGCTGTCTTGCAGATGTAGACGGTATAGGGTTTACTCAAACCATTTAACACTGGCGAAGGGGGTGGAAACGGGGACGGACCCAGTGGGGGCGGCAAAAGTAGTTTTCGCCTAGGGTGTCAAAAATCCTTGCACCGGCCCTGCTCCTGCCGTGATCAGCGGTAATCGCGTGGCCCCAGCGGCAATCGCAGGCCGTCCGTCACGCCGTGAAGAAAGGACGTTGTGTGACGTCCACTCTCATCGGCGAGGGGTTGCCACTGACGTCCATCCCCTATGGCCCGGTAAGGAAGGGGTTAAACCCAAAACATATATATATTATATTGCAGCTTACCAATTATTAGATACAATGGCAGCATAGGTTTTCTTTTTTTAGGCTTTTTTCCTCTTTTTACCTGGTTATTCTGCCAATAAGTATGTTGTTTTTCAACAAAACAAGGTCTCCTACAGGTGTAGCAGTTACAAGGATGAGACTAACTATTTACCATGGACAGGATTGCTTAGATAGAATGAAGACATTTTATTTATTTATGTACAGTAATGCCTTTATCGCAAAGGTTAAAAAATGTTTGCAGTAACTGCTTATGCCACGTACACACGATGGGGCTTTTGCCCGGCCAAACTAACATCAGAATTCCGACGGAATTCCATTGGAGTAAAAGAAAACATGTTCTCTATCTAAACTCCGATGAAATTCCTCAGAAAAAAGCCAGATGGGGCATACACACGGTCAGGATTTCCGATGGAAAAAGTCAGTCGGACCGATCGTGTGTATGGGGCTTTATAAAGAGTAAGCTGACGTTCTGCTTCATTTTGTACATCTAGCAACCCCCCCCCCCCCCAGACTGACAATGCTGTTGTCCAAAGGTGCCCCCTAAGCTATTTCATACAGAGTGGGGGCACTCTAATACAGGGAGTGTGTTACTGGCCAGATCTCCAGATGATAACAGAGGGAACAAAGCCTAAAAGAAAACTGATGCAGCCACCACATCTAATTGGTAAGCATCACTATATTGCTGATATAAATTAATCATTAAATACACTGCAGCTTCAATTTAAATATAATTAAAGATTTTCCATAACTACCTGAATGTTAAATAAATATAGCCAATTTTTTTTTTTATTATTGAAACTGTGATCTTTATTAGTTAGCCCGGATATAGACAAGTGAAAATAGAACATTCTCTCGATAAAAAAAAAAATTAAAATAGCGCATACGATTGTGCCACCATTTGTTTCGTTTTTCTTTAAAAAAAATCCAGCATGTTGTATCAGGCATCTTTGATTCCATCGCGAAAATTGCATTTCGCATCTGGCCCACTAATGATGCGAAAGCCAAAATGACCTGACGATCAACAAGAATTTTCGATTTTGACTTGTTTATAGCCTGCTTTAATCTACTTGATAGAATCAGAATAATTAAGATGTTCTATCTATATATCTAAATATATATCCGGTATAAATCCTTCTGGTGACTGTCCTTGAGGAGTTTTTAACAAGCTAAATACCATGAAAGGATTTATGAGTGGGAAAACCACAAAGAATTATAAAAAAAACACAGTATTTGTGCAGACTAAAGCAGAGGGCGCAGCTTAGCCATTTCTGACTTTTGAATATATTATCTTAGAGTACAGATCTGCAAAGACTTTCTTTGAAGACGAAAGACCCTTCTTGTGGAATATTAATGGGTTCATTAACGTGTAGAAAAACTTTGGATCAATCCTGGCTAACTTTATTAAGATAGTACAAAATAAATCTATTGCAGATACATGTAAATCTTTAATTTTACGTATCCACTAATACAGAAATAAATCCTGATCTTATATTTAGAATCTGATTCATAAAGTGGGAATTTAGAAATGCTATATGCATTTTTTTTTTAATGCAAACACTCTTAAAATGCACGTTAAAAATAGGGCATCACACAATAAGGCATTTGCAACACATTTCTGGTGGCGTCCATGTAGTTGGAAGCCTTGTGCCAAATTCATGAAACTGACCCGTGAAACAAATGTAAATGTTTTTTTTTGTTGCAACACTTTTACTGTATGGTGCCATTATCTCAACAAATTCATAAAGAAAATTGCCATATAAGGAGGTTAGACTTTTTGCATGTTGGAGTAAATTGTTGAACGTGTAATTGCTGTGTTGCATCTTTCACCGCGCTCTGCTCTGCTCCTCCAGAGCTCATTCGAGTGCTGAGCTGGAGTGGCTGGCTCATGCTTTCAGCAGCCCCCTGAGAGAGTTGGGCTGCTATCGAACAGACATCTAGGTGGATCCAGACATTATTGTCAGGATCCTTTCAGAGCCTGGAGCTGCACAGTGATATCAGCCTGGAGGTGCGCTGTAAGCGGCTGGGGTATCCTGTGATCGCTATTGACCAATGATAGCAGTCACATGATTAAACATAAGCAAAACTGTCATAAATGGCTTTCATTCATGATAGCTTGCTTGCCATTTTGATGATGGGGTTGGCCCACAGCGATCACACCTGGTACCTGGGCCAATCACAACATCCTGTACCATGCAATTAGCTTTAGCCGATCACAGCATAACAATAGTATGCAAGCTGTCATGGATGGCTTCCATTCATGACAGTTAAAATTATTGCTTATAACAGTGATCACCCTGCTCCCCAAAAGTAGTACAGTGTTACTATAGTGACATTGTATTACTCTAATGACAGTATGTAAAGAATTAAAATGGAACAATAAATCTTAACAAAGGCAAAGAAAATCATTACAAAATTTTACAAAAAAATATTATTTTTACATACTGTCACCAGTCATTGAAAGGTGCTATACTGCACTGGTCACAGTATGTAAAGGGGAAAAAAAAGCAAAAGTGAGTTGTTGTTTTTTAATAATTTTCCAAAAAATTGGGACAAAAAATACAACTTCAAGGAACTCACTAAATACCTTGGGCTGCCTACTTTCCAACAAAGGGTCATTTGGGGGGCATTTGTGCTGTCCTGGCATTTTAAGGTTTCAAGAAATGAGCTGTCAGTACATCAGGATTGATCCATTTGTTTAAATATTTATACCATTGTTTGTAGACACTTATGTACACACAATCGGAATTTCCGACAACAAAACCGTGGATTTTTTTCCGACGGAATGTTGGCTCAAACTTGTGTTGCATACACATGGTCACATAAATGTTGTCAGAAATTACAAACATCAAGAACTACAACGAGCCGAGAAAAATGAAGTTCAATGATTCCGAGCATGTGTTGAATTTATTTTGAGTATGCAAAGGATTTTTGTGCGTTGGACTTGCATACAGATGATCGGACTTTCCGACAAGAACTTTTGTTGCCGGAAAAATTGAGAACCAGCTCTCTTAACGGAATTTCCGATGGAGCATACTAGGGTTGTCCCGATACCGATACTATTATCGATACCAAGCATTTGCCCGAGTTTCCCGATGCTTCACCCGATACTTGTAGAGTCAGCGGTGCTCAGTGCGTGGGGAAGTTACAAGCACCGATCACAGCTGAATAGATTTAAAAGTAATTTCTCTGCTTCTCTCTCTCTCCCCCGCGTGGCTTTCAGCTGCTTTAAAATCAGCGGGATCAGTGCTTGTAACTCCCCCACACACGATCACCGCTGACTGTCCTCCTCCAGCCCCCCTCCGTTTTGCTGCAGTCTCCCTCCCTCCATGCTGCTCTCTCCCTCCGTGTCCCCCGCCGTGTTTCTCTCTCCCTCCGTGTCCCCCGCCGTGTTTCTCTCTCCCTCCGTGTCCCCCGCCGTGTTTCTCTCTCCCTCCGTGTCCCCCGCCATGTTTCTCTCTCCCTCCGTGTCCCCCGCCATGTTTCTCTCTCCCTCCGTGTCCCCTGCCGTGTTTCTCTCTCCCTTAGTGTCCCCCACCGTGTTTCTCTCTCCCTCAGTGTCCCCCGCCGTGTTTCTCTCTCCCTCCGTATTTCCGTCTCCCTCCGTGCTCCTCCTCCACTCCCTGGAACTGTCAGGATGGAGCATCAGTAGGCAGGGCAGGATTTAGGGTGGTGGGGGCCCCTGGGCTTGAGTGTTGAAGGGGCCCCTGGATCATAGTTGTTGAGCGGGAGGGGGGTGCGCATTAAAGTTGTTGAGCGGGGGGCAATTGAAGTTGTTGACCGGGGGGGGGCATTAAAGTTGTTGAGCTGGGGGGTGACTCTCATGTGCACGGAATGTGTCGGCTCTCTTCCCTTCAGCAGACACCCCCCACACCGCTCCTGTTCCTCCTGGGGGAGGTTTTGCAGTTGTTCACTGGAGGGGGGAGCGCCTCTCACCTGTCATTAGCCCAGCTGTCGGCTTTCTTCCCTTCAGCATCCACAGTCCTCCACACACCGCTCCGGTTTCTCCTGCTTCCGTGCTGCCTCCTATTGCAGTGCGGGAAAATTAACCCTTTCGCGGGTGTGTGCCGGAAGAAGCAGAAAGTCCTGCAGAATCTGTGAGTGTTGGGAGGTATGCACAGGGCCGCCATCAGGAATTTTGGGGCCCCTTACACAGCTTAAGGCATGGTCCCCCTGGAGCAGAGAACCGGGGGGGTGCTGCCACCTGAAATTGAGAAGCGGGGGGCTGCCGCAAATTAGGAAGCAGGGGGGGCCTTTACAAAATATATATATATATATATATATATATATATATATATATATATAAGGGGGGTAGCCATTCGGGGGCCCTGGGGATCTCTGGGCCCTTTAATAAAAATAAAACCTCTGGGCCCTTTAATAATAAAAATAAACATTTATAAAAAAATATAAAGAAAATGTAAAGTTTTTTATAAAAAAAAGGGGGGTTGCCATCCGGGGGCCCTGGAGACCTCTGGGCCCTTTAATTAATTATATATATATATATATATATATATATATAAATGTGTAATCCTTCGCGCTAAAATAATCAATAAAGAATAATAATATACAGATTGCAGCAAAAACTAAAAGTGTTTACCATACACAAGTGAGTCATATATATATCAAAGTGAATTTGCGCAAAAAAAACACACAATCAGACACTATAAAACATATGTAATCAATAGTGCAAAGTAGATGAAATAAATTAAAGTGAATAACAAATAAAGTCCATAGGTGTCAAAAAAGTTCATAAAGTGCAAACGTGCAGTGCACAAAAATTCTTTCAGTGAAATTGCCAAGCTTGCAGTAAAGTGCTAGTGCTCCTTCGTGCATTCAGCCTCACAGGCCTCTCACCTTAGTGACATACATCAATGGCGTGATATTAGATAGCTATTCTGTGCCACTCCAAAGGTAATACTGCGGACTGGCTGGGATTGCACAGGGCCGGAGAAAAGGGCATTTCTGAGTTCATCTTGGTGACCGAGTGAGTGAACGTTATATTCGGCCTGTTGCTGCATCTTTTCCAGAACACATCGGGACTCGCACACGAAGGGTTGATTCAAGACATAGAGAAGAGTGAATACTCCTGGTGTTGTCTATCATTACTGGATCATTGGTTCTATCTAGAGGATTTATTGGGATGCGTGTTTTATCTATCGAGAGGTGAGAGGCTGTGTGGTTTGGAGTGGCACAGAATAGCTATCTAATATCACGCCATTGATGTACAGTGCAGAAAATAAGTATTTGAACACCCTGCTATTTTGCAAGTTCTCCCACTTGGAAATCATGGAGGGGTCTGAAATTGTCATCGTAGCTGCATGTCCACTGTGAGAGACATAATCAAAAAAAAAATTCCACAAATCACAATGTATGAATTTTTAACTATTTATTTGTATGATACAGCTGCAAAGAAGTATTTGAACACCTGTCTATCAGCTAGAATTCTGACCCTCAAAGACCTGTTAGTCTGCCTTTAAAAATGTCCACCTCCACTCCATTTATTATCCTAAATTAGATGCACCTGTTTGAGGTCATTAGCTGCATAAAGACACCTGTCCACCCCATATAATCAGTAAGAATCCAACTACTAACATGGCCAAGACCAAAGAGCTGTCCAAAGACACTAGAGACAAAATTGTACACCTCCACAAGGCTGGAAAAGGCTACAGGGAAATTGCCAAGCAGCTTGGTGAAAAAAGGTCCACTGTTGGAGCAATCATTAGAAAATGGAAGAAGCTAAACATGACTGTCAATCTCCCTCGGACTGGGGCTCCATGCAAAATCTCACCTCGTGGGGTCTCAATGATCCTAAGAAAGGTGAGAAATCAGCCCAGGACTACACGGGAGGAGCTGGTCAATGACCTGAAAAGAGCTGGGACCACCGTTTCCAAGGTTACTGGTGGTAATACACTAAGACGTCATGGTTTGAAATCATGCATGGCACGGAAGGTTCCCCTGCTTAAACCAGCACATGTCAAGGCCCGTCTTAAGTTTGCCAATGACCATTTGGATGATCCAGAGGAGTCATGGGAGAAAGTCATGTGGTCAGATGAGACCAAAATAGAACTTTTTGGTCATAATTCCACTAACCATGTTTGGAGGAAGAAGAATGATGAGTACCATCCCAAGAACACCATCCCTACTGTGAAGCATGGGGGTGGTAGCATCATGCTTTGGGGGTGTTTTTTCTGCACATGGGACAGGGCAACTGCACTGTATTAAGGAGAGGATGACCGGGGCCATGTATTGCGAGATTTTGGGCAACAACCTCCTTCCCTCAGTTAGAGCTTTGAAGATGGGTCGAGGCTGGGTCTTCCAACATGACAATGACCCAAAGCACACAGCCAGGATAACCAATGAGTGGCTCTGTAAGAAGCATATCAAGGTTCTGGCGTGGCCTAGCCAGTCTCCAGACCTAAACCCAATAGAGAATCTTTGGAGGGAGCTCAAACTTCGTGTTTCTCAGCGACAGCCCAGAAACCTGACTGATCTAGAGAAGATCTGTGTGGAGGAGTGGGCCAAAATCCCTCCTCCAGTGTGTGCAAACCTGGTGAAAAACTACAAGAAACGTTTGACCTCTGTAATTGCAAACAAAGGCTACTGTACCAAATATTAACATTGATTTTCTCAGGTGTTCAAATACTTCTTTGCAGCTGTATCATACAAATAAATAGTTAAAAAATTCATACATTGTGATTCCTGGATTTTTTTTTTTGATTATGTCTCTCACAGTGGACATGCACCTACGATAACAATTTCAGACCCCTCCATGATTTCCAAGTGGGAGAACTTGCAAAATAGCAGGGTGTTCAAATACTTATTTTCTGCACTGTATGTCACTAAGGTGAGAGGCCTGTGAGGCTGAATGCACGAAGGAGCACTAGCACTTTACTGCAAGCTTGGCAATTTCACTGAAAGAATTTTTGTGCACTGCACGTTTGCACTTTATGAACTTTTTTGACACCTATGGACTTTATTTGTTATTCACTTTAATTTATTTCATCTACTTTGCACTATTGATTACATATGTTTTATAGTGTCTGATTGTGTGTGTTTTTTTTGCGCAAATTCACTTTGATATATATATATATATATCAATTATAAAGCCCTTTAATAAAAAAAAAAATAATATATATATAAAAAAAATGTAATTTTTTTTTATAAAAAAAAAAGGGGGGGGGGTTACCATCCGGGGGCCATAGAGACCTCTGGGCCCTTTAATAATAATAATAATAATATATAGTCAAGCCCAATGGTAAGTCCGGCCCTGTCGGTAGGAGCCGGTGATTACTGACTCTGTCCATTCACATAACTGAAACATCGTAAACTGCGATTACAATGTTTCAGTTTATGAATGAAGAGAAGACGCTGTCTTCTCTCCATTTATTTTCAGCGCAGCTGAGGCTGCTGAGAAAGGGACTGGGGAGCATGTGTCCCTAGTCCCTTTCTCTGTCTCAAAGGGGAGATGTCAGAGGTCTGTTAAGACCCCTGATATCTCACCAAAGCCCCCCAACAGGGCTAAAAAAAAATGATTGTAGAAAATAATAAAAAAATAAAAGAAAAAACACACTGACACGGTCCACCCCCCCTTTAAAAAAATTCAAAAAAATAAAATGTTAACAAAAATAAAAAACTACTGACACGTGTCACTGTCACATGAGATTAAAAAAAAATCGGTAATCGTTATTGGTGAGTACTTGAAAAAAAGTATCGGTCTTGTCTTAAAAAAGTGGTATCGGGACAACCCTAGAGCATACACACAGTCGGAATATCTGACCAAAAGCTCACATTGAACATTTGTCAATTCAAACATTGAACAATTCCGATCGTGTGTACGCGGCATAAGGCTACTTTCACACTATGGCTGGGGGGGAACTTGCGGTAAAGCAAATAAATACTGATTTGGGTTATTTTTACCAAATAAATGTTGCTCAATACATTTTGGCCTAAATTTATGAAAAAAAGATTATCTGTTTGCAAAATTTTGTAACGGAAACTAAGAAAAAATAGTTTTTAAAATGTTCAGTATTTTTCATTTGTATAGCAATGTATAGTGATGATTAAATACCCCCCAACAAAAGCGTTTTGTGTGAAAAAAAATGATATAAAATTTAATTTACAGTGTTGCACGACCAAACAATTGCCAGTTAAAGTAGAACAGTGCTAAATAGAAAAAAATTCCCTGGTTTTGAAGGAGGTCAAGCAGTTACATAGGAATACATTGTATTTAAAAATGTTTTACTAGTAAGGTTTCATTAATCACTTGCCAACCGCCGCACGCCGATGTACGTCGGCAGAATGGCACGGGCAGGGAGATTGGTGTACAGCTACGTCCATTTGAATCTGTTGCCCAGCACATGCGCGTGTGTGCCTGCCACGTGCCTCTCGAGTGTGGCCATGGGTCCTGGGAACTCCATGTTCCCGGGAGTCCCACGATTGCAGTCGGCAAGAGCAGAACGAGGGAATGCGTTTGTAAACAAGGCATTCCCCTATTCTGCCAAGTGACACTGTCACTGATGACCGTTCCCGTGATCAGGAACGGTCATCAGTGACGTGTCACGTGTAGCCACGCCCCCAAACAGTTAGAATCACTTCTTAGGGAACAATTAACCCCTGCAGGCCCCCCTAGTGGTTAACCCCTTCACTACCAGTGTAATTTTTACAGTAACCAGTGCATTTTTATAGCACTGATCACTGTAAAAATGACACTGGCCCAAAAATGGTGCCAAAAGTGTCCGCCATAATGTCACAGTCACGATAAAAATCAATGATCGCCGCCATAACTAGTAAAAAAAAAAAAAGTTATTAATAAAGATGTCATAAAACAGTCCCCAATTTAGTAGAAGATATAATGTTTGCGCAAACCAATAAATGCTTATTGCATTTTTTTTTACAGAAAATATGTAGAAGAATACGTATTGGAGTAAACTGTGGAAAAAATATGTTTTTTATATATTTTTGGGGGATATTTATTATACCAAAATTTCAAAATGGGCGCTATTTTTTTTTGTTTATAGCGCAAAAAAAAAAAATCGCAGAGATGATCAAATACCACCAAAAGAAAGCTTTATTTAAAAAAAGGACAACATTTTTGTATTGGAGCCACGTCACACAGCCGCGCAATTGTCAGTTAAAGCGACGCAGTGCCGAATCGCAAAAAGTGGCACATTCTAAGGCTGCATTCACTCCTGAGCATTTTCCAATGCTTTTCAATTCATTTTGGCACGTTTTTATGTCCGACTTGCGTGCGTTTTTGAGCTTTGCCATTTTTTTATTAGCCAATAGAGAAAATCACCATCTGTTGCATCATTTGTTGCTAGGTATTTCAGTTTTTTTAGCATTTGCTTTTTTATAATATAATATTTTTATAACACATTTATAATATGTAATTTTTTATTTTTAGGGTAAGGGGGTTAGAGTAAGGCCCTGTACACACGATCAGACATGTCTGATGAGACTTGTCTGATGGACCGTTTTCATCAGACAACTTGTCTGATGTGCGTACACACCATCGGACCAAAATCTGATCAGACCAGAACGCGGTGACGTAGAACACGACAACATGATGAAAAAACAAACCATGCTTTTGTGTACTAACCATCTAACTTGTCCGACGGACATGTTCCATCAGACAGGTTTTAAAGCATGTTTTAAAATTAATGGGCAGCGGCGCTTTGCACGCGATTTTAACCCTTTTTCGGCCGCTAGTGGGGCATTAAAAGCGCCCCGCTAGTGGCCGAAAAGCGTTGCAAAAAGGACGCCCCCAATGCCTTGGTGTGAAATCAGCCTTAAGGTTAGATTAGAATTAGGTGTTAGGGTATCACGTACCTTGGTTGGAGGCCCAGTTGATGAGCGGGCTTCCCTTGTGGCTCTGGTACGAGCACCCCTAAATGTGGTGACAGAGCTGTATGAGAATTAGTTCTAGCAAATGAGCATTAGGGAATGAGCAGTAGCAGCAGAAGAATTTCTATTAGCTGTATGGGAATTAGTATTAGCTGATCTAGCTTCCTGACATAGGGTTGTCAATTTTTTATTTATTTGTGTTAGGGTGTTAATACTACCAATAATAATACTACCAATAATAAATTAATAAGTAATGTAAAATAAATACATGAATATAATAAATTAAATAAATGAATACCAAGTAATAGTAAATAGTTAACCCCCCCCCCCCCCCTAAAAAAAAATATATAACTAAACACTGTATCCCCAACACAAAATAAATATTACTATTTGTCCTATGTTTTTATTATTATTTATAATAAATGTTAAAAAAAAATAAGGTTAGGGGTTAATTATCATTTATGTATTTTTATGATTAATAATTTGAATTTATGATTATTTTTGGTTATTTGTGAATTTAGTTTACATTTATTTATTCATATATTTTTGCTATTTTATCTTTTTACATTTTCTAGTTGAGCAGAAATTCATCAAAACGCGTGAAGGTGCACAAAACACGCAAACGGTGCATACAATAGCATAATTTCCATCAGTCAGTTATCTCACGTTTTATTAACACTTTTTCTTTTTCTATAGTAGTTAAATAACCTACCTATCGGTAGTTTACTGTTGGACCTTAGAGTTTTACCATTTCTGTTAAACACGTATGGCTCATTGTAATACTTATTACAACTGAATTGTAATTTACTTGCTTATTCAATTAATAAAATACTTTGACAAGGAAATAAAAGTATCTACAGCTATGAGAATAGGGTGTGTGCAAGTCTAATTGTGTAGATTTCCAAGGGCTATAATAAAAATCTTCATTTGTCGAGATCAGCTAAATTGAAATTCAATGTTTTTGTGTCAATTTTATTTTTTTAAATGTTGTAGGTTTTAAGCTGTGTGTGTATATATATATATAAGAATTAATCTACGTAATATTTGTTTTACAAATAAACATTTATTATGGGACTATGGATTTTCAGAGCGATCTGGGATAACTAAAAGAGACAGCACAGCAGATGGTGCCCACTTTGAGGATGTGATTTGTCTGGCTAAAACTCTGGACTGATCAACCAAAATGGAATGTGTAAACATGCGACAAATTACTGCTCTAACTGAGGTTTGTAAAACATTTCTGAGCTACCAAGCTCTGTAAACAGTAAGTTGTATATCAGAATGTAAAAAATTGAATTTTTATCTATATTTCAATTTGTATTCCTTGAATGTAATATAGAAATTATGGACAAAACAATGTTGCTTATCCACTGGTACATGGGTAACTTTTGTTGGAAATGACAATTTCCGCTTGGGCCCTGGTCATTGAGGCAAGTTTATACAATGAGATAAACAATCTCTGTGATTACACTACAAATGCTTTGTGAAGTAATGCCACTGCACGGTTAATGGCAACTGCTCGACATATAACTAAAAACATGCTTATCTATGTAAGGTTCACTACTAGGACACAATGATTCAAAAAAGTTTAATAATATTGAAAAAACACACACAGATTAATGAAAGAGGGGACTGATGCCCCGTACACACACACACACACACACACACACAGACACACTCGGGATTTCCGAAGGCAAAAGGTCCATCGGAAATCCAGAGGGGAAAACCGAGAACCTGCTCTCTACTTTCTTCCCCCGTACACACATTCGGTTTTCCCGTCGGTGAGAGCTTTTTCTTAGGAACCCCGACCGTGTGTATGCTCCATCAGTCTTTTTCCCCACAGTAAATCGGCCATTTTCCTACTGGGAAAAAAAAAAAAGAGAGAGCTGTTTTTTTTTTTTTGCTGGCTGATTCCGGCATTTTTCCCATTAGAAAAACTGCGATGGAGCATACACACGGCCAGGATTCCAGGCCAAAAGCTCTCCTCGCAGTTTTCTCATCGGAAAACCCGGTCGTGTGTACGGGGCATAACAGTTTACCACACAGGTAGTTTAAAAATAGGACAACGTTGTCATATGTTAAACCAACTCACCTAACACTACCCACATCTACACGTTTTTTTGATTCACTATTTTTAGTCTACAATCGAGTTGCTTTGTAACTGCATCAGTATTATAGCCTTGGTTTTTGAGAACGGAGCTTTATACTACTATACAAGTCTGCGATTACAAGTGTTAATGTTTGACTGAAGTGATCGTTACAATTTGGGTGTGAATGGTATGCTCAGCTGCGATTTAACATATGACAATGTTGTCCTATTTTTAAACTACCTGTGTGGTAAACTGTTAGTCCCCTCTTTTTTATTAATCTTTGAGTTTTTTCAATATAATTAAACTTTTTTGAATCAATCATTGTGTCCTAGTAGTGGTCCTCTTGGGAGAACTATATTCTCTTTTTTGTTATATGCGTCTCAGGGTCGTTAGGACTGCGTCTTTTTGGTTATACCATCTAGATGAACAAAAACAGGATAAAATAACCCTGGGACTTTGGGTGAGGTGAGAGAGAGCAGGTACAAGTTCACACAATTAAAATAAATCAATTTATTCATTAACAAAGTGGTATAACAAACGGAGACGGCAATGAATGAGCGTCACCAGGCATAATAGCCAAAGTTAAAAACATGAATACAAACAATCGTGGATACATTTCAAATGCAATATAACTAGAAATGGCAATAGTAAAATAGGTCAGTCCATGTATGCTTAAAAAGAAAAAATGTTGTACCGACTCCATGAGCGAGTGTCCAACATGATAGACACTACACACTGCATTACATAAAAGGCATTGTTGTATCCCTACGCGTTTCACGAGCTCCTCTCTCTCTCTCTTCAGGGACCAATGCATATTCATTCTATAGTAGAGTAGAGATAAAGATTAAGTGACACTGTTACATAATAGCATGGGGGATGGTGAGGTGGGTCAAAAAAAAAGAGACCTCATACTCACCATTTGTTTTAATTTGACCCACCTCACCATCCCCCCAAGCCATTATGTAACAGTGTCACCTTATCTTTATCTCTACTATAGATACAATGAATATGCATCGGTCCCTGAGGAAGCGAGCGGGGCTCACGAAAAGCGTAGGGGAACAATGATGCCTTGTATGTATGACAGTGTGTAGTGTCTATCATGTTGGACACTCACGGAGTCAGTACAACATTTTTTTTATGAACCTTTTTATGCATACACGGACTGGCCTTCTATGCTACCATTACCATCATTGCTGCTTTTATGGTTAGATTGCATTTGAAATGCATCAACGATTGTTTGAATTCATGTTGTTAACTTTGGCTATTATGCCTGGTGACGCACATTCATTGCCGTCCTCGTTTGTTATACCACTTTATTGTCAATCAATAAATTGATTTATTTTATTTGTGTGAACTTGTACCTGCTCTCTCTCACCTCACCCAAAGTCCCAGGGCAATCTTCTCCTTTTTTGGTTCACCAATAGGGATGGAGGTGTGAAGAGTGGTTACACCAGACCCGTTTCCTTTTTTTTTTTTTTTTGCACCATCTAAATAAGATTGATAAATATTAATTAAAGTAGGAGAATATATATTTAACGGTTGATCCAGGCAATCAATATACGTTATGTAAGGTGTTAAAAAGAGACAGAAAAGTGTTTTCCTTTGTATACATTTTTGTATTCCCTTACAATGTGCCTTTGAACTTGCTAGAAAGTTTGACTACTCCAGGAGGGTCAATTGCACAGCCCCTTCCCTCCTGCTCATCTTGGCCCTCTATTTTTCTGGGAGTGCAATTACATTTTGTGATGACCCTCCATCTCCCTCCCATCACCCATTTAGTAGCTAGAGTAGGAAAGAAGAGTTATACTATAGTGCAGTGATGGCGAACCTTGGCCCCCCTGATGTTTTGGAACTACATATCCCATGATACTCAACTAAGCTGCTGAGTGCATGAGCATCATGGGAAATGTAGTTCCAAAACATGTGGGAAGCCAAGGTTCGCCATTACTGCTATAGGGAGTCATTTAAGGGGCTTTTTTTTTTTTAAGTCTGCTAAAGATGGAGTGCCGCTGTCAGTCTCAGAGCTTCTGGATGTCTACACAAGGGAGGCTTTTGCAGGTAGAAAAGGTGGAAAAATGTGCATAAAATACTTTGAATGCACATATTTAATTAGTTTATGTGAAGAGTTTTGATAAACTGAATGGCAGTCTTTTTATTCTCATCTCTTCTGATCTGAAAAGGTCTGCCCTCAATGGAGAGCGATATAGCTGGTCATATATGACCCGCCAACTAACAATATAAACCACTACCCTGCAATATAAAGATAGGATTTTGAGATTATATCCATGAGATTCGAGTATGGACTACAACGAAACAGACAGACTGACACACAGAATGTTCTATAGAGCTTTCTTTTATTTTACGTATCACAGCTGTACAATCTTCATACATACAGAGGAAAATGCACACTGCTTATACAGTGGCATTTGTCAGCATTTCCAACTATAATACATCAAGTGCAAATCCACTTATGAAATGTACATTTATACAAATTAGGATTGTTTCACTATTTACCTGTGACTGTATAAAGCTTGATTTGTGTGTTGAAATTACTAAACCACCGTCCAGATAAATAAATAAAATAAAAATGTTTTAAAATGGTCACCTTATTATGGACCAAGAAACCGTATAAAAACGTCTGCCATGTAAAATGCATTTATTTGCATCACTATAAAATAAGCTACAAAATTTAAACTGCTGGAATAATAATAAATGTTATTGGGCAAACCATGGGATTCTTCTTTATCCAAGGTCAATATGTTTGAACTGAAAAGCATAGCAGTGGTTACAAAGTCAAATACAGGATTAAAAATAATCTGATATAACACTAAGCCATGGAGAGTGAAAAGCAATGATGAGTTCAAAAGTGAGAAACTGTATGAAAACTAGTGGATGGACACAATGCTTTAAGAAGTTTAGAAGTGCGTTAAATATCGACCACAAGTACTAGGTTTTCTGTTCTTTTATGCTATTGGTGGGGCCTGGAACACTGAGCTTTAGAAGACATACATGACATGGATGTTTAACCAGCTCACTAGGTAGGTTCATGGACAATCAACGCTATATAAAAAGTGATGTTATTGCTGTCTCTATAAAAGGAAATAGATACATTCCTAAACTTACTGAAAAATATACAAATTGCAATCCATATTACCTTCATTAAGTGTGCTGGGACAATAAATACAACATATTAGCCCCCCCCCCCCCATTCCCACCCAAGGTAAGTTTCTGTAAACTACCTATTGTATGCCCTGTCTTTTTTAGATTTCTCAAGTGCTTTGCCCATAGTTTTCTCATTTTCACCTCTGCATTCGGGACAGTACCATTTACCTTTTGGTTTATGATTGAGTCCCACACAAGAAAAGTGAAACCACTCTATTGGGCATTCCTCATTATCACAGCCAATCATTTCCCCATAGGACACTTGATTACATAGGCAATAGGTGGGCTCATTGGGGTCTATGGGAAGATCTGCAGGAGAGGCTTCTCTCTCAGCCTTAGCTTTGGATCGTTTTTTCTTCTTAGATGTTTTTGGCTTCTTCTCTTTGGGGGTTCCTGTAGTAAGGTCATCATGATCATGATTAATAGTTGAATTTTCTCGATTCTCATTGTTCCTCTGCCTTCTCGATCTCTTATTGCTGGATTTTTCAGTCTGAGAGATCGTTTCACTTTTAGCCTTCTCCTGGTTGCTCTTGCTGCTATTACTTGTACTGTCATTTAAATCTTGGCATGTTTCAAACAGTTCTACATGACTGTCTACTTGCCTTGTTCTGTTTTCAACCAATTCCACCATCTGGCTTACTATTTGAATTTTGTCATCACCCAGCTCTTGACTCCGAATAAGAGCTCTCTGGATGAACTGCAAAAGGCGTCTCTTTTGTATTGCATCAGATTCACGTCGGAACTTTTCATAATAGTCATCCAATTCCTTCAGGATATCTGCAATGATATCAAAAGGATAAGTCAAAGGAATAAAAGGAACAAGTATCTTCATTACTAACCAAAAAAAAAAAAATTAACTCTAGCTTAAAAAATTGGCTATACAGCAATCATCCTGACACGACAAGAGAAAGATAATACATAGGATGTTGTTTTAAAAGTATGTACTGTACTAGGTTCATAGAATTAGTGCAAGATTTAAAGAAGCTCTATTCTCCTATAAAAATCAGGAGAAAGTTAAACACGTCTGTTTTATTCTGGCAAAGATTGGTAAAATAACTTATAAAAATGAGCCAAAGTCATAAGAATGTGTGAAAAACTCACATAAAAAAAAAAAAAAAAGTGTCATTGACAAGCCAAGTGGTCAAATAAACTTTTATAATAAACCTAAAGTACCTAATGTTTTAAACTGTAGAAAATAGAAATATCAAACTATTAGGCTGGGTTCACACTTGTGCGGTGCGAATTCCAGCTCAGTTATCTCTGCAAAGAGATAAGAGAGCTGTTTAGCAGATCATCTCCGTTTTAGCTGCGAATTTAGAGATCTGGGAGAGGGGAGGGGTAGAGGGGAAGTGTATTGAGGAGGAGAGAAATCCTGATGAGAACTGAACACATCTGCGAATCAGATGCGTGCCCATAGATAATGGGTCTGAATTCGCACCTGAGCCGCACCGCAATGCCTAGAAAACGCACGCGTTTTTTTGGGCAATATGCATGCATCGCACATATGTGAACCAGCCTCATTAAAATCAATGGCCCAGATTCAGAGAGCGATTACGCCTGTCTAACTGGTGTTAGACAGGAGTAATTTCAAATTTTGCGCGCCGTATCACTAGTTTGAATCCTCAAACCATGATACGGCGGCTTCGGTCCGAGAGGCTTACGTCTTCGTAAGCCTTCGGATCTACGCTGCAAACTTTTTGCGGCCGCTGGGAGAAGTCTGCGTCGTTTTCAGCGTCGGGATATGCAAATGACTTTTTACGGCGATCCACGAAGATACAAGCGGCCTTCGCAATCGCTTACGTCATTTTTTTGCTACGTACTGTTACTGACCAGCTATTTGCTGGTCTAGCTACGGTGCGTAGCCCATGTTAAGTATGGCCGTCGTTCCTGCTGCGTAGCCCGAATTTAATTTTTTTTTTTTGGCCGTAAATCGTCCTCGGGAATAGGAATTTAATTTTTTTTTTTACGTAACTCGACACTACTCAAAAAAAAATTACGTAACGACGTAGGAATTTCCGAAAACGACACTACTCAAAAAAAAAAATACGTGCACGGCGGGAACTTTCGGAACGGAGCAGGCGCGGGAACTTTCGAACGGAGCAGGCGCAGTTCGCCGCGGGAACGCGCCTATTTTAAATCGCCGCGGGAACGCGCCTATTTTAACGCCCCCTACTCTTCGTAGATGGCTTGCGCCGGGGCGAAATACTACTACGCCGCCGTAGATGGCTTGCGCTGGGAGAAATGGACAAAATCTACGCCGCCGTATTCCACGTAGAGCCAGGTAAAATACGGCGGCGTAAGTATTTATCTGGATTCCACGTACGCGAATAAAAACGGCGGCGTGTATTTATGATACTCTGCAATGTATTTTATAAATTGTGAACTGGATGCAATGTATTTTATAATGTTATGTGAATGGATGCGGTTTAAGCCGCAACAAATTCGCATAGGTGTGAACGGGGCCTTATGCCTCTATGTTGATATTCCATGTGCCGTGATACTACAAATAAAATAAATAAGTAGAGCAACCCTTTTATGCCAACATAGTGCTGCTTCTGTTTGCCATTTCACTGCAGTAGGAAGGACTTTGTCTCTCAGGGTAAAAGTGGCCTTAGTGAAGTTCAAGAGGGTATAGAGAGTGTAGACAAATTGCTACAAACTTATGAAAAGTAGCAACATTTTTGCATGTTAATTTACACCAGGCAAGCTCTTCACATTCCTGCATTGAGCATCCCCTGTAAACTGTTTGCTACAGAAAAGTGTATTCTTTCAGCAGATGCCAAGTGACTCTTGGTAGAGAAGCAGATCACACTGCATTTACTACTGGCCAGGTCACCAAAATGTAACAAAACCAGCTTTCACTATCAATATTTCTGGAGTTCAGATACATCATATTGTATATGCTTATATTTAGGTTTAGTGCTCCACAATTCATATTAGATTTGATTTTTTTTTGTAAAAAAATTAAAAGTATATTTAGCTAATTATAATAATAATTGGCTAAATATACTTTTTTTTTTTTTTATTTTTTTATAAAAAAGTATTTTTTTCCAACCATAGTAGAGACAAAGTGAATTCTGGTCTAAACTTTCTAAAGAACCAGTCTTAGTGCAGTATTGTGAGAATGAAAACATTTGAATCAGATTATTTGTTATGGGAAATGCAAAATCTTTCTCCAGACCAGCCTTTCATTCCCTTTATACCCCAGAGGAACCCCTAAATTAATTCCCGGGTCTCAGAGAAACATTACTAAAACCATTTCATTTGGGGTGAATGGAAAAAATGCCCCATATATCGGCGGTCAAAAGAAAGAATGCAACCCTGGTGAGGCTACAGTCACATAACATTTTCAGGTGTTTTTTTTACCAAGCGTAATGCCGCGTACACACAATCATTTTTCGGCATGAAAAAAAAACGTATTTTTGAAAAACGTCATTTAAAATGATTGTGTGTGGGCTACACATAATTTTTCAGGTTCTGAAAAAAAAAAAAAAAAAAAAAATTCGAACATGCTGCATTTTTTAACGATGCAGTTTTTCGGGTTGAAAAAAATGATCGTGTGTGGGCTAAAACAACGTTTTAAACCCGCGCATGCTCAGAAGCATGTTATGAGACGGGAGCGTATGAGACTCGTTCTGGTAAAACTACCGTTCATAATGGAGTAAGCACATTCATCACGCTGGAACAGACAGAAAAACGTGAATCGTCTTTTACCAACAAGGAATCAGCTAAAGTAGCCCAAAGGCGAATGGAACTTCCCCTTTAGAGTGCTGTTGTACGTGTTGTACGTCACCGCCCTTTGTTCATAATTTTTTTTAAACAATGGTGTGTGGGCAACGTCATTTTTAATGATGAAGTTGAAAAAAATAAAAAATAAATAAAACACCTTTGTTTTTTTGGACATGCTCAAAAAAGAAAAAAAAAATTCATGCCGAAAAATTATCGTGTGCGGCATTGGAGTTTTGTGGAGCAGAACTGCACGTTTTTGCAGCTTTTGTCAGGCATTTTTCAAGGTGTGGAGTGCTGTTGAAAAGGGGCGGGGAGCTGCTGTTTGAGCAGAAAACATGCAACAAAAATTCTTGAAAAAAAAAAATGCTTGAAAATAGCCCACGTTGCACTTTTTAGGCATTTCCACTGAAGTCAATGGGGACAAAAATGCTCAGTTCTGCCTGAAAAGTAGCTCATGTACTTTTTTGAGCAACAGGTGTTTTGCTATAAGTGACAGGATGCTTAGATGTGAACAATAGGTTTTTGCTTGTTGAGCGTTTTTTGAGATCCTGAGGCCGCGTACACACGTACGAGAACCTCGTCGGGCTAAACTCATCGTTCCGCCCGACGAGGTTCTCGGCCGGCCGTCGAGTTCGTCGACCAGGCTGTCGAAAAAGGCGTCGAGCCATTAGTCCCCGATGGCCCATCGAGGAAATAGAGAACCTGCTCTCTATTTTGGCTCTAGACGCCTTGCTGGAACCTGCTCTCTTATTTTTGGCTCGGCGAAAACGCCATGATGAGTTGCTGGACAGTTTTTCTCGGCGAAAACGATCCAGTACACATGCTTCTCGAGCTTCGGCAGGATCGGCAGGATGGATGCCGAGATCCCACAAGCTTCTCGCTGGATTCTGCCGAGAAGCTCGGACGTGTGTACGGGGCCTCAGATTTGAGTTACAAAACACTCAGGTGCCAATAGGGCCTTAAGCCAGCCATATATGGATGAAAATTCAGCCTGTTTGGCAAACTCTGGCTAAATTTCAATCCATGTATGGGCACCCTGCTTGCACAAAAGTCGATCTACTGATTAGATTTTGAACAACCAGATTGCTGGGTTTCTCCTGATCAATCGGTACTACCAGCTATAGCTGCCAGAACTGATCATTGCATGCCGACAACAGGAAGGCTCCCTGCCATCAGAACACAATAGCACAACGTGAAAAACCCCCCGTGAACATCAAATGTGTGGATGGAGAAAACTAATAATTTTTTTCATTCAACCCACTGGTTGAATAAAAAAAAGATATGATATATATGTATGGGCTTGCACTTGCAGTGGTCATCAGAAGGCCACCCGTAAAGACAGCTAAAAATGTAATTAGTGTCAAGCTACTGGCTCTGACAAGTAGTGCTTGTTCTGGAACAATGCAGACACCATCAAATCACACTTCACTCAACCACAGCTCAAGTAGCTCAAGTGAGAATGGCTGCTCCAGACACTTTATCATCTTGGTGAGACAGAAAAATCCTGTTTGTTCAAACAGAAAAATACATACAGCAGCATCAAATTAAATTTCCTTAGCACTTTTATTGTTGTGCCACTCTAGAGGCGAGGTAAATGCTGAAGGCATCATGAGCCATGGCATAAATTCTGCTCTCTCAGCTAATGTGTAGAGCAGCCATTCTCAACCAGGGTTCCGTGGAACCCTTGGGTTCCTCCAGAGGTGGCTAGGGGTTCCTTGAGCTGTGACTGATTTACCTCCTGTTTGCCTACATAGTTCAGAGCCAATTCCACTTGGAGGAGCCAGTGGTATTACACCAATGATCTTCATAGTTCTCTGTAAGGGGGGCATTCTTACCACTACTGTAAAAAAAAGGGCATTCTTCTCACTGACCACCGAAGTAAGGCGCATTGTTCCCACTGACCCCCAATGAATGGGTTTTATCAGGGGTTCCCCGAGACCTGAAAATAATTTTTAGGGTTCCCCAGCGGTAAAAAGGTTGAGAAAGGCTGGTGTAGAGCATCAGCCTTTTAAATAATCCAAGTGTGGATCAGAGTTGTAGTACAAGTTCCTGTATAAAATAGCAATGAGGATTTCTAGAACAATGGCTAGGATTTCACTCTACACTGCTTGAACATTCCGAAAAAAAAAAAAAAAAAAGCACCTAGAAATATGTTATCAATACTGTAGATTTTGGTTGTAAAAGTTTGGTTTGATGTTTCCTTCCAATTTTCTGTATATTGAGTTATATTACAGAAGAATATTGAACCTGTGCGAGAAAAATTATTTAAACATTGAGAAGCACACTAAAGATATTAACAAAATAAAGTCCACAAACTATAAAAATTAAAAGGAAAGCTTCAGCCAAATAGCTAAATGTGGGAGTGAAGACCAGAGCTTCTCTGCTGCAGTCTGGGTCCGCCACCAATCAACCACACTTGTTGCTGCGCCTTATCTTCACATTACCGTGCCACCTCTGGAGTCTTTAGAACCCCATTGATGGGCTCAGTGGGAAGTGACATGGGCAACCAAAAAGGACCATCCCACTCTGCAGCGAAGAAACACAAAGACTTGAGACCCCAGCGGGAAGTCCCTGAAACACTGGGCAGCACCATGGGCACACAAAGAAGGACCTACCCACTCTGCAGTGAAGAAGCTTGAAGACTTGGGACACCGCTAATGACAGACTTTGAATTTAGACCCCTTTCACACTGGGGTATTATTCATGTGCTTTAGCGTTAAAAAAAGCACCTATAAAGTGCCTGAAAGAAGCTGCATCTGCAATCCCAATGTGAAAGCCCGAGTGCTTTGACACTAAAGCGACTGAAAAACGCCCTTAGTGTTAATAAAAGCGCCTGAAAGTAGCCTCATCTGCAATCCCAATGTGAAAGCCCGAGTGCTTTGACACTAAAGCGACTGAAAAACGCCCTTAGTGTTAATAAAAGCGCCTGAAAGTAGCCTCATCTGCAATCCCAATGTGAAAGCCCGAGTGCTTTCACATTGAGGTGCTGCGCTGGCAGGGCGTCAAAAAAACAAAAAAAAAAAGTCCTGCAAGCAGCTTCTTTGCAGCGCTTTAGGAGCAGTGAATACACCGCTCCTAAAGCCCCCCTTGCCATGGCGGAGATTTTTTCTTTTAATGCCAAAGTGCCTGAAAAACGCCCCAGTGTGAAAGGAGTCTTAGCGGAGCTTTACAGGCGCTTTTTTTAATGCCAAAGCACCTGAAAAATGTGTAAAAGGGAAGTATTTGTTGCATTTAACTTTGTTTCGATGGTTTCCCTGCCTGGACATCAACTTTAACCTACTGTGTATTTCTAGTGGAACTTCACGCTCCCAATAGGGTTGCCACCTCATCCTTTTAAATCTGAACACATATGAATTACACAGGTTCTGAGGTCAATTTCATGCAGATAAGGCACCAATTGAGTTTAATTACCACCAGATGTAGTTCCCAGGTGGGGGCGAGCAGGTCACTGACCACCGCAATAAAGCCTCCCTTCACGGTGGTGAGTAACAAGCAGGAAGTGAACAGAACAGAGAAGAAATAGATCAACTTCTGAGCAAAAACGAACAATGAGGAAGTAAAAACTGGAATGTCTGCAGGTAAATGCTTATAATGGATAAAAAAAAAATCCTTTACAACCCCTTTAATTATAAAAAAAAAAAAGTAACTTCATCTAAGAAGCTAGTGTTTTGTGTCTCTTCCTCTTAAGCCTCCTCTTTGGTCTAAGGCAGCCCACTATGTTGCTGGATGAACACTGAGGTTCAGGAAACAGGGACAAGCATCCCGGATAATATCTGCATTACTGAGTGCTCCTGCAGCAGTCATTCAATAAGGAAGCATATTGCCCCAACAAATACAGTAAATTAACAGCAGAGTGTACATACTGCATGTGAAATTGAATTATATACAAAAAATATTTTCTGATATATAAATTCTAAAGAAATACATAATGAAAAACAAAAGCTGCACTGTTAAACTGATTGCATTATTATTTCCTGTTCAGCACAATGTGACTTGCTGTACAGCCCTAAGATTAGTTGCTGCTGATTGTATATACACTTGATTGACAAAAAATAAAACACAAATAAAATGGGCGAAAGGAAAGCAGTGTTAACCCCAAAACATTGCAGTTACCAATCAGGTGTGGATGCTGCATTCTTATTAATTTTTTTTTTGGGGGGGGGGTGTGATCTGGCCAGTAGCAAGCCTCTGGTATTAGTGAGACACAACTCTGGATGAGTGAGTACAGAAGGGAAAGCAGCATCGTCAGCCTGGGGGGAGAGGAGTGTTGGACTAGCATATTAAAATACACTAACAAATTGAGGCTGAACTCCCACTGTCACTTTATAATTAGTTCCAGCAAACAGTGCTTTCCCTTTTGGGATAAGTTTTACATAAATGAATACAAAATATGATCATTGTAAGCACCCCTGTCACTGGCAAATGGTCTGTCCCAAAGCTGTCATTGATACATTATGCTGGAGAGCTTGCTGTTGCTCTGTTGAAAAATAAAAGATCACCAGATGAAAATAAAAGAAAACGAATGCAGCTAGCACATGTAAGAATTGGTAACCTGTAATAAATATAAATGTTTGTTTTTGAATACTGCGGTGGGGGGGGGGGGGGATTTCAGAATGATTTCTGTTGCACACTGCTATAAATGTAAATCTACCCAAAGTGACCAATCAGATCCCTCTCGGTCTAAAATAAAAAATGACTGCTTTGGGGACTAGGATGAATCAGATTGTGTATGTAATATATACAGACAGTAGGGGGCAGGAGGTGCTCTTTATAAGAGTAGTGTGTGGATCCAGACATTAGGGGGCAGGTCCTCTTCTTTTTAGAGTAGTGTGGGTTTATAGAACAATAGTGTACAGTGGAATAAATCCTATGGACACGCACACTGTACCAGCCAGTGAGTGGGGGAGATTTACTAAAACTGGCACACTCAGAATGTGGTGCAGCTCTGCATAGTAACCAATCAGCTTCTGGGTTGTATTGTCAAGGCTTAATTGAACAAGCTGAAGTTAGAAGCTGATTGGTTACTATGCAGAGCTGCAGCCGTTTTAATAAATCGCCCCTGCAGACCCATGTACTGTCGTCCATGTAGGAGGATAAAGAAAGGCAATGTACAGAGGATGAGGATGAACGATCGCATGACTTTGTCAACTTCTCCAGACAGATGGATGCAGTGTGGATCCCTCCAGGACATATCCCTATGAGTCGGCAGTGTCTGGGATGCCCCTGTGTGTCTGCACATAGGGAACAATGACCACAAAGATGTCATCGCTCAGCATTCATTCAATTCTCATGTCAGATAAAATAATCTACTCCGTCCAATCTGCGCCTAGGAAGCCCTTCTCTCAATACATAGAGGTGATGAGAACACACCGTGTAAAGAAAGAGATACAATGCACCGGCAACGCTACGAATCCTCCACATCTACACACACACAGCTGACTGTAAAATAACATTCACGGTCAATGGCACTCCATCACTTGCCCACATTAAAGATGGCTGCCCAACACTTGCCTACGTTCCTTCTATTTGTGTCTAGAATAGATCAGATTGTCTTTTAGGAAAGCAGAAAACCTGAAAACTCCCATCGATCCACTGACAGCCAATGCGGTCACGCGGGCGGGCACACTGATTTAAATGAACATTGAGGTGTCAAGCTAAAGAGAGACAAGGTGGGCGGGGCTAAGAGGCGATGGGTGGACCGAACGAAACAGCAAATAACATGAGAGGCAGTCACCGGGACGGGCTAAACTACAACGCGACAACCAATCAGCAGGAGGGGGTGGGGGAGATGGAACGACGTTTACGAGGCCCCCATTATAAAAAGCTAGTGTGCAAGCTAGCCAGGTTAAAGCGCGGCTGGCGCTGTGAGAGGAAGCAGGAATGCGCTTGTCTAGACTGCCTCTTCTTCATGTATTTTTCCTCTTCTCGGTTCCCAAGACACGTACAAATCACTGCCTCTCTATCCAGCTCAGTGTGCCGTCACCTTTCATGCTTTAGCACGGTTGTCCCAGGCGATTGTCCGCACTTTTCTGCTATGGCAGGTCCTCGGTAATATCGCCACATATGGCGTTACGGTGCAGACATAAAGTGAGGAAGGGGGGTGGTGGGGGAAGAAGAGGCAGCGATCGGCGCAGTGCGGCCCCGGCACAGTAAACACAGCCATAGATAAAGTGTCAGTCAGCCCGCCGCACGCATCAATGTCATTCCCTATAAAGTCCCCCAACTTCCCACCGAGGACAATGCGGAGGGTGAGCACTGCGGCCAATAAGGGGGGGATCGGGCTGCGGCTCCATAAAACAAGTGATGGGGGGGTGATAAACAAGGCTGATCGCTAAGAACACAATGAACAAAATGAAGCAGAGGAAACCCTGCCCACCCACCACTACTGCACAGCCTCAGCTCTCCTTTTCTCTCTCTCTCTCTACACTAGCTGCACTTACTACTCCAGCCATCCTGATCTCACCCTGTACACTGCTGTAATCATCACTGTCCCCTCTATCTCCAGGTGACTACTTCCCATGGCTGATCCCACAATAACAGGGCACCTTTTGTTCCGCCCTATGACACAAGTGTGTGTGTGTAAACTAGTCCCCTCTATGTACATGGAGTCACACACACAATGCAGCATGGACACATCTATGGGGAGGGGGTGATAAAAGTTGGAGCACCTTACCTTGGTATTTGGCATCGATCTCCCTCATCAGAGAGACATTTCTTTGTAGATCGAAGGGCAGGGATTCGATGGAATCCAGGTAATCCTCTACATAAGTCACCATGTGGCTCTGATCGCCGTTGGTAGGGTTCAGCATCCTGTAGCGATCCAGCGTCCAGCCCCCGGGCAGCAGCCTCCTGCCAGCTCCAGGATCCAGCCTGCTTCCCCGGTACCGGGAGGAGGAGAGGAGGAAGATGAGATCCGGGTAGGCTCCCCCAGCTCCAGGAGCGCGACACACAAAAGAGACCTGTGCCTGGGCATCAACCTGAGCCTGGCATCCAGAGAGGGTAGCACGGCGGGCGATGGGGGAAAAGTGCGGTGCGGTGCAGCTGATTTGAACGGTGGCTTGTCTTTTCTGCTGGACAACTCAGGGAAGAAGACAGTGGAAGGAGGTTGTGGGGTGTGTGTGTATGTGTAGAGGGGGTGGGGAAAGAGGTGGGGGCTAAAGGACAGAATACAGCAGGCAGGAAGATGAAGCCTGTGAGCCCGATGGTGGCTATGAAGGAGAAGAAGAAGAAAAGTGTGTGGAGAGCCGTGCCCGCCTGCCTGGCCGCTGCCTGGGGTTGTACAAGGTGATTGTGTCTGGAGGGGAGGAGGTGGTCCTCAGTCAGGGTACTACTCCTCCGTACAGCCCGCTTATGACAGCTGATCACCTCCCTCCATCACACAGCACACAGGTAGCGCCAGTTTTACACACTTGGGAAACATTCAGCCCCCTACTCTTCCTCCTGAAAATGGCGAGCATGCGCAGTGTGCCCTCAGCTTCACTTCCCTTCACCGTTCAAGCGGCTCCTTTACTTTCTATTTAACACAAGAACCGCCCTGTCCGCTCCTACTGACCCCACACCGGGCACTTGCTACCAGCGCGGGATGGCAGCTACGCCGGGTGAACACACACAAAGTTACACTAGAGTCAATGGTACTCGTGCACTGTTCCTCATGAGGGTGGACGAGCATGACATTATGACAGCGCAGCTTCTTGTCACTGAAAGACTACCCACCCCAGCATGCACCGGTTTCACGCCGCTAACCAATCGCTGGAAGCCTTCGCCGCTCGAAGGCGGGGTATGCGGCGCGCGCCACGGCAAATCCCTTTTGCCACTGAGTTGTCTAGTGGCGCGCGGCGCGTTCCCGAGGTGGGCGGAATGAAGTGAAGAAGGACGGAAGTTGCTATAGTAAAGCGGGGCGTATACTTGCGGGGAGTGGGCGGTGATTCACCGACCTTAGTAACCATGACAACAACGCCAACAGCCCAGGCCTGACTGTTTCAGCAGCGGGTTGGAGGGCGCGAGAAGGAGGGGTTGATTATGCAAAGTGGGCGGGGTTTCTGAATTAAAGGAAGAGGGGTGGAGCTGCTAAGACGGAAGAGAGCTGTGGGATGATTTGTGTAGTGTCAGAGCCAATGAGTGGGGTTGTTTAGGTGCCTGGTCATATAATATATAATCTTGTACTTGAGAAATACATGTGGTGACGGCAGTGTGGAAGTCTATGGTGTACAGATCACTTTCGACCCTGTACACTGACTGCTGCTGGTAAACGGACGTTAAGGACGAGTCGTATTTTTAGCTGCCCCTGAACTCTCCTCTATGTTATCTTCTCAGTACATGTACACAGCGTCATTTAAAGTCCTTTCTAGGCATAAGTCTAGAAGCATTTTATGGATGTTCAGAGGCATTTGAAACACCTGTAACATAAGGTGACCAGATTTTTAAAATGAAATCCGGGGACATATTTTTTCTTTACTAGCAATGGCAACAATCAGCGACTCTCTGCCCGTCGCTGCCCACCTCACAGCCTCTCAAGTCTTACTCTTTGGGCCCCCGGCTACTACTGGATGGGGAGCGGAGGAAGATCATTCCGCCAGGGAAGGCAAGGAGATAAAACAGGCGGCTGGCCAGGAAGAACATGCGAGCGAAGCTGAATGGGCATGCGCCCGAAACTGAAGAAATATTCCCTCCACTCCGACCAGCACATGATCATCAGAAAGGGGCACAGATAATGGGAAAAATACAACCCCCCTATGCTAGTAGGCACGGCGGAGCGGGGGGGTGTAATTCTAATTTTTTTATTTTATTCTGCACTGATTTTCTTTGAAATTGCCCCTGCCCCCTATTAAATCCAATCTGGGGACAAAACCAGGGACAAACTTGGTCCGGGGACAGTGTCCTCAATCAGGGGACTGTCCCCTGAAACTGGGGATGTCTGGTCACCCTACTGTAACAGCTTGTAAACGGGGTAACTCGCGTTTAGCCGCATTTTGTTTACAGTCGTTTTTTCCTATTTAAAAAAAAAAAAAACGCTTCTAAATGCGCCATGTAAACACGGCAAAATAGACGTTTTAAAACATGGGTTACTATCTGTGAAGTTAAATCTGTGAGGTTGTATAATGTCCCGAGTACATTAAGCCTAAAACATCTAATTTCTATGGTACTTACTAACAGAGAACATGTGATAATGGAATTCACCTCAGAATTTGGTGCACAGCAGCTCTCCCTCCACCTATAACACATCCAATTTCTATGGTACTAACAGAGAACATGTGATTATGGAATTCACCTCAGAATTTGGTGCACAGCAGCTCTCCCTCCACCTATAACACATCCAATTTCTATGGTACTAACAGAGAACATGTGATTATGGAATTCACCTCAGAATTTGGTGCACAGCAGCTCTCCCTCCACCTATAACACATCCAATTTCTATGGTACTAACAGAGAACATGTGATTATGGAATTCACCTCAGAATTTGGTGCACTGCAGCTCTCCCTCCACCTATAACACATCCAATTTCTATGGTACTAACAGAGAACATGTGATAATGGAATTCACCTCAGAATTTGGTGCACAGCAGCTCTCCCTCCACCTATAACACATCCAATTTCTATGGTACTAACAGAGAACATGTGATAATGGAATTCACCTCAGAATTTGGTGCACAGCAGCTCTCCCTCCACCTATAACACATCCAATTTCTATGGTACTAACAGAGAACATGTGATAATGGAATTCACCTCAGAATTTGGTGCACAGAAGCTCTCCCTCCACCTATAACACATCCAATTTCTATGGTACTAACAGAGAACATGTGATAATGGAATTCACCTCAGAATTTGGTGCACAGAAGCTCTCCCTCCACCTATAACACATCCAATTTCTATGGTACTAACAGAGAACATGTGATAATGGAATTCACCTCAGAATTTGGTGCACAGCAGCTCTCCCTCCACCTATAACACATCCAATTTCTATGGTACTAACAGAGAACATGTGATAATGGAATTCACCTCAGAATTTGGTGCACAGAAGCTCTCCCTCCACCTATAACACATCCAATTTCTATGGTACTGACTAACAGAGGATGTGTAATGGAATTCACCTCACAATTGTCTGCCTTGTTAGGCTGGGATTGGAAAGATGAGGCTTCCCGATTAGGCATCATACTGCAGAGTGAATGTGTTTTTATTGCGTGATTGGAACTGTATTGTAGTGTATTCTTGTGCTGCATCTCAGTACGGGGTGGAATAAGTATTATTATTTTTTTATTAAATCCCATTTTTTTAAAAAAAGGGGTTGTAAAGGTAAAAAATGTTTCCATAAATAGCTTCCTTTACCTTAGTGCAGTCCTCCTTTACTTATCCTTCCATCATCCTTCCATTTTTATTTGAAATGTCCTTATTTCTTATGAGAAATCCTCACTTCCTGTTCTTCTGTCTGTAACTCCACACAGTAATGCAAGGCTTTCTCCCTGGTGTGGAGAAAGCCTCTTGAGGGGATGAGCAGCAGGGTCAGGACACTCTCTACTTTGCAGATAGAGAAAAGAGCCATGTGTTAGTGGGCACCCTGACACTCCTGCTCACCCCCTCTTCACACCAGGGAGAAAGCCTGGCGAAGTGATGATTTCTCAGAAGAAATAAGGACATTTAAAAGCATTTAAAAGCAAAATGGAAGGATGAGGAAGTGAAGGAGGACTGCACTTAGGTAAAGGAAGCTATTTAGGGAAACATTTTTTTCCTTTACAACCCCTTTAATTTATGAAAACCTCTAAAGTGGATCATAAAAGGAGAGAGCAGAGCTGGGGTTCAGAAAGTGAGCCATCTTCACTTGAAGTAAAGGGAGAGCGGCATCAGGCATTACTACCTATTCTATCAATGCAAGAGGGGTCACTGTACTCTATCATGCACAGTCCTGCAGGTTATTATGCCGCGTACACACGATCACTTTTTGCGATGAAAAAAAACGATGTTTTTTAAAACGTCATTTAAATTGATCGTGTGTGGGCAAAACGTCGTTTTTTGTGTCATAAAAAACGACCAAAAAAAAATTCCAACATGCTTGAATTTTTTGTGTCGTTTTTCAAAACGTCGTTTTTTGTTTCACAAAAAGTCACCGTGTGTAGCAAAAACTTCGTTTAAAACAACGTTTTTCAACCCGCACATGCCCAGAAGCTAGTTATGAAGCGAGCTTCAATGGAAAAGAGTGGTGAACGTAACCTTGCTTTTTGTGAAAAAAACGATGGTGTGTATGCAACATCGTCTTTGAAAAGTGACGTTTCAAAAACGTCGTTTTTTACTTCACAGAAAACGTCGTTTTTTTTCATCACAAAAAGTGATCGTGTGTACGCGGCATTAGTGTCCCCAGAGGAAGGTATGTGCAATTAGTTCTGATTCATACTGATGCCAATTGTTTGCGGATTAGATCCGACCCAAAAGCCGTTCACATCTATGTGGTGGGATTCTGATCCTGTGGGAGTTTAGTGCATATTCAGTGCAAATTTTATATCCCGGCTATTTCAAATCCCCTCAGAAATCAGTTAGGCCGGGTTCACACTGTCGACGCACAGCAGGGGTACGGTGCGTGCTGGTTCACCGGTTCAGGTCCGAATTTTGGACTGAAATCAAACCTGAAGCTTGTTGATATCAACTGCGGCTTTCAAATTGCGTGGCTTCATCTGAAATCACACAACTTCAAAGCCGCATGTCATTGAAACTTTGGGTGCAGCTTCATGCACAGATGTCTGTGCAAGTCACACCTGTAATTGCTAAAAGTAGCGCTGGAATTACTTTTTCAAATCAATGTGGCACCACAAAATGGGTGTTGCACTGATTTGAACAGTGGGATTGCTGGCTATAGGGCCAAATCCCATGACAAGTCGCTCCAATGTGTATGAGGGCTAATTCACATTAGCATTACACCTGTCACACTAGAAATAGCACAGTAAAATTGCATCAGATTTGCATCAGATTCGTGGAACCCAGAAGATGATATCGGTGCTGGGCAGATGTTAGCAGTACTCTGCCCTGCTGTCAGCACTTCATCTTTGAGCATGGCAATATCCAGATTTTCCACTGCAGACTCTCTGGCATACTGCTGGGCAGGCACATTCCTCCATCCAAGATCATCCAATGCAGAAACAGGATCATTAAGGTCAGTCAGCACTTGCTGCATCCACCAAAAGACCTCCGCGTCTATAGCTGCGGGGGCAGGTTGGCAAAGCACTCTGTTACTCTGCCACATTGCCGACTCTTCCGCCAGGATTTCAGAGTTGTCCACTGGTATTTCCTAATAGTCCCAGGCAAAGGGAGCCTAGCCCTGACACTGAGCAGAGTCTAGCAACTGTCTGTAGGCAATCTCCAGCTCCCATTCCTGAATGGCCAGAAACTCTATGGGCCAGATTCAGGTAGAGTTAGGCTGGAGTATCCAGTGATCCGCCAGCCTAACTGTCACTTTAAGCCGGCGTTTTTGTTTTCTGTAAGCAGAAAACAAGAAACGCCGGGTTAGAGTTCCGATGCGATCGGCGCAATTGAATTTCGCCATCGCATCGCAACTTTAATTTAAAAATGGCGCCAGGGGCGTTCCCGCTGATTTACGCTGAAAAAATATGTTAATCAGCGGGAATCGGCAATTCACGATCGTATTCGGGCGCGACGCAGTGACTTTCCGACGTTTCCGTAAGCGATACGCGGCGTAAAGATAAAGCAGCCCCCTAGTGGAGTATCCTATGTTAAGTATAGACGTCGTCATCGCGTCGGGAAAAAAAAATCGCGTCGCTTGCGTAAAACGTTCATGAATGGGGATGTGACGTTATTGACGTTCACTGACAGAATTTGGAGCATGCGCACTGGGATGCATTGACACTCGACGCATGCGCAGTACGTTCGCCGCGGGATCGTGCATAGTTTAAATAATACACGCCCCGTACCCGCCCAATTTGAATTCCGCCGGCTCATTTGCGATGCGCTGCCGCAACTTTAGGAGCAAGTGCTTCATGAATAACAGCACTTGCTCCTAAAATTTCGGCAGAGTAACGTAAATGAGAAGCGTTACTCCAGAGCAAAGATGCTCCCATCTACCTGAATCTGGCCCAAATCACTCCCAAAGTTAAAGTTAGAGTCCCCTGTCAGCTTCACATACAACAGTCCCAGGCCGCCATAGTTTAAGCCTTCCATTGGGCTGTCATCCACTCTCCAGGGACATGCTTGGGATACATGCCACCGAAGAGCTCTGTAGCTCTCATCCACCTGCATCTCTGCCCAGACCAGCTTGCTTAATTCAGCTGGCTGTTCCTTGTGCAGTTTTTCTCCCAACAACAGCACCCGCAATCCATACTGCGACCAGTACCTTTCCCGGTTGGAGGGGAGAACTTTTCCTTAGTGTCGCTGCTCACTGGCTAGCGCTTCCTTCCAGAGTTTGCAGCGGATAGAATCAAACCATCCTAGCAGAACCTGTTTTGATACTGGTCTTCTGTGCTGTATCTGCTTCTCTCGCAACCTCCTTCCGAATTCCTCTTCCATGGCGGCTGGTATCTGTACCTATCCTCTCCTCTCCTGCTATCCGGACCTTGGATCCAGGTGAAGGTTGGATGTCCCAGACTGCAGGAAGTATCCCACTGCTGATGACCACTGTAAGGGAACGTCCCACACTCCGCTTGAGGGCTTCTGTCATATACTGCTTTCTATTAGTGATGAGCAGAATACGCCATATTCGATTCCGCGATATTTCGCGAATATTTTCGAAGAATATTCGCGAATATTCGTGATATTTTATAAAAAAAAAAAAATTACGAAATTTTGCCAATGCGAAATTTCGCTATATTTTTTTTATATATATATATATATATATATATATATATATATATATATATATATATATATATATATATATATATATATATATATATATTATATATATATATATATATATATATATATAAATAAAAAAAAAATTGCGAAATTTCGCTATTTTTTTTATATATATATATATTTTTTTTATATATATAAAGAAAAAAATTGCGAAATTTCGCTAGTGCGAATGCGAAATTGATTGCGAAATTTGAAAAAATACGAATATTCGAAATAGCGAATATTCGCCGCGATATTCGAGTTATTCGCGAATACTCGAATATGCAATATTCGTAGGGAATATTCGCAATGCGAATATTCGTGAGCAACACTACTTTCTATCAGTCTGGATATAGATATCGGATATTCCAGCTGCTCTCAAGCACACGACGAGACTTGTTTGTCTGCTGAACATAGAGTGTTTAATAGAACCAATAATACAACCTTATATACAGTTTAAAGAGGAGGTAACCACAACATAAATGAACATGAGCTAATTAACTAGTCATTTACCCATCAGGGAAACTCATAGATATGACCTTTCAGGGTAGACGTTACGTATCCTCGCTCACCTGCTATACAATACACATTATCATAAGTGTAAACACAGGACATCTTCACACAATAGCAGGGTCAATTAGCATAAAGAACAGACAGATGGCTGGAGGGGATGGAATTAGCATCTCCTTACACTGTATGTCCCAACACTGTATGTCAGTCACTCTAATGGCATATACAGGGTCCCAGGCATACAGCTCACAAAGACCACCGTTCCCCAAAAATGCCAGGGCCAATGATCGCAAGGCAAGAGGCTAGCATTCAGTCCCCTCCAAAAGCCTCTGTCCCAGGTGAGTCTGTCACAGGCATCCAGGTGGATTATACCCTTTTCTTCTTTTTTTTTTTTAGGACAAATTGGGCTTTCATTTGGTAGTAAATAGTTGTGGATCTCTGCTGTTTTTTTATTATCAAATGAAAACTGGCCCAAAATAGTAATAGTTAAAAAAAACGCTCCCGGGTACAGGCGCCGGCATCTTCAGTAAGGGAATCAGGAAGTGAAGCCTTGCAGCTTCACAGCCTGGTTCCCTACTGCGCATGTGCGTCACTGGTCCCTACTGTCTTCTGGGACCTGTGTGCCTCCCAGAAGACAGCGGAGGGGGGGTTTCCGGAAATGGTGTAGATCACTGCAGAATCTGCAGCGATTTATCGCCGGAAGTGGGAGCAAATACCTGTATTAGACAGGTATCTGCTTTCCCCCTCCCACCTGAAAAATGGAAATTCCATTTTTGGGTGGAACTCCACTTTAAGACCCATCTTTGCTCCCATTTGCCTCCAAGCTTCTTAAACGCCTTGTCCACAACCATATGAGTTGCTACCTCACTGACAACAACCTTCTAGATCCCCCTGCAGTCCGGCTTCCGCCCACAAGTTTGCACTGAAACTGCCCTACTAAAACTCACCAATGACCTAATAACTGCTTAAACCATTGGCCAGTATTCCATTCTCATATTCTTGGACCTTTCTGTTGCCTTCCACAAAGTTGACCACCCACTCCTCCTCAACAAACTCCACTCCATTGTCCTCCGTGTTTTCTGCTCTTTCACGGTTCTCCTACCTATCTCAGCACACTTTCAGTGTCACATACAACACTATCTCCTCTGCTCCCCTTTCTTTTGGTGTACCCCAAGGATCCATCCTTGGGCCCCTCCTATTCCCTCTCTATACTTCTGCCCTGGGTCAGTTGATAACCTCCCATGGCTTCCAATACCACCTCTACGCTGATGATACTCAATTCTATCCCTCCACTCCTTAACTTACCCCCTCAATCTTCTCATGTATCACAAACTTACTAAGTGACATATCAGTATGGATGTCACACCACTTCCTCAAACTCAATCTTTCTAAAACTGAGCTTGTAATATTTCCTCCTCCCTGATCCCCTTCCCATGACTTTACCATTAAAACGGCACAACCATTAGCCCCTCCTCACACACCAAGGTATTGGGTGTAATCCTGGACCATGACCTCTCCTTCAGCCCTCACATTTAATCACTGGCTACACCTTGCCATCTTAACCTCTGCAACATTTCCAGAAATCGCCCCTTCCTGTCGACACCACAAAACAACTTATTCACTTCTTGGTTATTTTCCACCTCGACTACTGCAACTCTCTCCTCACTGGCCTACCCTTACACAGGCTATTCCCACTTCAGTCTGTTATGAATGTTGCTTCTAGACTAATACACTTTACTAACCGATCCAGGACTGCTGCTCCTCTTTGCCAATCCCTTTCATTGGCTTCCACTACCCCACCGTCTTAAACTCAAAATGCTAACCACAACATACAAGGCCATCCACAACATTGCCCCTAGCTACCTCACCAACCTCATCTGCAGATATCGCCCAAATCGTCCTTTCCGCTCCTCCCAAAACCTCCTGCTCTCTTACCTCCTCCCATGTTCACCTCCAGGACTTCTCCAGAGCTTCGCCCATCCTCTGGAACTCCCTGCCCCAGTATGTCTGGTCCACCCTACCCTTGTCTACCTTTGGGCGATCCCTGAAAACTCACTTATTCAGGGAAGCCTACCCCACCTCCACACAAGAACTGTACCCGAGCCACCTCCATCAGATAAACCCCTGCCGTCATTACCCATTTTTACCACATCCCCCTTCCTTTGGATTGTAATCCCCACGAGCAGGGCCCTCCCATTCCTTCTGTATTAAACTGTATTGTAATTGTACTGTCCACCCACTACATTTTAAAGCACTGCGCAAACTGTTGGCGCTATATAATTCCTGTATAATAATAATAATAATAATAATATTTTATGTCTGCATTACTTAACACCTTAAGATCTGTGCTCTAGCCAAATGACAGCTACAGACGTCCTCCCCTTTGCACGCTCCTCGTGCACCCCCTGTGCGTGCTGTGATCACAGAGTCATTGAGGCTCAGGTGATCACACCGGCCCCTTACCATGTTATCAGCTGTCAGCCGACGACAGCTGATCACGTGATGTAAACAGAAGCTCAGTAATCAATTTTTTTTCTCCTCACGCTGTTAGTGTGAGGAGAAAAAAAAGCCGTGCAAGGTACATCGGTCCTGAAGAGGCATATCCGCCTCATCTGTGCCAACCAGTACCGTCTGCCAGTGCCCACAGTGCCACAAATCAGTGCTCACCAGTTCAAAACAGTGCCACCTATCAATGCCCACCAGTGGTGCCAATCAGTGTCACCTACTATCACTGCCAGCTATCAGTTCCACCTATCAGTGCCCACCAGTGCCACCTATCAATGCCCTTCAGTGTCACCTCTCAGTGCCCACCAGTACCACCTTATCGGTGCCCACCAATACAGCCCCCATCAGCGTACATTAATGAAGGAGAAAAATTACCTGTTTGCAAAATTTCATAACAAAATATAAAACGATTTTGTATATTTTTTTTTAATCAGTCTTTTGATTTTTTTTTAATAAATAATAAAAATGGCAGGTGATCAAATACCACCAAAAGAAAGCTCTATTTGGGTACAGTGTTGTATGACAGCGCAATTGTCGTTCAAAGAGTGAGAGCACTGAAAGCTGAAAATTGGTCTGGGCAGGAGGGCAGTTTAAGTGCCCAGTAAGCAAGTGATTAAATATGTTTGCAATGGGCTAATTTCTGATAAAACTACCACTGTAGTGATTGTTGAGTTGAGATATACTTTATAGAGATGAGACTATCCCCTATCCAATAACCATGACCATGCATACTGCTATTAACGCTTGGAACTTCATGCATCGAAAGTCGACACTTTACTGTATCAAAGGTTTCCCCACAATCCAGTTTGGTTAAATTATCACATGTTCTTTCAGTCCTGGCCCTCAAGTCAAACTCAACATCATTAAAGTGTCTTTAAACCCTTACAGACCACCTTGACCTACAGGTAAGCCTAGATTACGGCTTGCCTGTAGGTCTAAGAAATATTTCCTTAACCTACACGGTTAAGGAGATATTTTCCAAGAAAGACGGCACCAATGTCTACGGCGCATGCGCAATAGACAATGGCGAACTGAGCGTGACGCTACTAACGGCATCATGCTGTTAGTGGCGGCTCCCGCGCGCGGGAGTGACGTCATTGCTGCTCCAGCCAGTCACAATGCCAGAGCATCGATACCCAGAAGTCACTCCGGGTATCCTGGCGGTGACGGAGGAGGTGTCCGAGGATCGCTGCGGGGGCTTTGTTCTCGGGTAATTAATTCATTTTTTTAAAGTGTTTAATTCCTTTTTAAAGCCTATGCCCCAGATTCACAGAGAGTGGGCGCACATTTACACCGGCGCAGCGCGGAGAGGCATGCACTGTAATATACGCCAGCGTAGCGTATTTTCGAAGGCGCAGGCTAGCGTAAGTGGAAGTGGGTGTGACCCCATGCAAATGATAGTCCGAGCATGGTGCAGTGTTTTACGCCCAGCGTATCACGAACTGTGCATGCGCCGTGACATGGACGCATGAAACAGCACCCTTATGCGCATAATCACAACAACGCTGGCACAACTGCCTAAGCTACGCCGGATCACTACGTACGCCGCGAATGTAGCGTACGCCAAATACACCAGCCTGTGTTCTCTGGGGCAGACCTTTGCCTGTCTATTGCTGGGTTGCGCCTCATCTATGGGGAATAACTTTACACAAGACGTACAACTTACGCAAACATCGCATAGCATGCGTCGGGTGCACGTACGTTCTTGAATCGCCGTATTTCCCTCATTTGCATATTTGAATGCCTAATCAATGGGAGAAGCAACATGCGTCCAAACCATATTTGCGCCCACGCTACGCCGGCGTAAGCAAGATACGGCGGGGTAGGACGGCCTGTTTTTAGACGTATGTTTGTTTTGTGGGTCTGGCGCACACATACGCCGGGCGCACATTTGCACTATGGCGGCGTAAAGTGATTTACGTTGGCGTAAGTGCTTTGTGAATCCAGGCCTAGGTGTCTATGTACAAATAGGCTTTTAGGATTGTTTAGGAGCTACTGCGGTTAGGGGAGGTTAAACTTCCCTTGAACAGGAAAGAATCACATTCAGGATAGAAACGTTTTGACTGCCGGACGCAAAACGAGGCAAAATTGCAGCGAGATTTTGCCACATTTTGTTTTTTCCTGCACCGGCAGTCATAATAGACTGTGTACATGAAGCCTACTCCTATATGTTTGGATATTTACAACTTTTCTATGCTTATCAGTATCAGCTTGATACATTACCTTTGGAATTTAACTTTTCCAGGGTTGAGACATTTCTACATAGTGAATTATTTTATCAAACCTCTTTCTACTATAGGTATACGACCTACAACCACATAAATACATAGACCTGGAAATTTCTTACATACAAAATGGCAGATAGATGCACCCCTGCTAAATGCAGAAGACTAGGAGCGTGGGTGAGATTTTATGCTTATATACAGTCATGGCCAAAATTGTTGGCACCCCAGAAATTTTTCCAGAAAGTCAAGTATTTCTCACAGAAAAGTATTGTGGTAACACATTTGCTATACACATGTTTATTCCCTTTGTGTGTGTTGGAACAAAACAAAAAAAAGGGAGGAAAAAAAGCAAATTGGACATAATGTTACACAAAACTCCAAAAATGGTCTGTTCAAAATTCTTGGCCCTCTTTTAAAATTGTGGATAAATAAGATTGTTTCAAGCATGTGATGTTCCTTTAAACTCACCTGGGGCAAGAAACAGGTGTGGGGAATATAAAAATCACACCTGAAAGCAGATAAAAGGAGAGAAGTTCGATGATGGATCGTACGATTTTCGTACGATTTTGGGATCGTGTGTACACTACTTTCGAGAGCCGATCACGACCGTTCATCCGATAATATTCGATCGTACAAGCGCGAAAATTTTCCTTGTATACAAATACATTACAACACATGAGATCACTTCCGATTTTTTTTTTCTGTCGTACGAGAATTTTCGTGACTTTAATAACCTATTTCATTTTACTTGCGACTATTAAGTGAAAAAAATCGTACGATCCGTCCTACGATATTCGGCTCGTGTGTCTGTGGGCCACACTAAGCATGGACAACAGAAAGAGGAGACGAGAACTGTCTGAAGACTTGAGAACCAAAATTGTGGAAAAATATCAACAATCTCAAGGTTACACGTCCATCTCCAGAGCTCTAGATTTGCCTTTGTCCACAGTGCAGAACATTATCAAGAAGTTTGCAACCCATGGCACTGTAGCTAAGCTCTCTGGGCGTGGACGGAAGAGAAAAATTGATGAAAGGTTGCAACGCAGGATAGTCCGGATGGTGGATAAGCAGCCCCAAACAAGTTCCAAAGAAATTGTCCTGCAGGATCAGCAAACACTATAGCAGGAGACCCAGGAGGACCCCACTGCTGACACAGAGACATAAAAAAGTAAGACTACAGTTTGCCAAAATGTACTTGAGTAAGCCAAAATCCTTCTGGGAAAACATCTTGTGGACAGATGCGACCAAGATAGAGCTTTTTGGTAAAGCACATCATTCTACTGTTTACCGAAAACGGAATGAGGCCTACAAAGAAAAGCACACAGTACCTACAGTGAAATATGGTGGGGGTTTAATGATGTTTTGGGGATGTGTTTCTAACTCTGGCACTGGGTGCCTGGAATGTGTGCAAGGCATCATGAAATCTGAGGATTAACAAAGGATTTTGGGTCGCACTGTAGAGCCCAGTGTCAGAAAGCTGGGTTTGCATCCGAGATCTTGGGTCTTCCAGCAGGACAATGACCCCAAAAATACATAAAAAAGCAACCAGAAATAGATATCAACAAATCGCTGGAGAGAACTAAAGTGGCCAGCAATGAGTCCAGATCTAAATCCCATTAAACACCTGTGGAGAGATATTAAAATTGCTGTTGGGAAAAGGCGCCCTTCCAATAAGAGAGACCTGAAGCAGTTTGCAAAAGAAATAGTGGTCCAAAATTCCGGGTGAGAGGTATAAGAAGCTTATTGATGGTTATAGGAAGCAACTGATTTCAGTTATTTTTTCCAAAGGGTGTGCAACCAAATATTAAGTAAAGGGTGCCAAGAATTTTGACCAGCCCATTTTTGGAGTTTTGTGTGACATTATGTCCAATTTGCCTTTTTTCCTCCCTTTTTTTGTTTTGTTCCAATACAAGGGAATAATCATGTGTTACTGCAATACTTTTCTGGCCATGACTGTACCTGGTCTCTGCTCAAGACAGGCTCATACAATTCAAATCTCCATTGGGTATGTCTGTAAACAGTAAAGTTAGTCCAAATATTTTTATATTGTGAAGGATAATGTTACGCTGAGTAAATTTATACACACTTCAAAATTGCGCCCGCTCGTGGAATGGCGACAAACATTTACCCTTAAAAAATCTCCATAGGCAACGTTTAAATAATTCTACAGGTTGCATGTTTTGAGTTACAGAGGAGGTCTAGGGCTATAATTATTGCTCTCGCCATTGTGCTTTTATATGCAGGCTCTACTCACGAATGCATTCACTTCTGCACGTGAGCTCTGCTCTTAATTTTTTTATTATTATTTATTTTACCTTTTATTTTTACACTGTTCTTTTAAAAAGAAAAATAGTTTCACTTCCTATTAGAAGGAATGTAAACATCCTTTGTAACAGAAAAAAGCATGACAGGACCTCTTAAAGATGAGATCTGGGGTCAAAAAGACCTCAGATCTCATATTTACACTAAAATGCAATAAAAAAACTATGGGTGAAAGTAATGTTTTGACGTCGCTTCTGCCCTTCAATAGTATGGAGACGTCTCCATACCACACGGGAGAAGAACCCAATCGCCTCCACTGATACCGACAGCTCCAGTAAGCGGCGGAGGGCACCATAGCACGAACCACTTTTATCGGAAAACAGACCGTCCACTCTTGAAGAGGATACTGGGGTTATGGCAGCCAGCTGCTGCCATAACAACGATATTCCTCTTCAAAGCAGCGATGTAAAACTATGATGGGCGGTCCGAAGGTGGTTAAGTTGCGGTCAAATTCTGAGTGTAAATTTACCCCACCCCCATTCTGAATGAATGAATGAAAATGTATATAGCACAGCACATGCAAACTTAATTGCCTCTGGGCGCTTGTTGTTCCTGTCTCCTTTGATATCAAAAGAGATGAGTTTTGATCTTTCTCCTGAAAGCCAAGTGGTTCTCCTCCAACCGAATGCTAGTTGGTAAAGCGTTCCATAGTCTGGGACCCTGGACCGCGAATCTTCTATCTCCTTTGGACTTGTAGTTGGTTTTCGGTATCTGGAGAAGATTTTGATTGGTGGATCGCAGAACGCGATTGGGATTATGAGCTTTTATTTTTTCGCATAGATAATGGGGAGCCTTCCCATGGATACATCTGTGCGTTAGACAGAGTAATTTAAAAGCGATTCTGTCTTTTACTGGCACCCAATGAAGGGTTCTCAGTGAAGGTGAGATGGATTCCGAGGGCTTTTTCCCAGTCACAAGTCTGGCGGCCGTATTTTGAACTGCTTGCAGACGAGCGATTTGGTACTTTGGGAGTCCGAGGTAAAGGGCATTTGCATAGTCCAGTCTGCGTAGTAGGCGCAGCAGATGGTGAGACCCGCTGACTACTGACCCTATTTGTGCGTCCATTGTCATGTAGAAGTCGAAAATGACCCCGAGACTTTTGACTTTGGCTCTAGGGGTGATGATTTTGCTCAGAATGGGCGGGGGTATCCACGTTGTTGCAGGTTGATTCATACGCTTGGCCTGAAACAGGAGAAGTTCTGTTTTTGCACCGTTGAGTTTAAGGTAACTCTTTGTCATCCAGTTCTCTATCAAAGAGAGGCATGTCTCTAGATTGAGGTGGTGATCCTTACTATTGCAGATGCGGAAATATAGTTGCGTGTCATCTGCATATGAGTGATAAAGCAGTTTTTGGCTGCTGATGATTTCAAAAAGAGGACAAAGATAGATGTTGAATAGCACCGGCGACAGAGGCGATCCTTGAGGGACTCCGCATGACACCGTGCGGAGTGAAGGGTCCTAACTTCTCTATTTGCAATCGGTTTTCCAAAAAAGAGCAGAACCAAGATAAATCGCCTTTTGCGACTCTGGCTACTTCAGCTAGCCGTGTCAATAAAAGTTTGTCATCTACAGTGTGGAAAGCTGCGCTTAGGTCCAACAGAACCAGAAGACAAGATTCTCCTTCGTCTGCGGCCTCAAGAGCGTCGTCCTATATTTCGAGATATGCTGTTTCCGTCCCGTAACAGGGACAGAAGCCCGATTGAAATGGATCAAGATGCTGTTGCAGCTGTTGTACCACTACTTTTTCCATTACCTTTGAGAGTACATTTAGTACATTCTAAGATTTTTTTTTCCCTGGCACAAGCCTGACAGCAGACATGTATGGGTTAGGCTCCACCCCTCGCCCAATCAGGACTGGTTATACTATATTTAAATAAGTCGCCTCCCCCAGGCTGCATTCTCTTTTTGTTCCTTAAATGCTCAACTGGTTATGGACTGTGACTCAAAGAAGATTTTTATTTTTGCCCTCACCTTGCAGGATTCATCTGGCCAGCCATACAGATTCAGCCTTTTTTCTGTGACACTGATGATACTAAGTGCACAAGGATGATATCTTTAAAAAGCTTTATTAGTGAACAAATGGCTACTCACAAGGGCTTCATTACCACAGCGCATGTAGGAGCAGGCACCAAGAGCATGGAGATCCAGGATGACAGTGGGTGACGTCAGAACGTGGCTCCTCCCCTGTACGTGTTACATTCATACGAACTTCCTCAGCGGGGCGAGGCCAACTGGCATCAACCGATCATTTATATACACAGCTTGATCGTCAAGGAAATGAGATGCAAATAGAGGCGACAGTATGAAGCCACTCCCTCCACAGAAACAGCAGAGACTTTGTTCTGCTGAATAAGTTCCCCCCCGGCGGATAAGGACCCCCCCTGTACTGCGCAGGCTCCATGTAGAGCTGATTTTCAGCTGTACATCTTCGGCTATTTTTGGAGGCTCAGTTTAGTTTGTACTGCGCAAGCAGGGGAGTCCTTATCCGCCAAAGAACTTTTTCGACAGGACACGGGCGACATGAAACCACTCCCTCTACTGAAAAAAACACAGACCTGACATGCAGTGAATCCACAGAGAGGAAGTAGCAATCTTACATTGCCAAATAGACTAAAGGCAGCAAACCGCTGACCCCTAGTGGAAATAATAAAAAAGGCATTGCATATACCAATATATTAAAGGAAACATACTATTAAAGGATCATTAAAGGAATTCTTTTTTTTTTTAGCTAAATAGCTTCCTTTGCCTAACTGCAGTCCTGCTTTCATGTCCTCATTGTTCGTTTTTGCTTTGAAGTTGCTGTAATTCTGCTCTGATCTCCACACTTCCTGCTTGTCTGGCTCCTTATGAAAAATCTCATGGCAGCTTTTCACTGTGGTCCAAGCTGTCATTACTGTGTCTAAAACTCCTCAGAATCAGATTAATTAAAATATAAAACCCTGCCCTGGATTTGTTTGTTTTTGTTCTGTGTGTCTCTCTACTTCACAGAAACATGAAACCAGTTTAAAAATGAAGCTAAACTGCAGGTACATTATATGATTTATTTTTATCTATTTTTAATCATTTTTAAAAGGAATCGGTTAGCTATTATGGGGCAGATTCACGTAGATCGGCGCATTATCATTCCGGCGTAGCGCACCACTTTTCCGTTAGACTTGCGCAATCTAGCCGCGTAATCCGGCGATTCACGTAGCTTTTACGCAAGAGCTTGCGCAAACGTAAGGTTTTTTCCGTAGGCGTAAGGAGGAGTAATACAAATTGGGAGGGACGTGGGCGTGTTACATTGAAATGAGCCGTGACCCCATGCAAATGAAGGGCCGGCCGACTCGCGCATGCGCGCGTGAAGGAAACCATGTCAGCTCCGTTGTGCGCATGCTCACAACTCGGGAGCGGCGCAATCATTGAAATTGGAAATGGACTAGGGCAATGTTGTGAACTACGCAGACAGCATAAATAGACACACACAAACGCCCTTCCATTGCAAAAGTACATCCCTTTGTGTCCCTTCCCATTGAATCAAGTGCTTTTGCTCTGTTGTTCGTTAGAGTGTGTTTTGTAGTTGTGAGATTAGTGTTCTGTGTGATCTTGTGCTTGTTGGTAGTTTTGTGAAAGTGTATTTTGATAAGTGTTTGAGACTGTTTGTTTGATTGATAGATTTCTGAGCGTTTGTTTTCTTGCTTTTTTTTTTCATCTGATTTTTTTGTGTGTGTTTCTTGCTGAGTGCTAGTGTGATTTTTGGCTGTTCTTTTTCTCTTTGTGTGTGTTCTTGTCTGATTGGTTGTGCTTGTATTTGTGACAGATTTTTGGTGACTGCTAGTGAGTTTGTTTGGAAGTATGACTGAGAGAAAAAGAAAGCTCAATTTTACTGTGGGGGAAAAAAGAATTCTTGCCCGGGCCATTACCGACTATGGGCGTTTTCTCCACGGCCCGCAGAGTGCCACCACCACCCCGGCCAGGAGGAGGGAGATCTTGGATATGATCACAGAGCAGGTCAATTCATCGGGGGAGGGGGAGACACGGACCCGCTCTGGGATAGAAAAGAAAATAAATGACCTCCGGCGTGAGGTGAAAAAAAAACTGGCCGCAATAAATGCCCATGCCAGGGGCACAGGAGGGGGCCCACCATGCCGGGTTAGATTTTCAGAGACGGAGCGTGTGGTGGCCCTGACCTTTCACCGGCATGAAGTGGAGGGCCTGCCAGGCTTTGACACAAGTCCGGTCCCCGCGGTGCCAGGTAAGGTTTTTATTTCTCTCAGGTGTGTAGCATGTGTGGGGGAGGGGGTGAAAGGGAATATGTGGCAAGTGTGTGGATCCTCCAACCTGTGAATGGTTTGTGTCATCCACAGATGTGCAGGAGGGTGCAGGGCCATCTGGACTGACCGCTCCAACCCCAGGACAGCAGCCTAATGAGGCCCCCCCAACAAGGCCAGAGTCCGCAGAGGAGGAACAAGAGGAGGGGGAGGATCATGCGGAGGACGATCATGAGGAGGAGCAGAATCATGAGGAGGAGGAGTCCATGGAAGGCACTGGCCCTTTGGTTTCTGCGGACTCTTCCCCTCTGGCTGCAAGAAGCCTGCCCTCCCCAAGGGTCAGCCCCCCCCCCTCCTCCCCCAACATGGCTCCCCTCACAAGGGCCTCCCCTTCTCCCCGGCCACAACCATCAGCTGGAGCCAGGAGGTCATCCCCAAGCACCAGGGGGGCGCCCAATCTCATGCCCGCCTGTCTGAGAAGGAACCTGGCCACCCAGACCCGCCTTCTGAGACAGCTCTGCCAGACTATGGGGCGGGTGGATCAGAGCCTGTCCTCCATTAATGATAGCCTGGGTAACCTGGACTCCCACTCCCGGGCCTCCACAACCTGCCTTAATGACCTGCAAACTACAGCAGCAGGCGTTGGGCAGGATGTGAGGGCCCTTACCCAGGCTATCCAGGGCAACACGGCAACACTTGGTGCTGCCCTGGACAGAATAGCCGTGGCCTTGGAGGGCAGGCCGCCAGGTGGGCAGATCTCAGGGGCTGCTCCTCCTTCCCCGGCTTTTCCCCTCCCCCATGCGTCTCCCCTGAGGGTCCGGGGCCGTGGCCGGGGGCGCCCCAGGCGTGGCTCAGGCAGAGGGCACTAATTTTTTTTTCCACCTTTTGTTTGTTTTGAAAGCTTTTTTATTTTTGCTCTCTGCTTGTTTTTGTTTTTTCTAAGCATTTTTTTTTTACTATGCATTTTTTGTTTCTATGCATTTTTGTTTGTTTGACTTTTTTGGCATATTTTGGGTTGTGAATGATGTTTGAATGTGGGGGTGACATTCCTGCTGGAAAAGGGGTGTCACCCTCAATTTTGGTGGAGAAGGGTTCCCCAGGACCAGGGAGAAGTGATTCCCAGGTCCGTGTGAATGGTGTATGAATGTACAGTGACATAATTGGAGCCTTGACGTGGCGTTACTGCTCACCAGTCTTGCATGGTGGACTGGTGCCAATCCAATTTGATGAGGATGTGGGGTGTGTGTGCTAGGGACCATAGTGGTGTGCATGCATGCATTCTCATTGTGCCATGATTAATGTGTGTGTTTAACGTGCAAAGATGCCCAATATGAGCTGCCTCCTGACTGCTCTTCCCTCAGAAGACGGGGTATCCTCGGTTAGGGGTTGATTTTCTGGTTGGGGGGTCAGATCATCACGTAGCTCAACCTGCAGGCCCTTCCTCACTGCGAGATTGTGTAGCATGCAACATGCAGCGATGATATGGCACACGAAGTTTGGGGAATACAACAGTGTACCCCCAGACTTATCCAGGCATCGGAAACGTGACTTCAGGAGGCCAAAGGTGCGCTCCACCACTGCACGTGTTTTGATGTGTGCTTCATTGTATCGTTCCTCTCCTGGGGTTTGGGGGTTCCGGATAGGAGTCATGAGATGGGGTCCCAGTGCATATGCAGAGTCACCTGTAAAGGAAAAGACAGGAGAATGTTAGTCATGCATGTGCCACTTCTGTTGTGCATCACGGGAGGGGATAGTCATGCCTGACTCCCATGTCACTCACCAACCAGCCAGGTGTTCCCATACACGTTCTGTTCGAATTCTGTTCGGATGTGGCTTTGATTGTAGATGTAGCTGTCATGGCTGGACCCTGGGTGTTTGGCACGGACGTGCCATATGAGGCCTTGGGCATCAACTATCACCTGTACGTTGATGGAGTGCCAATTCTTCCGATTGCGGTACATGTGCTCGGTCTCATGGGGGGGGCTGGAGTGCCACATGTGTGCAATCAATGGCCCCGATGGTGCGTGGGAATCTGGCAATTCGGTAGAAATCTGCCATTGCCTTGATTCGAAGCTCCTCAGTGGTGGGTTTGATGATTTGGTTGGCCAAGCGTGTGAGGATTGCAGGGACAACCTGGTGCACACATCTGCTCATGGAGGATTGTGACATCCCAGCCACCACTCCACTTGTACGCTGAAAAGAGCCACTGGCAAGGACATGGAGTGTTGCCAGGACCTTCACCAGTGGCTGCACTGCATGTGAGCGTTGTGTTGGGCTGGTGATGTCCTCCTGCAAGGTTGTGGTTAATTCCAGGATGGCATGAGGGGGGAATCTGAAGATGCGAAAGACCTCTGAATCATTCATGCCAAACAGGTGTATGCGGGTGCGGTATACCCTCTCCCGTGCCATCCTCCGTGCCCTCCTCCTTCTTTGGTCATCTATATTCACTAGTGCAGCTATGAGCGACGATGCCCCTAGCATGTTGGCAGTCAAATTGTAGTGCAACACGTGTGTGTGGTCTGCTCCTCAGTAACGGTGTTGCTTTATCTGACAATTAGACTTTTTTTCAAAAGTTAGATCAGCTTTTATGGGCTCTAACTTTAGACAGGACATTTTGCAGTTGCGCACATCGCGTAGCCTGCGCAGCAACTGCGTTTTTTTGTGGATCCCCGTAACTCCCTCATTAGCATATTTGACTAGCAAATCAATGGTGTGTCTAGCGCAGTTTTGCGCGAAGGGAAGCGAATGTCTAACTCAATTACGCCGGACCAAAAAACGTAGATTTCTGGCGTATATTGTTTTGTGAATCGCGTCCAACTATACGCACGCGCACATTTAGACTTACGCACGCGCAACAGCAGTTGCGCACGCGTAATCGCTCTGTGAATCTGGGCCTATGTCTCTATACCCTGTAAACAGTCATTTCAGCAAAACATTTTTTTGCCTTTAGTGACCCTTTAAATAAAGCACCCGTTGTCATCCTGCCTATCCATAAATCAATATACATTAAACCCAAGACCTCTGCACATATACAATGCAAAGAAAATATAAAACATATATCCTAATAAATATAATAAAAAAAATACTTTTAAAATAATGTCTTAATGGAAAATTATGAAGCTACTAATTGGACTACAAAATCTAATTATCTGTCAGGAATTAAACAATTTAGGTTTAATTTGACATTTAACCCATCAGGCTTTAAAACCTTAGCCTCAAAAATACAGAAGGATTACCTCTGACTAAGTCGGCAGATATAGTCCCCCCCCCCCCCTCCATTGCCAATCAACCTTTTCCAGGCCCCAAAAATTTGAGTCCCTTGGGATCCCTTATCCTGACAAGTTTTAAAGTCTTTAGATACACTGTGGGACCTTAGTCCCTTTTTTATATTGTTTATATGCTCCCCAATGCGTACGCTCAAGGGTCTAGAAGTCCTACCAATATACTGGAGTCCATAATTGCACTCCAGCCTATATACAACCCCCTGAGTGTTGCATGTAATTAAATTCTTAATCTGGTATGTCCGATTGATAGAAAAGGCAGTGAACTCTTTTTGTTGTTTTAATATTACACTTGCATTGTCTGCATGCTATAAATCTACCACAAGCATGAAAACCTGTCAAAAATGTTTAAATTCCATTTTCTCTATTAACAGGTGGGTCAATCACTCCAGGGGCAATACCATCTCTTAGGGTCGGAGCCCTTCTGTAAATAAATTGGGGGCGATTGTTGGGAAGGGATTCACCCAATATCTTATCCTTCCTAAGGACATCCCAATGTCTCAAATCTATTTTCTCAAATTGTCTATATTGCACATTGTAGTCTAAACCAGTTTAATTATAAACTAAAATATAAGTTACAAAAAAAATGAATGGAACAGTGGACCTAAAAATTTTTTTATTAACATTTGAGAACATTCTGGTCTAACACCCCTTTTACATGGGTGTTACTTCATTAGATGGAGCAAAAACAAACTGTAATGTGTCCCTTTGGGCAGTTGGGTGTAAGCAGATGTCCATGGATTTCCATCCAGGTTCATTTAAGTTCAATAGTCTATGGATCCCCTGCTGATTCCACATGCAGATTTCTTAAAAGTTTTTGGCCAGCCAAACCTCTCATACCCTTTTTTTTTTTTAGTTTTAGATCGTGTGAAAGGATTAAAACTTTAAACAAAATACTCAAAGAGGAGCTGGGAACTAGACTGGTGCATGTAGTCAGATGAAGGAAAACTTCAATCAAGTGAAATACCTCTGGTGAGGCAGCTCTCACACAGCACGTCTTCCCTCAATGGGCAGCCCACAGTAGCTCAAACCATGGAAATACAGAAATGAAACCAAACCAAAGCGGGATAAAAAAGTCCAAGATCATTTTAATTGTTGGTAGAAAAAGTAATAAAAAAAATCTTATATAATTTTTATATGACATTTTTCCTGACAGTTAAAATGATCTTGGACTCTTTTATTCCAATTTGGTCTGACGCTCATTTCTGTATTTCTGAGTTTAGACATATTTATTGCTGTCTCTGTCCCTGCAAGGTAGATAAACCCTCCCCTCCTTTTGAACACTGTCACAAAAAAAAAGTTTTAGTGACAGCCTTATCCAGATTTGATTTTGCTTTTACATCCAAGGCTGGTTCACACGTGATCGCTGTGAATTCGCCCTGCGATTTCAAATGGCTGCAAAACATGGAACGCGCTTGCAATGACATTACTTCTGATGGCACCACAATCGTGCAGCGATTTTGCCCCAAATGTCACTCAAAAGAAGCTCATGTTCCTTTTTGAGCGACAAGCATCGCGCGTTGTCATTGCAGCGTGGCAAAATTGTGGCACAATTAGGGTGCCTTTAGAAGTAATAGCATTGCAAACGCGTCCAGTGTTTTGCAGCCATTTGAAATTGCGAGGCGGAATCGCTGTGATTCTGCCCACGATCATGTGTGAATGCAGCCTAAGGGAAAGGAAGTGAAGGGAAAATCTTGCCAACAGGACACAGCAAAATAAATGAACCCTTTCCTGCTTATCCAAAACTAAAAGTAAAACGTTTTGGCTGTACAATAAAAACTGTGCTTTACACCTACATGCACTAACATTGGAGCTATACATGCTGTACACATGCAGACTGCTCAGGTGCTGAGCTAATAAAAAACATTGTGCCGAGAGGCGCATGCGCGGAGGTGTCCAAGATGGCCGCTTAAGCCGGGAGCTCCGCTCCACCTCAGCCATACATCGGTCATAGAACCGGATACACGGCGGTGTCACGTCCCATTCTAAGAGGATCTTAAGGGGGAAGTTCTGGTGATCACCCTGATGTACAGCAGTGCGGTCCGGAGGGGCCTGGAACCGGTATTTCTAGCGCTGGAAACTCAGGCCGAATCCAAGATGGCGGCCGCGCCTCAGCCGCTGGCATCTTATACTGAAGGAGACACTGTAGTGAGGCAAGTACTGTCCCCCACCACACTGCACTATCCCTCACAATCAGCTCAGGGCACCTCAGGCATTGTGTCAGAAACATTATCAGCTTCAGTAAATCAACTGGTAGCTACTAAGCCCCATTCTGCTGATTCACCTCAGGATTTTTCACCTGTTCACCTCAATACCATTATCCCCTCAGGAAACACTGATCCTATGATGCCTCAGAATGCAGGGGAGCTTTTTCAGAAATTCTCAGAATTACTTGAAAGGGGTCTTGCACAAACTGCATTGCAAATTACTAATGATATACAGTACACTCTGATTTCCAGAATTTAGGCTCCAGGATGGAAATAATAGAAAATAAACTGGACATTACAGTTTCTAGAGCCAACCAAAACACGGACCAAATACAATCTCTTCAAGAGCAATTGGATGTGGCCCTTGACAGAATAGACGACCTTGAGAACCGTTCCAGAAGGGACAATTTTAGGGTTAGAGGCCTTTCTGAGTCCATATCAGATGTCCCAAAAGCCATTCAGGACCTCATCAGGAGCTTACTCCCATCTATTGCACCACATAAGCTAGAGCTGGATAGATCTCACAGATCTCTGGGCCCTTTGAGAAAGGATGGCTTACCCAGAGACATAATTGTGAAACCACATTATTACTCTGTGCGGGAGGAGATTATGAAAGTCTCTCGTCAGCAATCCCACATCTCTTTCCAGGGACATGATATTCAAATATTTGCCAAAATCTCTCCCATGACTATACAACGGCGCAGAACACTAAAACCTCTGCTGGTGGTCCTGACGCAGAAAGAAATCAAGTATTGGTGGGCATTCCCTTTTGCTCTAAAATTCACTTACAAAGGCAAGACCCACACCTTCACCTCCCTTGCTGAGGGAGAAAAAACCCTGCGAGCCCTACGATTCATTTCATTGGAGTCAGCAATGGACACTTCAAATTCGCAAGCAGGGTCATCCAAACGACCCACCCCGACCAGCCCTATCTCCCCTACATGGAAGGCGACCAAAAGTAGACGCACCAAGGACCCTGCAAAAACCTTATTTGATGACTGATATTGCTCAACTTCACTTCTCTCACGATTAAATACCCTTGGGGTATTTCTGACTTTGGTCTCCTGTCTGTGGTTGGAGGCACTAATGTCTTTTCATTTCATCCACAAAATTATTACTTTTTCTAAATTAAAGGGTTTTTCCTGTCACACCTTCTCTCTCCCTTTCCCCTCCCCCCCCCTTTTTTTTGGAGGGAGGAGGGGGGAATCGGGAAAAAATTGTCTCTCCTTTAGTGCTATTGGGTCTGCACCGACCGTGTACCGTTTTTATTCTTATTTATGTACTATTATAGTATTAGATTAAGTGTGTTCTTCTTTAAAATATTTTTTATTATTCACTTGCTTAGTCTGAAGGCTGATGGAGGCTGGGGTGGTTGTCGTGTGCCTCCGACCATTTCTTGATGGTGGATTTCTCACTGTCGGAGGGTGGTCTTGTAGCCCATCTTGAGGGCTACGTTAGTGGTCTGAATGACAGGAGTAGGGGAAGCTGTTTTTTCTCCTACTCTTGTTGGATCATACTGGTTCATTTCTTAAAATGTTTTCATCTGTATATGTCTTGCTTATCTGTTTTTTTCATGCTTAACCTCTTCTCTCGCCACACTCTGGACTCACCCAGGGTTTGCAGTCTGTACCTCCATCTCTCATGCCTCACGATGTTCAGGGTAAGTGATATGTTGATTGCTTTGTCTCTCCACCATTACAGCTGCACTCCGAAACTCCCTGACCCCTAATATTTTTAAAGTAGCCTCACATAATGTGCAGGGATTGAACTCGCCTATTAAGAGAAGGAAGATTTTTCAATCTTACCACTCCCAGAAGATTTCAGTGATTCTTTTACAAGAGACCCATTTTCCTACCAGTTTCACCCCCACATTTTTGCACGCTCAATATCCTCAATTCTTCTTAGCAAATGCGGAGGACAAAACTAGAGGGGTAGCGATTCTTTTTGCAAAGACTTGCAAATTTAAACCTCTATTAATACACAGAGATCCGGACGGCAGGTTTCTGCTAGTGAAGGGAATGGTGAATGAACAATTAATGTCATTCGTCTCATATTATGCCCCCAATAGAGGCCAGACAAACTTCTTTCAGTCTATGTTTACTACTTTGGACCCCCTTCTAGAGGGAATGATACTCTGCTGCGGTGATTCAAATATAGCTTTTGACCAGAGCTTAGACAAGTCCAGGCCTTTGGGTGGTAGACTTACCCGTCCGATCAAAGCCAGCTCACACATAGCGAAATTAATTTTCCAACAAAATCTTGTAGACATATGGAGGGAACTCAATCCGACAAAAAGAGATTATACCCACTATTCGAACCCGCATCTTTCCTACTCCAGGATCGATCATATTTTCATTTCTGCTAGACATGTCCCACTGGTGAATAAAGCTGTGATAAAAGACACATCGCTCTCAGATCATTCATTAGTGATCTGCTCGATACCAACGCAAAATCTAGGATTCCACAAATCACACTGGAGATTGAATGAGACCCTTCTTGATGACCCTAATGTAGTCTCGGAGATTAATAAAACAATAGAGGAATATTTTACGTTGAATGGTGTTGATGGAACCTCGGCTGAGATTTTATGGGCCGCTCACAAGACGGTTGTTCGCGGGAAGCTAATTCAAATAGCGTCTAAACGAAAAAGGGAGAAAAACGCAGAGATAGCTAAACTCGAAAGGGAGTTTACATTATTATGTAAGGAACATAAGAAGGATCAGAAGACAGTACATATCTCACTGTAAAAATACAGTACAATAGACCAATGGAACCCAAACAAGTTGAGAACTAAAAAGTTAAAACCTAAAAGAGTCCATAAGTTACATAAAATACTGTAGCAGCGCTTAATCTTAGAATCAAATCTGAGATTCTTCTAAAAGTCCAAAACAATCTTTTAGGGATAAGATGATAGTGCAGATGGTATAAATACAAAAGACAGTCCTTAATTAAGTGCTCCTTTCACCAAGAGAGGGGGTGTTCACCACGTGGGGGGATGATTAATCCCCAGTTGGGGATGCACTCACCACAAGACTGGATCAAAAGGGCCTGGATTATATATCTGTATAAAGCCTGGAAGATGCACTCTCCACCGTCAGGGATGTTAAAAGATCAAAACCGCATACATATAGGGTAAAAAAAACTCATATAGTGTGATACCGTTTTAAAACATTTATTAAGCCCAAAACATCCCAAATCATATATTGTGCGTACCACAATGTAAAATCATCAAGCATAAAACGAATAATCTGTACTGTGCCTGTCAGCTTCTCCCTGTGGATCTATGGAGATGTAGGTATCTGCTACAAAAAGTCTCCTGTTCCTGCTCTGGAGGCTGCACAGCGTTTCTGGTCAGTGATAAGCGTCACGCCCTGACGCGTTTCGTCATTGGTTAGACTTCAACAGAGGGCGTGACAATGCTAATCACTGGCCTATATAAATACAGCAAAACCGAGCGAATTGCGTTCGACTATTGGTCGAATCCGATCACATGTCATGTTTACTTCCGCTCATGCGTGCGGTGGACCATACGGCATAGTCAGGGCATGGGCGGAAGTGATCTTCAATTCGACGTATGATCGTGTCATACGTTTCGACGTACGATCGTGTCATGCGTTTCGATATACGATTGTGTCATGTTTTATCGACGTACGATCGTATCAAGCGTCAGTTACGTTGCTGCAACGAACGTGTCGATGTCCCGCTCAATGTTCGCCCATTTGATCCCATTGGTTAGGAGGTGCGTTCCACCTCGCGCCTGCGCACATGCATACTGCCTACTGCGCATGCGCACTCGACATACGGGAAAAAATACCAAATATAGTAGGGGAACCACGGAGCAGTGACCAATGCTCTTTTTTATGAAAAGAGAGAGCCATTGGGTGTATTGCCACATTAATACTGGCTACGGTTGTGCTGTATATAGAAAGAACATTAAAAACAGAAACAATAAAAATTCTAACTTGTAGAATCAACAATATCACATCGCTGCATCATAATGAACAAACTCATATCAGTGTTGCTCTTTTTAGAATACATAACTCATAATCTGCATACACCAAGAGCAATGTCAATCCAATATATCAAACTATTGGGAAATGCATTTTCATATTATTGTGTTGGGATCAACAATACTTTTACCTACATTGTAGGTCAAACAATATCATTATGATCACATATATCCCAAGATATGTGATACATTATGATCACCTGCATCTCAAGATACGCGATACAACGTAGAGAAACCGCTTAGAAGGGCTTAAATAACTACCGTATTTCCTTTAAACATGTCAAAAATTAATCAAATGTTTAAAATTAATAAGAAAAACTAAAATAATGTTAGACATGCCAGAACTATTAAGACAAAATTGGACTACATCAAATGTCTCAATATAGATAATAAAAGTAATCTGAAATTAATGAAAATAAAATTAATAATAAAAATTAATGATAAACCACATTAATCAAATTAGTAATAAAACTATTGATAAAAATAAAAATAAAATAAAATTACCAATACAATACTCGTAAAATTACCACCAATATTGTATATGTCTTCTGATAAAAACCACTAAATTCAAAATGACATAGAACCAATAGATAAGAAGGGGACTATATAAGGATGCTCTTCATAAGAGTAGGAAAGAATTGTATAATCTTAGTCTGAACGACTTAAAAGACTTTAAAACTTAGATATTACTTTAAAACCATTTAGGTATCACTAATAAAGCAGTTAATATCAAGTTCTATATTGAGGCCCTTTGGGGTTAAAACATCTGTTAGAAAGATCCAGCGAGTTTCGCGTTTGGAAAGTTCTCTTACTCTATGTGAGCCTCTCCAGTTCAATTGTAGATGTTCCACACCCCAAAACTGCAAACCTGAAGGGTCCTGATTGTGTTTTAACTTAAAGTGCCATGACACGTTGTGGTCTTTGTAACCCAGTCTAATGTTTTTGATATGCTCCAAAATCCGTACTTTAAGTTTCCTTTTCGTTCGCCCTATGTATAGCAAGTTGCATGGACATTTTAGAGCATATACAACATGATCGGTGTTACATGTTATGAATTGCTCAATCTGAAATTCTTGGTTACTCGAGGGGGCCTTGAACTTGTCAACTCCCCTCATTGGCTTTGATACGGATTGGCATGCTTTACATTTTCTACATGCGAAAAAACCTTTTTGGTCCCAAAAGGACTTTGGCCTCATAGGGGGATCTAAAACTTTTTTAACAATCTTGTCCCCATAACTCGATGCCTTCCTGTAAATAAATTGAGGTTCAGGTGGAAGGACAGTCCCCAATTTCTTGTCCAATAACAAGACGTGCCAGTGTTGTTGGAATATTGATTCTACTTCCTTGTACTGCGTATGGAATTGGGAAATAAAACCCCACTCTTTGTTGTTTGCGGCTATAGTGATTTTTGGTTGGAAACAAGATTCCCTGGGGATTGCATACACGTCTTCTGTCAATTTTTCCATTATTTCCGGTTTATAGCCTCTTGCCACAAATCTATCCGTAAGGATTTTTGACTGGATTAAGAAATTTGAGTCTTCTGAACAGTTTCTCTTTACCCTCATTAACTGTCCTTTGGGGATGTTACGGATCCAGAGGGGATGATGCCCACTTGTGGTTGGAAGGTAACTGTTCCTATCTGTAGGTTTAAAGTATACCTTTGTTTGTAATTTGGGACCCTGTCGATATATGGACACATCTAAAAAATTAATCTCGGTCTCGTTGGATTCTGAGGATAATTTTATATTATTTGTGTTTGTGTTTAAAAACATTAAAAATTCTTGAAGGGATTCTGTGGAACCAGACCAGATAAAAAACAGGTCATCAATGTACCGCTTATAAAAAAGGAGCTCAGGTCTTTTATTTCTAAAAATCGTTTTATCTTCCCATTCAGCCATGAATAGATTGGCTATACTGGGTGCGAACTTGGCCCCCATGGCGACGCCTTTTATCTGAGAATAAAATTTACTGTTGTACCAAAAATAGTTGTGTGCCAAGCAGAAGTCAAGTGCATGACCCAAGAACACCTTTTGGTTGTGTGGCAAGTCTTCTCTTTGGCTTAGTGCCCAGTTCAGGGATAACATGGCATCGTCATGTTGAATGATCGAATACAGTGATGACACATCAGCAGTCACTGATAAGACTTTCTCATCATTCTTAAAGGAGATGCTCTGGAGGCATATTAAAAGATCCTTCGTATCTTTTAGGTACGATTTTGTCACCTTCACACTCTTTTGTAAGAAGGTGTCCAGATATTGGCCGAGCCTAGATGAGACTGAATCGATGCTGTTTACTATAGGTCTAGCGGGTGGATTACTTGAGTCTTTGTGAATCTTTGGCAGTGTGTAGATAGTTGGTACCCTACTGCTAGTGGGTGTTAGATATTTCCTCTCTTTAGGAGTTAATACCCCTGATCTTGTGCCTATATCTACTACTATTTTCAGTTGTGTCTTATATGATGCAGATGGATCTTGGTCTAATCTTCTATAAGTGTTTTCATCTGATAGCATTTCAGAGATTTGATTGTGGTAGAATTCTTTATTCAGAATAACCACTCCTCCACCTTTGTCCGCTGGCCTAATAATTATGTCTTTACGCTCTTCCAGCATCTTGATTCCTTCTGTTATGTGTCTTAGATTTGTTTTCTTGGTGGGTTCCAAGACATCCAAGTCTCGCAATACCAAGTTTTTAAACACTTCAACCGGATGATTCAAGTTATTAGGTGGATTGAATAATGATTTATTTTTCAAGCCGCTATTCTGTATCTGTCCTATTGTTGAAGTCTGCGTGTTGGTTGATGTACTACATCCCACAAAATATTTTTTAATATTCAACTTCCGGATGTATTTATGTACATCTATATAGACATTAAATTTATTTACTGGCTTTTTCATTCCACATTTTAATCCCAAATTTAAAATATTTAATTCTTTGTGTGTCAGAGTGACAGAGGTTAAATTAAAAATCCCCCCTAATCCTGCTGGTTTCGTCTTCTTTTGTTGGGTCTTCCGTCCGGCCCTACATCCTCTGAATCTAGGTTTCTTTGTTGAGGAATCTGTTCTCTTTGCCATTGGTTTGATGGTGGTGGAAACATAGGTTCTCTCCAATTGTGGTCCTTGGATTGAGGTTTTTGGTAATATTGGGGTTTCCCCCTGCGTGGTGGTTGTCCTCTCCCCCTTCTCTGTGCTCCTCCTCCTCCTCGCCCTAAAAAAGGACGTTGTGCTGGAGCGTTTTCATAGTATTCTCCATACGTTTGTAATGGTTGGAATCTGTTATGTACAGGGATTTGTGGATATGTCTTTTGTTGGGCATATCCTTGATTACCCCTGTTGTTTCCACCTGTTGATTTTCCTCGCCCTCTTTTGATGGGCGTTGAGAACCGTAATGGTGTGTCAAATGCTATTTCTTCATTTGGGTGTGTATTGGTCTTTTCTCTAGTGGTTGGTGGTAATGGTCCATCTTGTGTGTTACTCTGTGATGGTCGTTCTTTCATTATCATATTCACAGCATCTGGAAGATTATCTTGCCATGAAAAAATGGTGTTTGTTTTGAAGTCCCCCATGTCTCTATGATATTTCTTTATTTTCTTTTTTTGGGTATCTTTGTCAACTTTTTCCAATCTTTTGTTAGTTCTAGTATTGAACTCAGCAAACTGTTGGGTATCTTTTATTGGATCTAGTTGTAGTTGGAGGTCATTAATTTTACTTTCTAGATGTGCCATTTTCCGCTTCTTCCTTTGGAGTATGAGTTGTTGTAATTTAAAACCCACTCCTATAAAAAAGTCATACCATTCTCTGATGGACTCTGCATCATCTAGACCATCCTGGGGAATGACCTCCCATCGTAGACTTCTTATGATGATATTGTTTTTAATATATTGTTCTAAGGTGCAAATGTCCCACCAAGTTCTTACTTGTTTCTCTAATGTATTGCTTAGTACAGATAAGATATTGTTATAGTTAACTTGGGCGGTGGTAGGTTCATCATCTATAAACAGTGTATTAATATCCAGATTTCTGTTACTTAAAAACCTTAGAGCGTCCATAGCAGCTGAGAAAAAAAAAGAAAAAATTTGCAATAAAATGGTGTAACCGTAGCCCTTCCTTCAATGTAACACCACTCAGCGCTTAGGTACACCACCTCAAGGTATCTAAAAATAGAATATCTGATATGCACATGAATAGCTGCTGCTGAATAAAAATAGAACAATGTAAAAATACAGTACAATAGACCAATGGAACCCAAACAAGTTGAGAACTAAAAAGTTAAAACCTAAAAGAGTCCATAAGTTACATAAAATACTGTAGCAGCGCTTAATCTTAGAATCAAATCTGAGATTCTTCTAAAAGTCCAAAACAATCTTTTAGGGATAAGATGATAGTGCAGATGGTATAAATACAAAAGACAGTCCTTAATTAAGTGCTCCTTTCACCAAGAGAGGGGGTGTTCACCACGTGGGGGGATGATTAATCCCCAGTTGGGGATGCACTCACCACAAGACTGGATCAAAAGGGCCTGGATTATATATCTGTATAAAGCCTGGAAGATGCACTCTCCACCGTCAGGGATGTTAAAAGATCAAAACCGCATACATATAGGGTAAAAAAAAACTCATATAGTGTGATACCGTTTTAAAACATTTATTAAGCCCAAAACATCCCAAATCATATATTGTGCGTACCACAATGTAAAATCATCAAGCATAAAACGAATAATCTGTACTGTGCCTGTCAGCTTCTCCCTGTGGATCTATGGAGATGTAGGTATCTGCTACAAAAAGTCTCCTGTTCCTGCTCTGGAGGCTGCACAGCGTTTCTGGTCAGTGATAAGCGTCACGCCCTGACGCGTTTCGTCATTGGTTAGACTTCAACAGAGGGCGTGACAATGCTAATCACTGGCCTATATAAATACAGCAAAACCGAGCGAATTGCGTTCGACTATTGGTCGAATCCGATCACATGTCATGTTTACTTCCGCTCATGCGTGCGGTGGACCATACGGCATAGTCAGGGCATGGGCGGAAGTGATCTTCAATTCGACGTATGATCGTGTCATACGTTTCGACGTACGATCGTGTCATGCGTTTCGATATACGATTGTGTCATGTTTTTATCGACGTACGATCGTATCAAGCGTCAGTTACGTTGCTGCAACGAACGTGTCGATGTCCCGCTCAATGTTCGCCCATTTGATCCCATTGGTTAGGAGGTGCGTTCCACCTCGCGCCTGCGCACATGCATACTGCCTACTGCGCATGCGCACTCGACATACGGGAAAAAATACCAAATATAGTAGGGGAACCACGGAGCAGTGACCAATGCTCTTTTTTATGAAAAGAGAGAGCCATTGGGTGTATTGCCACATTAATACTGGCTACGGTTGTGCTGTATATAGAAAGAACATTAAAAACAGAAACAATAAAAATTCTAACTTGTAGAATCAACAATATCACATCGCTGCATCATAATGAACAAACTCATATCAGTGTTGCTCTTTTTAGAATACATAACTCATAATCTGCATACACCAAGAGCAATGTCAATCCAATATATCAAACTATTGGGAAATGCATTTTCATATTATTGTGTTGGGATCAACAATACTTTTACCTACATTGTAGGTCAAACAATATCATTATGATCACATATATCCCAAGATATGTGATACATTATGATCACCTGCATCTCAAGATACGCGATACAACGTAGAGAAACCGCTTAGAAGGGCTTAAATAACTACCGTATTTCCTTTAAACATGTCAAAAATTAATCAAATGTTTAAAATTAATAAGAAAAACTAAAATAATGTTAGACATGCCAGACTCACAGCTAGACTCAGCTAGACTAGCATTAAACTTATCACTTACAGTCAGGTCTGAAAAATCTTTAAATTGGAGTAACGCAAGGTTTTATTTGCAGAAAGACAAAATGAATACGATGTTGGCAACTAAACTCTCTCCGAGGTTCCGCACATTTTCACTCCCAAAAATTAGGTCACGAGATGGGACCACCACTCTTAATCCTATGCACATTTTACACAAATTTGAAACCTTTTACTCGTCTCTTTATCAAAGGTCGGGGACGTCCAGACACTCTGATATCTATTCTTTTTTAGATCAGCTAGAGATCCCGCATTTACAAAAGTGCCATACTGACTTAATGGATGCCCCAATCTCAGTGGACGAAACACTAGAGGTAATCAAAAAACTTAAAAGGGGTTCAGCACCAGGACCTGATGGCCTCTCATCACCTTATTATAAAATTTTTGCGGAAGCCTTAGGTTTTCATCTCACAAAATGTTTTAATTCGAAACGAGGGGGGGAGGGCTTGCATCCACATTTGAATGAGGCATACATTACGGTTACACCCAAACCGGATAAGGATCCGGAACTAGTGGAGAACTATAGGCCCACCTCCTTAATTAATAATGACTTAAAAATACTAACCAAGATCCTGGCTAACAGAATGAACTCTTTTATACACCTCTTCATAAAGATCAGGTTGGCTTCATTCCAGGGAGGCAGGGTCCAGACCAGGTGAGGAGAGCAGTGGACGTCCTCTCGTTGCTCCAGTCTGGTTGGTCCGGGGATCCCCCTCAGGAAGGAATCTTCCTGTCGTTGGATCTCCAGAAGGCCTTCGACTCCCTATCTTGGGAGTACCTTTTTGAGATCCTGCAGCGGTGGGGCTTCGGAGCAGGCTTCCAGGGTCTTCTTAAATCCCTTTATTCGGAGCCCAAGGCTAGGGTTAAGTTGCAGGGATATTTTTCGGATCCCATTAGCATCTCAAGGGGTACGAGGCAGGGTTGTCCCCTCTCCCCTTTGATCTTTGCCGTAGCGATCGAAACATTGGCTATAGCCATTCGATCTGAGCCTGATATAAAGGGGGTGACCTGTGGGCCTCAAATCCACAAATGCGCACTTTTCGCCGATGATCTCCTCCTCTTTGTCACCTCTCCTGTTACTTCTCTCCCTATCATTTGTAATTTACTCAGGTCGTTTGGAAAGATTTCGGGACTTAGGGTCAACTTTGATAAATCCCAGGCTCTAAATATTTCTACACGTCCCTCAATTATCGAGGCCCTGAAACCTCATTTTGACTTCAAATGGGCAAATACATCTATTCGCTATTTGGGTATTTCCCTAACCCCTAGGATTGAACAGCTTTATCAGTCTAAATTCCCTCCCATGTTTCGTAGATTGGAAAATGACCTTCAGATGTGGGCTCGACATAAAATCTCCTGGGTGGGCAGGATCAATTTGATTAAAATGACTCTTTTACCCAGATTGCTTTATTTATTTAGATCCCTTCCAATTCCCATCAAAAAAGATCAACGGAGATCATTCCAGAGTAAAATTATTAAATTCATTTGGGAAGGTAAAGGCTATACATTAGCTCAAAACGTCCTATATGGTCTTAAGACGCAGGGGGGTTTTGGACTACCTAATCTGTTTAAAAACTACCAAGCAGCCAGATTGGCCCAACTGTCCTCCATCTACTCTAAATGTGAAAAGCCTGAATGGCTAGACATAGAGGAAATGGCGGTCCCTGATCTTTCATTGGAGAACTTACTTTGGATGCCCCAAAAATCTAGGCCTGCAATAATGTCCCCAACGCTGTCCCAATCACTGAGAATCTGGGATGACATGAGACGTCTTCCCTCTCTGGTTTCAAGTACTAAGCCCCTGACCTGTATTTTCCACAACCCTCAATTTGCAGCAGGAATGGACACTAAAGCATTCCAATGGTGGTTGGACAAAGGGATTTATAGAATAGGAGACTTTCTTCTGAACACGGGACCTCCTTCTCTGGAGCATTGTATGAAGAATTTGGGTATGCCTGACTTAGAGAAGTCCCGATACTCTTTGATCTTCAACTTTGTATCATTATTTTGGAACAACAGTACCGGCCCGCTGGCTTTCACTAATTACGAACGTTGGTGTTTCCGGATGAGAGAACACAGAGGAGGAATTTCCATAATATATGCTGCTTTGTCTGAAGTTTTCTCTAAGTTCGCTTATATGGAGGCATGGGAGAGGGATCTGCGGATGTCCTGGAACCTGGAGGAGTGGCATAGGGTAGGTACGAGAACCTTTAAAGGTTTAGTCAATACTTCATTAATAGAAGCCAATCTCAAGGTTCTGATGAGGTGGTATTTGGTTCCTAGTAGGCTTGCGTTGATGTTCCCAAATGCTTCCCCGCTGTGCTTTCGAGATTGTCAAGCTCAGGGCACTATGCTTCATATTTGGTGGGAGTGTCCCAGAATTAGAGGATTTTGCAATAGGATTTTTAGTCTCATCAGAAAAGTTACAGAGGTGCCGGTGGAGAAATCCCCACAGGTTGCGCTATTAGGGACTTCTATTCCCCAGGCTTCTAAACACAGACAAAGATTGATAAATTTTATACTTCTGGGAGGAAAAACTACTCTAGCAGGGGCATGGAAGCAATCTAGAGTCTCTTTTTTGGCAGCCAAAAGAAAGATTTCGTGGGTTATGACTCAGGAAAAAATGATCAGCTCTATCTCAAACACTTCTGACCTTTTTGAGACTGTTTGGGAGCCCTGGGCAAGATATGTGGGAATCTCCCTTTCGGCTGGCAATGTGACGCCCTCCGCGAGCACGGGGTAGACAGGCTGACAATCAACTCAAATCTAGCCCTCTCTTTCTTCTTCTCTCTCTCTTTCTTCTTTTTCTCCATTTCTTTTCCCACCTTTATTTTTCTAGCTCTCTATGTTCAAGGTTATCGTTCCAGTTCTCTAGTTCACTTTTATTCTTTTTTTTAAATATTATTTAGTTATTTATTTATTTCTTCTAGTTTGATATGTCATTTTTGATATAATTGCTCTGAAGGGAGAAAGTATTCCTTTCGCAATCAGTATATAGGAAGGATGGGGATTCTCTGTTTTCCTATTAATCTTAGTAAGAGGATCCTGGTTTTTATCCAGTCACTATGACTGAGTGCTACTTTTCTTTGCCTTGACTTTTTCTTTTTGACTCTAGGTATTTACACGGCACATGGATCTTTGGTCCTTCTGGATAGCCGTGCGGATACTCCGAGAATTTTGAGGTCATGGTATAAGACTGGGATATCAGTTCTCTTTCGGCACAGTTTGTTTCCAATAGGGGTGTCGAAACAGAACTTCAGGTTTATGGCCTGTTTCAGGCTTCCTCTCTCCTATGGAAATATATATACATGATAGGGCAGGTTTACCTGTCTCATGCTGACTGATGGCTGAGGTCTTTGTCCCCTGCTTACCCTCTTCCTCAATAGTTAAATATGTTTACACTCTTATGTTTTAACTACTATTTATATAACGTTATTCCCCTTTTTGTATGAGTTCAAGGAAGAATATTCTATTTTATTCTATGGGATAAATTGCACTGAATGTACTCTATCAGTAATTTTAATTTTTTTGATTGTTTACTCGCTCCAAGAATGTACTGGGAGCTTTTTCTGTATTTCTTTGACATTTATTTAAATAAAAATCTTAAATCGGAAAAAAAAAACATTGTGCCAACCATGTGCATGCATTTTCTACAATAAGCCTGGTTGCAAGATTCTAACTTAGATTCCAGGCCAAATACATAATATGCCCCTTGCTAAGTCAGACATATAGCCCTGCAATCAGCAAAGCAGGGATGTGTCAGACCTCTGCAGTCAGACCACTGCTTCCACAGAGAGAGAAAGGCCCTTCTCTACAGCATGTTGTAAGACATTGCACACCTTTTTGTTTTGATGGCCTTAAAATGTACGAGGCGTGACAAATTAATTCCCGGAATACCTGCAACGTAGCACTATGGTGGTGAGTCACACAGCCATTCACAATCAAGTGTGTTCTGACATGGTCTAACTTGCACTCATCTGGATTGCAGACCAGTTGACGCAGTCTTTACGGAGTAGTAGAAGAAATAAAAAGTGTGTGCGTTACGCTGTTGGTGGTAAATGAGTGACAGGAATCTGGAGCAGCAGATTGTCATCAAATTGTGCGTGAAAATTGGCAAACGTGCAAGTGAAACTTTAGCTATGTTACAACAGGCTTATGGTGAACATTTCATGGAGAAATCAAGTGTTTTTTGAATGGCATAGGCGATGCAAGAAGATGTCTACAAAGATGCAAGAAGCAGACAGCCAAAAATAGGATTTTTTAATACAGCTTACCTGTCAAATCCTTTTCTTGGGAATACATCAGGGGACACAGAGCCTTAATTACTTAAAGGGTCACTAAAGGAATTTTTTTTTTTGCTGAAATGACTGTTTACAGGGTATAGAGCATGGGTCTTCAAACTACGGCCCTCCAGTTGTTCAGGAACTACAATTCCCATCATGCCCAGTCATGTCTGTGAATGTCAGAGTTTCACAATGCCTCATGGGATGTGTAGTTCCGCAACAGCTGGAGGGCCGTAGTTTGAGGATCCCTGGTATAGAGACATACAAGTTAACTGATTCCTTTTAAAAATGATAAAAAATTGATAAAAATCAATCATATATGTGCCTCTAGTTTCACTTTCGTTTTTAAACTGGTTTCATGTTTCTGTGAAGTAGAGAGAGACACAGAACAAAAACAAACAAATCCAGTGCAGTGTTTTGTTTTTAAAATGAATCTGATTGGTTCTGAGGAGTTTTAGACACACAGCTTGGACCACAGTTAAAAGCTGCCATGAGATGTTTCATAAGGAGCCAGATAAGTAGGAAGTGTGGAGATCAGAGCAGAATTACAGCAACTTCAAAGCAAAACACGAACAATGAGGATATGAAACCAGGACTGCAGTAAGGTAAAGGAAGCTATTTAGCTAAAAAAAAAAAATTCCTTTAGTGATCCTTTAATGTGTTGTGTAGTCATCACAGGTGATTGGACACTGGCAAAGCCAGTGTAAAGGTTCAAAAGGTAGCTTCTGTAAAACAGACAACTCCAAATTCAAATCCCATGGGCACACGGGAGACTTAATCGGCGGCAGTGCACCCTGAACAAAGGCTCTAAGGACTAGGGAATGAGAGGCAAGCGATCTTTGAAAAAATACAGACAAAGCCGAGATTTGGCCCTTGATAGTGCTCAAGGCCAACTTCATATTTAAGCCCAACTGATGAAAGCCAATAATCCTATTAATGGCAAACTTTCTAGGATGCCACTTTCTGGGTTTACACCAGGAAACACATGGCTTCCAGATTCTGTAGTAGATGAGCCTGGAGGCCGCCTTCCTAGCATTAACCAGAGTGGATAGAACTGGCCCTAAGAGCCCACATTTTCTCAGAATGTGGGTCTCAACAGCCAAACCGTCAACTTTAGACTTTCTAAGGTAGGATGGAATATTGGACCCTGCGATAGTAGGTCTGGGTGTAATGGAAGAACCCAAGGTCTTCCTACAGCCATCCTTACGACTTCTGCTTACCAGGGTCTCCTGGGCCAAGCCGGGGCGACCAAAATCACTGACTTTCCTCCCTTCTTGACTCTCTGAAGGAATCGTGGGAGAAGTAGAACTGAAGGGAACGCATTATTCAGGGAATATTGATCCCATGAGATTGTCAGGGCATCCGACCCTTGAGCATAGGGATTTCTTGTTCTTGACACAAAGCTGTCCAGTTTTGCGTTGAACCTGGAAGCCAACAGGTCCACATCTGAGGTTCCCCATTTCTGACATATGATTTGAAACATGGGCTGTAGAGACCATTCTCCTGGACTGAGTTGCTGGTGACTTAAAAAATCCACCTGCCAATTTTCTACCCCTGGACCGAAGACCGCAGATAGGCGAGGAACACGCCTTTCTGCCCAGGCCAAGATGTGATTCACCTCTTTTTGGGCATCCAGACTTCTGGTGCCCCCTTGGTGATTGATATAGGCCACGTCCTCAGCAGTGTCAGACTGAACCCGAACAGGCCAGCCTTGCAGTCTGTGAGACCACCTTCCATCCGACCCACCAGATGAATGGGGAACGGAACTCCATCCATCATTTTCTAGCGTATCAGATGTCAACAGACACTGGAGAGTCCAATCCAACCGTGGAAAAGTTTGTTTTGTCAGTTTCTTTTTTTTCCCCATCTCCTATTGGGGAAATTTCCCATCACTTCCTGTTCCATAGCCAAAACAAGAAATTAAAGGAAATCTTTCCAAAGTGAGGGAATCCCTGGTTGTCAGCAGAACTAATGTCCCCATTAGGTTTTCCTTCTATTGCTGTTCTGAAGAAAGCCTAAACTGTAGGATCTTCTTTCACTTTCGACATTAACAGTAAAGTGGATAAACAAAGAGGCACAGAAAGCAAAAAAAAAACTGACAGAAGTTCTAATCTCTCTCTACCCTATGCAAAACTAAAACTATAAATGCTTTTAATCATACCTTTATGCTTTATAGACCCAGGACACCACCATTGCCAAAATGAACTGCATATTAGTAATAGGCGGTGAGGAAAACGTACATTTGTATTGCGTAAAACAGTAACATTTAAAAATGTGGAGAAGGAGTGATCAGTGAGTGATCAGTACTCTGAGTCTGATTCATCATCCACAAGGGACTACATTTGCTAAGATGAAGAAGTTATTGAGCTGCTTGTTTCAGGCACTGTACATAGGTGACCTGCCCTACTTCTAGATAAGTTTAGGAGCATCACATTGCTGGTACCGGTATGTCAACTACTGCTTGTACTGTGACATTTGATTATGGCTGGAGATGACATATAAATGTAATTTCCTAGTATCACCCACACTGTCAACCATTTTTTTTATTAGTAGGCCAATTTGTATTACAGTAGAACTAAAGGAAAAACATTTGTTTTTAGTTTGGACACTAGAGACCTGTACACGCAGTGGCGTAACCAGAGTTATGGGCGCCCGGGGCAGAACTTATTTTTTGCCCCCCCCCCCCCCCCCCGGCGCTAGCGCATAACCACATACGCCCAATCACAGGGCGCCATGCCATCAAATGCAGTCACTGTACCATGCCATTAATTGTCACCACTGTGCCACCAATTGTCACCACTGTGCCATCAATCGTCACCACTGTGCCACCAATTGTCACCACTGTGCCACCAATTGTCACCACTGTGCCACCAATCGTCACCACTGTGCCACCAATTGTCACCACTGTGCCACCAATTGTCACCACTGTGCCACCAATTGTCACTGTCCAGACATCTATCCACCTTGGAGCTTTATATTATAACCTGCTGGGACTTGTAGTTCTCCATCGTCTCCTGGGGCTCGGGTGCATGCAATCCACCATCTTTGTTCAGTTTTTCTTACTGCTGGGACTTGTAGTCCCATAGATGGTGGATCGCATGCACCTGAGCCCCAGGAGACGATGGAGAACTACAAGTCCCAGCAGGTTATAATATAAGGCTCTGAGATGGATGGGTGTCCGGACATCCATCCACCTCGGAGCCTTATATTATAACCTGCTGGGACTTGTAGTTCTCCATCTTCTCCTGGGGTTTAGGTGCATGCAATCCACACCCATCCACCTCAGAGCCTTATTGTATGATAATGTATAACCTGCTGGGACTTGTAGTTCTCCAATCTCCATGAGCCCCAGGAGAAGATGGAGAACTACAAGTCCCAGCAGTTTAACTAAAATGACAGGCTCTGAGATGGATAGGTGGAGATCAGGCAGAGCACCCCTTTAGATTTACACCGACCCCCCCCACTTACCTTGCTGGAGATGGAGATGCCACCGCGCTGTAAACACATGTTCCAGGCCAATCAGCGCGCCCTTCTGCCTGGTTGGCTGGTGTTTCCCGCCACTCCCACATCAAGGGAGACAGACAGTTCCACCAGCCAACCAGGCGTGCCGCCGCCGGGTGTACCAAGATGGCCGACAGCTCCAGAGCTAGGCCAAAGCCGCGGCCTTTCCTAAGGCGGCGGTGGCGCATTCCGCGGACGCCAGGATTTCGCCCCCCGCAATTTTTCGCCCGGTGCAGGAGCCCCCCCTGCCCCCCCCCCCGCTACGCCAGTGTGTACACGCGATCAGAATTTCCAATGTAAAAAGTCAGATGGACTTTTTCCATTGGAAATTCTGACCGTGTGCATGCCCCATCGGAAATAACGATGAATTTCATTGGAGTTTAGATAGAGAACATGTTCTCTTTTATGCCAATGTGATTTTGGTCGGATCCTGTGTACGGGGCTTAAGAAAGGGTTATTGTCCTCCCTCACTCTCAAAATGTTCAGCCTTTGTTCTGCTTTAGGAGCTCTTTCAGACAGGTGGCCAGGTGGAGAGGGATGGTAAAAACAGGCAGCTGAGCCGCAGCTGTATACATGCAGGCATTTCTAACTCGGGTGCAAAGATTCACAGAGGGCACCGCTAGACAAAGTTGTCCATTGAACTGCATCCAGGAGCTGAATGCTTGGTTAGTAGTTGCGGCTCGGTCCCACAATGTAAAACTAATCATGAAAAAAAAACAGGCCCTTGGTACGACAGTAGTGCCTCCTGAATGGCTGTCAGTCTCTGCTATGCCATCCTCTAGGAAAAAAATCTGCCCTCCACCACGGATTGCAGTAAGAGCTCTTTCAGATGGCGCTATATAAATCATGTATAATATTAATAATAATTTTCTAAAGCTTGTCTGACAGTTCAGAAAAAAAGGTGGCTTTATACTCTGCAGAGCTCAGTGAGGAGAGCTGTGAGAGCTGATTGGAATAAATAAATGCAAAATAAATACACAAATAACAAAAAATCTGCATAAATAAATATGTACTAATAAATAAAAACAAATTAACCTAACCTTAAAAAATAAATATTAAATAAAGGAATAATGATACAATAATAATAAACACCCAAACCCAAACAAAATAAATACATAACAATAATATAAATTAAAATTGTGAATTTAATTTTTTTTTTTAATTGTGTTAAGGTTAGAGTGTTTATGTATTATTATTTTAAGGGTTAGGGGTTAATTAATATTATTCCATAGTATTCATTTATTGTATTTATGTATTATTTAGTTTATTTATTATTATTATTATTATTATTATTATTATTATTATTATTATTATTATTAATAATAATAATAATAATAATAGTAGTATTATTATTAACACCCTAACAAAAAATAATAATAATAAGACAGTAAATAAAATATGAACATCTAACATTAAGACCCCTTTCACACCGAGCTGTGGCCGCCTCAGCACTACTCAATTTAGCATCACTTTAGCTCTGTTTACGCTGTGCCTTTGCGCCACTTTTTGGATGCTGGCAGTGCGCTTTTAACCCCAAGGATGCTGCTTGCAGGATTTTTCCTAACATCCCGCAAGCGCACCACCCCAGTGTGAAAAGTCACCCTGAAATGAATGGGAGGCGGTTTAGAGGCTATTTCTAGTGCTAAAACGCCTGAAAACTGTTTCAGTGTGAAAGGGGTCTAAAGCGGAGTTTTACCCAAAAGGGGAATTTTTGCTTTAAAGTGGATGTAAACCGCAAAAAAAATTTTTTTTGATGTCACAATGTAGAGTATAAGATTTCCTATCATCTGTGCCCAGTCTTGCCACACAGAGTTAATCCAGCGCTTAGTAATCCTCTTTTAATGTTCAGTGCAAATTAACAGAATTCCAGATAAAAACTTGCCAAATTATAAAGTCTGTTTCTCTGTTTTTGCTTTCAGTGACAGGTTATTTACAAATCTAGCTTGGACATGTTTATCATAACATGAGGTGATCCAAAGTTCATTGTATATTACCAGGATGTGTTATGTGGGGGAGGGGTGGATTTCTCACTTTTTATACCTCATGTTATGATAAAGATAGCATAACATATGATAAACATGTCCAAGCTAGATATGTAAATAACCTGTCACTCAAAGCAAGAAGAGAGAAAACTGACTTTTTATTTAGGCAGGTTTTTATCTGAAAGGCTGTTCATTTTCACTGAACATTAAAAGAGGATTTCTCAGATCTGGATTAACTCTGTGTGGCAAGACTGGGCACAGATGATAGGAAATCTTATACTCTACATTGTGACATCAAAAAAAAAAAAAAAAGGAGGAGGAGATATGCGATTTTTTCTCCTTCCCAAAGTCTTCTAGGACCCGACAGTTTCTAGAAGACTTCGGGACCAGTCACAGAGCGCAGCGCTGATTATGCATGCACAGTGGGCATCCGGCTGTGAATTCACAAGCTGTCACAGCTGGGTGCCCATAGTAGAGATACCAGCGTGGCCAAGGGAGGACACAGGGAGAAACGGTGAGTGCACCGCTGGATTGTGGGACAGGTGAGTGTGTGTTTATTAAAAGTCAGCAGGTACAAGGCCCTCTGATTCCTCCTGTATTGAATTTCAAAACGACTTCTTCAGATCGCTGCTTCAGATCGCTTTGCAGCAGTGGCGGCCCGTTCATAGGGACGTACGGGCGCTGCCCCCCTCCCGCAGTCACACACACAAAAAAAAACGGGCCCTTTAAGAACTTTTATTCTGCTAAAATGTCATTTTGACATTTTAACCACAGTTCTGGCGGCCGTCTATAGAGGGCGCTGCATCGCTGCTTGGCTGAGGAGAACTGCCTATAAAAGCCAGCGGCTCTCATAGGCTTTTCCAATACCGCCCTCCAGCTCTCGGAAGTCTATACTCGGAGCGCAGGCAACCTGCGTTCCTTGCATAAGACTGACGGCCGTTTCAGCCAATCAGGTTCCCGGTTTCTGGTTATCAGGAACCCGATTGGCTGAAGCTTCACCACGGTGGCAGAAGACATCGAGGGACGACATGGAAGCTTCAGGTAAGTGCTTTTCACAGGGAAAGGGGCGACGATGGGCACAGTGGCATCATGGGGCACAGTGGTGACAAAGGGCACAGAGGCGACAATTGGCACAGTGGCATCATGGGGCACAGTGGTGACAATGGGCACAGTGTCATCATGGGGCACAGTGGTGACAATTAAAGGGCACAGTGGTGACAATTGGCACAGTGGTGACAATTGATGGAACAGTGGCTGCGTTTGATGGCATGGCACAGTGACTGTGTTTGATGGCATGGCACAGTGGTGACATATGATGGCACAGTGGCTGCATTTGATGGCACAGCTGCATTTCATGGCATGGCACAGTGGTGACAATTGATGGCACAGTTGCTGTGTTTGATGGCATGGCACAGTGGTGACAATTGATGGCACAGTGACTACATTTGATGGCAAGGCACAGTGGTGACAATTGATGGCACAGTTGCATGGCACAGTGGTGACAATTGATGGCACAGTGACTGCATTTGATGGCATGGCACAGTGGTGACAATTGATGGCACAGTTGCTGTGTTTGATGGCATGGCACAGTGGTGACAATTGATGGCACAGTTGCTGTGTTTGATGGCATGGCACAGTGGTGACAATTGATGGCATAGTGGCTGCATTTGGTGGCATGGCACAGTGGTGACACTTGATGGCACAGTTGCTGTGTTGCATGGCACAGTGGTGACAATTGATGGCACAGTGGCTGCGTTTGATGGCATTGCACAGTGGTGACAATTGATGGCACAGTTGCTGTTTGATGGCATGGCACAGTGGTGACAATTGATGGCACAGTGACTGCATTTGATGGCATGGCACAGTGGTGACAATTAATGGCACAGTTGCTGTGTTGCATGGCACAGTGGTGACAATTGATGGCACAGTGACTGCATTTGATGGCATGGGACAGTGGTGACAATTGATGGCATAGTGGCTGCATTTGGTGGCATGGCACAGTGGTGACACTTGATGGCACAGTTGCTGTGTTGCATGGCACAGTGGTGACAATTGATGGCACAGTGGCTGCGTTTGATGGCATTGCACAGTGGTGACAATTGATGGCACAGTTGCTGTTTGATGGCATGGCACAGTGGTGACAATTGATGGCACAGTGACTGCATTTGATGGCATGGCACAGTGGTGACAATTAATGGCACAGTTGCTGTGTTGCATGGCACAGTGGTGACAATTGATGGCACAGTGACTGCATTTGATGGCATGGGACAGTGGTGACAATTGATGGCACAGTTGCTGTGTTTGATGGCATGGCACAGTGGTGACAATTGATGGCACAGTGGCTGCATTTGGTGGCATGGCACAGTGGTGACAATTGATGGCACAGTGACTGCATTTGATGGCAAGGCACAGTGGTGACAATTGATGGCACAATTGCTGTGTTGCATGGCACAGTGGTGACAATTGATGGCACAGTGACTGCATTTGATGGCATGGGACAGTGGTTACAATTGATGGCACAGTTGCTGTGTTTGATGGCATGGCACAGTGGTGACAATTGATGGCACAGTGGCTGCATTTGGTGGCATGGCACAGTGGTGACAATTGATGGCACAGTGACTGCATTTGATGGCAAGGCACAGTGGTGACAATTGATGGCACAGTTGCTGTGTTGCATGGCACAGTGGTGACAATTGATGGCACAGTGACTGCATTTGATGGCATGGGACAGTGGTGACAATTGATGGCACAGTTGCTGTGTTTGATGGCATGGCACAGTGGTGACAATTGATGGCACAGTGACTGCATTTGATGGCAAGGCACAGTGGTGACAATTGATGGCACAGTTGCTGTGTTGCATGGCACAGTGGTGACAATTGATGGCACAGTGGCTGCATTTGGTGGCAAGGCACAGTGGTGACAATTGATGGCACAGTTGCTGTTTGATGGCATGGCACAGTGGTGACAATTGATGGCACACTGGCTGCGTTTGATGGCATGGCACAGTGGTGACAATTGATGGCACAGTTGCTGTTTGATGGCATGGCACAGTGGTGACAATTGATGGCACAGTGGCTGCATTTGGTGGCATGGCACAGTGGCTGTGTTTGATGGCACAGTGGTTGCATGTGATGGGCACAGTGAGGCTGCAATATTCTTTTTTTCGTTTGCGCCCCCCCAAAAATTTTGAGCACCAGCCGCCACTGCTTTGCAGGCGCTATTTTTAGCATTATAGCGCTTGCAAAGCTACCCAGTGTGAAAGGGGTCTAAGTGACCTAGTGTAGCTGCGCTTTCAGTGTCAGCCTGCTCACTCTGTCCCCCTCCATTGCTGTCTGTGAGGGGAGACAGGAATTGCTCCTCTGTCTACTGAGTATTTAGTATGGGAAATACCGAGCAGTGTGTGACACGAAGGTGGCATGCAGTAGTTTCACACTGTATTACACACACACACATTGTAATGATGGGCGGGGCGGAGGAAGAGGAGGAGTTGTCTTCTACACTGACACTGCGAGTGAAGACACTATAGTGTGCCCTTCCATTCTCCTTTACTGCATCTCTACGACTTGTCATACTACAATCTGAGCGCCCTGCCTGGAGTCTGCACGAGGATGCAGTGCCTGGCCCGGGCTAGCTGGAGGCTGCACTCAGCTCAGCTACACGGAAGAGCCGGACTCTTCCGGCCCGGGAGCTTCTGTACATCTGCCGCTGCTGGACGTGGGGCGACCCCTAGTGGACATGACACGGAAATACAGGTGTACAACAGCCTGAGCAGGAAGAAGGAAGCGCTCATACTGCACTCAGCGGCTACAGCCACATGGTCAGATGTCTGCTTGTCATGTACCTTTCGCTGCTGTCTGTTGTATGGGGGGGAAGGGAGGTGCTTATAGTTCTAGAGAATAGAAACACAATCATTGGAACCCCTTGAATATTGTACAGCCTGGTGTGCCATGTATTTCTCAGGGTATACCTGTGGTTAACCCCTTGCACCCAGGCCAATTCTGACACTTCTCTCCTACATGTATAAATATACATATAAATGAGATTATATATATATATATATATATATATATATATATATATAATTATAGATGTTGCAATTTTTGATGTCACATGTTATTTGTGCAGTGATTTTTCAAACGCAATTTTTTTTTTTTGGGGGGGGGGATACACTTTAATTTTATTGCACACAAACACAATATAATACCTCATATTTTTTTTATAAAATATAAAAGACAATGTTACGGCACGTAAACCTAACATGTCACGTTTTAAACGTGCATTTAAAAACTTTGTAGGCATCGTTTTAAACGCCTTTAAAGGTTACAAGTTTAGAGATACTCAGGAGGTCTGGTGCTAGAACTATGGCGTTCGCTTCAATGTTTACTCCAATACCTCACGTGTGGTGCAATGACTGCTTACATATGCGTAACGTATGCATTTGCATGTGGGGGGTGCTTTAAATTTTTATTTTTCTATTATTATTATTTATTTTTTATATCAACTTTATTGCTATCACAAGGGATGAACAACATTCCTTGTGACAGCATGGGCTGTGACAGGTCCATTTATGGAGAGATCTGTCTAGACCCCCTGGCCTCCACAGCTGATCAGACACAGGTTGGCTGCTTATCTTGCCAGTAATGGCCAGTTAAACCAAAAGGCAGAAACGGAAGTGACAAAGACAGTTCTTTCTGTCTATACTTCCTGTTCTGTCTATACTGTGCAGACGTCGCCGCTGGTTGCATTGCTCCCAGGTTCTGTGATCTGATGGCAGAGCCCAGGACAGGTGGGGGGGGGGGGGGGGCAATAGTGTATTTAGATTTTGTGGTGCCCTAGGCCTGACCAAACTTGTTCCCCCCCGAATTTAAATATGACCCACCCCTTCTTGTCAAGGCCACACCCCTTGATGTTTAAGACCTGCCCTGAAATATTGAAATGGGGACACTAGTTCTTAGGCCCTGGGAGGGGGGCACACATTTCTGATAAGGACTGAGGCCGCGTACACATGAGCAAATAAATCTGTTCAAATCGGTCTGACAGACCGATTTGATCAGATTTGTCTGCTGGGCTGTTTTGGTTTGATCGCTGTACACACGATCAAACCAAAATCCCCGCCGGCAGACAGCGCGGTGACGTGGCGATGACGTTGACGCCGCCACATCACTGCACCAGGAAGTAAAACACTTCCGTGCATGCCATTCCATTTCATTTGACGCATGTGCGAGCAGATATGTCTGCTGGTTAGCGTACTAACCAGCAGACATATCGGACGGACGGATTCCCAGCAGACAGATTTTAAAGCATGCTTTAAAATCTGTCTGCTGGAAAAATCTGTCTGTCCGCCCGTACACACGATTGAATCTGTCTGCTGAAATGGTCTGTCAGACTGTTTCCAGCAGATAGATTTGATCGTGTGTACGCGGCCTTAGAAGATATTACCATGCCAATGGTGCAGCAGAAAACATATAGCACAGCGAGGAAGGGTTGTGGTCCAGGATGATAGGACAGTCGAAATTAGAAGCAGCACCCCCCCCCCCCACAGTTGTGGAATGCTGGCAGCCCGCATACTGGAAGCAGTGCGGCCACTTTGTGGGGGCACTAAAGTAATTTGCCTCTCAGCCCAGTACGCCCCATAAGACTGGTGCTACACTAACCATGTATTACAAGCCGGCGGGGACTCTTTTCCGTGCTGCCCCCCTGCAAAGTGCTGCCCTAGGCCAGGATACAGCTTTGGGAATTAAAAAAATAAAACATATGCATGCTAATGCAAAAAAACTAAATGTACACCAATTTTTTGGTACGATTCAAAAGATGTTATGCTTAGTTAAGCCATTTCAGACACACATGCAGTATCATGGAAGTAAGGTTTACTTCATGATGCCACATACAGTCCCTGACAAAAGTCTTGTCGCTTCTCTATTTTGTAGAAACTCCTGCTATTAATCTGACTTTTAATTAATCAATTGGTGTTAGAAATAGCTCATATGAAAAGCTAAAGCCCTCCCAAATGATGTTTAATGCACTGAAATAAATTAGTTTCACTAAAAAAAGATTTATAATTTAAAGCGGTTGTATACCCACGATTATTTATTTTTATTTTTTTTCACCTGAAAGGCAAAAGCCATAATGAGCTAGTATGCACCGCATACTAGCTCATTATGAAATACTTACCTCGGAACAAGGTGAAGAGAACTTGCCTGGTCCACGCCGAGCGAGATTTCATCTTGACTCGGCGTGTCTTCCGGGTATCGCCGCTCCAGCGCTGTGATTGGCTGGAGCGGCATGCGTGCGGGAGACTTCAAACTGGCAAGGTCCAGCGGCTGCAAGCCCTTTAGCCGATGATCCCCTTAACCCTCAGCTTCTTTAGCAAGGCAGTGGTCGTCTCGGAGGTGTGTTTGGGGTCGTTATGTTGGAATACTAACCTGCAGCCCAATCTCTGAAGGGAGGAGATCATACTCTGCTTCAGTATGTCACAGTATATGTTGGCATTCATGGTTCCCTCAATGAACTGTACTTCCCCAGAGCCGGCAGCACTCATGTAGCCCCAGACCATGATACCCCCACCACCATGCTTGACTGTAGGCCAGACACACTTGTCTGTGTACTCCTCACCTGGTTGCCGCCACACACTTGCTTGACACCATCTGAACCAAATAAGTTTATCTTGGTCTCATCAGACCACAGGACATGATTCCAGTAATCCATGTCCTTAGTCTGCTTATCTTCAGCAAACTGCTTGTGGGCTTTCTTGTGCATCGTATAGTCTGAGCACTGACAGGCTAACCCTCCACCCCTTCAACCTCTGCAGAAATGCTGGCAGCACTCATACGTAGAGCTGCACAATTTTGGCTAAAATGAAAATCACATTTTTTTTGCTTAGAATAAAGAATACGACTTCTGGCGGTGCAACATCATCTTTCACATTATAGAAAATAAATTGGGCTAACTTTACTGTTTTGTTTATTTTATTTTTATTCATTAAAGTGTATTTCTTTTAAAAATTGCGTTTGAAAGACCGCTGCGCAAATACCGTGTGACATAAAATATTGCAAGAACTACCATTTTATTCTCTAGTCTCTGCTAAAAAAATATATATCATGTTTGGTTGTTCCCAATAATTTTTTAGCAGAAAATAATGATTTGTACTTGTAAGCAACAAATATCAGAAAAGGTTTGGTCTTTAAATGGTTAAACCTCTTACACTCCAGTTATTTCCTTTTAAAGAAAGAAGGGAAAGATACTTTGTTTCTACTTATTAGCTTGTTGTGATAAAACTTGGCAGGCTGCCTGGATTTTTTTTTTCCAGCTGTGAGAACTCTCTGCACTTGTTAGAAAGAATGTGACATGCTGTTTCGAAAATCGGGAAGGGAAAAAGATCACGATTTCAATTCTTAACGATTAACCGTGCAGCTCTACTCATACGTCTATTTCCCAAAGACAACCTCTGGATATGATGCTGAGCACATGCACTCAACTCCTTTGGTCTGTTCTGAGTGGAACCTGTCCTGTTAAACCGCTGTATGGTCTTGGCCAGTGATGGGGAACCTTGGCTCTCCAGATGTTTTGGAACTACATTTCCCATGATGCTTTTGCACTCTGCAGTGTAGTTGAGCATTATGGGAAATGTAGTTCCAAAACCTCTGGAGAGCCGAGGTTGCCTACCCCTGGTCTTGGCCACCGTGCTGCAGCTCAGTTTCAGGGTCTTGAGAATCTTCTTATAGCCTAGGCCAGTGATGGCGAACCTTGGCACCCCAGATGTTTTGGAACTACATTTCCCATGATGCTCACACTACACTGCAGAGTGCATGAGCATCATGGGAAATGTAGTTCCAAAACATCTGGGGTGCCAAGGTTCGCCATCACTGGCCTAGGCCATCTTCATGTGGAGCAACAATTTATTTTTTCATATCCTCAGAGAGTTCTTTGCCATAAGGTACCATGTTGAACATCCAGTGACCAGTATGAGAGAGTGGGAGCGATAACACCAAATTTAACACACCTGCTCCCAACTCACACCTGAGACCTTGTAACACTAACGAGTCACATGACTCGTAAAATGGCTAATTGGGCCCAATTTGGACACTTTCACTTAGAGGTGTACTCACTGCTGCTGGTCTCAGACTAATAAGTGGGAGGACCAATTAGGTAATCACTGTGATAGTCAATCACAGCGCTCACTAGTTTTGGAACCAATCACTGTACTGTTTCTCTTCTGTAAGGAGAAAAAAATACATTGGGAGAATTTTCTAAGGCTGGGTTCACAAATGGGGAACCTGCATCCAATTCGCAAAAGCAGGAAATTTTGACCGTCTCTCTATGGAACATGTTCACGTATCTCCAGTGCAAATTTGCACAGGGACCCTTCACAAACCCTTCACATTGTATCCTTTTCCACTGTAAAGAAAAAGAAAAATATAGTGTGAATAAATGGTGCACAGAAGGCCTAAAGGTTGCTTTATTGCAGTGATGGTGAATCTTGGCACCCCAGATGTTTTGGAACTACATTTCCCATGATGCTCATGCACTCTGCAGTGTACTGGAGCATCATGGGAGATGTACAGTAAAACTTTGGATTGCCAGCATAATTCATTCCAGAAACATGTTTGTAATCCAAAGCACTTGTATATCAAAGCAAATTTCCTCATGAGAAATAATGGAAACTAGAGCTGCATGATTCTGTGAAAAAATTGAATCACGATTCTTTTGCTTAGAATGAAGAGGATCACCACCTCAATCTAGAGACATGCCTCTCTTTGATAGAGGACTGGATGACAAAGAGTTATCTCAAACTCAACGGAGAGAAAACAGAACTTCTTCTGTTTCACGCCAAGCGTAGGAATCAATCGGCAACAACCTGGATCCCCCCGCCCATTCTGGGCAAAACCATCACCCCTAGCACCAAAGTCAAAAGTCTTGGGGTCATCTTTGACTCCGACATGACAATGAACGCACAAATAGGGTCAGTAGTCAGCGGATCTCACCATCTGCTGCGCCTACTACGCAGACTCACTCCTTTTATTCCCAAGAAAGACATAGCGGTCGTGGTGGGAGCGATTGTAAACTTCAGACTGGACTATGCAAATGCCCTTTACCTCGGACTCCCCAAGTACCAAATCGCTCGTCTTCAAGTCGTTCAAAATACGGCCGGCAGACTTGTGACTGGGAAAAAACCCTGGGAATCAATCTCACCTTCACTGAGATCCCTTCACTGGCTACCAGTTAAAGACAGAATCACCTTTAAAGCACTCTGTCTAACGCATAGATGTATCCATGGGAATGCTCTCCATTATCTATGCGAAAAAATAAAAGTTCACAATCCCAATCGTATTCTACGATCCACCAATCAAAAATCGGCTTCAGATACCGAAAGCCAGATACAAGTCCAAAGGAGACAGGAGATTCGCTGTCCAAGGTCCCAGACTATGGAACGCCTTACCAGCCAGCATTCGGCTGGAGGAGAACCACTTAGTCTTCAGGAGAAAGATTAAGACTCATCTCTTTTGATCTCAAAGGAGACAGGAACAACAAGCGCCCAGAGGCGATTTACTTTGCATGTGCTGCGCTATATAAGTTTTCATTCATTCAAGATCACGATTCTTTGTATATCAAAGCAAATTTCCTCATGAGAAATAATGGGACCTAGAGCTGCACGATTCTGTGAAAAAATTGAATCGCGATTCTTTTGCTTAGAATGAAGATCACGATTCTCAAAAACTTTTTTTATTTTAAAAATGTACAACCTCTGAACATTAGGTCATTAAAGGGGGCATGTGAGGAGTGGACTTAAAATACTGGCAACCACTGTCCCTTATAATATCTATTATGAATATCACCACAGTCAGCTACCCCAGACTCTTGGTAGCTGACTACTGTGGTAATATTCATAATATAGGCAGCTGACTCAGATGACTGTGGTAATATTCATAATAGATATTATAAGGGACAGTGGTTGCCAGTATTTTAAGTCCACACGCCTCACAGGCTCACATCACATGCCCCCCTTTAATAGCCTGACTGCAGTGTCGTTTGCAAGGTCTGGGGTAGCTAACTGTGATAATATGGGTAGCTAGCTGACTCAGACTGTGTGGGCTGGGCCTGGTTGGGGTAGCTGACTCACTGTGGTCACTGGTGTTCATGATATATATACGCACTGTAGTAGTAACTTAATGCAACAAGAAGGAAGCTCACTCACTGTATTTTGGAGACTGGAGTCATGATCGGATCATGCTGCCTGCTGGTGCACACCCACCGCTGTGCGTTTCGTAACGTTTACCGCCGGCCGAGAAGCGAGGTGGTATCGCCCACGCCCAGGCTTCATTGACATCCCAGCGGCGCTGCTCTGCATCACGCTCTCCGATGACTGACGTCAGTTCCTATATCTGCCATTTGCGTTCCACGCTGGTTCTGTGGATCCAGCGGCGAGTTAAAATAATTGCGAACATCCAGCCTGTAGATCGCCGGGGGGGGGGGGTGGGTGGTCCGGAGGGGGTGAATCGAGATTGCGATCTTCAAACAATTAATTGTGCAGCTGTAATGGAAACTCAAATAATTCGTTCCACAACCATTTATTCATAAATCCTTCAGTTTATAGTTCATATAAATAGATTATAGCAATGTGATAAACCATAAAATGGAGTCTTCCACAAGGGGATTAGAAGCTAAATCCAGCAGGAGGTAATATGTTGCTAAGTGTTTTTTTTTTTTATAATTAAACTTTTATAAAAAAAAAAAATCTTTACATATAACATTTAACCTGCCTTGACACCTAAAAGGCAGCTCAATACTACCATCCTTTACTATAAAAAAACAAGAACAAGAAAGCGCCGCTGAGTGATCTGATTTAATTTAACAACAACAATAGTATTCCAACACTTACATCTAGGGGCACTCTGATGCAGTCTGGGATGCTGGTGTCAAGGGCTTCAGTGCAGTCCGGAAACCATGTGAGATGCTGGAAAAGCTGTTCAATGGAGGAGCGTCAGCCGTTCTTAACCATAGAGGGGCCGACTTGCAAGTCCATGTGTGGATGTTGTGTTCTCAGCTGATCCACCGCGCCGCTGGTCCGTGACGTCACTGAGACGGTGGCCAAGGAGGGACACAACGCGTTTCAGAGCCAGCGCTAGGTAAATAGAAGACCTGAGAACACAACATCCACACATGGACTTGCAAGTCGGCCCCTCTATGGTTAAGAACGGCTGACGCTCCTCCATTGAACAGCTTTTCCAGCATCTCACATGGTTTCCGGACTGCACTGAAGCCCTTGACACCAGCATCCCAGACTGCATCAGACTGCCCCTAGATGTAAGTGTTGGAATACTATTGTTGTTGTTAAATTAAATCAGATTACTCAGCGGCGCTTTCTTGTTCTTGTTTTTCTATTGTATGGTTTGAGCTGACTTCGCTCCTGGAGAGAGCAGCCCTGAGCTTCTACAGTTATCCCTACATTGGATATTGTCACGATCAAGTTCCTCTTTTGGACTCACACCCAATGGACTAGACTTTTATTTATTTTTATGTAAATTCTATGTACATGGTCACTCAGAGCGCTGTAATCCTGTGTTAATCCTTTACTATATGGTGGTTCACGGTCTTCCCCCCCCCCCCCCCACCAAAAAAAAAGCGGGGGGGGGAGAACGCAGGAAGACGTTTGTGACTATGAAATATGTATTAATATATGTATTCCTAGTGCTATATACTTGTAATATTTATTTTTTATTATGTTCCTCTGTGCCTTCTTATATTTATTTGTCTGTAATTCAGGTTTACCTCCCTTATTGAGGGGTAAACACTAGAGGTCAACCGATATGGGTTTTTCTCTGGCCGATGCCGATATTTTGAAATTGGGGCGGCCGATATTTTAGGCCGATTTTTGCAGCCGATATTTTAGGCCGATTTTTATTTTTATTTTTTTTTCATTATCTCAGAAAATCTAGGGTGGGGAGGAGGTTATTGTTTAGGGTGGGGAGGTGAAGTGCAGCCTATCAGTGCCCACCAATGCAGCCTATCAGTGTCCATCAGTGCCCACCAATGCAGCCCATCAGTGCAGCCTATCGGTGCCCACCAGTGCCACCTCATTAGTGTCCACCAGTTCAGCCTGTCAGTGCAACCTCATCCGTGCCTACCAGTTCAGCCCATTAGTGGCCATCAGTCCAGCCCATTAGTGGCCATCAGTCCAGCCAATCAGTGCCACCTCATTAGTGCCCACCAGTGCAGCCCATCAGTGCCACCTCATTAGTGCCCACCAGTGCAGCCCATCAGTGACACCTCATTAGTGCCCACCAGTGCAGCCCATCAGTGCCACCTCATTAGTGCCCACCAGTGCAGCCCATCAGTGCCACCTCATAATTATTAAAAAAGAAAGGAAATACAATCTTAGTAATTTGGAGGAAGGGGGTACAGAGAGATGGTTGTGGAGGAGGGGGGTACAGAGAGGTGGTTGTGGAGGAGGGGGGTACAGAGAGGTGGTTGTGGAGGAGGGGGGTACAGAGAGGTGGTTGTGGAGGAGGGGGGTACAGAGAGGTGGTTGTGGAGGAGGGGGGTACAGAGAGGTGGTTGTGGAGTAGGGGGGTACAGAGAGGTGGTTGTAAAGGGGATGCGTTGGAGAGGGGTGGATGGTGCTGGGTGGGGATGAAGATGATTGCGTTGCATTGTGAAGATGGATGAGGATGACTGTGTGGGGATGAGAGTTACATTGTAAAGAGTCATCCTCATCCATTTTCTCAATGCCAGCCTGTCAGCCTCAGCCAGGTTTGAATAAGTCTGCAGAGGGGGGGGGGGGGCACAGTAACACACACTCTATTATTGTGACTTACTCTCCATCCATGCTGCTTCCTGGTATTTGCATGCACCTGATAGGGGTAGGTGCATGCAGATTGGCTGGTCAGCTCATCAGCGTCTATCACAAAAAAAAATACAAGCAGCCAGCATGCTCCCTTCAGCAGGGAAGGAAGAGAAGCTTAGCTAGTGCTGGCCACGATCTCCTGCTGGGGGGAGTTACTAGTCAGGCAGCAGAGGCTTGGGCTTGTCACATGCTAATCATGTTATTGTTCGTGTGCTACAGCTCGCCGGGGGGGCGGGGCAGTGCGATGCCAGGGAAACTTTTCTCCTTCCCTTCTCTTCTACAGTGACCGGCTGCCGCGCACGGCGCGCAGGTAAAAGATTAATTTTACATGCTGCGGGAGTGGGGTCCTGGTCAGTACTGCTGGTGGCCGCGAATCGGCCTGGCTTCCACAATAATATGCCGATTACTTAAAAACGGCCAAATATCGGCCGATATATCGGTCGACCACTAGTAAACACCTCCCCCCCCACAAAAAAGGGGTTGTGTTTAAAATGTTGTATTTATGTGTCTTCTCATTTATAATTATAGTATTCCCTTCTAAATTATATGTGTTTTTGGATCCTCCCCCTTCCCTCCCCCCCCAAAAAAAAGGGGAAGAGGAGAAAGAGAGAAGAAGAAAAAAAAACACACGTTCTTCTCTCCCCCCCCCAAAATAGGTGAGGACGACTGTAACATCTTCCCATATTCTTCTAGTGTCACATTCTTTGCTTAGACCAGGGGTGTCCAAACTTTTTTCAAAGAGGGCCAGATTTGATAAAGTGAACATGCGTGAGGGCCAACTTTTTTGCCTGACATTCTTTGAACCATTACAATTCGGTCTAAGTGTGTTCCTCCGAGCAACTAATACACGGCCCAACAAGAACTATCTTGCCTTTGTGGCTGTGTGTGGTGAAAAGATGAGCTTGGGCGTGTTATTCGTATATACTGTATATACAGTGCAGAAAATAAGTATTTGAACACCCTGCTATTTTGCAAGTTCTCCCACTTGGAAATCATGGAGGGGTCTGAAATTGTCATCGTAGGTGCATGTCCACTGTGAGAGACATAATAAAAAAAAAAATCCAGAAATCACAATGTATGATTTTTTAAACTATTTATTTGTATGATACAGCTGCAAATAAGTATTTGAACACCTGAGAAAATCAATGTTAATATTTGGTACAGTAGCCTTTGTTAGCAATTACAGAGGTCAAACGTTTCTTGTAGTTTTTCACCAGGGATTTTGGCCCACTCCTCCACACAGATCTTCTCTAGATCAGTCAGGTTTCTGGGCTGTCGCTGAGAAACACGGAGTTTGAGCTCCCTCCAAAGATTCTCTATTGGGTTTAGGTCTGGAGACTGGCTAGGCCACGCCAGAACCTTGATATGCTTCTTACAGAGCCACTCCTTGGTTATCCTGGCTGTGTGCTTCGGGTCATTGTCATGTTGGAAGACCCAGCCTCGACCCATCTTCAAAGCTCTAACTGAGGGAAGGAGGTTGTTGCCCAAAATCTCGCAATACATGGCCCCGGTCATCCTCTCCTTAATACAGTGCAGTCGCCCTGTCCCATGTGCAGGGCCGATCCTAGGGTCACAGGCGCCTGGGTGCAGAAATATTTCTGGCGCCCCCGCATGGGCGTGGTCATCTTACTAACTCCTCCCCGTTACAAATGATTCTATGGCAACGACTCAAACACAGAGATGCTTCCCTAAGAAGTCTTCATTATCCTGGGATCCTCCAATGATCTCTTAACAATAAACAAATTACAGCAAGAGAATACACTAATGGGACCTGGGGGGGTCTCTCTGATGGACATAGAGAGGGCTTCTGTTAGGAGGTCTGGTAGACATACTACATACATAGTACAGGAGATGGTCAGAGACTGCAGAAATGATACAAGAGATGGTCAGAGACTGCAGTCATGATACAAGAGATGTACAGAGACTGCAGACATGGTACAAGGGATGCTCAGAGACTGCAGACATGATACAAGAGATGGTCAGAGACTGCAGACATGATACAAGAGATGGTCAGAGACTGCAGACATGATACAAGAGATGGTCAGAGACTGCAGACATGATACAAGAGATGGTCAGAGACTGCAGACATGATACAAGAGATGGTCAGAGACTGCAGACATGGTACAAGGGATGGTCAGAGACTGCAGACATGGTACAAGGGATGGTCAGAGAATGCAGACATGGTACAAGGGATGGTCAGAGACTGCAGACATGGTACAAGGGATGGTCAGAGACTGCAGACATGGTACAATGGATGGTCAGAGACTGCAGACATGGTACAGGAGGTGGTCAGAGACTGCAGACATGGTACAAGAGATGGTCAGAGACTGCAGGAATGATACAAGAGATGGTCAGAGACTGCAGGAATGATACAAGAGATGGTCAGAGACTGCAGGAATGATACAAGAGATGGTCAGAGACTGCAGGAATGATACAAGAGATGGTCAGAGACTGAAAACATGATACAAGAGATGGTCAGAGACTGAAAACATGATACAAGAGATGGTCAGAGACTGAAAACATGATACAAGAGATGGTCAGAGACTGAAAACATGATACAAGAGATGGTCAGAGACTGAAAACATGATACAAGAGATGGTCAGAGACTGAAAACATGATACAAGAGATGGTCAGAGACTGAAAACATGATACAAGAGATGGTCAGAGACTGAAAACATGATACAAGAGATGGTAAGAGACTGCAGGCATGATACAAAAGATGGTAAGAGACTGCAGGCATGATACAAGAGATGGTCAGAGACTGCGGAAATTATACTAGAAATCAATGCATCAAATGTAGCCTACCAGTGCCCACCAATTGCAGCCCCATCAGCGCCCATCAAATGCAAACTACGAGTTCCTACCAAATCCAGCTCATAGGTGCACACCAGTTGCAGCCTGTCAGTGCTCCTGGATCACACAGAGCAGCGACGATCTCCTGCTGTCACAGAGCTTGGATTTGAATCTCCCGAGCAGCCACTGTAACAAAGTCCCGCCTCCTAGACCAGCTTGTGGCTTCTATGATACACGTCACACCGATTAAATTTTACTGCATTGGATCAATGTTCCGTCTATCTCACAGGAGGTGGGATTTGTTACAGTGCCGCCAGGAATTTTAGACCAAAGCTTGTGCAATGTGCGAGACAAACACAAGCAGTGGCATCGCTAGGGTTGGTGTCACGTGGTGTGGTCAGCAGGAACCACAGGTCAGGGGGCCAGCAGGAACCACAGGTCCGCAGACAGTTCCCAGCAGGAATTACAGCCTGTGGGTCCTGCTGGAAGATGGATGCGGATCTGTTGGTCCTGCGGGGGGCTGGCCTCGGATCTGTGGGTCCTGTAGGGGGACTGGCTGCGGACCAGTGGGTCCTGTAGGGGGACTGGCTGCGGACCAGTGGGTCCTGTAGGGGGACTGGCTGCGGACCAGTGGGTCCTGTAGGGGGACTGGCTGCGGACCAGTGGGTCCTGTAGGGGGACTGGCTGCGGACCAGTGGGTCCTGTAGGGGGACTGGCTGCGGACCAGTGGGTCCTGTAGGGGGACTGGCTGCGGACCAGTGGGTCCTGTAGGGGGACTGGCTGCGGACCAGTGGGTCCTGTAGGGGGACTGGCTGCGGACCAGTGGGTCCTGTAGGGGGACTGGCTGCGGACCAGTGGGTCCTGTAGGGGGACTGGCTGCGGACCAGTGGGTCCTGTAGGGGGACTGGCTGCGGACCAGTGGGTCCTGTAGGGGGACTGGCTGCGGACCAGTGGGTCCTGTAGGGGGACTGGCTGCGGACCAGTGGGTCCTGTAGGGGGACTGGCTGCGGACCAGTGGGTCCTGTAGGGGGACTGGCTGCGGACCAGTGGGTCCTGTAGGGGGACTGGCTGCGGACCAGTGGGTCCTGTAGTGGGACTGGCTGCGGACCAGTGGGTCCTGTAGCGGGACTGGCTGCGGACCAGTGGGTCCTGTAGCGGGACTGGCTGCGGACCAGTGGGTCCTGTAGGGGGACTGGCTGCGGACCAGTGGGTCCTGTAGGGGGACTGGCTGCGGACCAGTGGGTCCTGTAGGGGGGCGGGCTGCGGACCAGTGGGTCCTGTAGGGGGGCTGGCTGCGGACCAGTGGGTCCTGTAGGGGGCTGGCTGCGGACCAGTGGGTCCTGTAGGGGGGCTGGCTGCGGACCAGTGGGTCCTGTAGGGGGGCTGGCTGCGGACCAGTGGGTCCTGTAGGGGGGCTGGCTGCGGACCAGTGGGTCCTGTAGGGGGGCTGGCTGCGGACCAGTGGGTAATGTAGGGGGGCTGGCTGCGGACCAGTGGGTCCTGTAGGGGGGCTGGCTGCGGACCAGTGGCTCCTGTAGGGGGGCTGGCTGCGGACCAGTGGGTCCTGCTGGGAGCTAGTCATGACCTGTGTGCCCTGCTGGCCTGTAGGCCATGGCTAGCTTCCAGCAGGACCCACAGGTAATGGACAGCTCCCAGCAGGGGGGAAATAGATTGATCATGTGGGGGTCAGGGTCTCTCACCTCAGCCATGGCGCCATGGTCCAATGGCAGCTGCCAGCTCAGCAGGACAGGTCCTCTTTCTTTGCATGGCCTCCTTCATTCCTGGGGGGGGGGGGGGGGTGGGTGTGATGGCGATGCTCCTGTGCTGGGGTAAATTACATGAACTGACTGCAGCCAGAAGTGTAAAACTCGGAATTGTACTTTTGTTTCCTCTCCTTCCTTGAAGCTTCACACCACCCACCGGGAGCCTCAGCATGCAGGGGAGCGAAGTGTCAGAGTGCTACTGCTTCCCTCCCTCCTCCTCTCCTTGACCAGGCTGTGCCAAAGCATTGTTATTTGCAGCCAAAACACAAGCACACGAGCACAGTAGCACTGTTAGCGGGTGGCGCCAGGAGCCAGGAGCCGCCGCCCACTTACATTTTTAACTTGTGGTTTAATTTTGAGCGAGCGCTTCACTCCGAGGAGGTCGCGGACTACAACTCCAGAAGCCACGGCGCCGGCTGCACGTCAGTAACGTGATGGCCGCCGGCGCCGCGGTGGCTTCTGGGAATTGTAGTCCGCGACCTCCACGGAGTGAAGCGCTCGCTCGAAATTAAACCACAAGTTAAAAATGTAAGCGGGTGGCGGCTCCTGGCTCCTGGCGCCACCCGCTAACAGTGCTACTGTGCTCGTGTGCTTGTGTTTTGGCTGCAAATAACAATGCTTTGGCACAGCCTGGTCAAGGAGAGGAGGAGGGAGGGAAGCACTCTGACTCCTCAGCGCCTCCCCCCTCTAGGCGTCTGGGTGCCAGGCACCCATTGCACCCGCCCAGGATCGGCCCTGCCCATGTGCAGAAAAACACCCCCAAAGCATGATGCTACCACCCCCATGCTTCACAGTAGGGATGGTGTTCTTGGGACGGTACTCATCATTCTTCTACTTCCAAACACGGTTAGTGGAATTATGACCAAAAAGTTCTATTTTGGTCTCATCTGACCACATGACTTTCTCCCATGACTCCTCTGGATCATCCAAATGGTCATTGGCAAACTTAAGACGGGCCTTGACATGTGCTGGTTTAAGCAGGGGAACCTTCCGTGCCATGCATGATTTCAAACCATGACGTCTTAGTGTATTACCAACAGTAACCTTGAAAACGGTGGTCCCAGCTCTTTTCAGGTCATTGACCAGCTCCTCCCGTGTAGTCCTGGGCTGATTTCTCACCTTACTTAGGATCATTGAGACCCCACGAGGTGAGATTTTGCATGGAGCCCCAGTCCGAGGGAGATTGACAGTCATGTTTAGCTTCTTCCATTTTCTAATGATTGCTCCAACAGTGGACCTTTTTTCACCAAGCTGCTTGGCAATTTCCCCGTAGCCCTTTCCAGCCTTGTGGAGGTGTACAATTTTGTCTCTAGTGTCTTTGGACAGCTCTTTGGTCTTGGTCATGTTAGCAGTTGGATTCTTACTGATTGTATGGGGTGGACAGGTGTCTTTATGCAGCTAATGACCTCAAACAGGTGCATCTAATTTAGGATAATAAATGGAGTGGAGGTGGACATTTTAAAGGCAGACTAACAGGTCTTTGAGGGTCAGAATTCTAGCTGATAGACAGGTGTTCAAATACTTCTTTGCAGCTGTATCATACAAATAAATAGTTAAAAAATCATAAATTGTGATTTCTGGAATTTTTTTTTTGGATTATGTCTCTCACAGTGGACATGCACCTACGATGACAATTTCAGACCCCTCCATGATTTCCAAGTGGGAGAACTTGCAAAATAGCAGGGTGTTCAAATACTTATTTTCTGCACTGTATATATTTCTTTTGTGGCCCCAATGAATCCCAGAGCGCTGCTCAGGACTAAGGATGAGCTTGGGCGTGTTCTTTGGATATACCGTATTTATCGGGGTATAACACGCACAGGCTTACCATTGCCATGAATGCAGCCTTACCATTGCCATGAATGCAGCCTCACCATTGCCATGAATGCAGCCTCACCATTGCCATGAATGCAGCCTCACCATTGCCATGAATGCAGCCTCACCATTGCCATGAATGCAGCCTCACCATTGCCATCAATGCAGCCTCACCATTGCCATCAATGCAGCCTCACCATTGCAACCAATGCAGCCTCACCATTGCAACCAATGCAGCCTCACCATTGCAACCAATGCAGCCTCATAATTGCAACCAATGCAGCCTCACCATTGCAACCAATGCAGCCTCACCATTGCAACCAATGCAGCCTCACATGTGCCATAAGTGCAGCCTGATCGATGCCCATCTGCAGCCTCGGAGGGCAGAGGGAGGGGGTGAGACGAGTGCCAACAGATTACAAACAGGAGAATCTCTTGTTTACTCTTTGACCTCTTTAATACAAAGTCCCGCCTCCTATGATAGACAGAACAGTCGTCCAATGGCATCCCAGGAGACGGGACTTCCAATACAGACGCTGCTGAGTAAACAGGAGATTCTCTTCATGTAATCTGATGGCACTTGTCCTGCCCCCTCCAAGGCAGCACCGATAAATACGGTAAATATATGTTGTGGCCCTAGGGGCCACAAACAATATATATATTCAAATCCCCAAAGGGGCCATATTAAATCAACAGGGGGGGCCGCATTTGGCCCGCGGGCCGGACTTTGGACATGCCTGGCTTAGACATAATAACAAGACATACATAAAAACATACACGTTAAAAATAAAAGCTGTGGATTGTTCTACATCTTTCTTTTATAGTTCCAATCTACTTTCTTTTTTTTTTTTTATCTTTTTCAAGCTTCATAAGGCTTTTGGTTTTATCCATCTATTTCCTGGTTATGATTTTCCCAGATTTTTTTTTTTTTTTCCTGTTTATGCCTGATGTCATGTATCCATTTTTCTTCTCCCATTATTATAACTACTTCCCTTTTCCATTCTGGAAGGGTGGGGCATGTTGCTTGTTTCCAATACCTTGGTATTAATCTTTTGGCCACATTTAATAAATGTGGTACAATGCTGTTTTTATAGCTCGTGTGGTTCATTAGATGCAACCATATTGCTACACTTAGAGGCACTTCTCTTCCTTATACTCGGTTGTGACGTGATGCTACTTGTATATCAAAACATTGCTTGTACATCAAGTCAAATTTTATTTTAAAATGATGCTTGTCTTGCAAAACACTTTCAAACCAAGTTAGTCTCAAGCCAAGGTTTTACTATAGTTCCAAAACATCTGGGGTGCCAAGGTTCGCCATCACTGCTTTTTTTGTATTGAATTTTACAGAAAAATACAATGCTGCTGATTTGAGAGGCGGTATTCTTCAATAACAAAAAAGTACTTTAAAAAAAAATGAGTTTTACAGTTGCTGTATTTTAAGACCTGTCAGCAATTTATCTATGCTGACTTCTAAATGAACTAACAGGTCCTCTTTAATGGGTCTCTAATAAGAACTGCCTGTATGGCTTCACAGAAAGCGTTTAGATTTAGACTTTGATCTGGCACATTCATATGATCCTGATGTATTAAATCCTATGGCTAATGTGACTGTCAGTGTACATTTGTGCTTGAAGTCAAAGCTGAGCTCAAGGCAATAGGATTTATGATTTCCTCTCATGCTCGCTTCTCTTCCCAGTGACTGTTCTACCTTTTTTACCTTCTGCGCTTTTCTTTTCATGTTGATTATTTTTTTTATATAAAATACATAAAATTCCAGGATTTAACTGTATATTCTTTCTTCCAGGTATAGCTGTGGGCCTACAGTTTATGATCACGCACATCTCGGGCATGCATGGTGAGATATTACTTTCCATCCTTGCCATCAAATACAAGGAACACTTGTATCAGATCAGGGAAATATTATAATAGAAACAGCCCGGTTAAACTGTCAGCAGGATTTTAATCTCATTAAATGATTATTAGGTTGGTATAAAGGGATATACAGTGCCTTGCGAAAGTATTCAGCCCCCTTGAACTTTACGACCTTTTACTACATTTCAGGCTTCAAACATAAAGATTTAAAACTGTAATTTTTGGTAAAGAATCAACAAGTGGGACACAATCATGAAGTGGAACGAAATTTATTGGATATTTCAAACTTTTTTAACAAATAAAAAACTGAAAAATTGGGCGTGCAAAATTATACAGCCCCCTTAAGTTAATACTTTGTAGCGCCACATTTTGCTGTGATTACAGCTGTAAGTCGCTTGGGGTATGTCTCTATCAGTTTTGCACATCGAGAGACTGAAATTTTTGCCCATTCCTCCTTGCAAAACAGCTCGAGCTCAGTGAGGTTGGATGGAGAGCGTTTGTGAACAGCAGTTTTCAGTTCTTTCCACAGATTCTCGATTGGATTCAGGTCTGGACTTTGACTTGGCCATTCTAACACCTGGATATGTTTATTTGTTAACCATTCCATTGTAGATTTTGCTTTGTTTTGGATCATTGTCTTATTGGAATACAAATCTCCGTCTCAGGTCTTTTGCAGACTCCATCAGGTTTTCTTCCAGAATGGTCCTGTATTTGGCTCCATCCATCTTCCCATCAATTTTAACCAGCTTCCCTGTCCCTGCTGAAGAAAAGCAGGCCCAAACCATGATGCTGCCACCACCACGTTTGACAGTGGGGATGGTGTGTTCAGGGTGATGAGCTGTGTTGCTTTTACGCCAAACATAACGTTTTGAATTGTTGCCAAAAAGTTCGATTTTGGTTTCATCTGACCAGAGCACCTTCTTCCACATGTTCGGTGTGTCTCCCAGGTGGCTTGTGGCAAACTTTAAATAACACTTTTAATGGATATCTTTAAGAAATGGCTTTCTTCTTGCCACTCTTCCATAAAGGCCAGATTTGTGCAGTATATGACTGATTGTTGTCCTATGGACAGAGTCTCCCACCTCAGCTGTAGATCTCTGCAGTTCATCCAGAGTGATCATGGGCCTCTTGGCTGCATCTCTGATCAGTCTTCTCCTTGTATGAGCTAAAAGTTTAGAGGGGCGGCCAGGTCTTCGTAGATTTGCAGTGGTCTGATACTCCTTCCATTTCAATATTATCGCACAGTGCTCCTTGGGATGTTTAAAGCTTGGGTAAATCTTTTTGTATCCAAATCCGGCTTTAAACTTCTCCACAACAGTATCTCGGACCTGCCTGGTGTGTTCCTTGTTCTTCATGATGCTCTCTGCGCTTTAAACGGACCTCTGAGACTATCACAGTGCAGGTGCATTTATACGGAGACTTGATTACACACAGGTGGATTCCATTTATCATCATTAGTCATTTAGGTCAACATTGGATCATTCAGAGATCCTCACTGAACTTTTGGAGAGAGTTTGCTGCACTGAAAGTAAAGGGGCTGAATAATTTTGCATGCCCAATTTTTCAGTTTTTTATTTGTTAAAAAAGTTTGAAATATCCAATAAATTTCGTTCTACTTCATGATTGTGTCCCACTTGTTGTTTATTCTTCACAAAAAAGCCTGAAATGTGGCAAAAGGTCGCAAAGTTCAAGGAGGCCGAATACTTTCGCAAGGCACTGTATGATATGGACCCAACATAACTTCTAGAATTCACATCAAAGCCTTTTGTATTGTGAAAATCTGGATGCATGGAATTTACACCTTTGTGCTGCCGTTATAATAAAATGCAATAGTTAATTTCCACTTGTGCTTATAGTTCACTTTGGTAGTGTGTAGGGCCTTTAACTTATTTGTTTGGAGAGTGAACATCAGTTAAAACTGATCCGAGTGACAAGATAGATCAATAGTCTCTCTTGCCCAAGAGCAATGACTCTAAGCTCCTCATGTTCATGCACAATGATATCACTGTGCTGGACGGGGTAGCATTATCTTTGTACTTGGGGCCTTTGGCTCCATGGTACCCAACTGCCTTTAGCACTGACATTAAAGTATAATTAAAGCAATTTTTTTTGGAGGGACATACATGAACACATTTTTCCTTAGAAAATTTTAATTCTAAGAATCTTTGTTCAATTTTCTAGTTACATGGTTAGTCAGGTTAAAAAAAGACACAAGTCCATCCAGTTCAACCATAAAAAAATAAAATAAAAAATATCGTACAATCCCATATACCCAATTGTATACCCACAGTTGATCAAGAGGAAGGCAAAAAAAAACAGCAGAGCATGATCCAATTTGCTACATCAGGGGAAAAAATTCCTTCCTGATCCCCCAAGAGGCAATCAGATTTTCCCTGGATCAACTTTACCTATAAATGTTAGTACCCAGTTATATTATGTACATTTAGGAAAGTATCCAGGCCTTTCTTAAAGTAATCTACTGAGCTGACCAGAACCACCTCCGGAGGTAGTCTGTTCCACATTTTCACAGCTCTTACTGTGAAGAAACATTGCCGTATTTGGAGATGAAATCTATTTTCCTCTAGATGTAAAGAGTGCCCCCTTGTCTTTTGTTTTGACCGTAAAGTGAATAACTCAACACCAAGTTCACTATGTGGACCCCTTATATATTTGTACATGTTGATCATATCCCCCCTTATTCTCCTCTTCTCAAGAGTGAATAAATGTAGTTCTTCTAGTCTTTTCTCATAGCTGAGCTCCTCCATGCCTCTTATCAGTTTGGTTGCCCTTCTCTGCACTTTATCCTGTTCCCCGATATCCTTTTTGAGAACTGGTGCCCAAAACTGGACTGCATATTCCAGATGAGGTCTTACTAATGATTTGTACAGGGGCAAAATGATCTCCCTCTCTCTCTGGAGTCCATACCTCTCCTAATACAAGAAAGGACTTTGCTCGCTTTGGAAACCGCAGCTTGGCATTGCATGTTATTATTGAGCTTATGATCTACCAAAATCCCAGTTGTAGTTGATGTTGTTAGGCCCTGTACACACGATCAGACATGGCCGAGGAAACTTGTCCAACGGACTGTTTTCATCGGACCACGCTGAAGTGGTCTGTTAGTCTGATGTGCGTACACACCATCACACCAAAATCCCCTCGGACCAGAACGCGGTGACGTAGAACACAATGATGTGATGAAAAAACGAAGTTCAATGCTTCCAAGCATGCGTCGACTTGATTCTGTGCATGTGGGGGATTTTGGTCCGATGGTTTGTGTACTAACCTTCGAACCTGTCTGACGGACAGGTTTCCAGCGGACATGTTTTCAAGCATGTTTGGAATTTCTTGTCCGCTGGAAAACGGTCCGATAGGCTGTACACACGATCGAACATGTCCGCTGAAACTGGTCTGCGGACCAGTTTCAGCGGACATGTTCGATCGTGTGTATGCGGCCTTAGTGGGGTCAAATCAACATTTGGTTTTAAACACAGTGACTGGAGAATACAAAGGAGCAGAATAGAAAACTTTTCTCGATTTTTGCAGGCAGGGTGTGTGGTTTAATTTCTGAAATGGCACTCATGTTAGAAAAATTGATTGTTAAAAGCAAGTGAAATTTTAGAACAAGCTTGAATATTCTCTTATGGCCACATAAGACATTTAGAAGCAGCAGCATGCTTTTTTTTTTAATCAGTTGTCATGATGGGGTTACAAAAGCAAAATTAGCCTTTTATGGTATAAAAACGGCAGATAATCGCTACTATAGGGGTTAATTTATACTGTGAAACAGTATACAACTTTTTGTATTAAGGTAGTACTAAAGGCTGAGATACTTTTGCATGGATAAAATCTTTTTAAATATAATGCACAATACTAAAAAACAAACAATTACTTTGTACACACAAATTAATACAATTATATTTAAAGTAAAAATGTAACACCTTCTATCACCTCTAGTCTATCAGCATCCAGCTTCTCTGGGTTCAAACCCCTAAAGTTTTTGTAAATATTGACATGTATTTATTTTTTTCAAAGAAACTTGTCATGGTTTTGGTTTTGCACCGAGCCCCGATCCTCCTCTTCTCCGGGCCCCACGCCAGCGCTCCTGACTTTTTTTGCCTTCAGAGTGCCGCAAAGTATAGTATAGAGTTCACCTATAGCAAGGTAAAGAGCTTCTGCCTTTAGAATTACTCACTTCCCTCTCCTGCCCAGGAATACACGTCCCATGAGGCATTGCTTCGCACACATTCACAAGTTCTTAGGGACTTACTGACATGTATGGATGGTGTACTGAGCTGTATGTGTGCTGCGCTGTATTTCTTGATATGTAAACAAATGATGCATTCTGTATGCAGTCCAACAAATCGGCTGACCAACTAATCGATTATGAAAATAATTGACAACTTTTTTCATAATTGATTATGTCAATTGGTTCTCTCAGCGCTACTTTTTACCATTATCAACAAAAGTGAAAGTAAAAGAAAATCCTACTTGTCCCTAGAGCCGTAATAGAGGGGAAATCTTCCAATGGGGACACTAGTTCTGGTATTTCAACTGAGGCTTCCCTTTTCTCTCACTTCCTGTTTTGACTATGGGACAGGAAGTGAAGGGAAATTTGCACAATGGAAAACAGATGGCAAAATAAAACTTACAGGTGTTCTAACCCTACTCTATTCAAAATAGGAAAAAAAAGTTTTGCCTTTAAATCTAATTTAATATCTTTTCAGGAAACCTCTGTTGGTATTATTTAGAGGCTATAGATGTTCATGCTTAGGTTACCAAGAAGGGTTAGAAAGTGTTGAATGTTGAACAGATTTCATATTCTGTTGTGTTCAATATTTTATTTCAGAAACCCCTTAACCACTTCCCAACCTGTCACGCTATACTTTGGCACATGGGCTCTCCTGGGCAAAATCCTGTACGGGTACGTCCTACCCGCCATGCGCCCGCTGCATGGTGGGGGACCAGATGCGCGTGGCCGACAGGGAAGATCATCACGCGATCGTGTGCACCAGCACGGGGATTTATGTGTGTAAACACATAAATTCCTGTGCTGTCAGAGAAAAGGAGCCATATCGTTTCTTCCTACTGAGTAGGAAAAAAGATATGGCTTCTCTCCTAGTCACTCACATCCCCACACTGAGAGAACTCACATTTAACCCCTTGATCGCCCCCTAGTGTTAACCCCTTCCATGCCAGTGACATTTACACAGTAATCCGTGCATTTTTTATAGCATTGATCACTGTATAATATATATATTTGATTATCTCTGCGATTTAACATTTTTTGTGCTATAAACTAAATGTAAATTTTGAAAAAAAAAATATTTTGTACTTTTTGCGATAATAAATATCCCCATAAAAAAAAAAAAAAAAAGCAAATTTTTCCTCGGTTTGGGCCGATATGTATTCTTCTACATATTTTTGGTAAAAAAAAAAAAAATCACAATAAGCGTATATTGATTGGTTTGCGCAAAAGTTATAACATCTACAATAGGAGATAGATTTTTATAGTATTTTTTAATTCTTTTTTACTAGTAATCTGCGTTTTCTTTTTTTTTTTTTTTTTAGGATTGCGACATTATGGTGGACACTTTTGACACATTTTTGGGACCATTGTCATTTATACAGTGGTCAGTGCTATAAAAATACACTGATTACTGTATGACTGACACTGGCAGGGAAAGGGATTAACACTGGGACACGCTTCGGTCACCTGCGCGCGCCTCCGGAGGCATCTTAAAGAGCTGACGTACAGCTACGATGGCTCAGTATAACTGCGGGGGCTGGTCCGGAGGCGGTTAAAAAAACTTTTGGGGATATTTTATCATAGCAAAAAGTAGAATTTAAAAAAAAAAAATTAATTGTCGCTGTTTTTTTTATTTATAAAGCAAAAAATAAAACCCACAGAGGTGATCAAATACCACAAAAATAAATCTCTATTTGTGGGGGGAAAAAAGGACGCACATTTTGTTTTTGTACAACGTTGCACGACTGCACAATTGTCAGTTAAAGCGAGGCAGTGCCAAATTGTAAAAAAGTGCTCTGGTCAAGAAGGGTGTAAAATCTTCCGGGGCTGAAGCGGTTAAATATCTGCTTTGACTGATAATTAATTGAGAAAGCTGGTTGAGTTTGATAACCATGATTTGTTTCAAATGAAATCTAGCTGTGGTCATTTTAGATTAATTTTCCCCCTTTGTATTTTTTCTTAGCTCCTATGTTCGATTTGACATAATTCGGAGGATTATGACCCAATTCTTTGGCATCAATGTTGTTATGGTGATGGTAATAACAGATGTTGATGACAAGATAATCAAGAGGTCGAAAGAGGTAAATGATGCATGGTTTTATCTGAGGTTTTTTTTTTTATACAATTATTTATTTGTATTTTTTTAGTAATCATCATTGCTCCAGCATGTAGGCCCCTTTCACACTGGGGCAGAGGCATCGGCGGTGGCTATTTTTGGTGGCGCTTTACCGTAAGTTTTGCGGCACTATTTGGCTGCTAGCGGGGGTGCTTTTACCCCCACTAGCAGCCAAAAAAATGTTAAAACCACCGCAAAGGCACTTTTTTCAATGGGTAGGAGCGGTATACACACCACTCCTTCACCGCTCCAAGGATGCTGCTAGCAGGTCTTTTTTTACCGTCCTGCTAGCGCACCGCTCCAGTGTGACATCCCTCAGGCATATAACACTGGAGAGACAGCAGCGGCTGTTTCAGGTCGCTTTGCAGGTGTTATTTTTATCGGTATAGCGCCTGTAAAGCGACCCAGTGTGAAAGGGGTCGTACTGTCGATTATTTTGTTTGAAATATCATTTAAAATGCCATTAAAATCTGTTTTAAAAAAAGAAAATTGTATTAAAGTATGTGTTCTTAAGTCAGAAATGTAGCTTGTATTGCTGTCGGCTCTCTCCAAATTCCCTTTTTTAATTTTTGTATTTGTTTTTTTTGCTGTGATTAGACTTTCTGTAATGTAGAGGGTAGTTAGGTTTGCTCTCCACTGGCCCACTGACAGTAGCCACCCTCCCTCTCTTTCTCACTCACAGGATGCACTGGTCTTTATAAACGATGGGATTTGTATTATGCATAGATAGAGCATAAATCATATACATACCAGAGTGTACATGACTACAACTAAACTGCACTGATCATTCCAAACAAATGAATGTGAGGGGGGGGGGGGGGAGTAGAGATTTGGGAGGTCACAGAGGACATTAAAAGGAGCCATTAAAACACAGTAAGAACCATTTCATGAAAAATAAATGACAGGGCTTTTGAGTAATTGATGTTTATGGATCATTTCTACAGAATAGGGATATTGTTTAAATCTCAAATTTAAGTACAACCAGTATTCTGGGGAATCTTTTTGCAGAACGTCCATTCCTGAATGAAGTTTTCTATTGTGATATCTGTTGTGAATCGTCCTTGCACCTCTTCTGTAGTTGGTGTGTAAATTATGACACAGGAGCCTGCTGACTTTTGTTGTTAGGTTTAAGATGAGCTGTGAATAATTGCTGCCTTACCCCACTGTAACTGTTGCTGAGTCTGTGTATATGTAAAAATATTTTATAACTTTGTGGATTAGTACTTGTGATCCTTTACATTTGTGACAACTGTCAGATTTTGTTACCTAAAGTGGTTGTAAAGGTACACGTTTTTTTAGCTTTGTGCATTCTAAACATGGAAGTAAAAAACCTTCTGTGTGAAGCAGCTTCCCCCCCCAATGCTTGCCTAAGCCCCCTCTCGATGCAGAGATTTCTATGAGAGCATTGTTTCTCTGGGGACTCGCACTCCTGAAGGACGTCAGTTTTGTTTGGGAGCCACGTCGCCACGACCGCGCAATTGTCAGTTAAAGTGATGCAGTGCAGAATCGCAAAAAAGTGCTCTAGTCTTTGGCCAGCGAAATGGTCCGGGGCTTAAGTGGTTAAAACTTAACCTCCCTGGCGGTCTTCCTGTGTGTGGCACGGGGTGAGATTTTTAAGCTAAGATCGGTAACCCCGTGCCACACACGGACTTGCCTCGCTGGATGCAGAAAAAAGTTTACTTACCTTTTCTCTGCGATCCAGCGATGAATCTCCACAGTACACGGCGGCCGGATGTCCGCCTGATGCTGTGTGTACCGCCGATTCCCTTCCCTGCGAGCGTCGCGACGTAGGGGGGGGAACGGCGCCAAATTCAAAAAAGTAAACAAACACTATACATACAGTACACTGTAATCTTATAGATTACAGTACTGTATGTAAAAAATACACACCCCCCCTGTCCCTAGTGGTCTGCCCAGTGCCCTGCATGTCCTTTTATATAATAAAAACTGTTCTTTCTGCCTGCAAACTGTAGATTGCCCATAGCAACCAAAAGTGTCCCTTTATGGCAAAAATTGTTTTAGATCAGCTAAAAAACAGCAATAATAAATCAGAATCACTTGCAGAATTTAGCGATAGCGATTTATTAAAATTCTGCAACTGAGCAAATTTCAGTGATTTTGATTTGATTACATTATTGAATAATTTTTACTATAATTATATTATTATTTGTTATAATTTTTTATAAAAAAAAAAAAAAAATCATACCCGGGATGCCTATTAGACTCTTGTTTGGATAGATTTCAGTGAGTTATTCCTAAGAATTACAGGCCTACAGTATAAAACGCCAAATTCCCTTGCAAATAATGGTACCGCTTTAAGCACCTAAAATCTGAAAGAATCATACCGCCAGGGAGGTTAAAGTGGAAATTTAGTTGAAACCTAACTAAGCCTAATCTAACCCTGTAAAGAGAAAATCGATATACCTTGCTTTGAATTTGACGGTGTGCGGGCGCGCACGTGCCCCTGCCATGAGTTCTGTGACCGTGCCCGCGGGTTCCGTGATCGTGTTACAGAGCTGCAGAACAGGGACATACCTATGTAAACAAGGCATTTCCCTGTTTTGCCTAGTGACCTACTGCTCCCTGCCATCGGGAGCAGTAATCACTGTTGTGTCACTCCTAACCCAGCCCCCTCCACAGTTAGAATCACTCCCTAGTACACACTTAATCCCTTCCCTGCCAGTGTCATTTACACAGTAATCGGTGCATTCTTTCCGTTTATAATGCTTCTAACAACTGCAGGATTTCTTTTTAATTACTATTCTGCAAACATTTTGGCAGGAGGAGGGTTAGGAAATAATTGACTTGAATTTGGGCAGGCAGGATGTGCTGTCCCACAATGTGTCATTCTAAGGCTGTGTAGACCTGGGCACTGGATATAGAAGGGCATCCAATGTCCTTGTTTATGGCAGCATTTGCACTATAATTTAACCACTCCCCACTGGGATTAGGGATGGACTGGAGAGCACAAGTTAGCAGCTTATCTTGGTAGACCACCATGGGGGTAAAATGCAGTATTTAGACTTTCCCATGTGTATTCTACATTTGGTTTAGTACCATTCATAACACCTGATGTTTAGGAGGTCCTTGATAGGGCTGACAACTGCTCGCTGAAAGCCATGTTCCACAACAAGCACACTTGGTTGTACCCTTGCTACAGATTGTGCTTTGGACACAATGGGGGTTATGTACGAAAGGCAAATCCGCTTTGCACTAAAAGTGCAAAGTGCACTTGAAATTGCATTGAAAGTGCACTTGGAAGTGCAGTCCCTGTAAATCTCATAGGAAGAGCTAAAATGAGGGGAAGCTCTGCTCATTGTATTATCCAATCATGTGCAAGGTGAAATGCTGTTGTGTTTTTTTTTCCCCTTGCATGTCCCCCTCAGATGTACAGCGACTGCACTTCCAAGTGCAATTTCAAGTGCACTTTGCACTTGTAGTGCAAAGTGGATTTGCCTTTAGTAAATAAGCCCCCAATATATCCCATATTTGGCTCCTGTGAATCTTTGCAGTTGCAGGTACATAACAAACATATAATCAAGGATGAAAAGGGAGAGGGGTTGTAAGACTTTATATGAAGCACACTACTAATTTGGACGAACCAATCATTATAAACATTGTTTATTGTTACAAAAGGCATATAGATATAGTAGAACATTTAAATATAATAGTAGGTCTCAATAGATATCATCTAAACAATTCATGATTATCTCATGATTATCTCAACATGGAGTAATGGACCTTGGGTATGTAGACCAAAATTGTAATAGTAACATATAGGCATGATAACCATGATGGATTGATTCATTAAAATAAACTATAGTAAAATACAGATATTGCACATGTGGCGTAGCATCATAGGAAACTCTATGCATTTTGTGGTTAAATTGCCACTCATAAGATGCAGAGTTTGGGAATATCTGTAATAAAGTAGAAATGACAAAATGATATGATAGTAAAAGAGAATATAAAACAAGAAAGAAAGAGGGGGAACATAAAAAGATCCTGAACACTCTCACCTAACTGTAGTATATGGGTAAAATTGTTGATGATATCAATAGTGGGAGGCACTATAGAAGACGTCATCCCCGGGAGCTGAGGCACAACGGCGGCACCAGCAACCAATGAGTAAACATTGAGATAGAATCTCCAGTTTTCCGCTGTGGTATGTATATTATTGAGTACTGTATATGCTTCATACTGTAAATCCCAGGAAAAACGGTAGCAATTAATAAATTAACAATAGGCTAATTACACAACTGAGAAAAAGTTCCCAAAATCGTGTATCAATGATAAACCAAGTGGGTAAAAAGGAAATAGTGTTTAGCATCAAAAGACATAAAATGGGGCCGAGATAGCAGTGTTAAGATAGGTGAGTAATATGATAAATCATAGAGTACCTAAGGCTGCATTCACACCTGAGCGGCAAGTAACGCCGCATACGCGGCATTACTTGCCGCGATTCGATTCTTCTTCTTTTTTTTTTTTTTTTTTTTTACAAATCATCCCCATGGATGTCTATGGCCGAACGCCAGTGTCGCCTGAAAAAAAGGGTCCAGGACTTTTTTTTCAGGCGACAGGCGTTCGGCGCTTCAGAGATGTGAACCATCTCTATAGACATGAATGGGGATTCGCCCCTCCAGCGGCATGAGCGTCGGGCGACATGCGATTTGTCGCTCAGGTGTGAATGCAGCCTAAAGGGGCATATTGGAGGAATAATCCAAGATAGTGCAGTGGTGTCTCACAGGTGAAGCAAACCAAGGTGTTTGTGCAGTGCAAATGTGGTATAAGTACCAGCCATAAACCAGAGGTGACCACCAACATCATGCAGCGTAATGGAAGGGTAGGCGGCGCCACTGCCTGAGTAACAGTTCACGATTGGCGCTCAAACCTCCCTTGTGGTATATGCAGATAGACAAACACGTCGGCGCCGCAACGTCATGATTTTTCCCCCTCTAGTACCTGAAGAAACATGTGCTTATAACATTTATGGGGTTCATCATAGGAACCATATCAGAACTTTGACTGCAATGTGATGAGGATAATCCAAATCAATGGGGTGTTTTTTTTTTTGCAGAAGTCAGTTTGCCCTTAAGCCCCTGTTCACATTGGGCCAATCTGACATGTTGAATCACATGTCAAATCGCTGCCTATTGCCAGTAATGGCACCGATGCCGACTTTACATCGCTGCACATATTCCCAAAAGTAGTTCCTGCACTACTTTTGGCGACTTTGCTGGCGATCTCAATAGCCATCTGTGCAGGAACCCACACAGATGTCTCTGAAATCACTCCTGAAGTCAGAATTGAAATGCGGGTTTAAAATCGTTCGAGTTTAGCTGAGTAGTCCTTATGATTTCAAACACGCCTTCAGTGTGAACCCAGGTTTAATTTCAAAACATACAATAAATACCACCCTTGAGGTTTACTGAACTCAGCTGAAGGCTGATGGATAGGTTTCCCACTGAGTATACCTGTATGGAGGCCCTTGGGTCAATCTTTTTATCTATCTTTAATCACAATTTTATGTATTTTATTTATTTTTGGCTTGTGGCCTTTACTCTAAATATAGTTACTCCCAAAGTTGTTGTGCATACATTTGTGAAAATGTTCTGTTTAAATTATTATTTTTTAAATTAAACAACATTAAAGTGAACCGGTCGTGTCCTTTAAACTGCATAAACTAACACTGGTCATGTAACTGCTTGCTTTCAAATCCAGTCTAGGTCTGGACTGTATACATAGGGGTTGATTTACTAAAACTGGAGAGTTCAAAATCTGATGCAGCTCTGCATAGAAACCAATCAGCTTCAAGATATTTTTGTCAAAGCTCAAAGGAGGAGTTCACTTTAAAAATAATGTGCATTTAATTATTTTATTTTTGGAGCCTGAAAAGCATTGCACCAGTGGCCAAGGGTCTCCTTCAGATCTGTCAGTGTATCTGTGTGCCTGTACATCCTGTACATGCAAGCAGATATAATCGGGCAAGAAGAATCGATGAACAATCACATCGCTCACAGTGTCGTGGTAGTTCATTGAAAACTACAGGCCCACAGCCGCAAAGGATGTTGGGGATTGTGACTGAATGACCCAGCCGCGCTGACGGCTAGTACTGGGAACTTCTCTCTGTACCGCTGTCACAGTAAGTGCAGGTATCGGGCAGCGGCTGCAGCATTGGAAACGCATTGCATGTTCCACCCTTAAAATGGGTGGAACATGTAACATGTTCCCAAAGGTGAACTTCTCCTTTAATTGAACAAGCTGAAGTTAGAAGTTGGTTTCTATGCATTGCTGCACCAAATTTTTTACTCCAGTTTTAGTAAATGAACCCCATGGCCTTGGGTTCTCAGCAAGCAGAGAATAAACGCTGCTCCCTGGCAGCGCTAAACCTCAATCCCTGTCATTTAGCTGTAAAATGCCAGAGCCTCTACCAGAAATGCTTTCTTTTTAGCAGAGTAAAAAAATAAAACTAGAGCTTCAATGAATGAATCTTGTAACTGGTTATATGAAGGTTTAAACGATTCTTATGTTTAGAACTGCATGTCTTTTTAACCTGCTTTAAATTTTTAACATTGAAGAAGATACCAGGTATCATTTGGATAGCTGAGACGACAGCACAGAATATTTATTCATAGCTTACAGCTATAGAAATATTGCATATAAAATGTAACCAAGCGAATAGGGACATCCAATCTTGTCTCTGAGCAATACTGGCTGAGTCTCCAAGATCAACCCAAAACTTCTAAACTTTGGAAGTACCTGTCATTGCAGTTGATAGGCTTATGAAGGTTTCTAAACCTAAAAAAAAATCGCAGTACCAAAGCTTTAATGATTCTAACTAAACACAATTTACATTCACATGATAAATCATTAGTATTTTAATTGCCAGGTTTCAGCGTAACAAATCCAGGCTGATACCACATTTTAAAGACTAGTACTGGTTAATTGTCTATTTTTGGCCATTTAAGAAAATCTTGATCTTATTTTAGTGCCTCCTCCTTAAACATGTAAGGTGGAATGGTGGTGTAAGTGGAAATGGGAAAAGTGTGCCTCAGCATTAAACAAATATGCAGTGCATGTAACTAGTGTATATTCTTTTTTTTTTTTTTTTTCAAAAAATATGTTTTATTGAGAAAGAAACCATGGCATGTATACAGAAGACAGTACAGCACCTATGGTTATACAAAAAAGACAAGTAGAAATAGAAATAACATAACATTATACATGTTAGAGTACATAAAGGGTCGGGCTCCACAATACATTCAGTAGTGATACCGTATAGCGACATTGTACACAGAGTAGGAGACTCAAATTTCCACATTTCCCTATAGTGATGTAGACTGTTAGGTTCAAAAATATGTTTTCAGGTATATAAGGACAATATTGCAGGTATAGCAGCAGTGATCACAAACAGAAGGGAAAAGGAAAGAGGAAAAAAGGGGAGGCAAAGACAAGCAAGAATAAAATAATATACTACAGAACTTGGTATAGTGCAGCGAGGGTCAGGCTCCACAGTACATCCAGTGGTGGTATCGTACAGTGACATTGTAAACAGTATGGAGTAACATGGGCGTTCACATGAGCAGGTACCAGAGATCGTAATGAGGGGACATTCTAGACCTACTTCATTTATGTACATGTTTCCGGGTCATCTAGCCATCTATCCCAGACTTTATTAAATTTCTCTGGACAACCCCTGTTTATATACAAAAATTTTTTATGCGGCAACGTCCCGTTTATCTCTCTTTTCCATTCTGTCCATTTGGGTGGTATGGGCCGCATCCACCTCCTCGCAATAATCTTTCTGGCCAAAAACAGTGACTCCTGCAGGAAGGTTTTGGTGTGTCTATCCATTAGGGTAGGGAAGACGCCCAGGAGACACTGTTTGGGGTCCAGAGTGACCGGGGAGTCCATGTCATCATGCAGGAAATTAACGATCTGGGTCCAGTAACCCTGTAGCACAGGACAAGACCAAAAAAGGTGCCCGTTTCCGTTCTACACATTGGGCATAGGGTTGACTGTTCCCTTTTGTATCTAGCTACTCTGACCGGAGTCAGGTATGATCTGTGAAGAATGTAGATCTGGGTGAGCCTATCTGACAGCTTCGGGGATACCTCTCTGCATGAGTCCATAGCCTCCTCCCATTCTTCAGTATCCATTGGGCCCACCTCCCTCTCCCACCGGGGCTTAAGAGCGTAGGCCACCCTACCAAATCCAGGGGCGGACAACATGGAGTAAAATGAAGAGATAAGGCCCTTTGGGTCCAGACTCCTAGCTATTGCAATGATAGGATTGGGAGTGGGCGGTGGAATTGACTGTGTAAACTGTGCCCGGAAAGCATGACGCACCTGTAGAAATCTAAAGTACATGTGGTCAGGGAGTGAGAATTCCTCTCGGAGGTTGTTATATGTTTTAAGTTCACCATTCTGCACTAGTTGGTAAAGATACAATAGGCCCCGTGAGCCCCAACCCCCGGGGTCCGGAATCGTGCGAAATTCCGTCAGATGCTTATTATGCCATAGCGGAGAGTAGTCATTATAGATGGGTATGCCTATCCTGGCGGACGCTAGGTCCCACACTCGTCTGTAATGGTGTAAAAGGGGCTTAACCTTCCCACCCAGGGCTGTGGCATCTGTCCCCACCGCTATCGCATACAGTGGGTCACCAGTACACTGTGTCCATCTTGGGCATATCAAGGTCCTAAATCGGTCACTATCTGTCTTATCAAGGTGAAAGAGATGTGAGAGCTGGGCTGCAATGTAGTAGTGGTTGAAGTCAGGCAGGGCCAGTCCCCCCATATCCGTCGGGTTCTTGAGTGATCTCCAAGCTAATTTATGTCTGGTCTTGCCCCATACAAAAGGTCCAAGAAGGGCCTCTAGTGATTTAAAATATCTAAGTGGGAGGTACGAGGGGGAGTGCCATAGGGCGTATAAAATTTTAGGTAAGAGGACCATTTTTATAAGATTTACCCTCCCCATACACCTAATGGAAGGCGGGCCCATGTGCTTATTTTGGTTCTGATTGTGGAGAAGAGCGGGTCAATGTTAAGGGCATTATAGTCAGAAGGGTTCCGTGATACATGTATCCCCAGGTATTTGATCTTCTCCACCCTCTGTAACAGCAGGCCAGCCTGGGATTCTTGCGGGGGAAAACTGTCCAGTGGCAGAATCTGGGATTTGTCCCAGTTAATCTTTAGTCCGGAAAAGGTGCCAAATCGTTCTATGGTATTAAGGGCTTTGGTGAGTGATGGACCAGAGTCCGCCAGGTATAGCAATGCGTCGTCCGCATATAGACTGATTTTTTCATCAAGGGAGTCTACTCTGAATCCTTTAATCTCTGAGTCTGCTCGGATAGCCATGGCCAGGGGCTCTGCCGCCAGGGCATATAAATGTGGGGAAAGTGGGCACCCCTGCCTTGTGCCTCTGCTGAGGGCAAATGCCTCGGAGGGCAATCCATTAGCAACCACCCGAGCCGAAGGGGCTTGATATAGGAGTCGTGTCCATTTAATAAAATTCGGCCCAAAACCATAGCACCCGAGACAGCTCCAGAGGTAGTACCATTCTACTGAGTCAAACGCTTTGGCGGTGTCGAGTGACACCACCACTCGCGTACCCACTTCCTCATGTTCTGCCTGTAGATTCATAAACAACCTGCGGAGGTTAAAAGAGGTATTACGGCCCGGCATGAACCCGGCCTGATCGGGGTGAATGAGGGACAGTATGACCTGATTAAGACGCATGGACAGGACTTTAGCTAGAATTTTTACGTCCACCTGCAATAGTGAGATGGGGCGGTAGGACTCAGGGAGTCCCAGGTCCTTCCCTGGTTTGGGAATCAAAACTATCGTTGCCTCTCTCATGGAGGGTGGAAGTGTTTGAGTCTGGAAAAGGTCATTGTAAAGTGCCAGGAGTCTGGAAGTGAGCATCTCTCCATAGTGTGAAATAAAATTCTATCGGTAACCCATCATACCCAGGGGTTTTGGAGCGGGCAAAGCCCGCCAAAGCAGCCCCTATCTCCTCGAGAGTAATGGGGGATTCCAGAAGAGCCACCTGATCGGTCTTCAACTGAGGGAAAACTATCATCTCTAGAAAACTATTCATAGGTTCCCTGTTTATCGGTGCCGTGGACTTGTACAAGTCTGAGAAAAAATCCCTAAATCTAGAGCTTACTATTTGCGGGTCCGACACACCCACCCCCCCCCCCCCCGGATCCCGTAGGGTTATAACAACTGGCGGCTCTGTCACAGTGAACCAGGTATGCTAACATTTTGCCCGCCTTTTCTCTCAATTCAAACAGTTTTTGTTTGGTGAAGAATAATTTCTGTCTAGCCTTAGCATAATGGAGTTGGTCTACCACCCTGGATCGCTGTTTCAGCACCGCCGCAGCCGCTTCCGATGGAGCGTAGGCACGTTTGGCAGCAGACAGTTCTGCAGTCACTAAATCCAGTGCCGCCGAGGAATCAGCTTTAATACGGTTAATGCGGGATATGAGACGTGTTCGGACATGTATCTTGAACGTCTCCCAGACCACAGAGGGGGACGCAGAGCCGTCGTTATCTTCAAAGAAGACCCTCCATTCATCTGTGAGAACTAGTGTATATTCTTAGATAAAAAAGTAACCATCTATTTTTATTTCATGTAGTTACTGCTGCAGTAAAAAAAAGTGGTTAAATGAATAACCACGCAGGTATCCTCCATCTTTGTTTTATTGTAATCATCTTTTTGTCTTTGTTTTCATTACAGCTTAACATGTCACCAGTGTCTCTGGCTCGAGCTTATGAACAGGAGTTTAAACAAGACATGATGGCATTGAAGGTAACTTTAGTTGACGTGTCACAGAGAAAATGTGCCCATACGGTGCCTAGAAAAATTATTCATACCCCTTATTCATTTCCCCTTATTCATTTCCACATTTTTTTCCTGTTACAGGCAAAAAAGGTAAATTTATTTTATTGGGATTTTATGTAATAGATCAACACAAAGTGACACATAATTGTGAGATGGAAGGAAAATTATAAATGGGTTTCCAATTTTTTTTTTTTACAAATATCTGAAAAGTGTGGTGTGTATTTGTATTCGGCCCCCTTAACTCCGATACCCCTAACTAAAATCTAGTGGAACCAATTGCCCTCAGAAGTCACCTTATTATTAAATGGAGTCCACCAGTGTGTAATTTAATCTCAGTATAAATAAAGCTGTTCTGTGAAGCCCTCAGAGGTTTATTAGAGAACCTTAGTGAACAAACGACATCATGAAGGCCAAGGAACACACCAGACAGGTCAGGGATAAAATTGTGGAGAAGTTTAATGCAGTGTTAGAAAAAAAGGTAAAAAAAAAATATCCCAAGCTTTGAACATCTCATAGAGCACTGTTCAAGCCATCATCCAAAAATGGAAAAAGTATGTGTCAGGTCACCTAAGGCACGGTGACAAGTGCACCCCATAGGAGACAGGGATGCACCACAGGGTAGTGAACACTTAGTCAACTGCTGCGATTGGGGAGGAGTCGTGAACCCAAGATTTCCCAGGGCGCGGAATCTAAGACCCAGCTTGTCTTCACCAGAGCCTCTGGTGGTGATGATGGCTTTCGCCGCAACTGGATCCAGGTCGCGACCCCTGGAATCCCCTGGGTCACGTTCCACAAGGTGAGAGGTGAAGCAGTCAGCAGGACAAGCGTAGTGATGGAAGCCGAGGTCGGGGCAACAGGCTGAACAGGCTAACCGGTGGACAGGTCAAAAGGTCGGGGTCACAGGCAAGCAAGCGTGGTCAGGGACGAGCCGAATCGGTACACTGGAAGTTAACAAAACACAGCAGACAGGAACTAGGCAGAAACACTGTTGAACAGCACTAAAGGCCAGTAGTGCAAGAGTTAATATAGACTTCCTGTATGGCCCCACCCAGGCCATCCCAGGAAGTAAAGGAGATAAAAGGGTGAGCAGAACATGGTCAGGCCTCTTAATGGACAGATGAAGGACAGGTAAACTGCCAGCGTATTACATATCCATGACCGTATGGCACAACGCCAAAACTACCAGAAAGGCTGGGCAAGGAGAGCATTAATAATGGAAGCAGCCAAAAAGCCCATGGTAACTCTGGAGGAGCTGCAGAGATCCACAGCTCAGGTGGGAGAATCTGTCCACAGGACAACTATTAGTAGTGCACTCCACAAATCTGGCCTTTATGGAAGAGTGGCAAGAAGGCCATAAGAAGTCCTGTTTGCGAGAAGCCATGTGGGGAACACAGCAAACATGTGGGAGAAGGTGCTTTGGTCAAATGAGACAAAAATGTTACTTTTTAGCCTAAAAGCAAAATGCTATGTGTGACAGAGAACCAACGCTGCACATCACCCTGGACACACCATCCCCACTGTGAAACATATTGGTGGCAGCATCATGTTGTGGGAATGCTTTTCTTTAGCAGGGACAGGGAACCTGGTCAGAGTTGAAGAAGATAGATAGAGCCAAATACAGGGCAATCTTAGAAGAAAACCTGTTAGAGTCTACAAAAGACTTGAGACTGGTGCAGAGGTTAATCTTCCAGCAGGACAAAAAACCTAAACGTATAGCCAGAGCTACAATGAAATGGTTTAGATCAAAGCATATTCATGTGTTAGAATGGCCCAGTCAAAGACCAGACCTAAATCCAATTGAGAATCTGTGGCAAGGCTTGAAAATTGCTGTTCAGGAATGCTCTCCATCCAATCTGACAGAGCTTGAGCTATTTTGCAAAGAAGAATGGGCAAAAATTGTAATCTCTAGACGAGCTGTAATTGCAGTGAAAGGCGGTTCTACAAAGTATTAACTCAGGGGGGCTGAATACAAATGCACACCACACTTTTCACATATTTATTTGTAAAACAGTTTGAAAACCATTTATCATTTTCCTTCCATTTCACAATTATGTGCCACGTGTTGCTCGATCACATATAATCCCAATAAAATACATTTACATTTCTGTCTGTAACATGACAACATTTGGAAAATTTCAAGGGGTAGGAATACTTTTTCAAGGCACTGTATGTACCTTAAATTAATGGCTGGTATATTGTTTTGTTTTTACTGTCCACTACTAAGGATTGCTGCAAAAATACTGCAGTGAACCCTAAAAAGAGAAACCATGTGACTACATGGTGAATCAGGAGCACAAAAAACAGTTCATAGTCTACAGCCGTGCTCAGGGCCGTTTTTAATATGGTTTGGGCCCTGGGCAAACATTTTTTTAGGCCCCCCTCTAGCTTATTTTGGGCCTGGCTGGTTCACATGTATGTGTTTTTTTGGCGGCCCTCATTTGTGCAGGCACAGCAGCCCATTGATTTGAATGGGCTGCCATGCCTTTGTTTCCTGCAGAAAAAAGGTGCATTTAGCATTTTAAAAATACAGTTGCCTTGAAATCCATTCTGCTTTTGCACCATGCTACTTACCTGCAGTTCTTGCACACACAAACGCACTGTGTTTTTAAAAGCGTGACCTAAACGTCTAAAAATGCAGCAAGTTTGACAGTGCAGGAACTGCAGATAAGTCACAGCAGAATGGACAGACAGTGCTGTATTTCATTGCTTGATGGGCATAGGTGCAAACGCAGGCATGGTGGCCCATTCAAATGAGTGGGCTGCTGTGCCTGCGCAAATGTGGGCTGCCAAAACACATACATGTGAACCAGCCAGGCCCAAAATAAGCCCATGAAGCAGTTAAATACAGACAGTAATGCCATGTGCTCTGAGGCCTTACTCAGCCTGGACTACAGGTCTGGTCTGTGATTTAAAGAGTTCCTGTATTTTAGACATGGCATGGCATGGGGTCTCATGGTGCTAAAGCAGAATGGACAGACCGTGCTGTGACCCCATGCCATGCCATGTGTAAAATACAGGAACTTTTTAAAACACTGACCAGGCCTGCAGTGAATCATCAAATATTATAAAGACTTTAGGCACACTCTACAGAAAACTTCTATTTACAATATAGTTTAACAAACAGTGACATACCTTGAGGAGCAGGAAGAAGTCATCAAACTGGGGATGCTATAAAATCACATTCTAATTCACTTTTATATACAAGCAGCACCCAGTAGCAGGGAGGGAGGAGTGCACGTCTAAAGGGAAGCCAGGGGTGCTGTACATTTTAAAACACTGGGAAGGGAAGCAGTACTGCGTGCCGCTGATGATTTTCAGCGCTGATTTGTGAGCAGCACAGGGGCTTAACGGGCGGCTCTGCTTTGGGCCCCCAACAGTGACAGGGCCCTGGGCAGCTGCCCCTGTTTGCCCTATGGTAAAGACGGCCCTGGCCGTACTAAATAATCAAAGATTGATAGTGTGTGTATGGCCTAGTCTGGCCAATCCAGTGAACAAACAAACCTAGTGCTCATGGGCACAGCATAACCCCTCAGGATTTTTTTGAAAAATCCTGAGGGGTTATGCTGTGCCCATGAGCACTAGATTTGTTTGATAGTCTAGAGCAGGTGCACTAAATTTAAAATTCACGGAGGTCCGGTCAGTAAAAGTTTCTTCCTGCAGAGGTCCAAATCAAATTTTTTTGTTCTATGACTCAGATACTTCACATCACAACCCCCTTTACATTCTGTCTCCTCCTTTTACATCACAGTTTCCCCGTTTCACATCACAGTCGCCTCTGTAATAATAGCTTTCCTTGCAATCACAGGTCCCCCACTCCCCCTTACATAACAGCCTCCCTTTGCAATCTTAGTCCCCTCCCTCACATCACAGCACAGCTCACCCCTTCCTCACATCCCAGTGTCCCTTTGCAATTACAACCCCACTCATCACATCACAGCCCTCTTGCAATCACAGCTCCACCCCCCCCCCCTTCACATCCCAGTCCACCTTGCAATCACGGACCCCTCTCCTCACATCCCAGTCCACCTTGCAATCACAGAACCCCCTCCTCGCATCACAGCTCCACCCTTTCTCACATCACAAGTCCCCCCCCCTTTGTATCGAAGTTCCCTTTTGAAATCTCAACCCCCCCCCCTCCACATTACAGATCCCCCTTTGCAATCACAGACTCCCCCTTGCAATTACAGAACCCCCCCGACCCCCATTAAACCACAGTCTCCATTTCAGACCTACATTAACACAACAGTACAGAGGGCAGGAGGCGCGGCAGGGTTGACTCCTTTTTCTGTGTGTACTTGCTTGCCTGTCGTCACCACTCCCGCTGTTAAACGCACAGCAGGGCAAAGGGCAGCATGTCTGCACTGAGGGCGGAAGCTGCCCAACTCTTCACAAGTGGGGTATTGGTTGCTTGGACTGCCTCACATCATAACAACCCATCACCCACTTGTTAATTGAAAGAGTCCACCCAGGCTACTAAGCGGTGTGCCTCAATGCCGGACAGGACTATCACTCGGTTTGCCATTTGGTGATGCCTGGTCTAGAGACCTACTACAGTCTCATAAACCACAGAAAGGTCAAGACAGGCAGCACAGGATCATACACTATATAAATGGTAATTCTATTAAGATCAGCAGCAAAGGATTGCAAATTGAGGTCAGGGCAAGCAGCACAGGACCATAAATGGTTGAACTGCTAGGCCCAATGCAAGCAGTGCCAAGATGGCACATGACAGGCAGCAGACAATCGGCAATGAAATTCCAAGTCCGACAGTCACACCAAAATAATGCAGTCTATGTAATAACTAAAGTTAAGATCAGATACAGAAACCGATATGGACAGATGAAGGTCGTCTAAATCCATGGGACCCACAGCGTCAATGATCGCGGTAAGGAGCCAATGGAAGCGGCTCCTTACCACGTGATCGCACCGTCCAATGATGGCGCGATCACATGTAAACAAACTGGCGTCGTTTGATGACGCCGGTTCCTCCCTCCTCTCTCTGTACCGATCGGTACAGTGTGAGAGGAGAGCGCGGATGGCAGCAGCAGTGTGGGATGGATCTGTGACTATTGCAGTCACAGATCCATCCATTCCTGCTCAGCCATCCCTGCATTAACCCCCTTCCTTCCCTGCGCAATACTTTGCGTACCCCCCTGCGCAATACTCTGCGTACCCCCCTGCGCAATACTCTGCGTACCCCCCTGCGCAATACTCTGCGTACCCCCCTGCGCAATACTCTGCGTACCCCCCCTGCGCAATACTCTGCGTACCCCCCCTGCGCAATACTCTGCGTACCCCCCCTGCGCAATACTCTGCGTACCCCCCCTGCGCAATACTCTGCGTACCCCCCTGCGCAATACTCTGCATACCCCCCTGCAAAATACTCTGCTCTGCAAAATACCCCCCTGCAAAATACCCTCCGCAAAATACTCGCAATACTCTGCAATACCCCCGCGCAATACTCTGCAAGTACCCCCGCGCAATACTCTGCAATACCCCCGCGCAATACTCTGCAGTACCCCCGCGCAGTACTCTGCAGTACCCCCGCACAATACTCTGCAGTACCCCCACGCAATACTCTGAACAATACTCTGCAATACCCCCGCACAATACTCTGCATTACCCCCGCGCAATACTCCCTTTTTTTTTCAGGCTTCCCAGCCTAGAGGTGAGATGTGGGGTCTTTTTGACCCCATATCTCACTGTAAAGAGGACCTGTCATGCTATATTCCTATTACAAGGGATGTTTACATTCCTTGTAATAGGAATAAAAGTAATCAAAACATTTATTTTTGGGGAAAAACGTGTCAAACTAAAATAAATAAAGTAAAATGAACAATATAAAATAAAAATAAAAATTACAGCGCCCCTGTACCCGTGTGCTCGTATACAGACGCGACCGCACACGTAAGTCCCGCCCACATATGAAAACAGTGTTCAAACCACACATGTAAGGTATCGCTGCGAACGTTAGAGCGAGAGCAATAATTTTGGCCCTAGACCTCCTCTCCAACTAAAAAGATGTAACCAGTAAAAACATTTAAAGCGTAGCCTATGGGGATTTTTAAGTAGCGAAGTTTGGCGCCATTCCACAAGCGTGTGCAATATTGAAGGGTGACATGTTGGGTATCTATTTACTCGGCGTAACTTCATCTTTCATATTATGCAAAAACATTGGGCTACTTTTACTGTTTTTTTTTTTTAAAGCACAAAACTTTTTTATTTAAAAAAAAAACGCGTTAGAAAAATTGCTGTGCAAATACCATGCGCGATAAAAAGTTGCAACGACCGCCATTGTATTCTCTAGGGTCTTTGCTAAAAAAGCATATATAATATTTTGGGGTTCTATGTAATTTTCTAGCAAATAAATGATGATTTTTCCATGTAGGAGAGGAATGTCAGAATTGGTCTGACAGATGCTCCCTGCAGGTTGGGCCTCTGTATGTGGCCACGCTGTGTAAAAGTCTCACACATGGGGTATCGCCATACTCGGGAGGAATAGCAGAATGTGTTTTGGGGTGTAATTTGTGGTATGCATATGCTGTGTGTGAGAAATAACCCGCTAATATGAAAATTTTGTGGAAAAAAAATTAAAATAAAAAAATCTTGATTTTGCAAAGAATTGTGGGAAAAAAATGGCAACTTCAAAAAACTCACAATGCCTCTTTCTAAATACCTTGGAATGTCTTCTTTCCCAAAAGGGGTGATTTGGGGGGTATTTGTACTTTTCTGGCATGTTAGGATCTCAAGAAATGAGAGATGCTGTGTCAGTACATCAGATGTGATCAAATTGATAATTTTTCAGTAATTTGTACCATAGCTTGTAGACCCTATAACTTTCACCCAGACTAAATAATATCCATTTTTTTTTTGTTTTGTTTTGTTACCAAAGATATGTAGCAGTATACATTTTAGGCCAAATTTATGAAGAAAAATTACTTTTTTGCAAAATGTTATAATAGAAATGAAAAAAATCATTTTTTTACAAAATTTTTGTTCTTTTTTCATTTATAGCGAAAAAAATAAAAACCGCAGAGGTGATCAAATACCACCAAAAGAAAGCTCTATTTGTGGGGGAAAAAAGGACAAAAAATTCATTTGGTTACAGTGTTGTATGACTGAGTTATTGTCATTCAAACTGTGAGAGCACCGAAAGCTGAAAATTGGTCTGGTTATTAAGGGGGTTTAAGTGCCCAGTGGACAAGTGGTTAATGAATTCTAATGCACAAAAACACAATATATAACCCAATTTTTCATTAAAACATATAAAAGATGATTGTGACGGACTCGCCCGGGACAGAGGCTTTTGAAGGGGACTGAATGCTAGCCTCTTGCCTTGCAATCATGGACCCTGGCATTTGGGGGAACGGTGCTCTTTGTGAGCTGTATGTCTGGGGACCCTGTATATGCTATATTAGAGTGACTGAGTCATACTGTTGGGACATACAGTGTAAGGAGATGCTAATGCCATCCCCTCCAGCCATCTGTCTGTTCTCTGTGCTAATTGACCCTGCTATTGTGTGAAGATGTCCTGTGTTTACACTTATGATGATGTGTATTGTATAGCAGGTGAGCGAGGAGACGTGACGTCTACCCTGAAAGGTCATATTATTAGTTAATTGGCTCATGTTAATTTATGTTCTGGTTACCTCTTCTTTAAACTGTATATAAGGTTGTATTATTGGTTCTATAAAACACTCCATGTTCAGCAGACAAACAAGTCTCGTCTCGTTGTGTGCTTGTGAGCAGCTGGAATATCTGATATCTATATCCAGACTGATAGGAAGCGGTATATGACGGAAGCACTCAAGCGAAGTGTGGGACGTTACGTTACAATGATGTTACACCAAGTAAATAGATACCTTACGTATTGTGGAATGGCGACAAACTAAAATACTTCAAAATCTCCATAGGCAAAGTTTTTAAACATTTTTACAGGTTACCAGTTTAGAGTTACAAAGGAGGTCTAGAACTAGAATTATTGCACTCTCTATAACGTTTGGCAGCCGCAATACCTCATTTGTGGTATAAATACAGTTTACATATGTGTGCACGTCTAAGTATGCGTTCGTCTGTAAGCGCAAAGGGCTTTTTTAATTTATTTGCTTACAAATTTTTATAGTTCTTTTTAAAATTGTTTTTTTTAACACTTTGATTGCACAAGAAATGCAAACGTCCCTTGTAATGACAATAAAGTATGACAGGTCCTCTTTATTGACACATCTATGATCTATAAGACCCGCATATCTATGCTGACCTGCAAACACCTGCAGCTACGCAACAGCACCCCAATACTACATACTGTAGAGCAGGGCTCAAAATTTCAAGTCCTGAGCCTCTAGCCAGGACTTGAGAGTTACTCGCCACCAGTTGCCTCTCCCCTGTCCCACCCCTAAGTCCGCCCCTAAACACACCCTTGTAAATTATCTCATGAAATTACACTGTTAAATGCTTTATGCAGAATTAAGTTCCAAAAATAAATAGATGCAACCTCGCTGTGCCCCATCAAATGCAGCCCTCGCTGTGCCCCATCAAATGCAGCCCTTGCTGTGCCCCATCAATTGAAGTTTTGTTGTGCTCCATCAATGCAGTCTCGCTGTGTGTGTGTGCCCCATTAAATGCAGCCCTCACTCCAGACTCACCATTGCCTGGATGATGGATCTCATACACGCACAGCGGGCATCCCCCGCTGTTCGGCGGCGTGGTGTAACAAGGTCCCGCCCCCCCCAGACCGGCTTGTTTCATAGGCAGAACACTGAATCAATCTACTGTCACATGAGCCGGTCTAGGGGGGCGAGACCTTGTTAAACCACGCCGCCGAACACCGACCCAGGTCTGTGACACACAGCAGGAGATGCCTTCTGTGTGTGATTACAAGAGGAAGAGGAGAGAGAGGGAGGGGAGCGCTGCAGCCTCTGCTCAAATCTGCGCCAGGGTAGTCCAGCCCTGCCACTCTGTGTCCTCCGGCTGACAGCTTCCTGGCTGAACGCTTCAGCCAGGAAATGGTCAGCCTGGTCCACCCCCGCTCCTCACTTGCCCTACACTAAATTCCACTCGCAAAATGCTCTCTTCTACACTTAAAAGCATCAAATAAAAAAAAAACACATTGATTTGATGCTTTCCCAGAAAAAGAGGCCGCGTTTACATCTGCCTTAAACCGGAAGTCGCTTCTGGCCTTCTAGATCATAGACGTAATGAGAGATGATCTCTCATCATCACCTCTACACATGAACCACTGGATCGTATCCTGGGCTTCATGGTGAGATGGGGAAGCCTGAGAAACAACGGCTCGTGGCAGGAGGGGGGGAGGGAAGATCCCTCCCGCTGCTTCTAAAAGAGATCCAGCAGCTAGTCAGCCGCTTGGATTGCTTTTAGGAAAAAGAATCGCTGGCTGAAAATGTTGATACAGAGTTATGGCTGACAGCTGCAGCCATAGCCCCATACCACTTCAAAACCACAACTTATATATAAGTATTGCAGTCTTGAAGTGGTTAAAGGCTAAGTTCACCTTTGGAACATGTTACATGTTCCAGCTCCTGCCTCCTCTCCCCTGCTTTTGTGATTGAATGAGCTACAAGTACTGTCTGCCATGACAGCCGACAGCTTGTAGCGCTCAATAAACTGCAAAGGGGGCTGGTGAACGCTGTCATAGTTCATTGATTCTTCCTGCAATTAAGTAACTACCTGCCCATATCAAGGGTACGGGCAGAGCAATGCTTTACAGGCTACAGTGTAAAAAAATAAATGTACTTTTTTTTTTTTTCCTGCAAAAAAGAGGTGCATTTTATTATTTTGTTTTATTTTTTTTAAAGGTGAACTTATCCTTTTAAGTGGGTTTTGCATTAAAGTAGACTTGTTTGAGAATGCATAGCCAATTTGAGGTGAGAAAAAACTTGTTGACAAGGGCCATAAATCATAATAACATTGCAAACTTTCCATTTTACTAACCTGTACCGTCATGATTTTGACCATTTCACAAATTCTAAATGGATCCCTGACTAGGTTTTATGGATAAATGCAGTCTTCTTAATAACCCTTCAAATGCCCCACCTCTTACCTGAGAATAGCTAATCTTTAAAACCCTCAGCACTTCTACCTGTTTCAAGCGTAAATTGGGTTTGCATCACCTGCCCACAGCTGCCAGTCCATTCTGCCAAAATTCTAAGCACACGGTTTGGCACTTGCACACGGTGATGGCAGAGAATTACTACAAAAAAATTGTCAGTCTGTTGGCATATGTGCCAAGGCAGTCTGCCATTATTATGCTAGAAGCTAGCACAGGTTGTTGCAAGGCCATGTGGACAAAAATATGTATTTAGGAAAATGAGTTAAGGTGCCATATGGATATCAATTTCGTGGTGGGCTATTTCTGCTAAATGCAGATCATAGTGTTAATGTTACGATTTCTCCCTGCAATGCTGCGTCATATTTTTATAGGTTAATTGTATGACAGGTGCTGTAAAACATTGTTTACAGTGTTTTAAGTTTTTCATAGATGTGGAGTTTCTATGACAATGCTCTTTGTAATTCACACCTAAATGGGAGCATCAATGCCTCTCTGGTGCTTCTGCATGTCTTTAACGGTAATATCAAGTGTTATTACTGATAACATAATTACATTAAGGTGTAATTTCATTTTGTCGCTCTGTTACATAATTGAATGTTTTTCTATCTTCTATTCTTCCCAGAAGCAATTTGTCCTTGTTTGAGGTATGAGTAATGTCTTTGTTTAACAAGTACAGTTGTTTTTACCAATAACACTTTCTTTTGGTGTTTTCATAATAGTAGGAACTAAGTTTCCAAAGTTTGAGTAAGGCAGGCCATAGGAGGTGCGATTTTTTTTTTTTTTCTTTTCTTGCATGATTGCCCTATCAACACAGAAAACGCTGACAGGGGAATTCCTCCTGCCAAGCAATTGTATTCTCCCAGCAGTGCGGCGGGGGAAGCCGTCCTCACCGGGAGAAGGCAGTGCTATAGCAGCCGCCATTGTGAATCCGGCAGGCTGGTTGTACCCAAGTTGATTGATCGATTAACTTGGTACATTCTGCCGGTTTACAGATGGTCTGAATCTCAGCTGGTTCCTGCTGAACTGGCCAACATTCAAACGGTCTATGGCCAGCCAAGTTTCACTCCACCGAAGTGAAACATGTTGGGGGCGTGGCCTGGCTGGGGCCCAGGCTGAGACAACTATTTGTTCACACAGACAGCTCTTGTTCATAATTTGCATATCACTGTCCTTGAATATCCATTTTTCTAAAAGTAACAAAAGTTCACTATCCTGTCAGGCCATCTATTTGTTGTGCAGTTATTTTTTCTCCCCAGTGCCACAATTCAAACTCTGTATGGAATGCTTAAAGCGGTAGTAGACTTAAAGAAAAAAAGTTTTCTCCTGCAAGGTAATATAATGTGCTAGTAAGCACTAGTGTTAAATAAATAGAAAAAAATACCGTGCTGTGCCTATAACCAAATGAAAGTCAAAAATGACAATACCAAAAACAAGCAGCTGCTCAAATTTGAGATATACACATAAACAAATTGCAAACTGTAAAGGAAACTGCGCTAAAAATAAAAAATATACATTGTGCGCTTACCGAAAAGGCAAGCTTAACCACTTAAGCCCAGGACCAAAATGCTGCTAAATGCCCAAAGGTGTTTTTACAATTTGGCACTGCGCTGCTTTAACTGGTAATTGCGCGGTCATGCAATGTTGCGTCCTTTTCTTCCCACAAATAGAGCTTTCTTTTGATGGTATTTGATTGCCTCTGCGATTTTTATTTAATGCAAAATAAACGGAAAAAGACCGAAAATTTAGAAAAAAAATGATATTTTCTACTTTTTTGTCGAATAATCGAAAATCGAATAAACTAAATTTTAGTCAAACATTTAGGCCAAAATGTATTCAGCCACATGTCTTTAGTAAAAAAAATCGCAATATGAATTAAAAACTAGCTACCTAGCAGCAACAGTGACACTCAGGCCCTGTACACACGAACGAGTTTCTCGGCAGAATCCAGCGAGAAGCTCGCTGGGATCCATATTCTGCCGAGAAGCTCGATAGTGTGTACACTTTCGTCGAGCGTCCCGTCGGGAAGCTCGTCGAGCCAAAATAGAGAGCAGGTTCTCTATTTGCTCGACAGGCCATCGGGACCAGGGCCGATCCTCCCTATAGGCACACTATGCAAGCCGCTTAGGGCCACGCAAAGCTTACTAGAGGCCCCGCCTGGTGAGAAGTCATTTTCGCACCCTCATCCGGCTTCTAAACTCGCTCATTTCCGACAGCAGAACACCCCCTCCCCCCACTTCTCAACTTTCTTTAATGTGACATGTCACTGTCATCAGATTTTGCTTAGGGCCCCAGGGAGGTCAGGATCGGCACTGATCGGGACTAATGGCTCGACGCCTTTTTCGACAGCCTGGTCGACGAACTCACTGGCCGGCCGAGAACCTCGTCGGGCGGAACGATGGGTTTAGCCCGACGAGGTTCTCGTACGTGTGTACGGGGCCTAATACAGCGATCAGAAAACCGATTGCTTAGTGACACTGGCAATAGGGGGTGAAAGGGTTAACTAGGGCGGTGATCAAGGGGTTAAAACTTTATTAGGGGGGGAAGGGGGCTACCCTGGACCTAACACTAACTGTCTGTCACACTTGGGCCGCGTACACACGATCGAACATGTCCGCTGAAACTGGTCCGCAGACCAGTTTCAGCGAACATATTGGATCGTGTGTACGGCCTAGCGGACAGGTTTCCAGCAGACAAAAGTTTTAAAACATGCTTTAAAACTTGTCCGCTGGAAACCTGTGCGTCGGACATGTCCGCTGGTTAGTACGCCCAAAGGACCGAAATCCCCCGCATGCGTCGAATGGATTCGATGCATGCATGGAAGCATTTTAATTCCTGGTTTGCGGACGTCGCAGGGTCAACGTCACCGCCACGTCACCGCGCTGTCTGTCCGCTGGGATTTTGGTTTGATCGTGTACACACCATCACACCATCAGACCAAAAGATCCCCGGAGACATGTCCGATAAACAGTCCTCGTATGTACGCGGCCTAACTGTCACATTGACACGCGGTAATCACACCTCCTTGATTAGTGACCACATAGAGAAAGCTCCCAGTACTGTGGTTATAAGGAAACAGACAACCAGGAAGTGTGGAGATCAGAGAAGGATTACAGCAACTTGAGAGCAAAAAACTAACAATGCGGATAAGAAAACAGCACTGCATTAAGGTAAAGGAAGTTATTAAGATAAAAAAAAAATCCTTTGCAAACCCTTTAAGATAAGAAATGTAAATAAGAATTAACTCACAGGGTAAATGTTAAAAAAGCTAGTCACGGGAGGGGGGGGGGGGCTGCTGTCTCACTAGCTGCAGGGGTTTCCACAGCTCGGAGTAAAGATGGCAGTCTTATCCAAGTTGCATAAGAAGCCAGCAGCTTCTTCAGCCCACCAGGCTACACCTATAACTAAAATGTTTGGGAATTTTTTTTTCAGGTACTTCCCCCTACGATATACATGAGAGTTACCGAACACATTCCAGAGATTATATCTTTCGTTCAAAAAATTATTTCTAATGGCCATGCCTATGCTACTTCACAGGGTAAGTGTCTTACATTATTATTATTTTTTTTGGTGACCTACACTGAAGTGGGGAATCTACTGTGCATCAGTGGCCAACACAGGTCAGTGTAGACACTGTGGTTAAAAGGTCATCACTAAAGATAATGTCATGTGTGAGCTTTTATTACCATGTTTACACCTTCATGCCCGGTCTATAGCAGAATCATGGCTGGCGAGAGCTCCATTGTCCTGACTGAAAGTGATATGATATCTGGCAGAGCAAGGCACTCTGTGCGCAGCGATAGGTGGTGAGGTGTGTCCCCTCAGACACACCGAATCTCCGACCACTGTAAAGAGCCTATGATGTAGGTGCTTTAACACGTGATCAGCTGTGTCCAAACACAGCTGATCCCAGTATAAATGGGTAGTGCCAGTTATCGGCATTCCTCTATTCACTGCTGACAGGGTGTAGGTCAGCTCTACTGACAGGGGGGTCTGCGTTGATAATCAGTGCAGCCTCACCAGTAATGCCCACCAGTGGGGCCAATCAGTGCCCTGTCAGTGTCGCCTATCAATGCCATCTGTCAGTGCCCATATGGGCTCTCCATCAGTGCTGCTTATATGTGTGAAAAAAAATGATAAAAACGTAATTTGGGTACAGTGTTGCATGACCGTGCAGTGTTCAAAACGCACTGCCTTCATGTGGGTGATGATACGTTGTTAAACGCAAACGTAGATCGCAAATGCATATTATAACAAAGTGCAGGGTCAAGGAGTGTGTTGCGCTCGGAATGCAGGGTGCAAGAAGTGCGTTGCGCTCATTATGTCTTTGTCTTGCAGGGTATTTTTTTTGTTGTTGTTTCGTTACAGAGGGTTTACTTCCTCTTTAAACATTAAAAATATATTTGAAAAAGGAGAAAGAAAAGGGATTTTTATGGTGCAATAAATATTCATGTAGTGATGGGAAAGAAATCATTTTGATCCAAAAATATAAAAAATATTAATTTTATTTAAATATAGACCGGTTAAAAACTGACCTGTCCATCGCGCCCGTGAAGTCGGCAGAAGAGGACGAGCTGCCGCCGCCATGCTCGGTGAGGGAATCAGGAAGTGAGGCCTTGCGGCTTCACTGCCCTGTTCCCTACTGCGAATGCGCAAGTGCGCAGCACGCCGTCACTGGTCCCCACTCTCTCCTGGGAACACTGTGTTTCCCAGAAGACAGCAGGGGGGGGGTGACACAAAGGGGCGTGACTCCTGCGCTGCGACCCCCCTCACGCTGAAAGGTTTCAAATGTGACACCGGAGGGGGGAGGGTTTCGAAAAGCGGAAGAAAGTTCCACTTTTGGGTGGAACTCCGCTTTAAGTGGCCCTTGCTCTTTTAAGGTTGGGCACCCCTGCTTTAAGCGTATAATAAAGTCCATTTTCCAGCCATTTGGGGAGTGAAGGCTTGGGAGTGGAAGTTAATGTGAATTTATAATGAGCATATATATTTCATGTTTTCTCGAAAATAAGGCTGGGTCTTATCATTTTGCCTATAAAAAACACACTAGGGCTTATTTTAAAGGGATGTCTTATTTATATATGGTATGTACAATGATGATCCTAAAGTGGTTGTAACCCTAAAAAATATATATATATATATATATATATATATATATAAAATATTAATCTTAATTCCAATTATTGTAGGGCTCTCTGTTTCAGCTTGGCTGTGCTGTGGGCTGTGCTGTGGGCTCATTCTGCTGTGCTTGGAGTGTAGTTCCACCCCGAGGCAGCAGGTGGAAGCTGAGGATTCGGGTGCTCTCTTCAAGCAGCCAATCAGGAGGCCTGTGCATGCTGGGAGAGGGTACTTATGAGGCAGGCGCCATTTTTGAGAGGTCTTCTGTTTTTACCTCACGGAGTGTGGCACCCACCTTTAGGGTGTAAACTTATGAGCACAACTGTATATATGTGTGTATATGTATATATGCTCTAAGAAATTTTCTAGCTAAAAGTATGGCAAATGTCAGAATTGGCTTGGTAAGACAGGTTAAGCAGTATTGTGCCGCCATCGTTTTTAATATGCTAGCAAAGAATTTTATAGTCCATAAATGGTGCAGGGCAATATATTCTACTATATATTTCAGGGTAATGTTTGTGGTGCAGTCATGCTGTTTGGGTTTAGTTACTGAAAACTTTATGACACAGTGATTTTATGAACGATGCTTACCATAAAATACAAACTGCCTTTCAATAAGTGGGAAATCTTTTATGACAATTACATCATGTTGATGCATAGTCTTTTTATTGTACTACTATGAAAATGCAACAGTCTGCTCTGTCTCTGCTTCTTTAAAACTGGCACCATGACCAAATGCAGTCTCTTTTTAGATGTCTCCTCTGCTGCCTTGATCCCCGACTTTTGTGATACTCAAATGCTGATCTGGTGGTCAAAACTGTCCCGTAATGGTCAGTAAGCCTGCCTATCATACTGATAGATCAATACAATGCTACGAGAAAGGGCAGGTCGGCTTTCAACATTATTATTCATTAGAACAACTGGGGCAGTAAGGGGACATCTGAAGATATATGCAGGGACTGCTAACTGCTTGCAGTATAGTCTTAAGATATTAGAAAGATCTTTTTCTCTCATTTTAACAGCAGAACAGTAATGACAGGTAGGTGATGGTGGAGGTTTCTGTTTAAAGTTGCCTGTAAAAATATTAGGTTATGTCAAGGCTATTTTTGTGTAGCAATATGACCCGATGATGAATTTTGTTTGAGAGGAAGTCTGCTGCAGTCTGGGATACTTTCCAATGACATTTATTAGGTTAAATGTCTTTAAAAGGACTGTGATCTGTTTTGTAGATCATGTTTATGAATTCTATCATATGGCAGCATCTGCATGAGGGATGTTCCTTCATTAAAGGATTACTGTGCATTTAAATCGGCTCATTTTAAGGGGACCTGTGCTTTGCCCATTCAGGCCAGAGTAAAAGGTTAGTCTGTTAACATTACTTTACAGTCTCCTGCTGTAGCTCTGAGAAAACCTTGGTCCTTCTGGGTTTGGAGAGGTTTGATGACACTGCACTGCATTCATGTAATCACTCAAGAAAGGCAACACAAACTGGAGAAGAAAGCCAGCCTGTCCCAACATCATCTGTGATTTGCTCATCTAAAGGGAACACACATCCCTTCCCTGTTTTTATTCTTGGTCTCTGGCATGTTTTCGCTACAGTACCATGTGAACATTATTGTTCTGTAATATAGTAAAGAAGGTAGTGTTAGGAAGTACTTGTATAGTAAAACCACAGTATTTCTACCTATTAAGCTTTATTTTGGGGATTTGCAGATACTTATGTTTAGAAATATGTTCTTGAACAATAAATGAATGCAATTATTATTATTAACAACACAATAATTCCAGTACAGTTGTATTACAATTTAAAAATGATGAAATTACATATACCAAAGCGGCAGTCCCCAACCTCTTTGGCAAGGCTGTCTTAATGAGAGGGCACACCTGGGCACTGCCCAGGGGCCCCAGCTGCATTGGGGGCCCCTGCACTTTCCTCAAAGCAGCTGGTCCTTGAGCCCACGGTTCCCACGAAATTGGGGGCCCCATGATGGCACTGAGAGTGATAGATGCACAGGGGAGGCAGTCTGCCTCCTACCTACTTGATATCCTTTACCTTCACTGTCATCATTGTAGGGGCCCCACAGCATTACTTTGCCCAGGGGCCCATGATGCTATTAAGACGGCCCTGCAGTTTGGTACCAAAGACCGGTTTTGCTGTGATGGCATATTCAGAGCCATTCATTTTCACATGTCCTCAGTTCCCTTCACATCACAACCCCCCTTTAGATTACAGTGCAGTCCCCTTTACATTAAAGTGGTTCTAAGGCAGAAGATTTTTTTTTTATCTTAATGCATTCTATGCATTAAGATAAAAAACCTTCTGTGTGCAGCAGCCCCCCTAATACTTATGACTAGAGGCCAAACTTAGGATTTTTTTTCTAAAATACCACAATTAGAAAATATACTGCATTTTGCCCACTATATGAGCCGACGATCTGAAGAAGTCCTGTCCTAGGGACGCAACGTTCGGAGGGAAGGACGTGACGGCACCCGCAGCCACTGCAACACAAGCAACACATGTTTTTTTATCGCTGTTTACCCTGGCACTGGATCAGTGCCTTGAAAATGTGAGTTTTATACATTTGTTTTATTAAACCTTGTGCGCATACAGAGTACACTATGTTATCTCCTTTTTTTATATGAATGAATCATCATCTGGTCGGAGTGTATCTGTTTTGGCTTCATGCTTGTCAGCTGGCAACTTTATCCCCTGGATTTATCCCTTATGGGAAAGCGCTATTGACCCTGATCTCATTATAGGGTCTGATCTGGGAGGTGAGAGGCCATTTTTACTACTGGTGGAGGTGTTTTTCTTCTATCCACGATTCATCACCTGCATGTGTGTGAATTTTACCACTATTGGATTATCACAAGGAGGATCTTTGGATGGACTTTTATATAGCGCTGCACTATTCTTTGTTTATACATACTGTATAAGTACCTAATTTCAGCCAGAAAAACAGGTCTGTGAACTGAATTTACTTTGTAGCAACAAATGCAGCTGTGAAGTCCACACAATTATCTAAACCTGAATTCCCTATGGTCCACTGCAACTCCACATCACACTAACAAGGCTATAAAATAATTGCATGAATTTCCTCCAATATTTCCATTTTTTTTTTTATTCTATGACTTCCTATGATCGTCGGCTCATATAGTGGGCAAAATGCAGTATATTTTCTAATTGTGGTATTTTAGAAAAAAAATCCTAAGTTTGGCCTCTAGTCATAGGAAGACCTATATTAGAGAGAAACAAGGAAAATGTCTGCAGCCTGGACGAATGCTTGTGATGTTCAAGCAACAAATGGTTTAAAAAAGGGGGGATAAACATCATGGTGCAACGTGGCACGACAAAAGTGATCTCCTTTTTGAGCTTGGTCGGCAGTACTGTCTGCCAAATGTGACCCAATCTATCTGCCCTGCAACATGCAGTTGTGGCTTTTTAAGGGTTAAAACAGTGAGGGCATAACACCGCCTCACCACCTCTGAAGTGTGAACCCTTGTGAATGGCTCTTTTAATGGCACCACAGGTACCCTAAAACAAGTCCTAACAGTGTTTCCTAAAACTTGCCTCCATCTCTAATTTTCGTTGCTTATTGAATTTCTATTCAAGTTCAACATTACCTGGCAGTAATGACTTAAATAAGTGGCTTCAAGAAACTTATCAGTACGGTCACTTGGGTATATCAGGCTTTCTCTAGGAGAGAAAACGCAAAAGTCTGCAGTATGTGTATTGGGAATAGCTCTCTTGTATCATAACAGTTAAAGCAAAAAGGAATCTTCAAATTATGGATTGCTCATTTTGTAGATTGGTGCACTGCAACGGTGCCTGGATGGAAAACTTAAAGGAGAAGTCCAGCCAAAGCTCATTTGGCTTGGCTTCTCCTATGGATCACAAGAGTGCAATTCATTTTGCACTTCTGTGACCTGTTTTCAGCAGAGAGCGGGCTCATGTCCTCTCTTTGCTGACATCACAGGAATTGGTCCAGGCACCGCGTCATCGCGACAAAGTCTGTATCAGCCATGTGCCTGGACCGATACCCGTCTCAGCCTCTAAACGAGCCGTTAAGAGCCTGAGACAGCCTGCTCCGCCCCTCCGAAGCTGAACAACTTTTTTAGTACTAGCAATGGTGGTGATTAATGACCTATAGTGGGACCATAATAATGTGGCAGGCAATCTGACACTGCGTGAGAACTTACTAACTGACACTGACATCATCAGTGACACTAATACAGTGATCAGAGCCAATACTATACACTATCACTGTACTAATAACACTGGCTGGGAAGGGGTTAACATCTGGGGGCAATCAAATAATTAACTGTGTGCCTAACAATGTGCAATGTGTGCTGCTTTTAGTAAGGGACGTTGCTAGTTTTTTCTCCCTGGCACGTTGTTGAACCGTGTACAGAGCCCTGTGTTGGTAATGTGACTCGCTAAGCCTGATTAGCAGGTCCTGGCCATCAATCATTAGCCAGGATCTGCTGACCGACTTGTGCTGTAATGCATCACAGCACAGATGGGGTGGTGGGCGCACACCCCCTACCCAGAAATGTTGGATCACGTACATGTACGTGATCTGGTGCAGAGCAGCTGCCCTTCTGCAGTATATTAACTTGGCACGGCCCGCAAGTGGTTAATGGGTGTGTTCAATAAAGGCATTAGAATTTTGGGGTGTAAACATTGTGATTGTCTATTGTTGTGACTTGGATAAAGGATCGGATCACTTTTTATGGCAAATTACTGCAGAAGACTGGTTAATTCCAAGGAGTTCATACTTTTTCTTGCTACTGTATGCACAAATAAGTCCAGCATGTTACCCAAAGATAAAAAAACCTGCAGCACAGACAGTCAGATTATCCCTGCTGTGTTAAAGTTATGGTGATAAATTTGCTATGGGAATGACACTGAGTGACAGGTAATGTTTCAGCCGGTCATATATGGTGATCAGTTTTAATGCAGCTGTGTTACTGTTTTAGATCTTATCTTGACACTAACAGTTCCATTTTATTTCCACTTCTTACCAATATTTCTGACAGTTACAATTGCTGGGTTGATAAAACTGTTGCGTCATTTGTTCTTTGGTATATATTTACTCAGAAATCTGTTCCCTGCTTTGTAAGAGCAAAATATCTGCATTAAATAAATTCCATATTCTTTGGTGGCGGATTAGAGAAGACTCAGCTATGGAAACTAGGCACCAAAAGAACAGCCTAATTGGCTAAAACTGAAATATTGGCTGAGCACTAGGATTTTCTTATCTGATTGACTGCACACTGTACGTGTCCATCCATTTTGTGGATTTTATTAGTGAAGAAAAGAAAGTCTATGTCCTGGAGCATTTATCTCATCAGCCATGACTGCACAGCTAGACCCGATAGAGTGATCAGAGAAGGGCTCACAGTTGGCATTGATTTCACCTTTCAATTTACTTAATGTCTAATAGGTATGCCTTGTTACTTTTATGTGTTTTCAGGAAATGTTTACTTTGATGTCCAGTCTGTTGGAGAAAGATATGGGAAGTTTATTGGTACCTTTTCAGATTTAAACTCTGAAGCAGGTAATGTGTTAGTAGTACATAAACATACTATAGTATAGTTCTTGTAATGTTCATAAAATGTGCCTTGCACACTAGCTATTCCTCTTGTACTAAATTGTAACGTAACTGTAATGTCTGCCTTCATTTTGTTAAGCGATGCGAAAACTGTTGGTGCTATATAAATCCTGTATAATAATAATAATATACAAATACTGAGCGCTATATGTACAATGTGTATTTCTAAATACTATCCATATATCAAATGAAAGGTGCCAAAGAACAACTTTTATAGCCAGTCTGATGAAACCTGCCTGTTTTTTGTATGTGGAGACTTAGAGAGGAAATATACAATAAACAATTTGACGAATGTAGGGCATGCAAAACTTTAAAATGTTTACGCTTACACAACAAAAAGATAAGTGCACCTTTGTATCAATAAGGTGGGCTCCACCAGTCCATTTATAACCAAAATGTCAGTGGAGGCACTTAACTCCAACGTTCAGAAAGTTTATCCTGCCCAGAGCTGGCGCAATGTTTTTCTCCTGGAGAGCTTCTAGCACCCTTTGAAACTGCATGGATTCGATGGGATTCTCCATGCACGTGCATCAGCTGACGCCCATCTTTGCAGTCATTCTCTATGGCAGGGATGCTCAACCGGTGGCCTGTGACCCCATGCTCTGGGATAGGGGGTTGGCAACTCCAAATTGCAGGTTGCTGACCTGCCATCCCAGAGCATCAGAGAAGATGGAGCCATTGGCTACCAGGGGAGCAGGAGCCATATAAGCTGATGCTTCCTCTATCCAGCTAGGGCGAAGTGCATTTCGTATCACTCCACCTGGGACAGGAACCTTTATAACAGCCTAGTAAAGCCAGCAGACGCTAAAAGACAAAAAGGTCAGTTTATTAAACATCACAGTTTTGCAATGAGCATATTAGCAAGGGTCATTAGGCTGCATCCACAGGTGCTGAGCCCAGGGCCGTCTTAATAGCATCATGGGCCCCTGGGCGAAGTAATGCTCTGGGGCCCCTACAATGATGACAGTGCAGGTAAACAGACATTAAGTAGGTAGGAGGCAGACTGCCTCCCCTTTGCATCTCTCTCTCTGTGCCATCATGGGGGCCCCCAATTTCAGGGCAGTGTGGGTTCAAGGACCAGCTGCTTTGGAGAAAGTGCAGGGGACACCCATGCAGCTGGGGCCCCTGGGCAATGCCCAGGTGTGCCCTCTCATTAAGACAGCCCTGGCTGAGCCATAGACTTCTATTATATCCTGCGCTCCTAAATGCAGGTGTGGCATGCTTTCAGAAAGAAATGCAAGACATAATAGAAGTCTGTGGCTCAGTGCAGCTGACCCGTAGGAAAGCTTTAGCTGCACTGCTCTACACCGTGGTGTGGGTAAACTGCAACGTGTCAGTGTGAAAGTAGCCTTATAGGGGGCTCAGGACAGTGAGCATCTATAGCCACCCACAATCTAACACTAACCTATCTAGCCCTGTAAAGAAAAAATCGGTATAAATACCTTTTCTGAAGCCGATCCGACCCTATCTCCAGCCACTGAAACCCTGCAGAGGACATGGCCGACAACAGCTGAGAAATAAATGGGAAGTGACATCACCCATAGACTTGCTATGAGGCTTCTGTTGTCAGACATGTCCTCTGCACCCACCTCTACAGCAAAGCCATGGCTGACAGCTCAGCATGGGATTGAGTCGGATCACCTGCAGAAAAGGTTTGTATAGCGATTTATTTATTTATTTATTTTCCTTTTATAGAGCTAGATAGGTTAGCTGGTGGCTAAGGGATTTTCGTTTTAGCATGGACTTCCACTTTAAGTGGCCCTCGTTCTTTAAAAGGTTGAGCACCCCTGCTCTATGGCTTCTCCTAGTGAATGCATGCAATTTTAAAGGCTGCTTCACACAGCTTTACATTGACTTCATTCTTTTTATTCTGCCAAAATCATAATTGGACTTTGTTAGCCAGACTTATGATGGTTTGTGAACATACTACATCATTTTACATTTGAAGTTATTGATCAGCTGAGCTTGGTTTCATCTGTTAATAGGCTTTTAAACATATTTGGTTACATTACTACTCTGATAATTTTGCATTTCTCATCTCTTATGTTGCTGACAGCTGAAAGCGACAAGAGAACTCCCAGAGATTTTGCATTATGGAAGTCTGCTAAACCCGAAGAGCCATTCTGGGTTTCTCCATGGGGAAAAGGAAGACCTGGGTGGCACATTGAATGTTCCACAGTTGCAAGGTACATAGATGTAGAAGTGCATATCGGCTAAACAAAAGGCCTGGTAGCAAATGCAAGAAAATTTTATTTTCCCTTTTTTTGTTTTATGCAATGATAAAAATGAGCGTTAAGTTTTAGGTTCCTATGGGGTTTTCTTCTCATAGTAAATTGAGGAGTAGTGTACAGGGGGGAGGGTTAGTTCATTGCTCTAGGGCTGAAAATGATTCCAAGTGCTGCATTAGGAATGTCTCAATACCTTATTCTATTCATTAGAGAAATATCAATCCAATTTTTACTAGTTGGCAGCCAGGAAATCATGAATAGCAGTAATACCCATTGGTTTACATTTCTTTGAATGTCTTAATGTTTTTGCTTATGGTGGGCTGTCCAAATAAAGAAAAAGAGGGATGTTGCAAATACTAATAGCAACCAGTAATCGCAGCTTTAAACAATGATCTGAGTATTTTGTGAGCAGTAAATGGTACATGAATACATTGATGATTTGCAGTGTCATTTGGAATTACCAAAATGCAGTAAACTGGCTGCTCTACCTTGAACACATGTAAACACAATTTGTACAAATCTAGAGTTATGTAAGTAGAATCGCATTGCATATAGACCATTTTATGTCAAATACAGTGTTTTTTAATGGGCAGTCTGAAGATTGCTATCCATGTTTCATGTGTAAGGAGCAGGAGAGGACATTTGGTATCAATATCTACCTATATATATTGAGGGCCTGAATACCTGTGAAAACAATTACTTGCACATGCAGTGCTGGAGCACAGTGCACAGTAGAAGAGTGCCTGTATAGTTTTTACCATGCCTTTAAAATGCAAGCAATCGTCGGCTATTGATGGCCATTTGGTGTCCAAAATATCCGTAAAATCTCTTTTAGGTAATGTACAGTGAAGTATACTTGTTTATGGCGGTACTTTCTTTTTCCCCTTACAGTTCTGTGTTTGGGAAACAGCTTGACATTCACACTGGTGGGATTGATCTGGCCTTTCCTCATCATGAAAATGAGATTGCTCAGTGTGAGGCCTATCACCAGTGTGAACGATGGGGAAACTATTTTCTTCATAGTGGTATGTATCCTGACAGAATAAGTACAAGATATATGTTTGTGTTCATTCTCAAAGTGGCCTCAATATGGAAGGCAGTAGTGCATGATCTACTTCTGTTTAGTTCTCGATCCATCTTGGCTGACGCATTCCATGCCAGATTTATTATTTTTACTTGCATTACCTATTGATTTTCAGTGTACCTGAGGTTGATGGAACACACACTATATTGCCAAAAGTATTAGGATGCCGGCCTTTACACGCACATAATTGTTAATAGCATCCTGTTAGTCCATAGGGTTCAATATTGAGTTGGCCCACCCTTTGCAGCTATAACAGCTTCAACTCTTCTGGGAAGGTTGGCAACAAGATTTAGGAGTGTGTCTCTGGGAATGTTTGACCATTCTTCTAGAAGCGCATTTGTGAGGTCAGGCACTGATGTTGGATGAGTGGGCTTGGCTCGCAGTCTCCGCTCTAATTCATCCTTAAAGTTGTTCTATCTGGTTGAGTTGAGGACTCTGTGCTGGCCAGTCAAGTTTTTTCACCCCAAATTCGCTCATCCATTTCTTTATGGACCTTGCTTTTTGCACTGGTGCGCAGACATGTTGGACCAGAAAGGGGCATTCCCAAACTGTTCCCATAGTTTGGGGAAGCTGAAACCTTAAAGCCTCCTACACATGATAGGTTAACCAGAGTACAACGATCTGATGGACTGTTGTCCTCGGTTAACCTGATAAAGCTGACTGATGGTCCGTCGCGCCCACACACCATCGGTTAAATAACCGATCGTGTCAGAACGTGGTGACGTAAAACACAACGACGTGCTGGAAAATATTAAGTTCAATGCTTCCAAGCATGCGTCGACTTGATTCTGAGCATGCGTGTATTTTTAACCGATGGTTCGTGCCTACTAACAATCGGTTTTGACCTATCGGTTAGGAATCCATCGGTTAAATTTAAAGCAAGTTGGCTTTTTTTTTAACCGATGGTTAAATAACCTATGGGGCCCACACACGATCGGTTTTGATCGATGAAAACCTATCGTGTAAACAAGGCCTAATGCCGCGTACACACCATCACTTTATGTGATGGAAAAAAACGACGGTCATTTAAATTGACGTTTAAAAACGTCAATTTAAATGACCGTGTGTGGGGGAAAACGTTGTTTTATGTCTTGTGAAAAACGACAAAAAAAATTTGAAGCATGCTTCAATTTTTTGTGTCGTTTTTCAAAACGTAGTTTTTTGTTTCACAAAAAATCACTGTGTGTAGCAAAAAACGACGTTTAAAACAAAGTTTTTCAACCCGCGCATGCCCAGAAGCTAGTTTTGAAGCGAGTTTCAATGGGAAAGAGTGGTGAACGTAACCTCGCTTTGCTAGAGCATTGTGAAAAACTGATGGTGTGTAGGCAACGTCGTTTTTGAAAACTTAAGTTTCAAAAACGTTGTTTTTTACTTCACAGAAAAACTTTGTTTTTTTTTTCCATCGCATAAAGTGATGGTGTGTACGCGGCATAAGGGTTCCCTTCACTGGAACTAAGGGGCCAAGTACAAACTCTGAAAAACAACCAACATCATAATCCTCCCCTCATCAAATGATTTTGACCATTGCACAAAGCAAGGTCCATAAAGACATGGACGAACAAGTTTGGGGTGGAGGAACTTGACTGGCAGTCTGCACAGAGTCCTGACCTCAACCCGATAGGACACCTTTGGGATGAATTGGAGCAGAGACTGCGAGCCAGGCCTTCTCGTCCACATCAGTGCCTGACCTCACAAATGCTCTTCTGGAAGAATGGTCAAACGTTCCCATAGACACACTCCTAAATATTGTGGACAGCCTTCCTAGAAGAGTTGAAGCTGTTATAGCTGGAAAGGGTGGGCCAACTCAATATTGAACCCTACAAACTAAGACTGGGATGCCATTAAGTTAATGTGTGTGTGTGTAAAGGCAGGCAATATAGTTTAGTTAAAAAGGAGCTTAGGCACAAATGATTGGCCTTTGTATAGATTAAAAAGACAACCTTGGGCCAGATTCAGGTAGTCCAGAGCATCTTTGCTCTGGAGTAACGCTTCTCATTTGCGTTGCGCTGCAGAAATTTTAGGAGCAAGTGCTGTCATTCACGAAGCACTTGCTCCTAAAGTTGCGGCAGCGCATCGCAAATGAGCCGGCGGAATTCAAATTGGGCGGGTACGGGGCGTGTAGTATGCTAACTAAGCGCGATCCCGCCGCCAACGTACTGCGCATGCGTCGAGTGTCAAAACATCCCTGTGCGCATGCTCCAAAATCTGTGAATGAACGTCAATGACGTCACATTCCCATTCATGACCGTTTTACGCAAGCGACGTTTTTTTTTTTTTTTTCCGACGCGATGACGACGCCTATACCTAACATAGGATATTCCAACCCCATGTAGGTATAACTATGCGCCGCGTATCCCGTCCGGAAACGTTGTAACGTCACTGCGTCGCGCCGGAATGCGATCGTGAATTGCCGATTTCCGCTCATTAACATATTTTTTGAGCGGAAATCGGCGGGAACGCCCCCCGGCGCCATTTTTAAGTTGAAGTAACGATGCGATGGCGAAACTCAGTTACGCTGCTCGCATCGGAGCTTCAACCCGGCGTTTCTTGTTTTCTGGTTACAGAAAACAGAAACGCCGGCTCAAAGTCACAGTTAGGCTGGCGGATCACTGGATCCGCCAGCCTAACTGTTCCTGAATCTGGCCCCTTAAAGCGGAGTTCCACCAAAAAGTGAAACTTCCACTTATCTGTCTCCTCCTCCCATGCCCCCCATGGGGAAGGGGGAAACGGGTACTTGTTTTTGACAGCTAATGTTCCTCACTTCCAGAGACGGCGTCATGACGCCGTCCCTCGGAAGTTCAGCCCCCCTCCCCTTTCCACCACTGGGCCGATTAGAAAGCACAGCATTTTATGTGCATTAGGGAACCGGCTGTGAAGCCAAAAGGCTTCACTGCAGGTGTCCCTTACCAGGAATGGCGGTGGCAGCACATGACAGCTGATCCGAAAATTGACTGAGTTTCCCGACATCGTGGGCTCCCTGGACAGGCAAGTGTCCTAATATTAAAGGTCAACATCTACAGTATTTGTAACTGCTGACTTTAAATTTTTTTAGACTGCTTTAATGGCTTATTCACACCACAATGCAGTGTGCGCATGTTCACTGAGCTTAGAAAATAAAGTTAAGCTATGTTCACTTTGAATTACCTAATCATTGGATTTTTTTTCTTGCTGCGTGTGATGGTTACGTGAACAAAAGGTCAGTTATTTACTAAACGCTGTGAACATTAATTTTGCAAACTAAACCTTAGTGATTCTAAACATTAAAAAAAAAAACATGTTATACTCATCTGCCCTGTGATGGCAGGCGGCAGAGGCATACTAGAACCTTCAGGGCCCTGGTGCAAGAAACCATGAAGGGATTAGTGTAAAAATATTGTCAGATGGCGCAAGGGGAGGTGGATAACAGAACAACCTAGGCAAATAGTCTAAATATCAGGATGGGGTGACATGAAGGGCCTCCCCTCTACATTACTGTCTGCAGCGTTTCCCCTTGCATCAGTTCGAACTATTCACCTTTTCATCTGGGTCCACAGAGTTCCCCTTTACATCAGGATCTGCAGAGTTACCCTTTGCACTGTAAAGGGGAATCCCACAGACTTTGATGTAAAGGGAATGATGTGGAGGTGGGACCCTGGGGACCACAGTAACCCCCCATAGAATCTGTGCGGCCTTGCTGGAGCTGTCACACTGACCTCCCCTTCTCAATTGCTTGGATGAAGGGTAGGCTCAGTCACACAGACCTTGGCTTCTCTTCTCCTCCCGATTGTTCCCACTCCCTGTCTTCATATCGCCCACCCGTTTTTAGTGTAGTTTCTCATCTCTAGTGCCCAGTTGTTGAGATACAAGACAAGTAACATTTGTCCAATATTTGTGGCTTTGGGTGACATATTGTTGAAGGCTAACTCTATTCTGTGTGTGTATATGGGCAGACCTCAACAAAATGGCACCAGCAATGGAGACTTTGGCTTGGCGGGGGGGCTGACCCCAGTTGTATAAGGTAAAGAAGTAGGGCACTGGAGCAGCCATTCTCTGAATTTCACTACAATTAGTGTAAAATTAGCTGGCACAGATCCTTAATGCTTAGCTGCCAATTACTCCTAAAGCTTTTTATAGATATATTAAAAATAGGACCTACAACCACACAAGTGCAATCTTCTTAAGACTTTCTAGCATTGACTGCAGTAAAATGTATCATGATGCATGGCTAAACATATACAGTACATTATGCTAAAAGTAGCCTTAAGGCCCATACACACGATAGGACATCCAACAAAATTTCCCTTGGATTTTTGTCCTAATTGATTTGTCCGATCACACCCATAGCATACACACGCTCGGACTTTTCTGCAAACTTTTCTAAAACTTTCCCATCATCACGTGGTTGTTCTGCTCTTTTCTGCTCTTTACTGCCACCCTTTGGTTAACTTCTGCTATTGTTGGTTGATTTTTACATTGGTTCTGAGCATGCGCATTTGTAATTTGTCCAAAAGTCCGATGGTTTGCTGTACACACGATCGGACTTTGCACCATCGGACTTTTGTTGCCTGAAAGTTGGTCCGTTCGCAGACCCAACTTTTTGTCCGATGAAAGCCAAAAAAGTTGGTCCGATGGAACGTACACACGGTCGGACAAATGCGAAAAGTGTCGGATTTTGATGTTGGTTGGGCAAAAATCCGACCGTGTGTACAGGGCTTTACACTGAGTATTTAGCATTGCCATGGCTGCATTGCATTGTACTGCATCCTCAGGTAGACCTTTCCTTTTTTTATCCATGAGTGCAACCATGTTCTCAGGGCTATTTCACTTTTATGTGCATGCAGAGATTCATGTTATGACATATATTTGTGCTAATGTGCTTTTATAGTGGCATAATCTGTGGTTTCAATATACAGTGAGGGAAACGAGTATTTGATCCCCTGGCTGATTTTGTACGTTTGCCCACTGACCAAAAAAAGATCAGTCTATAATTTTAATGGTAGGTTTATTTTAACAGTGAGCGACAAAATAACACAAATATCCAGAAAAAAAAGTTTCAAAAAAGTTTTAAATTGATTTGCATTTTAATGAGTGAAATAAGTATTTGATCCCCTATCGATCAGCAAGATTTCTGGCTCCCAGGTAAAGAGCTGAGATTAGGAGCACTCTGTTAACCACTTAAGGACCTCCGCACGCACATTTACGGCCACAGAATGGCACGGATGGGCACAAGGGCGTAAATTTACGTCCTCGCCCAGTTGCGGGTCGGTGGTCCGATCGCGGCGTGCGGAGGTCCCCGTGTCTCCGGGAGCGATCCGGGACGAGCGGGCGGATGTCGGTGTTTACCCGCCCCCCCGCGATCGCTCCCAGCCAATCGCTGCGCTCCCCCTTTGTGTCACTTCCTTCTCCTGTGTAAACACAGGAAGGGGGAAGTGATGTAATCTCTCATCGCAGCGGTATTTCCAACCGCTGCGATGAGAGGAACACCTCACAGTAAGTGTGCACCAACATTACACTGACACACACACACATAGGCATACTTAACCCCTTGCGATCTGCCCCCCCACCCCCCCTGTCACAGTGTCACTGAATGCAGTGATCTAATTACTGCATTTAGTGTCAGTGTGACAGGCAGTGTAAAATCAGTTGATGTTAGGTTCAGGATAGCACCCCCACCCCCCCTAATAAAGTTTTAACCCCCTGATCACCGCCCTAGTTAACCCTTTCACTCCCTATTGCCAGCGTCACTAAGCGATCATTTTTCTGATCGCTGTATTAGTGTCGCTGTTCCCGCTAGGTAGCTATTTTTTTATTGCGATTTTTTTTTTTTTTTTTTTTTTACTAAAGACATGTGGCTAAATAAATTTTGGCCTAAATGTTTGACTAAAATTTAGTTTATTTGATTTTTTTTTAACAAAAAGTAAAAAATAGTGGGTTTTTTTCAAAAATGTCGCTCTATTTTTGTATATAGCGCAAAAAATAAAAATCGCAGAGGTGATCAAATACCACCAAAAGAAGAAAAGGACGCAAATTTTGTTTGGGAGCCACATCGCACGACCGCGCAATTGTCTGTTAAAGCGACGCAGTGCCGAATCGCAAAAACACCTTGGGTCATTTACCAGCGTATTGGTCTGGGTCTTAAGTGGTTAAAGGAAGTGCTCCTAATCTCAGCGTTTTACCTGCACAAAAGACACCTGTCCACAGAAGCAATCAGTCAATCAGATTCCAATCTCTTCACCATGACCAAAAGCAAAGGGCTGTCCAAGGATGTCAGGGACAAGATTGTAGACCTACACAAGACTGGAATGGGCTACAAGACCATTGCCAAGCAGCTCGGTGAGAGGGTGACAACAGGGGACAGGACAACTTTGCCGCATCAAAGGGACAATAGACGGGCCATGTACCATAAAATCTTGGGTGAGAACCTCCTTCACCCAGCCAGGATATTACAAATCGGTCATTGATGAGTATTCCAGCATGACCCAAAACACACGGCCAAGGCAATAAAGGAGTGGCTCAAGAAGAAGCACATTAAGGTCCTGGAGTGACCTAGCCAGTCTCCAGACCTTGCCGACCAGCTGTTATACTGCGGCAGGTTGGTCATAAATCTTTCCCCTATTTTGTAGATGCTATAACTTTTGTAAAAAACAATTAATATACACTTATTGGTGTTTTTTTACCAAAAATATGTACCAGAATACATAGTGGGCTAAATTTTATAAGGAAAATTCTATTTACGGTATTTATTTTTTTAATTGGGTATGCTTTATAGCAGAAAGTAAAAAATTATGTATATATATTTTTTTTGCTTTATAGCAAAACAAAATAAAACCGCAGAGCTGAGCAAATACCACCAAAAGAAAGCTCTATCTGTAGGAAAATTTTGTTTGGGTACAACGTCGCACAACCACACAATTGTCAATTAAAGTAACGCAGTACTGTATCGCAAAAAATGGCCTGGTCAGGAAGTGGGTAAATTATTTTGGGACTGAACTGGTTCATCCCATAGAAAATATGTGGACAGAGCTGAAGTTCCGAGTTAAAAAATGTCGGCCTCGAAACCTTAATGACTTGGAGAGGATCTGCAAAGAGGAGTGGGACAAAATCCCTCCTGAGATGTGCAAACCTGGTAGCCAACTACAAGAAACGTCTGATGTCTGTAATTGCCAACCAGGGATTTGCCACCAAGTACTAACTTATGTTTTGTAATGGGGTCAAATATTTATTTCACTCATTAACCACTTCCCCACCGAGCCATAGTAAAATGACGTCAGTGGGGACCCTTCGTCCTTCAGACTGGACGTTGTATGACGTCCTTGCATTTTCCGGCCACTAGGTGGCGTGCACGACCCCGCCACATTCCTCGGGACCCGGTGCGCGTGCCCGGTGGTCACGATGACCGCCGGGCACCCGCGATTGCACCGCAATCACGGCAGAAGCATGGATCTGTGTGTGTAAACACACAGATCCATGCCTGTCAGCGGTGAGGAGACTGATGTGTGTTCCCAGTACAGAGAAACACACATCAATCTCCTTCCCTTGTGAGTCCCCCTCCCCCTAACAGTTACAACACACTTTAGGTACATATTTAACCCCTTCAGCACCCCCCTAGTGTTAACCCCTTCCCTGCCAGTCACATTTACACAGTAATCAGTGCAGTTTTGTAGCACAAATCGCTGTGTAAATGGCCCCAAAAATGTGTCAAAAGTGTCTGATGTGTGCGCCGCAATGTCACGGTCACAATAAAAAAAAAATCGCAGATCGCCGCCATTACTAGTAAAAAAATAAAATAAAAAAATGCCATAATTCTATTTCCTACTTTGTAGACGATAGAACTTTTGCGCAAACCGATCAAATATGCGTATTGCAATTTTTTACCAAAAATATGTAGAAGAATACGTATCGGTCTAAACTGAGTAAAAAAAAAAAGTAAAAAAAAAAAAACCTTATGATATTTATTAAATCAAAAAGTAAAAAATATTGTGGTTTTTTTTTTTTTTCAAAATTGACGCATTCTTTTGTTTATAGCGCAAAAAATAAAAACCGCAGAGGTGATCAAATACCACCAAAAGAAAGCTCTATTTGTAGGGGGAAAAAGGGTGTAAATTTTGTTTGGGAGCCACGTCGCACGACCACGAAATTGTCATTCAAAGTGCGACAGCGCTGAAAACTAAAAATTGGTCTGGGCAGGAAGGGGGTGAAAATGCCCTGTATGGAAGTGCTTAAAATGTAAATCAATTTTATAACTTTTTTTTTAAATGAGTTTTTTCTGGATATTTTTGTTGTTATTCTGTCTCTCACTGTTAAAATAAGCCGACCATTAAAATTATAGACTGACGATTTCTTTGTCAGTGGGCAAACGTACAAAATCAGCAGATGATCAAATACTTTTTTTTCTCACTGTGTGTGTGTGTGTATGTAAGTATATGTGTGTGTGTGTGTGTATATATGTGTATATATGTATATGTATATATATATATATATATATATATATATATATATATATATATATATATATATATATTATATATATATATATATATAGTGTGTGTGTGTATATATATATATATATAATTTTATTTTCAAGTATGTATTCCTAACTCAAAATAGATTACTGGTCTATTAACCACTTCCCGACCGCCCACCGCAGGTATACGTCGGCACTTTGAAGATGGATATCTCGGTAACGGCAGCAGCTGCTGCCACAACCGAGATATCCATCTCTTCTGTGGGCGGTCGGGTAAACGATAATGGCGGTCTCCGCGGCGGAATCGCCGCGAGATCGCCGTTATCGGTAGCGGACGAGCGTCCCCCCCCCCCTCCCGCTGCGCTCCCGCGCTCTCCGCCGCTTACCGGAGCCGTCGGTAGCAGCGGAGGCGATCGGGTGCGCTCGTCTGGTCAGCGGGGATGCGAGTGAGGGAAAAAATTTCCCTCGTCCATCCCCGTAGCTCTGCTGGGCGGAAGTGACGTCAAACGTCGGTTCCAAACAGCGTCTTAAAGAGACATTTTTTTTTAAATGTCATTTGAAAAATGACATTTAAAATTTTTTTATTTTTTTTTTGCATTTTAGCCTAAATATGAGATCTGAGGTCTTTTTGACCCCAGATCTCATATTTAAGAGGACCTGTCATGCTTTTTTCTATTACAAGGGATGTTTACATTTCTTGTAATAGGAATAAAAGTGATAATTTTTTATTTTTTTTTTATTTTAGTGTTAAAAATTGGTAAAATTAATACAAATAAATACGAAAACAAAAAAAAAAATTTTTTAAATCGCCCCGTCCCGACGAGCTCGCGCGCAGAAGCGAACGCATACGCGAGTAGCGCCCGCATATGAAAACGGTGTTCAAACCACACAAGTGAGGTATCGCCGCGATCGTTAGAGCGAGAGCAATAATTCTAGCCCTAGACCTCCTCTGTATCTCAAAAAATGCAACCTGTAGAATTTTTTAAACATCGCCTATCGAGATTTTTAAGGGTAAAAGTTTGACGCCATGCCACGAGCGGGCGCAATTTTTAAGCGTGACATGTTGGGTATCATTTTACTCGGCGTAACATTATCTTTCACAATATGTAAAAAAATTGGGCCAAATTTATTGTTGTCTTATTTTTTTATTTAAAAAAGTGAATTTTTTCCAAAAAAAGTGCGCTTGTAAGACCGCTGCGCAAATACGGTGTAACAAAAAGTATTGCAATGACTGCCATTTTATTCTCTAGAGTGTTAGAAAAAAAAATATATAATGTTTGGGGGTTTTAAGTAATTTTATAGCAAAAAAAAATGTTTTAGTCTCGTAAACACCGAATCTGAAAAACAGGCCCGGGGCTAAAGTGGTTAAAGTGGAAGTAAACCCTTCTATCATTTTCAGCCAAGGAAGCTGCCATCTTGGCCTATGTTTAATCTTCAACTGCCGTGGTGCTGCACATGTGATCAGTTATGACACCAGCCATTGGATGGTTTGACAGTTTGGTTGAGAGCACAACCAATGTGACAGTTGGCAATCCTGGCATGCCGGAAATTTAACTGCTTTTTGAAACTGTTAAATCGATGGGTTTACTTCCGCTTTAAGTAATGGTTGATATTTGGAGAATAAGGAGATGGTTTAGTGTTACTTTAATGCTCCTTAACCACTTTGCAACCGCCCTATACCGAAAGTACGGCTATAGGGCGGTTGCTTAATTCTAAGTGGCCGTTAATTAACGGCCTTTTAGAATCGCGCTCCCGCACGCCCCCTGAGGCGCGCACACGGGAACATCCGTGACCGCCGGGTCCAGAGGACCCGGCGCATCACGGATCACGGTAAATCGCCGCTGATAGCGGCGGTTTACCACGTGATCGCGCCGTCCAATGACGGCGCGATCACTTGTCAACAAAGCTGCGTCATGTGCTGACGCCGGTTCCTCCCTCCTCTCTCTGTACCGATCGGTACAGTGTGAGAGGAGAGGGGAGGGAGCGGATGGCAGCGGCAGTGCTGCGGGCTGGATCTGTGACAAATGTAGTCACAGATCCATCCATCCCTCCCTGCTCAGCCATCCCTGCTGCAATACTCTGCAATACTCGGCAATACCTCAGCTGGGCATACTCTGGGCATACTCTGGGCATACTCTGGGCATACTCTGGGCATACTCTGGGCATACTCTGGCAATACTCTGGCAATACTCTGGGCATACTCTGGCAATACTCTGGCAATACTCTGCAATACTCTGGGCATACTCTGCAATACTCTGGGCATACTCTGCGCAATACTCTGGGCAAAATTTTCGTTCTTTTTTCATTTATAGCGAAAAAAATAAAAACCGCAGAGGTGATCAAATACCACCAAAAGAAAGCTCTATTTGTGGGGAAAAAAGGACAAAAATTTCATTTGGTTACAGTGTTGTATGACTGAGTTATTGTCATTCAAACTGTGAGAGCACCGAAAGCTGAAAATTGGTCTGGTTATTAAGGGTGTTTAAGTGCCCAGTGGTCAAGTGGTTAATGTACATTCATTTAATTATTTAGGACCTACTAACATTCTGCGTTACTGCAGAAAATAGTGTACTTTAATGCAGCAAGGTGATCTGAACAGTCTACACATAAGTTGGTTAATTTTTTACTGTCCTTGCCTGTGGCAAAAATATGTACACAAGTAAACCCAAACATGTTAAGTTTCTGGCAGTTTTAAACCTTTGCATCTTCCCAAAAACACATGCATCTTTAACCACTTGCCGACCGCAATATTTATATATATATGTTGCGGTTTGCAAGTGGTTTATCGGGAATATGGATGAAGATATCAGCCATAACCCCAGTACCGTTTTTTTTTTCAGCAAATGGCTGGCTTTCTTATAAAATCGGTCGGAGCGGCAGGAGGCATCCTCACCTGCCGCTCGCTGGTGCATCTTGTGCTTCCAGTTACCGCTGGTTTGCCCGAGAAAAAACAATCCAGCGGTGTGGCTGTCTGCTCCCATAGATAAAGGAGTTAACACTCTTTGACTCTATGGCCTTGGAGGTCCAGAGCGACGTCCTAACATCACTTCCGGTCCAGGGAAAGGGAGTAACCACTCCAGATGGATATGCTTGGTAATTGCTCTCAGAAACCACGGGTTCTGGCAATGCGCAGAGCAGGAAACAAAAGGATGTATATGGACAGCCGCACTCCAAAAAACTATTTTAGTTGCCTTTATTGGTAAAATCGGATAAAAGCACTACAAGTCACAGCAAAAATAGGACACACTGACGCGTTTCGCACTAATGCTTGGTGCTTAGTCATAGCTCATAACTTCCGGTCCAGGCTGGAGAGAAAAATACATTCAAGCGAAAGGTCAAATTTTTTTTTTTATTGTTTGATCTTTTGCTTTTAAGGTAAAGAGATTTGGGGTCTTTTTTGCCCCAGATCTCCTCATAAAGAGGACTTGCTATCCTTTTTTACTATTCAAATGGATGGCTTTAGTAGCTGTTTGCAACCTTTTAGTATCCCCTGAGACTTGTCTTTTTGAAAAAAAAAATGTAATAACAGTTTTATTTAGAAATAATTTGTTCATTACAAATATGCAAGACAGTCGACTCATACATTAAGCAATAAAGTCCTAACATTGGTATTCAGCATAATCAGCATCACTGTCATTTCTCCTATATTTCAACATATAGTGCTACAGCTGTGTGTTCAGAACCTATGCTGTTTGTTTTGTGTTTTGAAAGCCTAACAAGAGCTTGGTGAGGAATAACCATTTGCGTGCAATATTGCGCAACTTCATTGGTGTGAGTCACCAGGGAACTCACGGAAGAAGAGAAAGAAATGGGGGGCAAAAAAAAGAAAAGGGGGGGGGGGGAAGAGCGGGATAGAATAGGTAAAAAGATCATCCATCTATTGTATTTACCGGTTAAGGGTGGATCCTGCTGGCAGTGCCAAAACTCCCAGACCTCATCATGAGTCTCCAGTCTGTCCTGCATTCTGGCCGTCATCCTCTCCATCAGTTCCACGTCCTTAATTCTGGCATAAAGAGCCTGGGGGGGGGGGGGAGCTGCGCTTCCAGTGCAGTGCCACCTGAGTACATGGCGGGTCAATTTCTTGTAGGGGGCCGGAATTTTCAGAGGGAATAGTCCTAGTAGACAGAATTTTGGGGCAAGGGGGATCGTCCTTTCGAGAAGCCGAGCCAGCAATTGCTGGACCAAACTCCAAAACGGAGCAATCCGTGGGCAGCTCCAATAGATATGGAGGAGGGTACCCCTAGCCCCCCTGGCAGCATCAGCAGCGGTCTCTTTTTGACATTTTATGATGAAATCAACTCTTTGACATCTCAACATTTGGTCCAAGAGGCACCTCTACCTCTTGGATTTTACCCAAAGCTTCTCCTAGATGCTTCTTGGTGTCTGTGAACCAACCAGTGCCCTTGTATGCTTTACCATAATTTAAATCTTGACTGTGAAATGAATCTACATCCAGCACCTCCTACCTCCATATCTCATATGATCTCAAGATGCCAATTCATTGTAATGGATTAGTAAAGCTGCTTAAGGTTGTTTGTCATACTAAATAGAGGCATCCATTTTATGGCATTGATGAATGTGTAGGGGTTGGGGGTTATGGCACTGCCTCTACCCTATCCCCTATGCCAACCCGGTGAGAGGGGTCCAAGGTAGGAATAAATAGCGCCATCACCCCCAACCCCTACACATTCATCAATCCATTCATCTATTCCCCTCAGGGATCTGGTTTTAGGGGGGCAGCAGCCAGCCCATACGGTCCTAAGCGCAGGTACTTTGCTTTTTGATATAATTTTATGGCATTGCTCATACTTCCAGGATGTCACTACATTTTAGGGAAAGAATTAAGCTAGTTAAGTTGTTCCTGTCATCTCTGATAAACAGTCTGCCATTTTGTGGCATTGCTCATACTTCCAAAATGCCGCTGCTTTCTAGTTGATTAATAGTCCGCTTCCTCATAAGTTCCACACGGTCTCTAGTGTGTTATTACTCATAGATGCATATTTAAACACACCTGAGGATATTCTAGCTTTCCTTAAATCTTGTCTGGTGTCCATGTGGATTTCTTTTTATTCCCAGTTCCCTTCTCTGTGCTTTAATCATTTTTTTTTCTATCACAATATTTATTTTTCTTTCCTTGCACTATGAAGGTGACTTAATGGGCCACTTGTACTTTTATTATATTCTTTACTTAATCTCCAGCTCCTGTGTCATCACATTTTAATTGTATTTTAAGTAAAGTCTTCTCAATCAGATTTATTGTAGATGACAAAATTAGGACATTCTTTTCTTTTTTTTTTCTCTCTTAGGACATTTACATCTGAAAGGAAATGAGGAGAAAATGTCAAAGTCTTTGAAAAACTACATCACAGTGAAGGTAATACCTGTGCTCATTGGTATTGGTGCTCCCTTCCTTTATTCCCATACTGATATCAGCTAATGACTGAGCCTTTCCCATACGGCTTGACTGGAGGTGTTTGGGAATGACATCTGCTGTATATAAGCTACAAATAATTCATATGAGAGTGCATTGTTTTTCTGTTATCAGTCTGGGGAAAAAGCCGGCTGCCTTGTCTAGCATTTAAATGAGTTTATATTCAGAGGTATACTGGGGTTGGAATCTTAACTGCATTCTATGAATCCATGTGCCAAACTTCTGTCAGGACAAGTGTCATTTGTAAACATTCACAACTAACTGAAGTATATCCTTGATCATTGCTTTGTGTTCCTTTCCTCCCTGTAGGGCATTATCTCCCTAGGCTGGCTTCTATCCCAGTCTACCCAGAATAATAATTATGTCCATAGTTTAGACTCTGGTCCATTTGACTGTTAAAGGCTTATCGGCCTTACAAGAAACAATGACATTTCCACCTGGGTAAATCACAGAAGTCAGGTAGCCAGAGGATTGTCATATTTTTTTATATTTTTTGGGGCTTTTTAGTTACCTACGGTAGCAAATGTTTTCTGGATTTACACCTGTCCAATCCAGTATGTTGCTTTAACACATGCACTAGAGCGGCGCAATTAATTGTTAAGAATCGAAATCGTAATCTTTCTTTCTCGTACATCACGGGACACAGAGCAGCATATTCATTACTATATGGGTTATATGGAGTACCTTCAGGTGTGGACACTGGCAATCTCAAACAGGAAGTCCCCTCCCTATATAACCCCCTCCCATAGAGGAAGTACCTCAGTTTTTTCGCCAGTGTCTTAGGTGTTGGTCACGGAATAGCTTTGCCTCCACATCCTTGGGATTAAGGCGGGCTAACCGGATCTGTCCAAGGAGCCTCAGTGCCAAAGTGGACAGTACCCGGGCCCCAAACCGTGGGGTTTTGCCTATAATGCTCCTCTCTAGAGGGCTGGACCCTGGGCCCAGGACTTGGAGTTTTCTAAACCAAAAGATCCTGTTTGCCAGGGTGCTGTATAGGTCCAGGACAGTCGGTTCCTTCCAGGACCCCAGTGCCTGAAGGTCTACTACGCTACCCACGGAGATAGGAGAAGATTGGACCATTTTGCAAACGCCCTTCGGCATGGAGCAGGTAAGAGGGGAGCCTGCGGGACTTGGTTCGACAGCAGGCTCTCCAGGGGAGATCTTAAGGGGGGTAGCCTGAGTATGCGCTGCATTGGCACCATGGTCACTATGTCTGATGGACAGGATGGCCTGAAATGTTCCCCCCCCCCATCACTTGATCCCCCTACCTATCTATGTATGTTTGCTAGCTACCTGCTGCTCGCTGGTTGAAGGTCTTTTAAAAAAAAAAAAAAAAAAAAAAGATCTGTCTCTAGGCTAAAGGGACTCCTTAGGGGCCTGTTTTAAGCCTTACCTAGCCGGGATTCAAATCTGCCGCCTGATGCGTCCTCCAGCCTGCATTCCTGGGCTCCAGAGTGCGTCTCCTCCTGGGCTCTCCTCCCCCGACAGTCGCACGCGCGCATGCATATAGAAAATTTTTCGCGCCGTTCGGGAGGGGGGGGGGGGGGGGGGGGGGGGCGGGGAGCGTGACTGCAGTGTAGAGTGGGCGTGCCTTCAATTGCTGTTATACACAGCAGGCGCGATCTTGGCTCAGTTCAAAGCTGAGCTGGAAGAGAGAGGACGTAGAGTGGCAGCACAGTGACTCCCGGTGGCGAGAAGGGGTACTACATGCTGGAGTCAGCTCCAATACTTTTTGTTAAGCCAAAAATCCTCTTGGCAGGTTGAATGCTGGCAAACATGTTGGGGGTGGGGCTGTATGTTGTGAAAAACAATAATATTATAAAGGAAAACATACTGAGCCCCACCGTTTTTGGGCATTAGTGATCCTATTGTCCCCTAAACCTTATTTTTTTGTACTCCTGGCTATAACAGTCTGTTGTTGTAGGCGGAGTCTCTCGGTTTTGTATTTTGGCTTCCAAAGGTTCAGGATCAAAACACAAAAAAAAAAAAAAAAAAGGCAAAGACAAAGGGGTTCCTCCTCTGGTTCTGATGATATGCCAATACTTTCCCCACAGGTTATTCATATAGGGGTCACCTTGGATAAGCCATTAAGGGGGTCTGGTGCTGAGGCTGGCCCAGATCGGCCCAACCCTGTGTTATCACAGAGGAGATGCTAGCCGTCACCCTAGGGGGGCTAGAGAAAAAAGTTAACAGCTATGATCGCTGGCTCTTTTTCTGGCAAGAAGCGGACTAGATCCCCATCGCCAAAAGGTGTATCCTCGGATGCTAAGGAGATTCTCTCTCCGGAGGAATTAGAATTTCAGGAGGATCGGTTGGACCAGAACCTAGAGGAAGGATCTACCACTGAAGAATCGTTTTCAGCCTCCCAGACGGAGAGTCTGTGGGTCCAGTCTTTGACAGACATGGTCCGCTCGGCATTTAATTTGCCATTTCCAGAGCCTCAGGTTCCTGCGGTATCCTCTTTGGGTTCTTTTAAAGCGCCTTTAAGCAACGCAGTTTTTCCGGTCCATCCTCTGTTAGAGGAATTGGTTTTTCCAGGATTGAGACGACCGGACAGAACTTTTTCTGCCGCCTAAAGCCTACGGCCACATCACCCTGAAAGCGCCCGATCTCGTCTGATCTCGGAGGCTAAGCAGGGTAGGGCCTGGTTAGTGCCTGGATGGGAGACCGCCTGGAAGGTTTTCTGTTATTTACCCTATGGAAGAGAAATTTTTCTAAGAAATGGGCGCTCCCAACTGTGGACGCAGCCATCTCATGTGTGAATAAATCATTAACTGGCCCGGGGAAAAACATACAAATGTTTAAGGTCCCGGTCGATAAACGTTTAGAGACACTTTTTCAAGCATCCTTTGCTACGGCAGGAGCAGTGGTACAGCCAGCAGTGGCTGCAATTGGAGTTTGTCAGGCGTTAAAGGACCAGACAAAACAGATGCTTAAAGACATCCCTGCCCAAGAGGCAGAGGAGTTATTGGATATTCCCAGAGCTCTGTGCTTTGCGGTAGAGGCTATAAAAGACTCCATCCAGCAGGCGTCTCGTTTGTCACTATTTTTAGTGCATATGAGAAGGCTCTTATGGTTGAAGAACTGGGCGGCCGAGCCCCATGCAAAAGACTACTGGCAGGTTTTCCCTTCCATGGAAAGATCTGGATAAATACATTCAGACTGTTTCAAGTGGCAAAAGTACCCCTTTTACCAGTCAAAAGAAGTTCCGGGGTCCTGCGTTTAAAAGGCAGCTCCTCCCTGTTCCGGGGCCCTCAAATTCCAGGCAGTATCGGGCCTCCTGCGCAATCAAACTTTTAACAATGGATCGCAAGGACAGGCCTCTGGGGGCAAGAGGCCATGGTACCGATCATCTGTGGCCACAGGCTACAGATTAGAATTTCTAAGGTTCCTCCACAAGGAAGGCCTCAATGCGGGCGGCATTGGACATCTGCTTACCAGGGCATAATGGTAGAGGTACCAGCCAAGAACAGGGGCTAGGTTTCTATTCCAATCTGTTTGTCATACCAAAGCCCATCGGCGATGTCAGACCAATTTTGGACCTAAAGGTTTAAATGCTGACCTAAGGGTTCGCTCTTTCCGGATGGAATCCGTTCGGTCAGCAGCCGCCACACTCCAGAAGGACGACTTTCTGGCTTCTATAGACATAAAGGATGGTTACCTTCATGTACCAATCTTTCAGCCACATCAAAGATTTTTTTACGCTTCACAGTGATACAGCGTCACTTCCAATTCGTGGCGCTCCCCTTCGGGCTCACGGGTATCTCTATCATCCTAGCTCCCATTCTACGGCCCCCGGGATCCTCTTCTATTCACGAACCCCTTGGTCCTAGCTCCAATCCACCCAGGGGATCAATAAGGTTAGTCAATCTAAGGATCCAAGGGGTCTCGGTCCTAGCATACCTGGACGACCTCTTAATCATAGATCACTCGCTTCCTTGGCTGGAATGCGCAGTAGCCCTCATGGTTCAGTACCCCGAGAGGTTCGGCTGGGTCCTAAACCGGGGAAAAAATCAGCATTTCAACCTACAAAGCAGTTGGAATATCTTGGCATGAGATTAGACCCAGAACACGGTCAGGATGGCCGAGCGGTCTAAGGCGCTGCGTTCAGGTCGCAGTCTCGGCTGGAGGCATGGGTTCAGATCCCACTTCTGACACCACAAAAGGTGTTCCTGCCCCTGGTAAAGGTCGAGGCTATCAAAAAATTGATTCAGTTGGTTCTAAGCAAAAGAGAACCAACTATTCGCCTATGTATGCGATTACTAGGCAAACTAATGGCCATGTTCGAGGCGGTACCGCACGCTTCCACACTCGCGTCCTACAGACAGCAATTCTAGCAGCTTGGAGCAAGGGAGCAAAGGCCTTGGAGTTTCCTTTGACGCCGTCATTAAAGGTCCGGCAGAAGTCTATGCTGATGGTTAAACCCTCAGAACTTTCTGAAGGGGAGTCTTTCTGCCCAGTGGTCTGGAAGGCTGGACAGCGGTCTTGAACGGGTTCACTCGCCAAGGAACTTGGGCAGAGGCGGAGAGGCAGCTGCCCGTCAATGTCTGGGAGGTCAGAGCGGCTCGGCTAGCCCTCCTGGCATAGACATCCAGATTACAGGGGTCCTCGGTGAAAATTCATTCAGACAATGCCACAGCTGTGGCATATATGTGAACCACCAAGGGGGAACCAAGAGTCAAGCCACTCAGAGAGAGATGAGCTTGGTTTTTCGGTGGGCAGAGGTTTATGTACCCTGCATATCGGCGATATTCATTCCCGGGGTGGACAACCTGCAGGCGGACTTCCTAAAGTCGCCAAACCCTGTCGCCGGGAGAGTGGTCTCTGCATCCACAGGTCTTTCAGACAATCTCCCAGAAGTGGGGAGTGCCAGACGTGGACGTCATGGCATCAGGATTCAACAAGAAGCTAGACAGGTTCATGTCTCGAACGAGGGACCCTATGGCCTGCGGAACCGATGCGTTGGTTTGCCCTTGGCATCAATCATAACTTCTATATGCATTTCCCCCGCTGCAGTTACTACCCCGCCTGTTGCGCAGGATCATAGCACAGGCCGGTTATCCTGGTAGCCCCAGCTTGGTACCGGAGGGCATGGTACTCGCTAGTCCTGAAATTGGCAGCGGGAGGCCCTTGGACTCTTCCTCTATGGCCAGACCTACTCTCACAAGGCCCGATCCTCCACCCTGCATTACGGCGTCTAAAATTGACGGCCTGGCGGCTGAATCCCTGATTCTCAGGGGTAGAGGTCTGTCTAGGCAGGCAATCCCTACCCTCATTAAGGCTAGAAAGCCGGCCTCCAGGGTAATTTGTTACAGGGTTTGGAGGGCCTACGTAGGCTGGTGTGAGTCTAAGAGATGGTTTTCCCGCAAGTATACCATTGATAGAGTATTAAGTTTTCTCCAGCTAGGAGTGGATAAAGGCCTGGCATTAAGCACGATCTAGGGACAGATTTCAGCCTTATCAGTGTGGTTTCAGAGGCCGCTGGCCGCCCACTCGCTGGTTAAGATCTTCGTACAGGGAGTCTTACGGGTTAATCCTCTGGTCAAATCACCACTTTGTCCATGGGACTTAAATCTTGTTCTGTCAACTCTACAGAAACAACCCTTTGAGCCGTTGGCTGAGGTACCTTTGGTTTTACTGACTAGAAAGTCGGTATTTCTGATCGCCATAGTTTCGGCCAGGAGAGTATCGGAATTGGCAGCCTTATCTTGTAAGGAACCATATCTCATTTTACATAAGGATAGGGCGGGTTTCCGTCCTCATCCTTCCTTTCTACCAAAGGTTATATCCAGTTTCCACTTGAACCAGGATGTGGTACTTCCATCCTTCTACCAGGGCCATGGGCACCTCCTGGGCAGCACATCATCAGATCTCTATGGCTCGAATATGCAAGGCAGCAACGTGGTCGTCAGTCCACATGTTTACAAAATTTTTATCAATTGGACGTAAGAAGGAATGCGGATACAGCCTTTGGGCAGGCAGTACTACAGGCCGCGATTCAAGATTTGAGATTTACATTTCTTGTCTAAGTTGGATTTATTAGTATTTGAGTATACCTCTAAATTAAATCCTTTTTTGGAAGATGTCTCCCTCCCCTCATTAAAGCACTGCTTTCGGACATCCCATATAGTAATGAATATGCTGCTCTGTGTCCCGTGATGTACGAGAAAGAAAAAGAGATTTTTTAATACAGCTTACCTGTAAAATCTTTTTCTTGGAGTACATCACGGGACACAGAGCTCCCACCCCTCTTTTGGGGAAAATTTTTGGGAGGCATACTGCTTGCTACAAAACTGAGGTACTTCCTCTATGGGAGGGGGTTATATAGGGAGGGGACTTCCTGTTTGAGATTGCCAGTGTCCACACCTGAAGGTACTCCATATAACCCATATAGTAATGAATATGCTGCTCTGTGTCCCGTGATGTACTCCAAGAAAAAGATTTTACAGGTAAGCTGTATTAAAAAATCTTTTTTTTCCCCTTCCCGATCTTCAAAAAAGCATTTCACGATCTTTGTAACAAGTGCAGAGAAAATCCAGGCAGCCTGCCACGTTTAATTACAACACGCTAAGTAAAAACAAAATATCTCTTTGTTCTTTTGTCAACAGAAAGAACTCTAATTGAGGGAAGTTTAACCAAATCTTTTCTGACATTTGTTGCTTACAAGTAAAAATCATTATTTTCTGCTAGAAAATTACCTGGAACGCCCAAACATGAGATATCTATCTCTATCTCTCAGAATCGTGCAGCTCTAACATGCACTTTAATGCGTGTTCTGTTAAAGAAGCCTATTCAACACAACAAGGAAATGTGGGTGAAAGGGATTATTGCGCTATCTTAAAAAAAGGAAAGCAGCTACACAAGAATGTGACAAAATTCAAGGATAAGTGGAAGTAAGTATGTAGCACTAAAAGTAACAAAACAGTGTAATATATATATATATATATATACACACACACAGTGCAGAAAATAAGTATTTGAACACCCTGCTATTTTGCAAGTTCTCCCACTTGGAAATCATGGAGGGGTCTGAAATTGTCATCGTAGGTGCATGTCCACTGTGAGAGACATAATCAAAAAGAAAAATTCCAGAAATCACAATTTATTAATTTTTAACTATTTATTTGTATGATACAGCTGCAAAGAAGTATTTGAACACCTGTCTATCAGCTAGAATTCTGACCCTCAAAGACCTGTTAGTCTGCCTTTAAAATGTCCACCTCCACTCCATTTATTATCCTAAATTAGATGCACCTGTTTGAGGTCATTAGCTGCATAAAGACACCTGTCCACCCCATACAATCAGTAAGAATCCAACTACTAACATGGCCAAGACCAAAGAGCTGTCCAAAGACACTAGAGACAAAATTGTACACCTCCACAAGGCTGGAAAGGGCTACGGGGAAATTGCCAAGCAGCTTGGTGAAAAAAGGTCCACTGTTGGAGCAATCATTAGAAAATGGAAGAAGCTAAACATGACTGTCAATCTCCCTCGGACTGGGGCTCCATGCAAAATCTCACCTCGTGGGGTCTCAATGATCCTAAGAAAGGTGAGAAATCAGCCCAGGACTACACGGGAGGAGCTGGTCAATGACCTGAAAAGAGCTGGGACCACCGTTTCCAAGGTTACTGTTGGTAATACACTAAGACGTCATGGTTTGAAATCATGCATGGCACGGAAGGTTCCCCTGCTTAAACCAGCACATGTCAAGGCCCTACTTAAGTTTGCCAATGACCATTTGGATGATCCAGAGGAGTCATGGGAGAAAGTCATGTGGTCAGATGAGACCAAAATAGAACTTTTTGGTCATAATTCCACTAACCGTGTTTGGAGGAAGAAGAATGATGAGTACCATCCCAAGATCACCATCCCTACTGTGAAGCATGGGGGTGGTAGCATCATGCTTTGGGGGTGTTTTTCTGCACATGGGACAGGGCGACTGCACTGTATTAAGGAGAGGATGACCGGGGTCATGTATTGCGAGATTTTGGGCAACAACCTCCTTCCCTCAGTTAGAGCTTTGAAGATGGGTCGAGGCTGGGTCTTCCAACATGACAATGACCCGAAGCACACAGCCAGGATAACCAAGGAGTGGCTCTGTAAGAAGCATATCAAGGTTCTGGCGTGGCCTAGCCAGTCTCCAGACCTAAACCCAATAGAGAATCTTTGGAGGGAGCTCAAACTCCGTGTTTCTCAGCGACAGCCCAGAAACCTGACTGATCTAGAGAAGATCTGTGTGGAGGAGTGGGCCAAAATCCCTGGTGAAAAACTACAAGAAACGTTTGACCTCTGTAATTGCTAACAAAGGCTACTGTACCAAATATTAACATTGATTTTCTCAGGTGTTCAAATACTTATTTGCAGCTGTATCATACAAATACATAGTTAAAAAAATCATACATTGTGATTTCTGGAATTTTTATTTTTGATTATGTCTCTCACAGTGGACATGCACCTACGATAACAATTTCAGACCCCTCCATGATTTCCAAGTGGGAGAACTTGCAAAATAGCAGGGTGTTCAAATACTTATTTTCTGCACTGATATATATATATATATATATATATATATATATATATATATATATATATATATATATATATATATATATATATATATATAATCACTAACAATATGAACCCAACAGGGTAAAACAAATTGTGAAGAAACAAACAAATAATTAAAATTGAAAAATAAAGTCCACAACAAAGAACTGATGTGATAACAGTGTCAGTCACAAATGGATACAGAATTTCACGGTGAAGGAATCGCTGGAGTTGTATAAATTCCTATAAGGAATACTCCAAGTTCCTTTTGGATCCCTGGGATATCCGTTTTACCTACTGATTGGGAACACCCATGTCTGATTGATCCGCTGTCGCTGACAGTCGGGTCCAGTGGTTCCTGTAAGAGTGTTTAACCCATACCACATTCCCCGTGATGGTTTATACAACTCCAGTGATTCCTTCACCGTGAGATTCTTCATCCATTTGTGACAGACACTGTTATCACATCAGTTCTTTGTTGTGGACTTTATTTTTCAATTTTAATTATTTGTTTGTTTCTTCACAATTCGTTTTACACTGTTGGGTTCATATTGTTAGTGATTTATATATATTTCACTGTTTTGTTACTTTTAGCTCTACATACTTCCACTTTTCAACACACCACAATGGACCATAGTGACACGTACCAGATCTCACAATAGTGTGCTTTAAAACAGATGCATTAGAGTTCCATTACAAATAAACGGTCCACAGTGGACCAACACACATAATGTTGCCGTAACACATACTAAATTCAGCCCCAGGACTGGCCTACATGAACAGTTTTTTAGGTTCTTTCCCCTGAGAGATTTAATCACTTGGTGGTGTTTGCCTTATTGGAATTTGTACATGAGTACAAAAGATTTAAAACCTAACCAGGTGACCTCTAATTGGTTAAAGCACCATGAATTATAGGCAATGGCTGTTTTTTAATAATTGTTTTAGAAAACTTTGTTTTTTGCCTTTTTTTTTATTATATATTTGTGCATCTCGGTGCTGTTGGTAACCTGCAAGCATGTTGGCATCCACTTCCTGCCTAATTGCATTGTACCACAGTGATGGCAGCATGTCATTTTTCTGTATGAAATTCCTTATAGTGACAATGGAAGGGCAAGCTTGCACAATAAGCCCCTGTACAGCTGCTTATAGCCTCCACTGGCAGTAAATGTGATGGGAAGTTCTTACTCTTCCAAAGGATGTACCTGACAAGGATCCTCATAGCAACATTGCCTTATTATTTTATTGAAAGCTGCAAAGAGGAGAATAAGGGGGATATGATCAATATGTATAAATATATAAGAGGTCCATATAGTGAACTTGGTGTTGAGTTATTCACTTTAAGGTCAACACTGAGGACAAGGGGGCACTCTTTACGTCTGAAGGAAAAAAGATTTCACCTCCAAATACGGAAAGGTTTCTTCACAGTAAGAGCTGTGAAAATGTGGAACAGACTCCCTCCAGAGGTGGTTCTGGCCATCTCAGTAGATTGCTTTAAGAAGGGCCTGGATTCTTTCCTAAATGCACATAATATAACTGAGTACTAAGTTTTGTAGGTAAAGTTGATCCGGGATAAATCTGATTACCTCTCGGGGGATCAGGAAGGAATTTTTTCCCCTCCGGTAGCAAATTGGATCATGCTCTGCTGGGGTTTTTTGCCTTCCTCTGGATCAACTGTGGGTATGGAGTTGGGTGTATGTACTGTGTTTTATTTTGTTTATTTTTTTTTATGGTTGAACTGGATGGACTTGTCTTTTTTTAACCTGACTAACTATGTAACTATGTAAATTTAAAAAGAATAAAATTACTTTTTAATTTGCATTATAATGGTATAGCTCATATGAAATTTTAGTATTAGTTTATTTATCTATTAGGGGCTTGTGCACATGACCATTGATATTCAGAAGCAAGTTGAACACTGCATACTTTTTGTGTTGCTTTTAACCTGTTTTGACCTTCCTCTTAGGTAGTTATAAATTGTTTATTAATTAATTTGGGTTGTTTGAGTTGCTTTGGGTACTATTGAAATGCTTTAAAATGTGATCTGCAGGCCACGAATAGTACATTAGGTGCTCTGTTTAAGTTTACAACTATAGCCGCTTAGTCATGCTGTATAGAAATGGGCCTCCTTGTAGTCGCACATCGAAACAATCCCACTAGTAGTTAGGTGTATGGCAACCTCAGCCTGGGCTCCAATCAGGCCATGCCACTCTGAGCTTGATCATGACGATTTGCACTCCTCCTAAAAGTCTGAGTGGCTCACCTATAATTTTTTCTTGATCGTACATCACGGGACACAGAGCGCATAGTCATTACATATGGGTTATATGGGTACCTTCAGGTGTGGACACTGGTGTAATCAACTTCACAGGAAGTTCCTCCCTATATAACCCCCTCCCACTGAGAGTGCTTTAGTTTTTTCGCCAGTGTCTTAGGTGTTGGTCACGTCTAGCTGTCCCTCGGAGGTCTCGGGACCCAGGATAGCTAGCCGGATGCGTCCGAAGTGCTTCAGAGCCAATATGTACGGTACCCGGGCCCTGCTGGAGTGGGGTTTTGCCTATAATGCCTCTCCTTGGAGGGCTGGATTCTGGGCTCCAGTGCCTTAGTCTCTTCCAAGAACTAAACGCTACTGATGCCAGGATGCTATATAGGTCCAGGGGTGTGGGTTCCTTAACACAGGACCCCGGTCCCTGAAGGTCCAAGACAATACCCACGGAGATGGGGGAAGGCTGGGCCTCTTGCATTTTGCAATACCCTGCGGCGTGGAGCAGGTAAGAGGGAACCTGCGGGACTTGGTTCGACAGTAGGTATCCCCCTGGGGGTTTTGGGTTGGCTAACAGTATGCTGGGGCATCAGCCACTATCTCCACTATGTCTGTTGAGGCAGAATGGGATTCTAATGTTTACCCAGATAATATGTAAATATATGTATACTTGTGTAAGTTATATATTTTCTACTCACCCCAGGTCTGCCTGTTAACACTGATACTGCAACCCCACATGTTTTAAAGAGGAAATTGCTGGTAAAAAACTCCTGTTTCTTAGGAAGCCCATGGGGACAGCTTCCTCGCTGTGTGTGCACTACAATAAGATTAGTGCTTACCTGGTGTCTGTTGGTGCTGCATAACGCTGGTCCATGTTGTTCCTCTGCTCTGCTACCTCCATGTGGTTTCAGCGTGGTGCGCGCGATTGTGCGCGCGCGTGTGTGCGCGCGTGTGTGCGCGCGATTGTGCGCGCGCGCGTGTGTGCGCGCGTGTGTGCGCGCGCGTGCACGCCGCCTTTTATAGCGTCTGCGTGCGTCGGGGGGGGCGGGCCAGCAGCGTCAGGGTCTGTATAAAGGAAAAACTTTTCTCTGGCTGGTCTTTCCCTCCTGGAGGCAGAGGAAGAAAGGATACAGAGCGTGCAGCTGTGTCTTTTGGCCACACAGGGACACCTAGTGGCGGTTTTGTGGATCTTCAGGTCTAGGACTTAGGTCCACTATTGACCAGAAAAAAAAAAAAAAAAAAAGTTTTTTTGCTTAAAGGGACTCAGCCTTAGATCCAGCAGTATCTGAGTCTACCTTGGACTCCGGCTAACGGGCATTGGTGTGTCAATACTCACAGGTTTCCTCGGTATTGCCACCTCCCAGGCGGGTAAAAAAAAAAAAAAAAAAGAGAAATATAAAAGAAAAAGAGAGAAATTAGTTCTTTTTCATTTTTCTCATACCTGCCCTCATATTGGTTACTCCTAGCTGCAACAGTCAGGTGTTGGCTATAGGGGTGACCCAAGGTTGTACAATGGCTCCAAAGGGATCTGGACCAGCCAAGGCTGCTAAAGGTGCCAAAAAGCAAAAGGGGTCTCCATCGGGGTCAGAGGATTTGGGCCAGGCTTCTACGGCCCCACCCTCGCCAGTCAGGACACCGAGTGGCATAGTACAAGAGCCATTGGGGGTGCTGGGGGCAGAGGCGGCCCCCGATCCACCCATTCCCGTTTACGTGACGGAAGAAATGCTAGCAGCCACCATGTGTGGGCTAGAGAAAAGGTTAACTGCGTTGCTTTCCCGTCCTTGCCCAAGTAGCAAGCGGGCTAGATCCCCCTCACCCAGTGTGGGGTTTTCAGATGCGGAGGTCTCCTCTTCAGAGGAACGGGACCCACAAGGAGATCAGGCAGACCCAAGTCCCGACGGTTCAGACAGGGAAAATTCCACTATAGATGAATATTTTTCGGCCTCTCAAGCGGAGGGCCTGTGGATCCAGTCTTTGACAGATATGGTTCGCACTGCCTTTAAACTTCCAGTGCCAGAACTAGTAGCCCCGGAGGTATCCTCATTGGGGTCTTTAAAGGCTCCATTAACTGGTGCATCTTTTCCAATGCACCCCCTTCTGCGGAACGTGATTTACCAGGATTGGGCTCGACCTGATAGAATCTTTGTCCCTCCTAAAAGATTCTCTATTCTCTACCCTATGGAAGAGGAATATGTAAAGAAATGGGCTCTCCCTACAGTGGACGCAGCCATTTCCTGCGTGAATAAATCCCTGACTTGTCCGGTTGAAAATGTCCATATGTTCAAGGATCCGGTCGACAAGAAATTCGAGACCCTACTGAAAGCAGCTTTCACCTCAGTAGGTGCCATGGTTCAGCCAGCAGTAGCAGCCATTGGTGTTTGTCAGGCCCTGAAGGATCAGGCAAAACATATATTAAAGGACATGCCGGCTCAGCATACTCATGAATTAGCAGAATTCCCTAGGGCTCTCTGCTTTGCAGTAGATGCTATTAAGGACTCCATCCAACAGGCATCCCGTGCATCTCTACTGATGGTTCACATGCGTCGTCTTTTGTGGCTAAAGAACTGGTCAGCAGAGGCACCCTGCAAAAAGCTTTTAGCAGGGTTTCCCTTTCATGGGGGAAGACTATTCGGGGAAGACCTAGATAAATATATCCACACCATATCAAGTGGAAAAAGTACTTCCTTACCGGTCAAGAAAAGACCGCGTGGGCCCACGTTTAAACGACAGGCCATTGCAGGCTCGGCCCCTTCGACTTCCCGTCAGTATCGACGGCCTCCCGGGCGGTCAGCAGTTAATAGCCGCCCACAGGGACAAGCCGCGGCAAACAAGAGGCCCTGGTCTCGCAAGCCGGCTAAACCAGTCATCAAATCAGATTCATGAAGGGGCGCCCCCACTCTCTTGGGTGGGGGGAAGACTTCAGTTTTTCTCCGAAGTCTGGAAGGCCAGAATTCCCGACTCTTGGGTTCGGTCCGTAGTAGCCTCGGGCTACAAACTAGAGTTTCGAGAAATCCCCCCTCCTCATTTTCAGGGGTCAAGTCTTCCAAGCGACCCATTAAAGAGGGCCTCTCTCGTAAAGGTGTTGGATCGCCTCTTGCTCCAAGGAGTAATTGTAGAAGTACCAACCCAAGAAAGGGGTCTGGGATTCTACTCCAACCTTTTTGTTATACCAAAACCAAATGGCGACGTCAGGCCTATATTAGACCTCAAACGCCTAAATCGCTTTCTAAGGATTCAGACCTTTCGTATGGACTCCATACGTTCAGTGATAGCCAGCCTACATCAGGGCGACTTTCTAGCATCTATAGACATAAAGGATGCATATCTGCATGTGCCGATTTACCCAGCACATCACAAGTTTCTTCGTTTTACGATAAACCAAAGTCATTACCAGTTCGTAGCCCTCCCTTTCGGGTTGGCAACAGCTCCACGGGTATTCACAAAGGTGTTAGCCCCGGTACTAGCCGTCCTAAGGACAGAAGGCATCTTGGTCCTAGCATACCTGGACGATCTCCTGGTTATCGACAGTTCAGCTTCCAACCTCAATCGTGCAGTAGTCCGCACAGTGCGGCATCTAGAAGAGTTCGGGTGGATTGTGAACCAAGAAAAATCAAGGTTGCAACCCACAAGACAGTTGGAATATCTAGGCTTTCGGTTAGATACAGAATGCCAGAGGGTATTTTTACCTCAAGAGAAGATCAGGTCGTTGATTCAAACGATTCAAATAGTCTTAGGCAAAAAGAAGCCGACTATTCGCCTATGCATGCGACTGCTGGGGAAGATGGTGGCCGCCTTCGAAGCAGCGCCCTACGCCCAGATCCATACCAGAATTCTGCAAGCAGCTATTCTCTCTGCTTGGAACAAGTCCATACAGGCATTAGACCGTTCATTAGTTCTTTCTCCAGAAGTCAGGCACAGCCTGTACTGGTGGCTGATCCCTCAAAAATTATCAAAAGGGAAAACCTTTTGCCCCATCTCGTGGAAAATAGTAACCACAGATGCCAGCCTAACAGGTTGGGGGGCAATCTTAGGAAAACGGACCCAGCAGGGACAGTGGTCAGAGGCAGAAAGTCTGCTTCCCATCAATGTCCTAGAGATCAGAGCTGTTCGGTTGGCCCTGGTCGCCTGGACTCTCCCCCTGCAGGGTCTGCCAGTAATTCTCAAGCAGATTTTTTGAGTCGTCAACAGTTACTCCCGGGAGAGTGGTCTCTTCACCCCCAGGTATTCCAAGAGATTTGCCAAAGATTCGGAGTTCCCGATGTGGACATCATGGCAACAAGATTCAACAAGAAATTGGACAAATTCGTATCCCGAGCCAGGGACCCCTCGGCCTACGGGACCGATGCGTTGGTTTGCCCCTGGCACCAGTTTTCTCTCCTGTATGCGTTCCCTCCACTACAGATGATTCCCCGCCTTCTACGAAGGATCAGGGTGGAGCGCAGGCCGGTGATCCTGGTGGCCCCAGCCTGGCCCAGAAGGGCTTGGTACGCACTCATCGTGAGGATGTCAGTAAGGGCACCGTGGCCACTCCCCCTGCGCCCAGATCTGCTGTCTCAGGGCCCGATCTACCACCCTGCTTCACAGCAGCTAAATTTGATGGCTTGGCGGCTGAATCTCTAATTCTTAAGGGCAGAGGCCTCTCTGCCCAAGTCATATCTACGTTAATTCAAGCTAGAAAGCCAGTCTCTAGAAATATCTATTACAGAGTCTGGAGAACCTATGTGGAGTGGTGCGAGTCTCAAGGAGGGCATCCTCGCAAGTTTTTTATTGACAGGATCTTGCGATTCCTCCAGGTTGGCGTTGACAAGGGGTTGGCTCTTAGTACTCTAAAGGGGCAGGTGTCTGCCTTATCGATATGGTTTCAAAGGCCTTTGGCCACACATTCGCTTGTGAAAACCTTTTTGCAGGGGGTCTTGCATGTAAATCCCCCTATTAGAGCTCCCCTCTGCCCCTGGAATTTAAATCTGGTCTTGTCAGCTTTACAAAAGCAGCCGTTTGAACCTCTGGCAGAAATCCCTCTTGTGCTGCTAACCCGAAAGTTGGTTTTCTTGGTGGCTATGGCTTCGGCCAGAAGGGTCTCCGAGCTGGCAGCCTTGTCTTGCAGGGAACCGTACCTTATTCTGCATAAGGACAGAGTGGTTCTGCGGCCTCAGCCTTCTTTCCTTCCTAAGGTCATATCCAGTTTTCACTTGAATCAGGACCTAGTCCTACCATCCTTCTTTCCTACTCCCCAGTCCAGAGAGGAAAGATTGCTTCATACTTTGGATGTAGTCCGAGCCATGAGAGTTTATCTCAAGGCTACAGAAAAGATTCGGAAAACAGATGTGCTTTTCATTCTTCCGGATGGCCCCAAGAAGGGTCATCCGGCTGCCAAGTCTTCCTTGGCTAGGTGGATTAAGCAGCTGATTTTTCAGGCCTATGGTCTGAAGCGCGTTCCACCGCCCTTATCAGTTAAGGCCCATTCTACGAGGGCCATGAGTGCCTCTTGGGCGGCACACCATCAGATCTCTATGGCACAGGTTTGCAGAGCGGCAACCTGGTCTTCCGTACATACGTTTACTAAATTTTATAAGTTGGACGTCACAAAGGCTGCGGACGCAGCATTTGGGCAGGCGGTCCTACGGGCAGCAGTATAGAATCCTCTGGCCCGGTTCACGCCCCCTTTTTTCTGTTGGTGGAGCTATTTTACCTCCTGATATAGTTTCTGTTTGGCTATTTTTGGCCTTACGGTCTCCCTCCCTTCATGGAGCATTGCTTTGGGACATCCCATATGTAATGACTATGCGCTCTGTGTCCCGTGATGTACGATCAAGAAAAAGGGATTTTTAATAACAGCTTACCTGTAAAATCCTTTTCTTGGAGTACATCACGGGACACAGAGCTCCCACCCCTCTTTTTGGGAACATTGTGTAACCTCAGAGAAATTGCTTGCTACAAAACTAAAGCACTCTCAGTGGGAGGGGGTTATATAGGGAGGAACTTCCTGTGAAGTTGATTACACCAGTGTCCACACCTGAAGGTACCCATATAACCCATATGTAATGACTATGCGCTCTGTGTCCCGTGATGTACTCCAAGAAAAGGATTTTACAGGTAAGCTGTTATTAAAAATCCCTTTTTTTTAGCTCAGTTATGCTACTGAAACCAATTGGTTGCTTTCTTTTAATCACAGTTTTTATGAGAGCTGCTACACAAGAGATTAGAAGTCAAGTAACCGTTCCATAAAAAGTATTAGCAATTACCTCTCCTCTATAGGCTTGGGGAAAAAAAAGATTAATTGATCAACAGTTACACTTTTTTTTATGATTGCTTGAAGAGTCTTCCCCTTTTTTAGGTGAAAACTTGTGAGACTAATCTCATGAACATGATTACCAAGCTTTCACACAAAATCTTCTGAAGTAATGATTTTCTGCAGGAGATTTCCTAATCTGAGATTAAAATCTTCCTTGTAGCCCTTCTTTACAGTATGGTTTTAAGGCCGATGGGTAAAGGGAGAGAGGCTTGATGCAGGGAGTGGGAATTTAAAGCCTGATCAGGAGCTGTGGTCAGAGAGGCTTAGCAATACCTAGAGGATTTTATCTACATGACTGTAGAGATTGTTTAGTACTCAGAGGAGAACCTGGCTGGAGAACCAGCTTTTAACACCAAACCCCGTTGGATGCATTTTGAACTGCACTCGGACTGCATAGACAGCCCAAAACCAAGGTATTCCTATGGGAACAGTTCACATTATTGCAGTGCAGTTCAGCACAGTTGAAAAGTAGCGCATGCTGCATTTTTCTGCACCGCAAATGTAGGGAACATGTTACAATGTACTTAAAACCCACCGCACTGCACTCATTTAACCACTTAAGACCCGGACCAAAATGCTGCTAAATAACCTTGCCCCTTTTTGCGATTCGGCACTGCGTCGCTTTAACTGACAATTGCGCAATCTTGCAACGTGGCTTCCAAACAAAATTTGCGTCTTTTTCTTCCCACAAATAGAGCTTTCTTTTGGTGGTATTTAATCGCCTCTGCGATTTTTTATTTTTTGCGCTATATACAAAAATAGAGCGACATTTTTGAAAAAAAATCAATATTTTTTACTTTTTGTTATAAGAAAAATCAAATTAAACTAAATTTTAGTCAATCATTTAGGCCAAAATTTATTTAGCCACATGTCTTTTAGTAAAAAAAAAATCGCAATAAAAAAAAATTAGCTACCTAGCGGCAACAGCGACCCTAATTACAGCGATCAGAAAAATGATCGCTTAGTGACGCTGGCAATAGGGAGTGAAAGGGTTACCTAGGGTGGTGATCAAGGGGTAAAAACTTTATTAGGGGGGGGGGTACGGGGGCTACCCTGAACCTAACACTAACTGACTGTCACACTGCCTGTCACACTGACACTAAATACAGTAATCATACATGTATGATTACTGCATTCAGTGACACTGTGACAGGGGGAGGGGGGGCGATCGGGGGGGGGGGGTTAATGTGACTATGTGTAGTGTGTGTCAGTGTAGTGTTAGTGCAGACTTACTGTGCGATGTGATCTCTCCTCAGCGGTGGTTGAAAAAAACACTGAAGGAGAGATCACATCGCTTCCTCCTTCCTGTGTTTATACAGGAGGAGGAAGTGACAGGGCGGGGGGGCGCGCGGATAGGCTGAGAGCGATCCGGAGGGGGCGGACAAAAACGAATAGCCGCCCCCTCATCCCGGATCGCTCGACCAGCAAAACGGACCGCCGTATGTACGGGGGGGGGGGAACCCCCGAACCCCCTCAAGGCACCAACGTATATATACGTTGATGTGCCTGTCGGTGCCATTCGGCCGACGTAAATGTACATGCGGCGGTCCTTAACTGGTTAAACCAAGAAGACCTAGCCCAAAAATGTATAGAAAAATGCACTGCAAATGCAATGCTAAATACAGAACAAAACACGCATTCAAATGCGCTTAAAAAACATGCAATTATGCAGTCAAAATGCAAAGTTATGTGCAGTTTCTGGTGAGAATGGGACCTAAAACTCAATGATACAGTATTAATTATGCAGTGGTAAATATTTGCTTTGAGCTTTGTTATTGTTTGTTCACATTCAGAAGGTTCTGTATAATTTATAAACTGAAGTGGTGAAACATTAAAGCCAACTCCAGGTAAAGTATAAAGTTCTCCCTTGGAGCACCAGCAGTGGAATGTCCATTGACTTTGTCATGGCTAGTGTAGGACTATAGTCCCTGCATTGGTTTTGATTATGTCAGGGGGAATCCGACCAGTGTAGGGTAAAATAGACTGCTGGGACCAGTCTAGAAGAGTTGAGGGTTGACAGCTTGGCTTTTTTTACCAATTGCTAAGCTATTGTATAACTGTTAAAGGATAAGTTCACTTTAAAAAAAAAAAGATAAATGCACATTCATTTCTTTTTGCAGGTAAATAAATGTGCATGTACTATTTTATTTTTATTTTTTTTATTTAGGAGCCTGGAAAGCATTGCACTAGGGAACAGCAGATCACTGATGCCCTGCAGGTCTCCTGCAGACTGTCAGTATGAGCTTTCTGCCTTGTAAATCGTGTGGGGCTCTGTTTGGGCGGACACAGCCGCGCTATTTTCGAAAAGTCACAGTTAGTACAGGGAACTTCTCTGTGCTGCTGTCACGGGGAGAGAGAGCAGTGGGGAGCAGCTGTAGCATTGGGAACATGTTACATGTTCCACCCGTTTTTAGGGTGGAACATGTAACATGTTCCCATAGTTGAACTTATCCTTTCATTTCTAGATTGGTTGTAATTTTCAGCCACGTGACTGCTATTTTCAGCTTTCAATGGCTCCTATAAATGTTGTTATGACCGGTAAGAATAAAATCAGATATTACATGTAATAGCTCCGTACAAGGGTGTGAATCTGGCACGTTGTTGAAGATGGAGCAACCACAGCCCTTAGACGGGTAGACTGTATTTTTATTTTATTTTATTTTCATAGGAGATCAGCTATTAAGGTCTTTGAGGAAGTGGAGAGGGAGAATCTATAGGTTTTTCCCCACAGATGTGGATGGTTGTAAAGGCAGGTCACAAACAATAAAGGGGTTTGGGATAGGAAGGGTTGGAAAGAAAGTAGGGAGAGTGGAAAAAAGGAGAGATGGAAAAGAAAAATTATGTATGGCAACTACAAAGAAAAGAAAGAAAAGAGGAAAAATAAAGGCTGTTCCCTCCTTAACTGTTTATGGCACCCTGTTTTATTGTTTTGGAGGCGGCAATCCTGGCAACTTCATAAGGAGAGAAACCCGTGGTTTTGTCCTTTTGGATGGTTGTAGCCCATCCATGGTTGTCGGGCTGCTAAGAATGTTCTATGTTTGTCAAGGAGGCTGGCCATGTGGTTTTTAAATAGCCTGCTGTTAATTAATAACAATTGTAACCAAAAAAATAGTTTGTCACATTAAAAATATGCATTATCAAGGTGTATTCATATTGGATAAAAGTAAAGCATCACAGGAATGTTTCCTTAAATCTGTAATGCTGTATAGAGTCTACACTTATCCAAATTGTGTTGTGCTTAAGGGCAGGTCCAGCACTAACAATTTGTATCAATCTATGGAAACAGGTTGTAGAGTATTAAGATGTGCTTTTTGATATTCTGACTGGAGGAAGGTACCACCAAAAAAGTACAGTTTTCCAAGGCTAGAATATGTATTAGGCCTCGTACACACGATCCCATCTGTCTGCTGGAAACGGTCTGCTAGACCGTTTCAGCAGACAGATTCGATCGTGTGTACGGGCAAACAGACGGATTTGGCCACCCGACAGATTTCAAAGCATGCTTTGAAATCTGTCGGCTGGGAACCCGTCCGCCCGACATGTCTGCTGGTTAGTACGCTAACCAGCAGACATGTCTTCTCGCACACGCGCCGAATGGTTTCGACGCATGCTCGGAAGTGTTTTACTTCCTGGTGCGGTGACGTGGCGGCGTCAACGTCACCGACACGTCAGCGCGCTGTCTGCTGGCGGGGATTTTGGTTTGCTCGTGTGTACACGCGAGCAAACCAAAATGCCAGCAGACAGATTTGTTCAAATCGGTCGGACAGACCGTTTTGAACAAATCTATTTACTCGTGTGTACGAGGCCTTAAGCTCTTCGCTGTGCCAGATCGTGTATTTCTGATCAAGTAGAGTCTCTGCGCCCTCCTCCCACTACAAATCCTCTTCAAATGTCATAGTGTACTTCTGAGTGGATGGTAGGAAAGAGCAGTTAATGAAGATATCAAACCCAAGATTGGAACATAGTGACTCTTATGTTCAAAGTCAGATAAAGAAAGAAGGCTGATATACAAGACATTATATATATATATATATAATCCCTGAGTTGGAAAACAACTAAATAAGTCAAGGCTGGGGGACTTTCCTCCTTATGTTTCATGCATCAATCCTGCTAATATAAAGGTGAAGTGAGGGCACAGACACAGCATTCCTCCCACGATACCCATGTATTCTAAAGTAGGACAGGTGTTTCGTTAGAATTGGTAATGGAGTGACGTTACGTTGCTGGCATTTTGCTACACCCCGAACTCCTCCATAGTAAGGATACTCTGAGAAGGGTAAAGCAGACATCTTGTTACACCCACCGGAGTTTTGCATTTTACACTTATATTTAACAGTAAAGTGAGTTCAGATACTAAAATCCAGTACTTAGAACTCCGTCTGTTATAATGATGAATTTTAAAAGCAATGGCAAGCCTGCTCGTCTCACAGATTTGCTAATCTGACAGAAGTTCGCTGCTTTTAAAATTCAATATCTAACCAGTCAGACGGCTTTTAAGCACTGTTTTTGACTATATAAACTCGCTTTCCTTGTTAAAAATAAGTGTAAAATGGGAAAACTCTAGTGGGTGTAAAAAGATGTCCACTTTCCCCTTCGCAGAGTATTCTTACTATGGAGGAGTGTAGGTTGGAGCAAGATGGCGGTGACGGAATGTCACTTCTGTTACCAATTCTGACAGGTCGCCAAACACAGGCATTGACAGGCGTTCCTTATAGGTAGTGTAGTTTAGGAATTCTAGTCTTATAAGCAGCCCTCCTAACTTCAAAAATATACAAGTGTTAAAAGGTTACATTTAGAGATAAAATATGTTTTTCCATTAAAAGCTATATATTTATTTTTAAACTGCAGTTTTCCTTCAAGAACAAAATGATTGTGAAATCTTATGCTTACCTTTTAGGATTACCTAAAGACTTACTCGGCAGAAGAGTTTCGTATGTTTTGCTTACGATCTAAATATAAATCAGGTAATGATGTTGATGCGATTCATAATTTCTCTGCAATACATGCAAATTTCCCTATGCTTTTAAGCACACGGGAGTACAGAAAAATATTGATTTTTTAGAATTATATTGTGCTCCTGCCTTTCAATTTGGCAGAGAAACACAGCTTTGAATTCCTAAGCACTTGGTGTCAAGCTTGCCTACTTCATTTTTGATCGATTCCAAACAAAACTCTTCTTCAGCGCCATCCTGTCATTTACCCTAACTTACTGCAGCATTACCTATATAGGCACTGCAAAGGACTGCCATGCAAGGTGTTCTGGCATAGGTCAACACTTCTCTTAACTAAGTTGCCACTTCCCTCTTGGATAGGTAGGCCAGATTAATCCTCAATAAGCATTGCCCTCACACAGGCAGGGAGGTTAAAATCAGGACAATGGAATGGGCCTACCTGGAAAAAAAATCCCTTTTTCGGGTAGGGAGGTCCCCCTGGCAAGGTTCACCCTGCAAATGGCTCCCCGAAGGGTTAGAATACATCTGAATCCCTTCCTTTATCTGATAACTCTCCTGTCTCAGGAGCACAATCTGCATTTGGGGCTAGCTCTCAGAGGTTCTCACTGCATTTTCTGGAACACCTTGGATACAAAAGTGGTCACTGTCCTTTCCATCTATTTAGGGTAGATAAGATGTCGGAGGAAGTTCCTCTGAATGAAAAAAAAGTGGAAGTTTGAGGATCGGGAATCCTATGTGGATGAGTCTTCACAGGAGAAATCTTGGGGTCCAGGGCTGTCTCGGACACAAGAGACCATAGTGGCCTTCCTAGCGGATGTGCTATGCACTAACTATACGTTACCACTACCAGAATCTTCTTCCCCAAAAGTCACTGGATTTGGGTCCTGGCTTAGAAGGTGTTTTCACCACCAAAGCAATCTGCTCTCCAGTACCCCATGGAGAAAGAGTTCTACAAAACATGGGATTCTCTGGCAGTTAACATGGGTATTTCTTATCTACACCTCTAAGACCCTATCTCTAGGCTCCTGATAGTCCCAGTGGATGAGGTGATTAGGGGTCCTCTTTAAGGCATCCTTCTCTCTCGTGGCTGCAGCTGGCTGCAGCCTGCAGTGGCTGTGGTGGAAGTTTGTCAAGATGTTAATGTTTGCGCAAAGCATGTTCTCAGTCCACAAAATCAGATCAGGAGGACCCTGCCATTTGAAAGCTTCTGTAAGACTTTTCAAGAACTCTGAGGTTTCTGAATTGCTTTGTGGATGCCTTTAAGACTCCATAAAGCAGTTTTCATTGGTGGGCGCTAGTTTGGTCTACTTGAGTAGGGTCCTGTGGCTCAAGTGTTTGTTGCTGGAAGAAGTCAATTGACTGGTTGCCCTTGTTTGCAACATACTTGAATATATATATTCAGGAGGTGACTTCAGGCAAAAGTATATCAATTCGCCTTAAGAAAAAGATGAAAGTTGAAAGGTTAGAAACAGATGACACCTTCAAAGTCCAAAAAGGGTTCCTTTTCATAAGCAACCAACTTTGGTCTCTAAGCAATAGCTAATGTACCGGTTCTGTACATTGATCATCAAGGAGGGACAAAAAGCTAAGCAGCTCAGGAAGGAGCAGATAAAGTGGTCAAGATTCTTAACTGTTATGTGTCCTGTGATTTACTCTAAGAAAATGATTTTACAGGTAAGCCAAAAATCCTAATTGTGTGATTTTTCAGCAGCTATAACAGGACATAACAGGACAATTGGATATTTGGCAAACCAAAAGGGAGCAAATAAGTTCATTGTTAGGGTTTACATACACTTTACACAAATCATTTTTTGGGAATCTTTTGCAAAGTTGTCTGAATTATTCCTGCAAGTGACAGCACTTCATGCATTTACTGCTGCAGGTTGACAATGCTAAGCTCACAATTGGCAGAAGCATTGTCAGCCAGCCGTGCAACCTCCTTCAGTTGGTTGTTTGGTTGCCTGTCAAGTCTATTGGATATGAAGCCCAATGACCAACTGCAAGAGTTTGATGACAGGCTGACAATATTGATGCTAATTGTGAGGCAGTGGTTTCGGATTACTGCTATTACTTAGAGTATTACCTGGTATACCGTGCAGTGCCTCAGATTCCCATTATCCAGTAAAAGTGCTAAATTGCATTGATGTGAACTAGCCGTTACTGGATAGGAAGTTATCCATGTGCTGAAAATATATTATATTATTTTGGCGTCAAATATCTATTGTTCCAATCATTTCTTTGTGTTTTTTTCCCTTAAATGTCTTTGAAGGCGATTTACATTTACCAGTTTATAAATGTTATGTAGTTTGGGTATAATGGCCTTTTAATACTCCTGTAAAAGTGATGTAAATAGTGTTTGTTGTCAGTTTAAATCAGAGAAAGGTTCTGCTTCATAAAAACTTTTTCCTTGCCATCGTGGTAACTCAGTTTTACAGTCTATATAAAAATCCCTGATAGGGTAGATCTTGGAATTGGGGAATCATGCCATATTATGCCTAATAAAAAAGACTGAGATCCTTTAAAAAATTGGAAACTTGGATATTGCTGTTTTGCCTTTTTAATAAACCTGGTAGCTGATGTGTAATGATGATCTCTTATATTGCCAGAAAAGTATTAAATGTTTGTGTTCTTGCTTGTTTAACAAATTTAGCTGTAGAATACAGCCAAGATTCCATGACTGAAGCAAGAAGTATCCTTAAGATAATTTCGTCATTTATTGATGATGCCAATGCATATCTAAAAGGTCAGCTCACTTGCCAGCCAATTCAGGAGGATATACTCTGGCACAGGTAATTTATGACCAGCATTTGTACTCGTATGAAAAATGTACCATATTATGGCATCAATTCACAAAGAACACTAGGATGAGGACACTTATTTGCAAAATAAATGACAGTTATCTTCAGTTGAGTCTTATGACCTTTTATTACTACAGTCACATGGCTGAAAATGGAGTGCCTTAAGCTTGTGTAAAGTTTTGTGATTTGAGCCTAATGTGTCTCTTGGATGAATGGTGCATGACCTTGGCTACTGTAATAGAACTGTATAATATTTAGTGGATTTACAATAATGCTTAATCTAATCATTTAGAAATTCCATCCTGTGCTTAAACATGCTTTTTTGCATTGTATACATTTTTTATTGGTGCTAGTAAAATACATTACATATACATGGGCAAGTATGGATTTTTTGGTATATGTCAGTACCATTTTTGGTCAAAGTGGTTCTAAAGCCTATAGGTTCTGTGCTGCAGCTGCCCCCCAGACCCTGCCTTTTCCTTACCTGAGCCCATCCGATCTAGCGACGTGCGCAAGCAATTGGCTCCTGCTGCTGTCAATCAAATCTGGCGACACAAGAGCGGGGGGCACACCGTTGTCTGTGTCAATGGACACAGCAGCTGGACTGGGGAGCGAGCCTGCACGGGTGCCCCCAAGGAAAGAGGAGGAGCCTGGAGCGCCGGCGGGGGACCCTAGAAGAAGAGGATTGGATCTACTCTGTACAAAACAATTGCACAGAGCAGGTAAGTATTGGCATGTTTGTAAACCTTCATTTTTTCTTAAATAGAAATAACAATGACATAAGCGACCCTGTCACATGAGTAGGGAAGGTGTGGGGCATACCTGTTGTAGGTTTAACATACAGGCACCTAGAGACTGCCGGAGCCTCCCAAACCCCCCTGTTGGAGATAAATGCAGGGCTGTTCTGACAAATACAGCCTTGACATACCCTAACCAATACTTTTATGGACCTTCCTGCACATTTCTATTGGTTACTGAGGCAGCCTATCATAGTAATATGCATGTGTGGGCTAGGGCTGAGAAACAAGCTATGATACTACCTGGAAGTGTCAAAGCTTTGTTCACAAAATGGCAAATAATTCAGCCATGGCATGGGGCTTTTTCTACAGCTAATGCGGCAGGCATAATGATGCTCTGGATACAACCAATACCCAGGCGGCACCAGCCTTTACATTAATACAGAGACAGTCCCTAGGACTTTGTTTGCTCCAATCACAGAGAGCCCTCAAAATTAAACAAGGCTTCTTCTTTATGTGTCTATGAAAGAATGGAACAGCAGGAAGGTGAAGCAGAGGTAATGAATGGATTTCTGGATTATTTGAATAGATATAAAAACTGTGAATAATTAAGGTAAGCCATGAGAGGGCTTATATGGTAATTGCGTTGTCTGGAATTTTAGCTTTAAGGAAAAATTCGGGGTGACAGTTTATATAAATAAAAACAAGTAAACTATTTCTGCCTTGGGGTTATTTATACATACATAATAAAGATTGTTATAATTTTAGCTTTTATTTTCTGTATTAATGTATGTTCACCATTCCTATATAATGCCTACAGTCCCTTCAGAATGGATATGGCTTAAAAGCTTAAAATACAATGAGCTTAAAATCTTATATGCCTCCCTCTGCCCGCACTATAATATTCAGTCCTTGTTTCACTAGTTATTACAGCTTTGGGAGATCCAGCCATTGAAATAAACTGATATAATTTATTCAGGACTTGTTTTAGTCCTTTATCTGTGGGCACTACACAATTGAACATTTTATTTCCCATTGACTGTACATTTTACTTCCCCTTTCCCTCTAGTGTTTGTGGAATATACTGATTTGTTGTTATGTGCCTTTAATCCACGTGACAATGTTAATACTGTGTTACGCTAAGCCATGCTCTGCTCACTGCAAATGTTTTTTTTTTTCTTTGTTGAAAGCCTGAATAAAACAAAAGTGAATGTTAAGGCAGCACTTGCTGACGACTTTGACACCCTGCGAGCTGTTGATGCCGTTATGGACCTCATTCACCATGGTAACCGACAGCTTAAGGCTGTTTCCAAGGTAACCCATCAGCATATAATCTAAAGATGGCTGCTGTCCATGGCAGCAGGCTTAAGGTTAGCCCTTTAGCTCTAAAACCATCTTCCCGTCTGCTTAGTTGCTGTACATATTTGGATATCATTTTGTGAGTTTTTTTTTATATATTTAGCTATATACTGTATTTTTGTCATCTCAAAATATGATTACATATAAAGATTTGCAGGGCTAGCTTAATTTTATTTCATATGCATAAAACTTTAAACAGTTTACAGAAGCTATTTTTAAAGCTATTTTTACTGTGAATTTAATTGGCTTTGAAAGGAATGATGATGTGTCCAGGCTTTATGACATTTACTGATATGCATCTTTTCAAGACATTCCTATTCACACTTTAAAGGGGTTGTAAAGGTAATTTTTTCCCCCCTAAATAGCTTCCTTTACCTTAGTGCAGTCCTCCTTCTCACTGACCTCATCCTTCCATTGTGCTTTTAAATGTCCTTATTTCTTCTAAGAAATCCTCACTTTCTGTTCTTCTGTCTAACTACACGCTGTAATGCAAGGCTTTCTTCCTGGTGTGGAGTGTCGTGCTCGCCCCCTCCCTTGGACTACAGGAGAGTCAGGACGCCCACTAACACACAGCTCCTTTCTCTATCTGCAACGTAGAGAGCGTCCTGACTCTCCCGTAGTCCAAGGGAGGGGGCGAGCACGACACTCCACACCAGGAAGAAAGCCTCACATTACTGTGTGGAGTTACAGACAGAAGAACAAGAAGTGAGGATTTCTCAGAAGCAATAAGGACATTTAAAAGCAAAATCAAACAATGAGGTAAGTGAAGGAGGACTGCACTAAGGCGGACCGCCCTACGCCCGACGCTATTGCAGCTGCAAATACGCTCGAGGGGTGATTTAACATTGTCGGCTATGGAGATGGTTCACATCTCCACGCCGAATGCCAAAGCGGCGTACACCTGAAGCTCAAAACAAGTCCCAGACCCTTTTTTTCAGGCGGCTTCGGCGTTTCGGCATAGCAGACAATGTTAAAATCACCCCTCCCAGCGAAAACAAGGCAAAAAACAATGCCTTTTGTTTCAGCAAATCGCGGGACAAAGCGCCGCAATTTATCGCGGCAAATCGCGCTACAGTACGCCGCGTTATAGTGTGAATGCAGCCTAAGGTAAAGGAAGCCATTTATGGAAAAAAATTGTACTTTTACAACCCCTTTTAATAATGAATAATTTTATTATATTATATTTTAGATACACTCTTAGACACTGAGCCCTTTCAGACACAGGCCAGACCTGATTAAAAAAAAAAAAAACGTAACTTAAGCCTCGTACACACGATCGGATTTTTCACAGACAAAGCGTAGGACTTTTGTCCAAAGGGTGTTGGCCATGAACTTGTTTTGCATACCAATGGTACACAATTGTCGACCAACAAACACGAACATAGTGATGTACTACGAGAAATTTCAGCTCTTGAGCGCCACTCTTCAGGCACCTTCTGCCAATGTTGTGTTTGGTGAGCATTGATTCTGAGCATGCATGTTTGTAATTTATTAGCCTGCCATCCAACATTTGTCAGCGGAAAGTTGGACAACAATTGTCTGATGGGGCGTACAAACAGACTTTAGGCCAACAGTCTGTCATCACGGAATTCCCATAGTAAAAATCCGATCGTGTGTATGAGGCTTTAGATACACACTATTAAGTGTTGTACACGCGATCGGATTTTCCGCAGTTGGCTGTGAACTTGTATTGCATACAAACGGCAAAGAATTGTTGTCCAACAAACACAAAACGACTTGGTTTTTCAGCTCTTTAGCGCCACCCTTTGGGCAACTTCTGCTAATGTTGTGTTATGGTTAGCATTTTTTTATTATTATTATGAATTCTTTATTTTTTCACACAGATAGTTGTACAGTTTTGCATATAACTACATCAGTACAACACATCCACTATTTTAGCATTATCTTGACAGATGTCGATTAACATTCCTCATGGTCACATCTTAGAAATTTAGCATTAACTGACTTCTCATTTACATATACATTCCTGTTAATCTACTAAAGAACCGTCTAACCTCTACCCTTGTTGCATTTTCGTTAACCCGGGCCACGCCCTGGTTTTCCTCCATACCAAAGTAACAAAGCAGAACAGCAAACAAGAAAGGAAAAAAAAATTGATAAAAAAAGAGAGCACTGCTTCTGAGCTTTGGATTTTTTTTTTTTTTACGGACTTGTGTACACACGATCGGAAAATACGACAAGACACATTTGTTGTCGGAAAATTTTAAAACATGCTATCCTGAATTTGTTGGCGGAAAATCTGACAACAATTGTCCGATGGAGCATACAAACGGTCGGATTTTCCAACAACAGCCTGTCATCACATAGTTCCCATCGGAAAATCCAAACGTGTTTACGAGGCTTTTAGATTTTCTTCAGATTTTTGTCTTCAGATTTACCAAAACCATGTAGTGTAACGGCCTGCCTGATTGCATACAAAGTGAAACTCTTAGGCCACGTACACACGATCGGTCTAAACCAATGAAAATAGACTGAAGTTCAGTTTCATCTGTCCAAACCGACCGTGTGTACGGCCCATCGGTCTGTTGTCCTTCGGACCAAAGTTTTTTGAAACTTGCTTTAAAATTGGACTGATAGACGCCTGACCATCGGTCCAAACCGATCGTTAGTACGCAAAAGCATCGGTTCAAAAACCCGCGCATGCTCAGAATCAAGTCGACGCATGCTTGGAAGCATTGAACTTTGTTTTTTCAGCACGTCGTTGTGTTCTACGTCACCGCGTTCTGACACGATTGGTTTTTGAACTGATGGTTTTGGTAAATCTGAAGACAAAAATCTGCAGAAAATAGAATCATGTGTCCATATGGGGTCTTAGATTTCTAGAGAATATAATGAGACTGCTTGTTTTTTTTTTTTTTTGTAGTTCTTTGTTGGTTGTGGTGTTCTGTAATATTATAAAAGTACATTTTCTTTTGTATTCCTTGCAGGAAGTACAGCATGCCCGTAGTCCCCTTGTTTATGGTGCTATGGTGACTTATGTAGAGCAGGTCCTGGAGCAACTGGGAATTTCTATGCAGCAAAAGCAGGTAACGCCCATTGTGATGACCATACAAGCACAAGGTCTGCACACATACTGTATGTATTTAATTTCCTTTTTTGTATATCTCTACTCTACCTTTTATATTGCATGTCTGCTTATTACATTGTATAACATAGTACTGTAAATTATAATTTTTATAAATAATTTTTTTTTTTCTGGACAAACTTTATTAGATGTACTCTCTTCAGTTGAATTAATTAAATCTTTGGAATACAAATGTGCACGGACAAATTCTACTAAAAATCAATAATGAATAAGTTAATGATTTATTCACTAAAAGGGCAGATCATATTCACTTTTTAAAGTAAGTTTTCACTTGGCTTAGTGAAAATTAACTTTGCAAAGAATGCCTAATTGTAAAAAATAGACAAACAAAAAAAACTGGATGTTTGAATTTACCTGACGACTTCAACAGCTTATTTACTAAAGCTGGCCATAGACAGATCAAAATGTGGCAGGTTCAGCAGTAACTGGCAGAATTTTGATCCATCTATGGGCAGCCAAAGTTGATCAATCGATTTGCCATCACTACAACCAGCCTGTCCGTTTTTTTTGCTTCATACGATCAGTGCTGGCGACTATAGCTGCCAGCAGTGATCATTGTATTCTGATGGCAGGAAAACCTCCCTGCTGTGAGAATACACTCATACTTCGGGAGGGATTGCCCCATCAACAACGACTGTGTTGATAGGAGAGTCTAACACATTTCTTTACTTTAGCCCACGGTCAAAAGGAAAGCAAATTGAATCTGTTGCCAGCTTTTGCGAAAATCAATTTTTTTACCTTACTTGACTTGATGGTGGTTAAACTGTGATATCGTCTTCCAACCCTGTGTACACATAATTGGGTATTCTTTGCAAAGGGAGTTTTCACTAAGCTTCACTTTGTGCACTAAGCTTAGGGAAAATGTACTTCTACATAGGTGAGAATGGCCATAAAAATATCTGATAGTGATTTTAAAAATAGAGAATAACATTGAGGCCAATATATATTGTGCCAAATAGATTTAGCATTGTGTGTTCAAAGGCTTTCCTTTCATTTAAAGTCAAAGCTTTTTTTTTTTTTTTCCTATGGCTGTGACCATTATCAGCCAACAGTGGGCTAAAGCCTGCTGTTGGCTGACATCATTCTGTTGTTCCAGGCTGAGGAAAGATTCTGATGATATCCCAGATAGCGAGGATACTTTGCCACAAATTTGTGGCAGTGTTGAATTGTAAGTGTGTTAACTTGCTGCACATTTTCACTGGCACTTTGTACACTTGCAGAGCACTTGAAGCACAAGCTCTAATTGACACTTTTCCAATTTGTAGCAAATTTGCGTGGCAAGTCTCTAGCAAGAGCAAAGCAGTGGTGAGTCTACAGCAAGAGCTCTACAAGTCTACAGCATGAAAATTTAGCCACAGTGACCCTTGTGGTGGGATGACTATTGCGCAATATAACTGAACCAGACTTAAAGAATGTTTGCAAAGAAAGTTGATCTGGGGTCAGGCAATGCAGAATTGCCACGATTATAAAACTTGTGAAACCTGGCAAGTCTAGCAATAGCTTAGCAAATCATTTTCAAACCTGCAGCTCAATTACTTGCTATGGATAGTTGGTATTTGCCCAGAAGCCTGGACCAACACCTGGCTCGGCCTCTCAGCGATTCATTGAGAGCCTGAGCCGGCCTCTCCCACCCCCTCCATAGCCACAGTGAGCACATGGCTGGATGCTCATGGCTGGACAGTCACAGCTCCTGCTCAGAGCGGACGGGGGACAACTGAGCGATCACCAGTGTTTGATCACTCAGTTCTCACTGCAGAGCTGGTGGAGTACAGCAGATGCAGCATTGGATAAGAGCTGCATCCACCTAGGGGAGTATACTTTTTTTTTTTAATCCCAAATTTCTCTTTAACCACTTAAGGACCGCCTCCTGCACATATACGTCGGCAGAATGGCACGGCTGGGCACAAGCACGTACAGGTACGTCCTCTTTAAGTGCGCAGCCTTGGGTCCTGGTCGACCTGGTCCGAAGCTCCACGGCCGCGGGCCCTGCGGACCCGATTGCCGCTGGAGTCCCGCAATCGGTCCCCGGAGCTGAAGAACGGGGAGAGCTGTGTGTAAACACAGCTTCCCCGTTCTTCAATGTGGCACTGTCATTGATCGTGTGTTCCCTTATATAGGGAACCACAATCAATGACGTCACACCTACAGTCACACCCCCTACAGTTAGAAACACTGATGAGGTCACACATAACCCCTTCAGCGCCCCCTTGTGGTTAACTCCCAAACTGCAATTGTCATTTTCACAATAAACAATGCATTTTTAATGCATTTTTTATTGTGAAAATGACAATGGTCCCAAAAATGTGTCAAAATTGTCCGAAGTGTCCACCATAATGTCGCAGTCACATAAAAAACGCTGATTGCCGCCATTAGTAGTAAAAAAAAATAAAAATAATAAAAATGCAATAAAACTATCCCCTATTTTGTAAACTCTATAAATTTTGCGCAAACCAACCAAAAATAGGTAGAAGAATATGTATTGTCCTAAACTGAGGAAAAAACATATTTTTTTTATATATTTTTGGAGGATATTTATTATAGAAAAAAGTAAAAAATATTGAATTTTTTTCAAAATTGTCACTCTATTTTTGCATATAGCGCAAAAAATAAAAACCGCAGAGGTGACCAAATACCACCAAAAGAAAGCTCTAATTGTGGGGGAAAAAGGACGTCATTTTGTTTGGGAGCCACATCGCACGACCGTGCAATTGTCAATTAAAGCGACACAGTGCCGAATAGCAAAAACTGGCCGGGTCCTTTAGCTGCCTAAGGGTCTGGGTCTTAAGTGGTTAAAGCAGTATTAAACCCAAAAAATGTAATATATTCCAGCTTGCCAATCATTAGATATGGTGGCTGCATTTTTTTTTTTTTTAATCAAGCTCTTTACCCTCTGTTTTTCCCTGGTGATCTGGTCAGTAACACATCTCCTGTATTAAGGTGCCCCTACTTTGGATAAAGGAGCACATGGGCACCTTTGCATAGCAGCATTGTCAGTGTGGGGGTGAGGGAGTGTTGGGCTTTCACACTGTTGAGCCTTACAGGCGCTATAGTGATAAAAATGGCGCCTGTAAAGCGCCTTTCCTCTCACTCCAATGTGAAAACCCAAGGGTTTTCACACTGGAGTGGTGCGCTGGCAGGACGGTAAAAAAAGGTCCTGCAAGCCGCATCTTTACAGCGCTGTAGGAGCGGTCGAAAAGAGCTGCAAAAAAAGATGATAAAGCACCGCTAAAAATAGCAGTGCTTTACCGCCAACACCCCCAACGCTTCGTTGTGAAAGTAGCCTAAGATTGCACTAGCAGATTTCGATTCACAAATAAATTGGCTGAACTCTTTATAAGCAGTTACAGTTTTTTTTTTTTGGCGGGGGGATAAAGATTTGACAAACTTTTTTGCCTCAACCCTGTATCCGCTACATCTGAAAGAGTGCATTCTTTTGAAAAAAAAGCGGACCAACCATCACATCTAAGAATTGGTAAGATGCAAAAAATTTAATATTTGCTTTTCAAATTCTGCCCACTCTATCCAAACATAAAAGAATGTTTTGGCTGGAGTTGGGTTCTAAGGCGTCCGAAAACCTCGTCGAGCTAAACTCATCGTTCCGCCCGACGAGGTTCCCGATGAGCGGTCGAAATAGCTTGTCGAGCCAAAGTCCTCATTGAACAACGAGGAAAAAGAGAGCGTGCTCTCTTTTTTTGGCTCGACGAGCTTCCCGACGGGACGCTCGTCGGAAGTGTACACACGATCGAGAACCTCGGCAGAATATGTCTCCCAGCGAGCTTCTCGCTGGATTCTGCCGAGAAGCTCGGTCGTGTGTACGGGGCCTAAGACATGCTTTGTCGCCTCTGGCCCTATACTTAACCTGTTATACACAATGTTATTCTGTGGTTTCTTGTGTGTTGAAGTGTTTTTCATACTGGTTTTTACAGTCTGTAGCAGAAGACAAAAGTTCTGCCCTTCTTTGCAATGTGGTAGAAGAGATTGTAGACTTCAGAAGCAAGGTGCGTAGCTATGCTCTGTCATCTGAAGAGATGGGACAAGATTTGGGCCTTACAAAAGAAGAATTAAACCAGAGAAAGGAGAGAAGAAAAATAATTCTTAAAGAACGTGAGCCACTCATACGTGCCTGTGATACTCTGCGCCAGAATCTAGCTGGATATGGTATTAATATTAAGGTTAGTTTTTTCTGTGCTTTTGAGATGTATATTTGTGTATGTAAAATCTACATATAAGTAAAACTAGCTTTTCTCCAAATGTTCAATGAGAGATGTGGGTTGATTTACTAAAACTGGAGAGTGCAAAATCTGGTGCAGCTGTGCATTGTAGCCAACAGCTTCTAACTTCAGAAGCTTGTTTAAAGTTAAGTTCCACTCAAAAGTGGAACTTCCGCTCATCTTATTCCCCCCCCCCCCCCTCCGGTGCCACAATTGGCACCTTTCGGGGGGAGGGGGTGTCTTTGGGAGTCCCTACCGCGGAGCTGTGACGTGATTGTGGGGCTCCCTCCTCCTCCTCCCCCGGCCACCGGGTCAATAGGAGAGAGGAGCGGGGCCTCGCGCATGCACAGTAAGGTTCTCAGTGTGAAGCCAAAAGGCTTCACTGCCGAGTTCCCATACCCGCAGTGGCGGCGGAGCACCCGACAGCTGATGGAAACATCAGCTGCGGGTGCCGACATCGCTGGACTCCAGGACAGCTAAGTGTCCATTTATTTAAAGCCAGCAGCTGCAATATGTGTAGCTGCTGGCTTTTATTTATTTTTTCATGGCCGGAAAACCACTTTAATAAAGCTTTGGCAATAAAAACCTGGAAGCTGATTGGTTTCTATGCAGAGCATGCATGCGCAGTTTGCACCCAGCTGTCAAAGCCGCAAGCTGTCACAGCCAGGTGCCCACACTTGCAATGCCGGCGGAGAGGAAGAAGAACGAAGGCTGGACTGTTGAACAGATGAGTGTCTGTTTGTTAACGTCGGCAGTGGAACTCCCCTTTAACAACCTCCCTAGCGTAATCCCCTCCCACTCCAGGCCCCATATTTTGCCACTGCTTTGGTTATACAGTGCCTTGAAAAAATATTCATACCACTTTGAAATTTTCTAAATTTTGTCATGTTACAACCAAAAATGTAAATATATTTCATGTGATAGAAAAACACAAAGTGGCACATAATTTTTAGGTGGAAGAAAAATGATAAATGGTTTTCAATTTTCTTTTTACAAATATGTGAAAAGTGTGGCGTACATTTGTATTCAGCCCCCTTTACTCTGATACCCCAACCTAATTAGTAAATGGAGTCCACCTGTGTGTAATTTAATCACAGTAAAAATGCAGCTGTTCTGTGAAGCCCTCAGAGGTTTGTTAGAGAACCTTAGTGAACAAACAGCATCATGAAGGCCAAGGAACACACCAGACGACAGGTCAGGGATAAAGTTGTGGAGAAGTTTAAAGCAGGTTTATCCCAAGCTTTGAACGTCTCACAGAGCACTGTTCAATCCATTATCTGAAAATGGAAAGAGTATTGCGCAACTGCAAACCTACCAAAACGTGGCCGTCCACCTAAACTGACAGACTGGGAAAGAAGAGCATTAACCAGAGAAGCAGCCAAGAGGCCCATGGTAATTCTGGAGGAGCTGCAGAGATCCACAGCTCAGGTGGGAGAATCTGACAACTCTTAGTCATGTACTCCACAAATCTGGCCTTTATGGAAGAGTGGCAAGAAGAAAACCATTGCTGAAAGAAAGCCATAAAAAGTTACTTTTGCAGTTTGCGAGAAGCCATGTGGGGGACACGGCAAACATGGAAAAAGGTGCTCTGATCAGATGAGACCAAAATTTTACATTTTGGCCTAAAAGCAAAACTAACACTGCACATCAACCTGAACACACCATCTCCACTGTGAAACATGGTGTTGACAGCATCATGTTGTGGGGATGCTTTTCTTCAGCAGGGACAGGGAAGCTGGTCAGAGTTGATGGGAAGATAGATGGAGCCAAATACAGGGCAATCTTAGAAGAAAACCTGTTAGAATCTGCAAAAGACTTGAGACTGGGGTGTAGGTTCCAGTAGGACAACGACCCTAAACATACAGCCAGAGCTATAATGGAATGGTCTAGATCAGGCATGTTCAAAGTCTGGCCTACAGGCCAATTGCAGCCCACGTTCTGGTTTTAAACGGTCTGCCGGGTTATCTAGACATGTATATCTTTTGTGGCACCCGACGATCTCCCAGCGTCGGGGCCACAAAAGATGTATATGCCTTGGAACAGGACAGGGAGGAGGCAGGACGAGCGCCGCCGCGTACAAACACAGGAGAATTTCCTGTTTACGGGCAGCCTCTTTAATAGGAAGTCCTGATCTGCCATTGGATGACTGTTCTGTCCATCAAAGGAGGCGGAACTTTCTATTAAAGAAGCCGCTGTGAAAACAATAAATTTTTGGCGCTCGTGAGTGCATTCCTTGCAAACGGTTCTGCATTCCTGGCAATTACAGGGGGCATTCCTGGCAATAGTGGGTGCATTTCTGAAAATGGTGAGGCTACATTCATGGCAATGGTGGGTCTGCAGATGGGCACTTGTGAGGCTGCAGATGGGCATTGACCCTTATTTTGCTTCACAGTTCCTTAAAAACGTTGCTCTTAAAGTGAAGGTGCGTGTTATACGCCAATAAATACGGTATATCCAGATAATACACCTGAGCTCATCTCTACTCGCACACGGCCACAAAGGCAAGAGAATTCTTGTTGAGCAGTGTAATAGTGCTCAGAGGAACACAATTAGACCGAATTTTAATGGTTCAAAGAATGTCAGGCAAAATGGTCGGCCCTCATGCATGTTCACTTCATCAAATTTGGCCCTCTTTGAAAAAAGTTTGGACACCCCTGGTCTAGATCAAAGCATATTCATGTGTTGGAATGGCCCAGTCAAAGTCCAGACCTAAATCCAGTTAAGAATTTGTGGCAAGACTTGAAAATTGCTGTTCACAGACACTCTCCATCCAATCTGAGAGCTTGAGATTTTTTCAAAGAACAATGGGCAAAAATGTCACTCTCTGGATATGCAAACCTGGTAGAGATATCCCCAAAAAGATTTACAGCTGTAACTACAGTCAAAGGCAGTTCTATAAAGCATCGACTCAGGGGGGTGAATACAAATGCGCACCACACTTTTCACATATTTGTAAAAAAAAAAAAAAATGAAAACCCATTTATAATTTTTCTTCCACTTCACAATTATGTGCCACTTTGTGTTGGTCTATTACATAAAATCCCAGTGGCCATCTTGCTACACCAATCTGCATAGCCATTGAGGATTTGCCTAATGCTGGTACATAGGCTGTATACAGAGAGAACTGCTTCTGTTTCTCTTTGGGACCGGGGAACTTTTTTTTTTCTTTTCCTTGATGAGAATGTTTTTTTGCTTCTAGGTCTAATATTGCTTCAAGCTTCGTGAATACTACACAAGGCAATTCTTATATTTTCTACAGGAATATTATTATATTCTGCTGGGATACAGGGTTATCAACTTGCACTAAGATATTGCTACTCACTTGATTTTTTTTTTTTTTTTTAAGGATCGTGAAAATATTTCTACATGGGAGCTGCCACATAAGATAACGGACTAGTAAAAGTTATTTTTTTTTGTAAATATATTTATTTCACCTAAATATACTTGTATTTTTTTTTAAATAAAATGACTGATGTGTTTATTATCAAAAGAAAATTATGTTTCACTACATGTTTGGTGACACAGGCGTGCCTACCTCCATACCTTTTGTTAGATAGTAAATGATTGGTCTACCTACACAATGGTCACTGTATCAAGTTTTGATAATGCCACAAATATTAATTCTCACAGAGTCTACTGCCTCAGTGCTTTCTTTTTGTCAGATGTTACTATGGTATACTGAAGTATAATTACAAGCATTTCATAAGTCAACGGCTTTTACAATTACATTAGGTTTATGCAAAGAGTCAATATTTAAAGTGTTTTTCTTTTTCAAGACCTCTGAAATTAGCCCTGGCAACATGTCAATCAAATTCTGGCCACATCCTGACTGATGGCAGACCATTCTTGCATAATCAATGCTTGGAGGTTGTCAGAATTTGTGGGGTTTTTGATCACCTACCTCTTGAGGATTTACCACGTTCTCAATGGGATTAGGGTCTGGGGAGTTTTTTGGCCATGGACCCAAAATGTTGACGTTTTGTTCCCCAAGCCACTTGGTTATCACTTTCTTTCTCATACATAATGGGACACAGAGTCAGGCTAACATTCAATACCTACTGGGTTATACTTCATCAGGTGAATGGACACTTTAGACAGGAAGTGATCCCCTATATAACCCCTCCCATACAGGAAGCACATCAGTTTTTTTCACCAGTGTCTGCAAGGTGGATGGCATGGTTTGTTTGAGCTCTCAGTCTCTAGTTCCACAATCAAGGGATTTACCGATCGCATCCATTTGACACAGGCTTAGATAAAGGGCACCCGAGCCTCGCAAAAAAGACTCCAGATCCTGCAAGTTTTTGCCTGTAATGTGGCCGCCGGGCGATGGACCCTGCGAAGGCATTCCTGCAGGGTGCTATACAGGTCCAAGGGAGTGGACCCAAAACATGTAAAGGGTACCCAGTCCTTGAAGGTCCTCAAGCGACAGGAACCCTCTGTGAAGTGTTAAGATTGGGCCCTTGGTTTCTAAGTGGCCCTGCGCCTGGACGGGTAAGTGAAACCCTTTTATTTTATTATTGTGGGGTGTTCCAGTGATTGTTACAATCAGTCAAGCTAGCTAAAGGCTGGACCGCTGTGTGCTGTGATCATGTAGGGCAGTTGTGGGCTAGCTGTGGGTGTTTGCAAAGTGTACCTTTTTTTTGCCTGTGTTTGGCTGTTTTTACCTGTATGATAGCGTACAACGGTGCACATTTCACCTTGGTTCCCCATGGCGCATGTACCTTCGCAAGAGAGCAATTGTGCTCATAAGTTTGTTTGGCGGACATAGCGCACATGCATTTGCAAAAGCGCCACTGGACTTGGCAGTTTGGCGGCTTCGCTGCACAGGCGCTGTAGCCTTTATCTGAGCGCACAAAGATTTGCATCATACGCGAATACAGCCACGCCCGTTCACCAGGACCACGCACGTGCATGCTCATGCACAGAATATTCCAGGGCACACCCAGCGTATTTAAGCTGTATATGCCAAGCATGCAGTGCTTCCAGAAGGCAGCTGTGGGACACAGAGCAGGCAATCGCAGCGGTTAATTTCTCCTTACCCGGGGTCACGTGTGTCACCAAGTGTTGCTTGGCAGGCTAAAGGTGGTTGGCGGAATTTGTTACATAGGTGCTTAATGAGCCCTATTAAGGGGGTCTCCCTTCTGAGGTGTTTTAGTACTACACCCAGGTACTCTTTTTGTGGGACTAACACTACAGGGAAGGGCAAATCTATGTTGTCAGTAGTTCCTGATGAACCTAGTCGTATCCCTGGTGTTGTGTCCCCTATAAGACCAGAGGCTTCCGGGCAATCTGTGTCGCTGCGCCGATCTGTTATTGTGCCTACAGTCAATGCTGCTGCTTTACTCTTTATCGCTAAGGATTAACTGTCCTAAGCCCTAGCCGGGTTAGAACACAGGATTGCTGGCATGATTGCCTCCATCTCGCAGGGTGACAGGAAGCGTCTAATCCCTGTATCTTTTCAGAATATCAGTCTGTCCCTGATGTTTTTCCTGAAGAGAAGTTGATTTTTTGCTGCCCTTCTTGACACCAGGCCACCCTCCAAATGTCTTCCTCTCACAGTGCAGATGTACTCTTACCTGCCTGTGAGGCCAGTCCTGAGCAGGCTCTGCACTGGTGGTGCCCCGATACCACAGCTGAATCAACTTTTGGAGATGGTCCTGGCACTTGGACTTTCTTGGGCGCCCCGAAGCCTTCTTCACAACAATTGAACTAGGACCAAAACAACGAATCGATTATGAAAATAGTTGTCAAATATTGAAGCACACATACAGCTCAGAACACCATCCATAGGATGTCAGAAGACAGCGCAGCACTCATACAGCTCAGAACACCATCCATACATGTCAGTAAGTGCCTGTGAACATGTGAGGAGCAATGTCTCATGGGACATGCAGGAAGTAAGTTGTTATAAAGGGAGATTTTTTTATTTTTTTTTACCTTACTATTGGGGCACTCTATATTATACTTTGCAGCTTGCTACTGGAGCATGCTGAAGGCAGGAGGAGCCAGAAGTGTCAGTGGGAGACCCTAGAAGAGGAGAATCAATGCTGCTCTGTGAAAAATCATTACACAGAGCATGCAAGTATAATATTTTTGTTTATATTAAAAAATAAAAAAAACTTTAACGACTGTGCAGGGAAGATCAGCATCTGAACCCAGAGAAGGTGGAGGCTGATGGACTGGAGGTAATAGAAGGCGCATTACAATTACACTTAAAGTAAAAGTTTACCAGTATTGTGCATTATATTTTTAAAATGATTACGGTATATCCATGAAAAAGTCTCAGCTTTTAGTACTACTTTAATATAAAAGATTTGTATTTCCCTTCATTATAGCTTCAAGTCTGACTCCTAGTAAAATCCCCATATATACTACTTCTGGGTGTATTTATTATTTTATATACTGTATTTATTGGTGTATAACACTCACTTTTTTACCCTGAAAATAGATGGTAAACTGTGCCTGCGTGTTATACGCAGGGGGCTGTGGAAAGTTTTTTTTTTTCCTGAAACTTCCCTCTCAAAGTTAGGGTGCGTGTTATACGCCGATAAATACATTGTGTGTGTGTGTGTGTGTGTGTGTGTGTGTATATATATATACACACAATAATATATATTATTACTTTCACTGTTTCACCATATAAATAAACCCCTTATAGTAGCGATTATCTGCTCTTTTTTTTACTATAATGGGCTTTTATTTTATAAATTTTTTAACCCCATTATGACAGGTGATAGAAAAGCAGGCTGCTGCTACTAAATGTCTTGGTTCTCACCTATATACGTTTTTTGGTGCTTTTTGCAGAAACGCACTACAGTTCATTTAGCATGGTTTCCTTTGGGACACGTTCACATCTATGCTTTTTTTTTTTTTTAGCCACCGAGTATTTGGAAAAGGTCAGGGACTTTTTTCAACACAAAACGGTGCTTATTTTATTTTTTATTTTTTGCTTCTTTGGTTCAAAAGTTTTCAATGGAGAAGCTGCGGAAAAGCATGTAGTATGTTTTTTGCCACAATTTTGGGGTTTTTTAATCCGCGCAACAGCAAATTGGGCAAAAATAAATAAATAAAAAATAAAAAACGCAATCGCCAAAATTTCATGTGCAAATACACACAGCAAAAAGGACTTGAGAAACTGATCAAAGGCAAACTGCTTAGGTGTGAACTGAGCCTTACACTGGCCATACATGTATCGATTTTCATATGAAAAATCTTTGTACATTCGCTTTCTGAAGGAAAACTGTCTCAAAATTCCTTTGACCAAAACGTTTTTTTATTCTGCTCCTTTAAATTTCCCCATCACTATGGCCGAAAATGACGATTTAACCCCACGAACAATTAGAACATTTTCTATAAATTTTATATAATATATATTACAGTTCTGTCTAAAAATCCACAAACAGGCTTTAATTATTTTTTTCTTTAAATATCAAATATGATCCCCTAGTGATGATATTTACCATGTTCACCCTATAATAGTATATACAGTATATCTCTTCTGTCCATTATTCTCAGAGGATTCAAATTTTGCTTCCTAACCATACAGTTGGTTAGTTTATTTACCACCGCAGATAGATGTGCAAGAATACTTATTGTTGCCTTTTTTTTTTTTTTTAACTTTACTTTTTTTTTTTTAGCTAAATAGCTTTCTTTACTTTACTGCAGTCCTGGTTTCATGTTCTCATTGTTCGTTTTTGCTTTAACCACTTCAGTCCCCGCTTATCGTCAATTGACGGAGGCTTAGTGGATTTGAATATCCAAGCCGCCGTCAATTGACGGCATCGTGTTCTCCGGCCACTGGGGGGGCGCGCGCGCACCCGGTGCGTCCCCGAGATGCCGATGCGCGTGCCTGGCGGTCGCGATGTCCGCCAGGTACCCGCTGATCGGCAGTTTTAGAGCAGGGACGTGAAGCTCTGTGTGTAAACACAGAGCTCCACGTCCTGTCAGGGAGAGGAGACAGATGCTGTTTCTCTTGTACATAGGGAGACAGCATCAGTCACCCCCCTCCCCTCACACAGTTAGAACACACCCAGGACTCACATTTAACCCCTTCCTCACCCCCTAGTGTTAACCCCTTCACTGCCAGTCACATTTATACAGTAATTAGTGCGTTTTTATAGCAATGATCGCTGTATAAATGTGAATGGTCCCAAAAATGTGTCAAAAGTGTCCGATGTGTCAGTCGCAATATCGCAGTCCTGACAAAATTCGCAGATCGCTGTATTACTAGTAAAAAAAAATAAAAATTGTCAGAATTCTATCCCTTATTTCCTAGCCACTATAACCTTTGCGCAAACCAATTACTATACGCTTATTGCGATTGTTTTTTTTTACCAAAAATATGTAGAATACATATCGGCCTAAACTGAGAAAAAAAAATATTTTTTTTTTAAAAAAATTGGATTTTTATTATAGCAAAAAGTAAAAAATATTGTGTTTTTTTTTTCAAAATTGTCGCACTTTTTTGTTTATAGCGCAAAAAAAAAAAAAAAACGCAGAGGTGATCAAATACCACCAAAAGAAAGCTCTATTTGTGGGGAAAAAAAGGACGTCAATTTTGTTTGTAAGGCACGTCGTACAACCGCGCAATTTTAATTTAAAGCGACGCAGTGCTGAAAGCTGAAATTTCGCCTGGGCAGGAAGGGGGTATATGTGCCCAGTAAGCAAGTGGTTAAAGTTGCTGTAATTCTGCTCTGATCTCCACACTTCCTGCTTGTCTGGCTCTTTATGAAAAATCTCATGGCAGCTTTTCACTGTGGTCCAAGCTGTCATTACTGTGTGTCTAAAACTCCTCAGAACCAATCAGATTAATTTTAAAAACAAAACACTGCCCTGTATTTGGTTGTTTTTGTTCTGTGTCTCTTTACTTCATAAAACATGAAACCAGTTTACAAATGAAACTAAACTGCAAGCACATTATATGATTGATTTTCTATCTATTTTTAAAAGGAATCAGTTAACTATTATGTTTCTATACCCTGTAAACAGTCATTGTAGCAAACAAAATGTTTTCCTTTAGTGACCCTTTTAAGGTTATTAATCGATTATGAAAATAATTGTTAGTTGCAACCCTAAATTTAACCTCTCTCCTTGGAGTTCTTAGTGATTCGAATAAATAATTGATTTAGGTGCAATCTTAGTAGCAGCAATATCCTTGCCTGTGAATCCCTTTTTGTGCAAAACATTGCTGACTGCACAGTTCCTTGCAGGTAACCATAATTAACAGAGGAAGAACAATGATTCCAAGCACCACCCTCCCTTTTTAAAGCTTCCAGTCTGTTATTCTAACTTGGGCCCCTTTCACACTACCGTGACTTCAAAGTAGTGTGATTTTTGACACAATATTTACCCTGATTTCAGGAAATACTTGTGTTACTTGCAAAGTTGGACCAAAGTAGTGCAGGGACTACTTTGGAGTCGGCACAACTTGAAGTGTTTGTCATTGGAAATCATGGGGGAATGACTTGTCATGCGACTTTGCAGTCCCAAGTCGCAGGACAAGTGTGAAAGGGGCCCAAGGCTGGGTTGACATTGGTATTACACGACTGTCATCCTATTTCGCCCTGCATCAGTCTTGCTCCCATCCAACTTAATTAACCAAGATAAGATTTAGCTCTGACTTTTAGATCGTCTGACTTGTCCTTTGACCAATCAAAACAATCCCAGTGTGAGATCATTTTCTTTTACTGCTGCCATAAATCACCATGTCTGATGGTTAGGATGGGCATCTGACTTTATTGATATTCAATGGGCTGAAGTAGGACCAAAGTAGTGCAGGAACTTTTTTCAAAGTCAGACCAGTTAAGACGGCTCTCATAGGGAAACATTGATTTACACACGTCATGTGCGTATGTTGTACCAGCGTGAACCCAGCCTCAATCAGCATTACAGACTGATTTCCAGCCTTGCCAACTCTGACACTTGTGGTAACAAGAGAATCGCTGACATGATGCCAGCTGGTACTTTTGTGGCAGGGCTGAAGTGCAGTTGGAATGTTTTTTGCCGATTAAGTTAATGTTCATGGCAAAGAGGGACTTTGCAATTTATTGTAATTCATCTGATCGCACTTCATAACATTCTGGAGTATATGCAAATTGCCATCATAAAAACTGAAGAAGCAGACTTTGTGAAAATTTCTATTTTGTGTCATTCTCAAAACTTTTGGCCAGAGCTGTAAATACAACAGTGGACACGATTATTCCAGTGAAGTAGAGAATGAAAATACTTGAAACCACTTTTCCCAGATGTGCCAAATACCTGCTCCCACCACATGTTGGCACTTATGTTCTGTAGTTGAGTTTTGATTATACATTTTTATTTTTTAAGTCGGGCCTCACGTCTAAGGGTCATCTCACATTAGTGCTCCTATTGTTGGTGGCAACACATCACAGATATGACCACTAGTTTCTACCTTTCTGCTTTTTGAGTGTTTCAGGCAGTGAGGGAATGGCTCTATACATGCGGAGCATATGCACCCTTAAAGCGGAGATTCACCCTAAATATACTCTTTCCCATGCGATCCAGCATACTGGCGACAGCGCCAGTATGCTGTTTTTTTTTTAAATGCCCCACTTACTGTGTAATCCTTAATTTAGATTTATTTCCCCCGCGGTGGATGGCGCCTGTATAGCCACATCACGGCTTCCGAAAATACCCGATTTAGGACTCGGGTATTTCCGGCGCTATGCGGCGCCTGCGCACAGACCTAAGAGCTGACTGCGCAGGCGCCGTATTGCGCCGGAAATACCCGAGTCCTAAATCTGCTATTTTTGGAAGCCGTGACAGGCTATACAGGCGCCTTCCACCGCGGGGAAATAAATCAAAATTAAAGATTACACAGGAAGTGGGGCATTTAAAAAAAAAAAAAAACACAGCATGCTGACGCCAGTATGCTGGATCACATGAGAAAGAGTATATTTAGGGGGAACCTCCGCTTCAAGTGATTGTTTGAGTATTACCATTATCACTAATTTGACTGGTTCATCCTGCCATTAAACCCAGTGATGTTAAATTTTTAGCAGGGTGTTTGTCTGTAGTGAAATTGCTTAGCAACATTGTTACCTCGTAGACAGGGTGGTCTTGGATAGTCATGTACTTTTGCATGGATTTTAGGAGAAAAATTAAAGCCAACACTTTTAAAGCTGCAGTCTAGGTATGATCCTTATTGCATAATATAATTATGTACAGTATATCGCTGTGGGCCATTATGGAAGGTGGCAACCATTGTAGGAGTTGCTGCCATTATAGTGATTTCTTCAACCTTTCAGGCTTCCCTTCTGCATGGTGACAACAGGGGATCGCTCACTCGGTACCGCTTCCATTCACATAATGCCTTTGTATTAAAAAAAAAAAAAGAAGAAGATTCAACAAATACAAGGCATTCTCTGGTTAAATGAGGTGAAGATCACTACATCACTGTCCTGCTTATTCAAACAAAAAAGCCTTGTATTCATTAACCACTTCCATACCGGGCATTTTCACCCCCTTCCTGCCCAGACCAGTTTAGTTTTAATGCTGTCGCACTTTGAATGACAATTGCGCAGTCGTGCGACGTGGCTCCCACACAAAAGTTACGCCCTTTTTTTCCCCACAAATAGAGCTTTCTTTTGGTGGTATTTTGATCACCTCTGCAGTTTTTATTTTTTGCGCTATATACAAAAGAGCGTCAATTTTGAAAAAATAAACACAATATCTTTTACTTTTTGATTTAATAAATATAATTTAAAAAAATAATAATTTCCTCAATTTATACGTATTCTTCTACATATATTTGGTTGAAAAAAAAAAAATTGCAATAAAGCGTATTTGCTCGGTTTGTGCAAAAGTTCTAGCGTCTACAACATAGGGAATAGAATTATGGCATTTTTTTTTTAACTAGTAATGGCGGCGATCTGCGATTTTTTTATTATGGCTGCGACATTGCGGCAGACATATCGGACACTTTTGACACATTTTTGGGACCATTTACACAGCGTTTTAGTGCTATAAAACTGCACCGATTACTGTGTAAATGTGACTGGCAGGGAAGGGGTTAAATATGTTCCCTATAGTGTGTTCTAACTGGAGGGGGATTTGCAAGGGGAGGAGACTGATGTGTGTTCCTCTGTACTGGGAACATACATCAGTCTCCTCCCTGCTGACAGGACATGGATTTGTGTGTTTACACACACAGATCAATGTTCCTGCCGTGATTGCGGGCAATTGCAGATGCCCGGCGGACATCACGGCCGCCAGGCACGCGCACCGGGTCTCGAGCAATGCGGCGGGGGCACGTGCCCCCTAGTGACCGGAAAAGCAAGGAAGTCATGTCTGAAGGTCGAAAGGTTCCTGCCGATGTCATTTTACTATGACTCGGTAGGGAAGAGGTTAAAAAAAAAGCAAAAGGCAAAAAAAAAAAAAAAACACACCTTTTTGTGAATGGTAGTGCCAAATGCGCAACTTCTGAGTTTGAACAGAATGGAAGGCATTCACCAACTACTACACGGAGATTCCACATTGTTTCAAGCTGGACACATTTAACTATGCAATAAAAATCCTCCCTAGATTTTCTTTAGGCCCCTTTCACACGGGGCAAATCAGTAATGATCTGCCTCCATAAGCTCAGCGGGGATCACTCCATAGATCCCCCCCTGAGCCGTCGGGTGACTGTGCAGGGACCGCCCTGTCTTTTCACCACTCTCCCATATGGGGGGATTGGATGAACACGGACCGTGTTTATCGGATCCGATGACGGAAAAAAAAGAGATTTTTTAATACAGCTTACCTGTAAAATCTTTTTCTTGGAGTACATCACGGGACACAGAGCAGCATATTCATTACTATATGGGTTATATGGAGTACCTTCAGGTGTGGACACTGGCAATCTCAAACAGGAAGTCCCCTCCCTATATAACCCCCTCCCATAGAGGAAGTACCTCAGTTTTGTAGCAAGCAGTATGCCTCCCAAAAATGTTCCCCAAAAGAGGGGCGGGAGCTCTGTGTCCCGTGATGTACTCCAAGAAAAAGATTTTACAGGTAAGCTGTATTAAAAAATCTCTTTTTCTTTCTCGTACATCACAGGACACAGAGCAGCATATTCATTACTATATGGGATGTCCGAAAGCAATGCTTTAATGAGGGGAGGGAGACATCTTCCAAAAAAGGATTTAATTTAGAGGTATACTCAAATACTAGTAAATACAACTTAAACAAGAAATGTAAATCTCAAATCAAATCAAGGGAGCCCCCCTCAGATCCTGAGGAGCTTGAATCGCGGCCTGTAGTACTGACTGCCCAAAGGCTGTATCCGCATTCCTTCTTACGTCCAATTGATAAAATTTTGTAAACATGTGGACTGACGACCACGTTGCTGCCTTGCATATTCGAGCCATAGAGATCTGATGATGTGCTGCCCAGGAGGTGCCCATGGCCCTGATAGAATGGGCCTTTACCGACAAAGGAGGAGGCAACCTCTTCAAACCGCAGGCCTGAACGATTAATTGTTTAATCCATCTTGCGATGGTGGATCAAGCAGCTGCCTGACCCATCTTGGGCCCTTCCGGTAAAACAAACACCACATCTGTTTTCCGAACCTTCTCTGTAGCTTTAAGATAGGCCTTTATGGCCCTGACAATATCCAACGTATGCAGCAACCCCTCCTTTCTAGAGGTGGGTTTTGGAAGAAGGATGGAAGTACCACATCCTGGTTCAGGTGGAAACTGGATATAACCTTTGGTAGAAAGGAAGGATGAGGACGGAACCCCGCCCTATCCTTATGTAAAATGAGATATGGTTCCTTACAAGATAAGGCTGCCAATTCCGATACTCTCCTGGCCGAAACTATGGTGATCAGAAATACCGACTTTCTAGTCAGTAAAACCAAAGGTACCTCAGCCAACGGCTCAAGGGGTTGTTTCTGTAGAGTTGACAGAACAAGATTTAAGTCCCATTGACAAAGTGGTGATTTGACCGGAGGATTAACACGCAAGACTCCCTGTACGAAGATCTTAACCAGCGAGTGGGCGGCCAGCGGCCTCTGAAACCACACTGATAAGGCTGAAATCTGTCCCTAGATCGTGCTTAATGCCAGGCCTTTATCCACTCCTAGCTGGAGAAAACTTAATACTCTATCAATGGTATACTTGCGGGAAACCCATCTCTTAGCCTCACACCAGCCTACGTAGGCCCTCCAAACCCTGTAACAAAATTACCCTGGAGGCCGGCTTTCTAGCCTTAATGAGGGTAGGGATTACCTGCCTAGACAGACCTCTACCCCTGAGAATCAGAGATTCAGCCGCCAGGCCGTCAAATTTAGACGCCGTAATGCAGGGTGGAGGATCGGGCCTTGTGAGAGTAGGTCTGGCCATAGAGGAAGAGTCCAAGGGCCTCCCGCTGCCAATTTCAGGACTAGTGAGTACCATGCCCTCCGGTACCAAGCTGGGGCTACCAGGATAACCGGCCTGTGCTATGATCCTGCGCCACAGGCGGGGTAGTAACTGCAGCGGGGGAAATGCATATAGAAGTTATGATTGATGCCAAGGGCAAACCAACACATCGGTTCCGCAGGCCATAGGGTCCCTCGTTCGAGACATGAACCTGTCTAGCTTCTTGTTGAATCCTGATGCCATGACCTCCACGTTTGGCACTCCCCACTTCTGGCAGATTGTCTGAAAAAACTTGTGGATGCAGAGACCACTCCCCCAGCGACAGGGTTTGGCGACTTAGGAAGTACGCCTGCAGGTTGTCCACCTCGGGAATGAATGTCGCCGATATGCAGGGTACATAAACCTCTGCCCACCGAAAAACCAAGCTCCTCTCACTCTGAGTGGCTTGACTCTTGGTTCCCCCTTGGTGGTTCACATATATGCCACCGCTGTGGCATTGTCTGAATGACTTCTCACCGAGGACCCCTGTAATCTGGATGTCTATGCCAGGAGGGCTAGCCGAGCCGCTCTGATCTCCCAGACCTTGATGGGCAGCTGCCTCTCCGCCTCTGCCCAAGTTCCTTGGCGAGTGAACCCGTTCAAGACCGCTCTCCAGCCTTCCAGACCACTGGGCAGAACCAAGCTGCTAGAATTGCTGTCTGTAGGACACGAGTGTGGAAGCGTGTGGTATCGCCTCGAACATGGCCATTAGTTTGCCTAGTAATCGCATACATAGGCGAATAGTTGGTTCTCTTTTGCTTAGAACCAACTGAATCAATCTTTTGATAGCCTCGACCTTTACCAGGGGCAGGAACACCCATCTTCTGTTCTGTGTCTAATCTCATGCCGAGATATTCCAACTGCTTTGTAGGTTGAAATGCTGATCTTTCCCCGGTTTAGGACCCAGCCGAACCTCTCGAGGTACTGAACCATGAGGGCTACTACGCATTCCACCAAGGAAGCGAGTGATCTATGATTAAGAGGTCGTCCAGGTATGCTAGGACCGAGATCCCTTGGATCCTTTAGACTGACTAGAATTGGAGCTAGGACCTTCGTGAATACCCGGGGGCCGTAGCCAGCCCGAAGGGGGGCGCCACGAATTGGAAGTGACGCTGTATCACTGCGAAGCGTAAAAACAAAAATATTTGATGTGGCTGAAAGACTTGGTACATGAAAGTAACCATCCTTTATATCTATAGAAGCCAGATCCTTCTGGAGTGTGGCGGCTGCTGACCGAACGGATTCTATCCGGAAAGAGCGAACCCTTAGGTAAGCATTTAAACCTTTTAGGTCCAAAATTGGTCTGACATCGCCGATGGGCCTTGGTATGACAAACAGATTGGAAAAGAAACCTAGCCCCTGTTCTTGGGCTGGTACCTCTATCATTATGCCCTGGTAAGCAGATGAACCAACGCCGCCCGCATTGAGGCCTTCCTTGTGGAGGAAATTTTAGAAATTCTAATCTGTAGCCTGCGGCCACAGATGATCGGACCCCCTCTGTCGGGGATCGATCCCCAGAGGCCTGTCCTTGCGATCCATTGTTAAAAGTTTGATCGCGCAGGAGGTCCGTACTGCCTGGAATTTGAGGGCCCCGGAACAGGGGGGACCTGCCTTTTAAACGCAGGACCCCGGAACTTCTTTTGACTGGTAAAAGGGTACTTTTGCCACTTGAAACAGTCTGAATGTATTTATCCAGATCTTTCCATGGAAGGGCAAACCTGCCAGCAGACTTTTACATGGGGCTCGGCCGCCCAGTTCTTCAACCATAAGAGCCTTCTCATATGCACTAAAAATAGTGACAACGAGACGCCTGCTGGATGGAGTCTTTTTATAACCTCTACCGCAAAGCACAGAGCTCTGGGAATATCCAATAACTCCTCTGCCTATTGGACAGGGATGTCTTAAGCATCTGTTTTGTCTGGTTCTTTAACGCCTGACAAAACTCCAATTGCAGCCACTGCTGGCTGTAGCCAAGGATGCTGGAAAAGGTGTCTCTAAACGTTTATCGACCGGGACCTTAAACATTCGTATGTTTCCCCTTAGGCCAGTTAATGATTTATTCACCCATGAGATGGCTGCGTCCACAGTTGGGAGCGCCCCCTTTCTTAGAAAAATGTCTTTTCCATAGGGTAAATAACAGAAAACCTTCCAGGTGGTCTCCCATCCAGGCGCTAACCAGGCCCGACCCTGCTTAGCCTCCGAGATCAGACGAGATTGGGCGCTTTCCGGGAGATGTAGCCTCAAGGACCTCACGGGTAGTTGAAAAGCAGTGCTCGAACCGGGACCTGAACCCTCAGACCAAAAGTCCGATGCTCTACCGACTGAGCCATCCGGGCCCCTTTTAAAGAGCAATTGGTCAGGGGAAAGAGTGCCTGCAAGCACAAATATTTCCTGGCAGACGTGCATAAAGACTACCCTCTCGTCAGCTTTAGGCGGCAGAAAAAATTCTGTCCGGTCGTCCCAATCCTGGAAAAACCAATTCCTCTAACAGAGGATGGACCGGAAAAGCTGCGTTGCTTAAAGGCGCTTTTAAAAGAACCCAAAGAGGATACCGCAGGAACCTGAGGCTCTGGAAATGGCAAATTAAATGCCGAGCGGACCATGTCTGTCAAAGACTGGACCCACAGACTCTCCGTCTGGGAGGCTGAAAACGATTCTTCAGTGGTAGATCCTTCCTCTAGGTTCTGTCCCTTTTGGCGATGGGGATCTAGTCCGCTTCTTGCCAGAAAAAAAGAGCCAGCGATCATAGCTGTTAACTTTTTTCTCTAGCCCCCCTAGGGTGACGGCTAGCATCTCCTCTGTGATAACACAGGGTTGGGCCGATCTGGGCCAGCCTCAGCACCAGACCCCCTTAATGGCTTATCCAGGGTGACCCCTATAGGAATAACCTGTGGGGAAAGTATTGGCATATCATCAGAACCAGAGGAGGAACCCCTTTGTCTTTGCCTTTTCTTTTTTTTTTTTTTGTGTTTTGATCCTGAATCTTTGGAAGCCATAATACAAAACCGAGGGACTCCGCTTACAACAACAGACTGTTATAGCCAGGAGTACAAAAAAATAAGGTTTAGGGGACAATAGGATCACTAATGCCCAAAAACGGTGGGGCTCAGTATGTTTTCCTTTATAATATTATTCACAACATACAGCCCCACCCCCAACATGTTTGCCAGCATTCAACCTGTTGCCAAGGGGATTTTGGCTTAACAAAAAATATTGGAGCTGACTCCAGCATGTAGTACCCCTTCTCGCCACCGGGAGTCACTGTGCTGCCAGCTCTACGTCCTCTCTCTCCAGCTCAGCTCTGAACTGAGCTAAGAACGCGCCTGCTGTGTATAACAGCAATTGAAGGCACGCCCACTCTACACTGCAGTCACGCTCCCCGCCCCCCCCCCCCTCCCGAACGGCGCGAAAATTTTCTATATGCATGCGCGCGTGCACGCGACTGTCGGGGGAGGAGAGCCCAGGAGGAGACGCACTCTGGAGCCCAGGAATGCAGGTTGGAGGACGCATCAGGCGGCAGATTTTGAATCCCGGCAAGGTAAGGCTAAAACAGGCCCCTAAGGAGTCCCTTTAGCCTAGAGACAGATCTGTTTTTTTTTTTGTTTTTTTTAAAAGATCTTCAACCAGCGAGCAGCAGGTAGCTAGCAAACATACATAGATAGGTAGGGGGATCAAGTGATGGGGGGGAAACATTTCAGGGCATCCTGTCCATCAGACATAGTGACCATGGTGCCAATGCAGAGCATACTCAGGCTACCCCCCTTAAGATCTCCCCTGGAGAGCCTGCTGTCGAACCAAGTCCCGCAGGCTCCCCTCTTACCTGCTCCATGCCGCAGGACGTTTTGCAAAACGGTCCAATCTTCTCCCATCTCCGTGGGTAGCGTAGTAGACCTTCAGGCACTGGGGTCCTGGAAGGAGCCGCTGTCCTGGACCTATACAGCACCCTGGCAAACAGGATCTTTTGGTTTAGAAAACTCCAAGTCCTGGGCCCAGGGTCCAGCCCTCTAGAGAGGAGCATTATAGGCAAAACCCCACGGTTTGGGGCCCGGGTACTGTCCACTTTGGCACTGAGGCTCCTTGGACAGATCCGGTTAGCCCGCCTTAATCCCAAGGATGTGGAGGCAAAGCTATTCCGTGACCAACACCTAAGACACTGGCGAAAAAACTGAGGTACTTCCTCTAGGGGAGGGGGTTATATAGGGAGGGGACTTCCTGTTTGAGATTGCCAGTGTCCACACCTGAAGGTACTCCATAGAACCCATATAGTAATGAATATGCTGCTCTGTGTCCCGTGATGTACGAGAAAGAAATAGGGTTTTCTTCTGTCTGCAAAATCGGATCTTTGCAGAGGCGGGTGATTATGGGGATCAGCTGATGTTTATCCGCTGATACCCGCAATCACATAGGGGACCAATGGATGTCCCTTTTTCATCCGCAAACGGATGGATGAAAAAGCAGACATACGATCCGCACATCTGAAAGGGGCCTTAGGTAGTGACAGCAACAATCTTGTGTTCTTTGGAAAAACATTATGAATAAAAGCTGTTGTTGTAAGCACCAATTATTTTAAACAGGAGCTCCTGTCTCTGAACAAAAACAGCCACTCGCTGTCCCATGATCCAGTGATGGGCTCACCCCAGCCGCTTTCACCTCTCATCTTCTGTCTTCAATACCGGCATCTTATCTGTGGGAAGTGCTGTGATGGCTTGCGGCTTCACATCCGGGTGCCTACTGTGCATGTGTGAGCCGTGCTGTGTATTGTTAATGATCCCGCAGGCTTCTGGGACCAGAAGACTGCATGGAGGGAGAAATTCTACTTCCGATCACCTAGGCAATCTGAGTGGGAACCTGTCAAATCAAGTACCTGCTCCCCCCTCCCCAAAAGTGCCATTACTGAAAGAGGGGCAGGGGGGTTGGCCTTAAAGCACAATGTCTCATTTTGGATCAGGCTCTGCTTTTAAGTGTTAGTTTGTCCCAACACCTGTAAAATCTCATACACACGGTCAGACTGCAAACAAACTTTTCCATGGATTGAAGGGCATTGGCTGTGTACTTGGTATGCATGCACACGGCAGGACTTTTTTAGCACACTTTCCCCAAATCACATGGTTTTTCACTTTTCTGCTCTTTACCGCCACCCTTTGGTCAACTTCTGCTATTGTTGGTTGATTTTAACATTGGTTCTGAGCAGGCGTGTTTGTACTTTGGACAAAAGTCCAATGGACTTCTGTACACACGATAGGACTTTGAACCGTAGGCCTTTTGTTGCCGAAAAGTTTGTCCGTACACACGGTCAGATTTTTTTAAATCTGCTCATTTGGAAGTTTGTTATTCAACTGTTTTTATTTTTTTGCTTTTATTGGACAGCTTGTAAACATTTTTAAAAGCTTTAGAAATCTAAAAAGTAATTCATATTCGAAAACCAAATAAATAGTTATCAGGGGATGATATTTTCAGGAAAAGTGGTTCTTTAAGGCCAATTCCTTTCTCTTCTTATTGGAGTGTTTAATTGGCTACTTGCTGTGCCCAAGACCAGACCTACTACTCTGCTAGTAGTCCAGGACACTTCTATATTTAAAGTGGTTGTAAACAATTTTTTTTTTTTTTAATAAACAGGTTTATTCTTACTTGCTCTGAGCACCCCCAAACTCCTCTTACAATAGGAAGCTGCATGCTCATTTCCCAAGCCACACTGCTTGCATCCATAGACAGAGACTGCCCACTCCATTTGACTGACAGCAGTGGGTGCCAATGGCTTCCCTTTGCAGAGCCTGAGAGCAGGAAGAGCTGCTACAGATAGGCATAACGCTGGATCGGTCAAGGGATCAGATAAGTCCAAGGGGGGGGGGGGGGGGGGGGTGAGGAAGCTTACGACTACATAAACCTATTTTACCTTACTGCAAGGAATGCCGTAGCTATAAACCTATTACAAAAATAATTGCTGTCTCTAACCTTAGCAATAGTCAAACAAGTTGGCTATGTACAATCAGTGATGCCGCGTACACACGACCGTTTTTCGGGATGTAAAAAATGGAGTAAGCATATTCACCACGCTGTAACAGACTGAAAATCGAAAATCGTCTTTTACGAACACGAAATCGGCAAAAGCAGCCCCAAAGGTGGCACCATCTGAATGGAACTTCCCTTTAGAATGCCGTCATACGTATTGTGCGTCACCGCGCCTTGCTAGAGCATTTTTTTTCACGATCGTGTGTAGGCAAAGCCGGTTAATCGGTTTGAAAAAAAAAAACTTTTTTTCTAGACAATTAAAAATGGCCGTGTGTACGTGGCATAAGACATTTGTCCAGCTGTGTTTAGGCCTTAATCTTTTTCCCCCTCATGTAAATTATTCATAGCTAATATTAGGAGGTTTAGGAGGCACTTGTTCTGCTCTATTAGGAGCTGTTTGGGCAAATATTTTGGTGTCAACAGAACCGCTCCTCCAGCTACTTTTGGGCTTGTAGGTCCCTTCCTGGAGCATATTTGGGGGATCTTCTCCTTTCATTCATTGTGAGTGTCATCCATTTATACGCAAACAATTGGCTTTATCTATCTTGCCCACCTATGGGATGCAGGGATGGAAAACAAGCACCTCCGCCTGGGGATATCATGGGAAGTGCATACTTAGATGTTGGGTACATACGATTTAACCCCTTAGCGGTAAACCCGAGCGTGACTCGGGGTGTATTTTCTATGTAAAAATCAGTAATCCCGAGTCATGCTCGGGGTGGATGTGCAGAGTGTGCAGACTTACCTTTTCCAGGCAGGTTACTGTACTTACCTTGTCCCTGGATCCAGCGATGCATCTGCGCTGTGTGAGCGAGTGGCGTCCTCCATTCGATTCACAGTGCCCACGCGCCGCCGATCTCCGTTCCCTGCGATGTTACGACGCACGGGGGCGGCAAATTCAAAAATGTAAACACATTACATACAGTATATTGTAATAATATAGATTACAGTACTGTATGTAAAAAATACACACCCCCCCCCCCTTGTCCCTAGTGGTCTGCCCTGTGCACTACATGTCCTTTTACATAATAAAACCTTTTTTTGTGCCTGCAAACTGTAGATTGTCCATAGCAACCAAAAGTGTCCCTTTATATCAAAAGTGATTTTAGAGCAGCAAGAAAACAGCGATAATAAATTATAATCACTTGCAAAATTGAGCGATAGCGATTTGTGGGGAAATTCGTCATAAAAAAATAAAAGTAATGACAGCGACAATTCTGCAACTGAGCAAATTTTAGTGATTTTGATTGGATTATTGAATCTTTATTATAATTACATGATCATTTGTTATAATTATTTATAGTTATTTATTATATTATAATTTTGTGTTTCAAACTTTATCATACCCGGATGTCTACTAGACTCTGGTTTGGATAGATTTAAGTGAGTTATTCCTAAGAATTACAGGCCCTACAGTATAAAATGCCAAATTTTCATGTTAAATAATTGTACCGCTTTTGGTACGTAATTCCAGACAGAATCATACCGCCAGGGAGGTTAAAGGAAATGTGATACTTTAATATTCCTTAAAGAAGACTGTTCTACATTTGAAACGCGTCAGTGTTCCACCTTTACTTGTCATTAGTTGATCTGGTGAAATGTATTCGATAACGGACAGTATCATTATTACATCTCCATTTTGAGTCATGGTCATATTTTTATCTTGTATGTCATGATATTTTCAATTTATATTTAGTAATAAATTTATACTGTGACTTTTTGAGTTTAATTTTTGTTAAAACTGAAGGAAATGTCAGACATTTCAGCAAGAGTTGATTCACATCTATGCATTTTTTTTGTGCATTTTGCAGATTTGTACTACAGTCCATTTAACATCACGGTTGTGCGGTGTACAGCGAGCAGAGGTGCACAATGTTCAGAGTGCAGAGTTTAGGGGTGTGCGGTGTACAGAGATTGAGTGTACAGAGTTCACATCTCATCTCCAACCTTGAGATCCCCAATTTAACACAAGCCCCCAATCCCACCCCCGTAGAAATGCAGATCCTAAATCCTTTCCTCCCCACACAGACCTCAGATACCACGCAGGCAGATGTTCTTCCCAGGAGGGGAGAGACTGTAGGAAAAGACAGTGTAGGTTGGTGCAGCGGGGCAGAGAGATCAGAAAAGTGACAGAGTACCGGCACGTCAGGGAATGGAGGTTGCAGTAGGCCGCCGCTTCCCCCCCCCAGTTTTGGCCCTGGCTGGCATCAGGGGCTTTGTCTTTTCCAGAATGTCTAAATACGTAGGTAGATCACATAATATATGCTGCTGGTTTATGCTGTGCTTTGAATACCAAAAATTAGGGTTGTCCCGATACCGATACCAGTATCGGGACCGATTCCGAGTATTTGCGGGAGTACTTGTACTCCCGCAAATACCCCCGATACCAAAATAGAATACTTTGGCATGGCTGCATATGTGGGGGGACATGACATGGCTGCAATATGTGGGGGGACATGACATGGCTGCAATATGTGGGGGGACATGACATGGCTGCAATATGTGGGGGGACATGACATGGCTGCAATATGTGGGGGGACATGACATGGCTGCAATATGTGGGGGGACATGACATGGCTGCAATATGTGGGGGGACATGACATGGCTGCAATATGTGGGGGGACATGACATGGCTGCAATATGTGGGGGGACATGACATGGCTGCAATATGTGGGGGTACATGACATGTGGGGGGACATGACATGGCTGCAATATGTGGGGGGACATGGCTGCATTTGGGGGACACGTTTAAAAAAAGTATCGGTATTCGGTATCGGCGACTACTTGAAAAAAAGTATCGGTACTTGTACTCGGTCCTAAAAAAAGTGGTATCGGGACAACCCTACCAAAAATGGTTCTGTTCTTGCTAAAATAACTATTTGAACAATAATGAGGCCTGTCCATCCAGAATGTTTATTGGTAGTGAAAACCTGCATAAGATTTCCTATTTAATATCAAACACAAACATTCTAAAAGAACATAAAGCTGTCCTAGATTAACAAACAATTATGTAACTCAGTGGTTCTCAAAATTTGGGGCCAGGGAGAACGGATTCTCTATAAAAGTATACTAATAACTTTTCTTACACAATTTCATAGAAATTAAGAACTGTACCGTGAAGCAGGAGGTTGGACACATTTTTATGCAAGTTCAGTGAGCAAGACCACAGAATGCAATCCATGTGTTGCAACGGACCTTTAAAAATCATGACTGCTCCATATATGGCCCTTCTCACAGTAATGCAAGAACTGAAAGCTACCTAATAAACCTGCATCTATGCTATATATAAAACATATTAGGTCCCATGCACACTGGCCTTTTAGCTCTGATGCAAAGGGCCCTGGTGTTTTAGCTGCAGGAGGAGGGCACAGGTGTGCCATCCAGCCCTCTGTGGGCAGCCCATCAAACTCTTTGAGAAACTGGCAGCTACTGTGACTAGACAGGGCATCTAGTGGTACAAATATTTAGGACAGCGTGTGCCTAGTAACAAAAACAAGCCTGCGTCCCAGACATTTATCCCTTGGTGCGTACTGCCCTAAATATATGTACTGGTAGGTGCCCCATCCAGCTGCAGTAGCTTTCGTTCTCTCAAACAGTGCGACAGTCTGCCCAAATGCTCAGCATGCAAGGAGCCTTATGGGTCATCGATGCCTCCCTTTGGCTTTTATCCATGCACCCAGGCATGTCCAGGCCAATTACGTGTTCACAAAATCAAAGCACCAACGATTGTTTCGTTATGGGGCAAGATCTCAAAAGGACCAATAAATGGGCAGTCTTCTAATTTTGTACAGCGAAAGTGCAGTTGCTGCCAATTAAAACCTGGTCAAAAGAAAAACAAAAATGAAACAGTAGTCCATAGCAACCAATCAGACTTCATCTGTCAATTTATGGAAAAATTATATTAGAATAATTGGTTGTCATCTGATTTAGATGAATGGGTTACATTATTCTGGGAATCATCGTGCTGAATCCCATGAATTAGTAAGCTGTCCATCCATGGCAAAAAGTAGATCCAGGCCCACATTTATTGCGATTGTGTCTGCAACAGTCATCCAGTTCTTAGCCCAGCCATTATTTCTTATGTAAAACACACCTATATAGGTTTTACTAAAGCCGGAAAGGATTACTTGCTTGTCACATATTTCAAATGGTGCTACAACCCAGGAAGTTTGGTTGGAAAGTCTTTTGAAGAAAACCGTCATTATTTAAAATACACAGCATCAGTAGTATCAAGTCTCAAACAGTTTGTTAAAAGCTGTTCCAACTTCTGAGATCATATCGCCTGTGGTCATGGAACGCCCATTTTTCTGGAACGCTTGCTGGTTGCATTGTCTCGTCAAAGAGCAGGCTCCAAATGCTGCCACCATGAAAGGATTGTGGCTGGAAAAAAAAAAAAAAATTCCAAATGAATATTGCCACAGTGGTACATTTTCAAAGGTAATCATTACTACAGATTTTAATACATTATAGAAAACCACTTCACAAGTCAGCAGAGAAGAAGGTCACAAAATATAGAACAGTATACCTAAAATGTTTTATTTAAAAAAACTTTTTTTTTTTTTTTTACGGAAATAAAAAAAGTTCAGAAGCACCAGTGATTAGGCTGATAGGATGTCCTCAGTCTGTTGCATATCCTTCTCTCTGCCAATGATCGGATTGTAACTTTGTAGTACATCACAAAGCCAGGGTATGATTGGGTCAGACATTTATGAATACAGGCAATGTGAATTACATGATAGTGTCACCTGAGGAACTGCATGTGAATCAAAGAGCACTGCATCAAAAGTAGTGCATGCACTACACATTTGGGCAGTCATTAACTTTGCACTGACACCCACTGCAGATCTCAAGGGCAGTGTGACTGGAATGTGGTGCACAAAACTCAGGCCTCCCACATGTTTTAGTGTATACTGGGCCTGAACCAACACCTCAGTCCAAGAAGTAGATGTTGATCCTTGACACCTGAACATTAAGGCATATCCATTTAGAGCAGAGGTGTCCAGCTCAATTTCATTGTGGGCCACATCAGTATTATGGTTGCCCCCAAAGGGCCAGTTGTATCTAAGACTAGAAGTCCTGAGCATCCCACATCACCTTACATAAGATGTCAAGAGCCCCTTTACCATCAGAAGTCAAAAGTCCCACCCTCCCTTACATCGTGCTGATGCCAGGAAGAAGCTGGGAAGCAGAAAGTGAAGGGTCTGGAGGGGAACCAGAGGAGGGTTGGAGTCGGCTCCCTCGAGAGTACACTGTGCCTAAACCATAGCCAAGGCTGTGGGGGTAACCGTCTCTGAAGACGCGCTCTACACGCATGTCCAAAGACATGGCAGAGTAAGCCTGGAACATAACCTTAGGACACTAGGCTCTGCTTGTAGCCCTTTCCAGACCCCTTGTATTGTGTACATTACCAGACAGCTTAATTTTATGGACAAAATTGATGACATGGAATGTAGATATCATAAGCATACTTCTACACCTTCTTCTGACACGACAAATCTCATACATTTTTAAGTTTGTTCCCGAGGAGCCACAATCACATGATATAACTCCCGAAGACACAGGATCAGTTTGTACTGATGCTGTACGAGGCAATCAAACCACTTTGTCTAGGAGACCCCTGCTCCCTCCTCTGCCCTCCTAAGCACCTAATCAAACAGAGATCAGTTTAAACGGGCGATTCATTGGCCGGTAATGGCCAGAAAACAAAGAACTGAAACTGGAAGTGATGACGTTTTTATTATTGGTTGAACTAGATGGACTTGTGTCTTTTCAACCTAACAATATAAATCTGTCACTTGCAGTTTCAATTATCACTGAAGAGGGGGGGGGGGGGGGGGGGAGGAAAGGATGCTTCTTTTGAGCCCTGTAAAATGATTGGGTGGCTATAGAGTGCTCAGATCACATGAAAGCCCATCACCAGCTGAAAATTGCGAGACCAGGATAATGGTTGCAGCCGTAGCCACAATTCTATATATACGTCTGCTGGACAGCAAGGTTTTTTTTTTTTTTACTAAAACTGGAGAGTGCAAAATCTGGTGCAACTCTACATAGAAACTGATCAGCTTCCAGGTTTGTTTGTCAAAGCTTAATTGAACAAGCACATTTAGAAACCGATTGACTACCATGCACAGTTGCACCAGATTCTGAGTACACCAATTTTAGTAAATCTTAAAGTGGTTCTAAAATCCAAAGGTTTTTTATCTTTATGCATCAAGACAAAAAGCCTTTTGTGTGCAGCAGCAGCAGCAGCCGCCCCCCCCCCCCCCCCCCCCCAATACTTGAGGTCAATTTAGATCCAGCCATGTTGCACGAGAGTCTTGGCTCTCCCTCATTGGCTGAGATAGCAGCAATGGGCCAATGGCTTCCGCTGCTGTCAATCAAATTTAGTGAGCCAATGAGGAGAGGGGGTCGGGTCCTAACTCAGTGTAAGAATGAACACAGATAGGTGTGGCTTGGCTCAGGTACCCCCATAGCAAGCTACTTGCTGTGGCAGCACTCAACAGGAGGGGCCTGGGAAGAGGAGGATCTGGGCTGTTCTGTTTTTTTTTTTTTTTTAAACCAAAACAAGTCTTTAGTATAACTTTAAATATTAAAACAAACAGTCTCAGATGGATTCTAGTACTGTTATTTGTCTGGGATCTCTAAGGAGGACCCAAAACTTTTCCAACACACTCCCTACTCTTCTTGGTTGAAGTGATGGTCTGTGAAACAGCAATGGTAAAATGAGCTTGGTGGTGAACATGTCTGGCAAGTATTTAAATTACCTCATTAAGTTATTGGTGGCGTCTATTTTTCCCAAGCAATAGAAGCTTAGGCCTCAAATTTGAGAAAACTCCTCCTGCCTCCTTTTGTTTCTCCAAAGCTCTGTCCTCAGTGGTCTTGTGGGCTGCACGTGGGTGACACCATGCCGAGAGCGGCGAGGGTCCCAGGTCCCGGAGGCAGGAACTCTTTTCAGCTGGCGCTAGCCCTGTGTGTTCCTCTCACTGTTGTCACTCCTAATACAGAAATCCAACTTTAGTATTTAGAAGCGACCATGCAATTCTCCGGGCAGCATGGCTGCACTGAATTTTCCCCGTCTGGGTGTAGCCGAGCTCGTGATATGAGGTGGAGGGCCAATGATATCACTGGTGCCAGGGGAGAGCATTCATCCAGACGTGTTGCTGCCGGGTTGACTGCTGCGATTGCGGGTATACACAGCACCCGATCCACATCCCTATTCCAGCAACAAACAGGTCTGTTCCAAATCCATGCCATCAATCTGCTTCATAGTTTCATTGTCTGAAGGAACACGTACCACCCTACCCAGATCCCCCATACCATTGTCTACCATCATCAGAGAGCAGCTCTGACCAGTCCAGCTATCCACCTCCTGCCCCTCGTCTCCCCCCCATGGCGAGTCCTCCACATACGTGACTGGGATTGGTCTAGACACGCAAGATTTCCTCGAACCTTACTGACACCACCTCTGTCCTGCCCTATCTATTGTCACTGTTATAGATGGGGAGACATGAGGGGGGGAACCTCCTATATTATACAGGACATCAGGGGGACACCTACAGTATATTATACATATAGAGTATAGAGCAGGGGGCTGGATTACTATGGAAAGAGGTCCCCGACAGGAACCTGCCCAATATATCGCAGTGACAAGCCTAGACAGAATTGTAGGGGGGTTTGTGCTAGGAGCAGCGGCAGGACAACATGGTGTCACCTCCTAGGGGTGGGGTGGGGGGGGGGGGGGGGCAAAACCATGTTTTACCTCACCAGGTAACACCAACCCTAGTGACGCCACAGTTTGCCCTAAGCCTGCAGACGCCTGCTCCAACAGCATTTAAAATGCCTGGGTAAGGGACATAGGGTTCAGTGGGTACAGTTAGAGGTTGATTTAATAAAGACAAATAGACTGTTCGCAGATAATATGCTCCACCTTTTCGGCAATAAGGCCAGGACCAACATTTGGCTCCATGTACCATCAAGGGGAACATTTTTAGCCCTTGCAAACTTATTCCAAAGACCACTAGCAGATGCCCTATTTAAGATCTTAGTACAGGGTGTCTCACACATAGCCAGGGCCTTTTTCAGCTAGAACTTGGTGGGTCTTAGTTTCACCACCTCTGGTTCATGCCCTACGCACCACTATCACTTGTAAAAACAGAAGCCTGGCTCCCACAGATCAGATCTCCTGAGCAGATCCCACTGAGTGCAGGACAGAAACAAGGGAGATGCAGGTGCCCAGGGTGCAGCTCAGTCATGGATGGGAAGCTGCATATGCTTGTGATCTTTTTTTTTCTCCTGGTTTTCAGATGCCAATGCCCCCTCTGGAGGATCTCCTTGCAAGTGAGAGAGGCAGAGCCAGAGCCATCTAGTGTGCAGGGAGGTACTAGAGCCGGCTGGGGGCTTCGGCTTAATACAGCATAAAAATTAAGATAAGATGGTGGAGCTTTTAAAAAGAGTGGGGAGAAGGTAAGGGCAGTGAAAAGGTGGGGGGGGGGGGTTTGTGCAGAGGTTAGAGCTGAAGAGGAACAAAGGTGAGTTGAGGATGGGGGATGTAGAGGTAAGCAGACGTGGAAGAGCACCCCTGAACTCTGCACCCCCTGGCATTTAATGCCCCTTTGAGACCCTCCCACTGTTAGTGAAATTTTGCCACACCTACAATTGGATGCCGCTTAACAGGTGTGCATGTAGGGGGGGGGGACGACGACACAGTGGAGTTCCTGCAGGCAATTACTGATAAAAAAAAAGCCCTGGCTATTTCTGTTTAACCAAACCACCTGCATCTTGGTGTGGATTTAAATCCAGCTCTCAGGTTTAAATGCCATTTCTGAAGAGCCATCAGATACTTCCCTTTCTACTCTCACCCACAAGGTTACCCTTCTCGTTGCCAGCACATCTGAAGGGTACAGTATGTGTCAAATCTTTTGTGCTTACCAAAAACGGATTTCTTACAAGACAGACAAGTAGTGTTGAGGTCTAGACCTTTCTTTATAAGTTTGTTTCTGCTATTCACCTTAACATTCCCCTTCCATCCCTCTGTGAGGGTTCAGTACACAATCAGGAAATTTCCCCTCATTGCCTAGATGTAGTTCATATTGTACGCATTTACTTTTCAGCCACTAATTCCATTAGAAAACCTGACTATTTTGACAGGTGTTCCAATCCTTTCCACTCCATTAAAAAACGAAAAGAAAAAAAAAAAACATTTTATATGTACTTGGAGATCAACTTTCAAAGTTTACTTTTCAGTCTATTTGAAAAGGCCCACCAACGTACACTATTGTATAATTACAAATAGTTTCCTACCCGGTTAGGGAATGACATCTAATGCAACATGGGGCTCATTAGGCTCCATGGTTAAACATTCTACACATATGAAGTAACAGCTGCATGGTAATACCGATCTAGTGAATTTGTAGATCATATCCATTAAGGGGGGGGGGGGTCGATGGTTATAGTTTTTTCAGAGCCGTTACCGATTTTTCGGCTGCCCTTCAAGCCAAATAGATATCGGGTGCCGATATTCTGTACATTTAAAGTTTTAATTTTCACACTGCCCTTTTAAATTTCTTTATCACTTTTATTGCTGTCACAAGGAATGTAAACATTCCTTGTGACAGTAATAGGCAGTGACAGGTCCACTTAATGGGAGGGATCTGGGGTCTATACGACAATTATGCCCCCCAACTGACAGTTCTACATTCAAGTGGCACTGCGTAAAGCTGAATTCCAAAATTATACAACATAAAATTGCTGCACAAGCATTTTAAAAATGGAATGCCCTTAAAAACAACTTTTTCCCCATTTGCCACCAGCTACAAGAAAGAAAAAGAAAAAAGGTGTTTCCTTGTTAACATGGAGAGCGTTTTGTACACTGTAATGTATGAAAAAAGTGTGAGATTCATTGCCTCCTTTTTTCGGTTTTATGTTTTTTTTTTTTTTTTCCAGAGCAGTTTTTCTCTTATTTTGATTGCAGTAGGCAGTCTCTCAGACTTACAAAAAGCAATAAGTGTACTATATGCAGGTGCAAGCTTCTAGTAAAAAGGGCAACAGGTCTGCAATTTTCAGTTTAACCCTTTGGCGCCAGCCGCACGCAAATACACGGCCTCTCGGCTTGTGGGCCTTGATGCAGAGCTACTGCATATTTTCACGAATTGGTGCGAATACAGCTTTGCTGAGAGCGTGTGCCCCCAGCACAGATACCGGAAAGCATGGAGTGATTGTGAGCTTTCTGATTATGTGACCGCTGTGACAGCCAATCACCGTGGTCACGTGATCATAAACCCCACCTGCCCTCTCAGTATCCTAAATCCCGGGAGGCGCTGGCTCCTAGGGGTAACATTTAATATTATGATTCTTCAAATAGAGAATTTGTTATTTCAGAGATCCTCTCTATTGAGAGGATTATATTCATTTCAGTTTTATCACAGTGAAATGACTAAAACGAAAAAAAGTTATTTTATAGCAAGAGATTCAAATTGACCTGTGCAGCCCTAGCACCAGATGATGTGTACAGTTATTTAGAGTCAAAGATTATTATAACATACCCATTTATCTTTTCTGGTCCAGCAAGACCTGCCCAATGTACCAAGACACCAAGAGAACCAGCCAGAAGATCTCCCTGTCCTCCACATCGACGATTACTTCCTTCATGAGTGCATACGAACACTTCAATATAAAGACATTTTGTTTAGTAATTTAGCAGGACAATGAAAAATAGTTGTTTGGGAGGAGGAAAAAAAAAAAAAAAAAAGGTTGGGATGCTGTATAAAATCTACATACAAAAAAATAAATAAATAAACATTTTGATTCGTCTGACCACAGAACAGTTTTCAACTTTGCAACAGACCATTTTAAAAAGGAGCATTGGCACAGAGATGATGTCCATTACAAAATCATGCTGGTTTTTATTGCAGTCTGAAGACCCAAAATCACAGGGATCCAATATTGCATTTGGGGGGACTTGTGCACAGAGATTTCTCCAGTTTCTCAGAATCTTCTGAGGATATTCTGTACATGATGATAGATTTAATTTTTTTGCAATATTACGTTGAGGAACATTCAGATACTGTTCAATAATTTTTAGACGTAGCTTTTCAGAGAGGTGAACCTCTGCCCGACTTTACTTCTGAGACACTGACTAGTTGCAAATTGTTCTTCCAGCTCTTCCTCGTTAGTACCACTTACTTTGCCAGCTTTTTTTTTGCCCTGACCCGACGTGTTGCTGCCATCAATGTAAAAAACAAGCTTATTTTTATCTTAATATGGTATATTTTCTCAGTTTAAACATTTTATATGTTTTCACTTTTCTACTGTGAATAAAATATGAGTTTACGGATGATATTTGCAAATCATTACATTCTGTTTTTATGTAGATTTTACACAGTGCCCCAATTTTGTATTTGGTATTGTAGATAAACTTGACATTCCGATACAATTCATCTTTACAAATTCTCTAGCATAGTAACTGCAGCAACATGTATGCAAGGTCAGATATGGACTAATTAAAACATTTTCTTTACCTTCAGACATGTGGTATTTTTTGCCATTCAGTCCGCTGAGGAGTGTGAGAGATGTCCCTCAATGAGTAATTCTGTCTCATCTATTAACGGGCACTGAAAATCAGATGTCAGGACATCCAATAGCAGCCCAAATGAGGAGGAGGAGTGGGTAACAGCCAATGAGAGATCCAAGAAGCAGCCAGGAACCTTCTGCAACAAGAACTACCTGAAGTACCCCTACCCTAAGCTGAACCATACAAGGTAAAGTCCCCTGGAAGACAGGGGAATCTGCCAATGACCAAAGGAAAGGGTACAGGAGGATCAATCTGTTGCCCAAGAGCAGGATGGAAGCAAATACTACCAAGAAGATTGACTCCCCCTGAAGGAACACCAGCGAGAAGCATTGTACTGAACCCAGCAAAACAGATGAACACAACTACCGTATTTATCGGCGTATAATGCACGCCGGTGTATAACGCGCACCCCAATTTTAGGAGGGAATTTTCTGGAAAAACTAATTTTTTAAGATAAGCAGCAATGTACCGTACCTTAGGGCTTCTAAGCAGGCTAGCAAATTATGTGAAATATATGCAATATTAAATAGGATGCATACCAAATAATTCATGCAATAGTGTGCACCAAGTGAATATATGACAAGTGCTCCTCCACAACAATGAATAAAATAAAATAGGTCCAATCACATTCACAAATGAAAAAAAAATGTACAGTACCTTAGGGCTTCTAAGTAGGCTTCAGCAGTCTGTGGTGAAGGGGAAGGTGAGGAAACCCTTAAACGCGGGCAGCGCTGTAGTGCTGGCCGAGACTGTAGCGTACCTATGGCATACCTCGGAGGGGGGACGAATGCCAGCCAGAAACCACTGAGCCATCATCTCCACTCGGCTCTCACGTCACACACGCACAGTCCCGCCTCCGCCATTGGACCATCTCCTGTGACAGACAGAACACTGGTCCAATGCTGGTGGGGGAGGCGGGACTGTGCATGTGTGATGTGACAGCCGAGAGGAGATGACGGCTCGGTGATTTCCCCTCAGAGGTATGCCATCGGCGTAAAGCGCGCATCCGTGATTTCCCCCTATTTTCAGGGGAAAAAAGTGCGCGGTATACGCCAAGAATGTTGCGATACTTGGCAGACTGACCGTTTTTTTATTTATGTTATTTTTTGACAGCAGACGGACTTAGCAGAGCAGAGACACACAAATATACAAACAGCCCCCCGCTTGTAGAAGTGGGGAAAGCAACTTCACGTTGAAGACTCAGCAGTAAAGTTAGCTGACTTCCAGCTTCAAGTTTGATTTACGGGCTCAGCTGCTGCTGAGGGATACAAAAAGGAGAAGGATGGGATACCTCTGAACTCCCCCAGGCCTCCTGTATTGAGGAAAGTGCATATTTTGGCCAATTATGGCAGAGCAGGTCTGAAGAGATTACATCTCTTGAAGGTTAAACAAGTCAGTTCCTCTTTGGATGCATCATCAGCATCCCAAAACATGTAGCCAGAGTGCACTCAGCATTTGTACATGCAGTAGTACTGCAATTTAAAGTTCCTTGCAACAAGTCTTTGCAGCTAAAGCACAAGGCCACAAACAGGATGTTACAACTGCTCTGAACAGTGGACCTACCACCCTGGCGGCATTATTTTCCTTTTTTCTTAGGTCTTTCTAGGATACGTCTCTGTTCTCACAGAGCGATCTGGCCAGTAAGTGGAATGTTGGGGTACTAAATCTGCTAGTGCACCCAACAAAAAAGCAGTTACAACAAATGTTTTTTTCCTCTTTTGGGATAAGGTTTTTACATAAATAAAAGCAAATCATTACACCCCTGTCATTGATTGGGACAAAGGGGAGGGCTGTGTAGTGAATGTAATCCGACCCTCATAGACCTCCTGAAACCCATCCATGGATCCCAGGCTAAGAACTCCTGACCTAGACGAAGGCATAAAAAAGTGGTCTCTGCAGCTGCAGGGGCTCTACAAGACCTAAAAAGAGCAGGCTTATTTCCCAGATGCAGAGTAGTACACACAACATCAATAAGGTTTGAAAACAACCCCCTTTCCCCTGTAAATCAGAGTCAATGTCAGTAGACAGGGGTGCCTTAAACTGTCTCCTTGGAGATAAACTGTTGAAACCAAGTCAGAGATAACAGGGGCCACAGGTTCAGTACGATTTACAGGTTCAGGAGGGTCACAGACAGTCTGCAGCAGATGGCAATGGAGCGTGCCTAAAACCTCTACAAGCAGAATTCTCCAGTAGCTGAGCAGACAGTTAAAATGTCCACAATGGACTTGAGGTCCCTGTAGACATATGAGGGAGCCTCATCCGATGGAGCCGAGGAAGAAGCTGGGGATGAGCCTATAGTAGGGGTGCCGGGTTGTAAAATTACAAGCGTTGGGTTCTTCTGGGGATACCAAGAACCACTAGGGAAGTATGAGCCGAGGTCATTTGTAGCAGCAGAATGTTTTTTTCTGTGTCTTAGCAAAGACACACTGGGGTTGGGGTTTACTAAAGGCAAATCCACTTTGCACTACAAGTGCAGTCTCTGTAGGTCTGAGGCGGAAGATCTGAAATGAGGAGAACCTCTGCTGATTTTATCATCCAATCATGTACAAACAAAAATTATGTTTTTTATTTTCCTTGCATGTCCCCCTCAGATATACACTGACTGCACTTCCAAGTGCACTTGTAGTACAAACTGGATTTGCCTATAGTAAACCTGCAACAAAGTCCAACATTGGGCAAGGCCTTAAGGCCTCTTTCACACGGAGCGCTCCGTTTTTTGGTCCGCTCCGTGTGTCCCGTCGGCTCAGCGGGGGGTCTCCGCTGAGCTGTCGGGCGGACAGGGCGGTCCCCGCACACTATGCAGGGACCGCCCTGTCTCTCCTCCGCTATCCCCTATAGGGAATTGGATGGAAACGAACCATCTGTCCGTTTGCATCCGACCTGTTCCACCAAACGGAAGAAAAATAGGACATTCTTCCGTCCGAAAAACCGGATGCGGATCTTGCGGACGTTAGCGGATGCATCATCCGCTAACGAATCCGCTCCTATAGGGGCCCATTACAAGTCCGTAAACTGACTTGTAATGAGCGGACGAACGGTCCGCTAATGTGAAAGGGGCCTAAGATACTTACAAATCTTAGCAGCTGGTGCTGATGAGAGCTTCTGCCAGTCAGTGATGACCAGGTCACTGTAGGCAAGCAGTAGAAACAGACTGGAGAGCCACCTGATGTATACAGGGGGATGGTACTTCCTCTAGTCTGAATGGTGGGAAAGAGCTTAGAACACAGTACATAGTCAAAGTGGGGACCCTCACCCTTTTTACTACAGTAAAACCAGCAGTAGTGGTAAAAAAAAAAAAAAAAACAACAGTGAGCTAGCGCCTTGCAAAGTACAAGGAAGACTGTGCTGTGCCACAGGATTGATACTGGAACGTGCTCTTCAACAACAAAGTAAACTTAGGTTTGGCTGGTGCCAGAATGCAAAGCCCAGTACCTGAAGGGCACATTCCAGGCTAACTCTGCAAGTCCAAGTATGGCCTCCAAAGCTAGGCTGACACGCCAATCTACATAGATGCAGTATAGGGACTAGCGCAAGCACCAGTGTCAGCTAAGATTTTGACTGACAAGAAAACTTTTCACAAAGAAAGGTGGTGATCTTAGGTGGTCAGGTGGGGACATTACAAAAGCTGCAATTAACCTTTAACCACTTTAGCCCCGGGCCTGTTTTTCAGATTCGGTGTTTACGAGACTAAAACATTTTTTTTTGCTATAAAATTACTTAAAACCCCCAAACATTATATATATTTTTTTTTCTAACACTCTAGAGAATAAAATGGCAGTCATTGCAATACTTTTTGTTACACCGTATTTGCGCAGCGGTCTTACAAGCGCACTTTTTTTGGAAAAAAATTCACTTTTTTAAATTAAAAAATAAGACAACAATAAATTTGGCCCAATTTTTTTACATATTGTGAAAGATAATGTTACGCCGAGTAAAATGATACCCAACATGTCACGCTTAAAAATTGCGCCCGCACGTGGCATGGCGTCAAACTTTTACCCTTAAAAATCTCGATAGGCGATGTTTAAAAAATTCTACAGGTTGCATTTTTTGAGATACAGAGGAGGTCTAGGGCTAGAATTATTGCTCTCGCTCTAACGATCGCGGCGATACCTCACTTGTGTGGTTTGAACACCGTTTTCATATGCGGGCGCTACTCGCGTATGCGTTCGCTTCTGCGCGCGAGCTCGTCGGGACGGGGCGATTTAAAAAAAAATTTTTTTGTTTTCGTATTTATTTGTATTAATTTTACCAATTTTTAACACTAAAATAAAAAAAATAAAATAAAAAAATTATCACTTTTATTCCTATTACAAGGAATGTAAACATCCCTTGTAATAGAAAAAAGCATGACAGGTCCTCTTAAATATGAGATCTGGGGTCAAAAAGACCTCAGATCTCATTTTTAGGCTAAAATGCAAAAAAAAAATAAAAAATTTTAAATGTCATTTTTCAAATGACATTTACAAAAAAAATGTCTCTTTAAGACGCTGTTTGGAACTGACGTTTGACGTCACTTCCGCCCAGCAGAGCTACGGGGATGGACGAGGGAAATTTTTTCCCTCACTCGCATCCCCACTGACCAGACGAGCGCACCCGATCGCCTCCGCCGCTACCGACGGCTCCGGTAAGCGGCGGAGAGCGCGGGAGCGCAGCGGGAGGGGGGGGACGCTCGTCCGCCACCGATAACGGCGATCTCGCCGCGGAGACCGCCATTATCGTTTACCCGACCGCCCACAGAAGAGATGGATATCTCGGTTGTGGCAGCAGCTGCTGCCGTTACCGAGATATCCATCTCTAAAGTGCCGACGTATACCTGCGGTGGGCGGTCGGGAAGTGGTTAAACATGACAAAAAAAAAGTAACGCAGGGTACACTGTCTACAGTACAAGAGTAAGATGTGCAAATACAAACCTTTATCTCCATCAGAAATCAGATCCCGATCTCCTTTCTGCACTATAGTTATATTTCCCATTGCCTGACTTAGCCTCAGTACGCTTCCATGCTGGTCACTGGCATCTACAGGTTCAGTGAGCTGAAAAAAAAAAAAAAAAAGTTTTGCCTTTTAATAGTGGGACACTTGATCAGGTTTACAGATTTCATTCAATTAAAATGAGCTATGCATTTTCTGATCTGAAATTCAATTCCAAATTCTGGTACTAATTAAACAGTGTTCCCATAGAAAATAGTTTAAAAATTATATATGAAGTCGGGTGGAGTAACATTGTGAAGAGCTGCAGGTCCTCAATAGAAGTCATTGTTTCTGACAAGACAAAAATAAAGAAGGTGCCACTGAAGACTTTGTAAGTGAATAGGTTATGAGTGTCGTTATCTGCAATTTGCCTTCATTCACAACTTGAAGAGCCCCTCACCTTATAAGTACAAGCTTGTTCTGGTTAAGTAACCCAAATATTTGTTAAGGAAGAATCAGCATGACAGTCCCAAGCATGTACATTTAAAATCCAGTTAGCAACGCTTCTATTACTACAACCACAGAAAAAGTTAACTTCAATGCACACCTTTGGTTTTAAAGAAATGGCTTGTAATTTTCCTAAAAGATTTTCAGAGATACATCGGGGGAGATAATCTTGTGCAGCTGTGCATGGCAGCCAACCAGCTTCTCCAGCTTGCTCAATTAAGCTTTGAGAATTGGCCTCCGTTCACATCGGACCATTTTAAAATGCGATTTGACATGTAAAATTGCCGGCATCGTCAAAATCGGTACAGCGCCACGCAGTTCCTGCACTACTTTTGGTGACTTCAACAGGCATCTGTGCAGGAACCCACACTTATGTCTCTGAAACGGCTCCCGAAGTCAGACTGAAATGCGGGTTTGAAATCATGAGAGTTCCGCTGAACGATTTCAAACCTGCCTTCAGTGTGAACCCAGGCTAAAACCTGAAAGCCAATTCATTTCAAGGGCACAGCTGCACCATATTTTGCACGCTCCAGTTTTAGTAAAGCTCTCCCATAGTGTTTTTTATCCGTATTGAGCTAGTTGACACTGCCATTCCTTTTCCTCCTAGACTTGAGCAGTAAAATGTTATATCAGTGCATACTTATGTTTACCATTGCTTCATACAGCCGGGTGAACTCCATGAAGTTTGGAGTGAGCACAGCTCTCTGATAACCTTGTATGATAGATGGCTGCTGGGCAATAAGCCATAGTCCATCCTAAAAAGAAAGAGAAAGAGAAAATGCTTAGTACTGCACCACACAGACTAAATAACCCAGTATCAAAGAAGAATACTTACTGCATCTATCACTAGAGGAATACCTTTCGTCTTTGCTTTTTCTATTATACCCTACAAGAAAAGGTAATATTAAATGTCACAACAACAGGTAATATAAAGAATGTACAAATATGACAAGCTATGATTATGGCTTCAAGAGGAATGCGCTCCTCCAGGTGTGTGCAATACCTTGATTGGAACCAAGTAGGAGTGCTAGCCCCAGCCCGTCTCTGTAAAACTTGGAGGAAAAAAAAAAAGAAATGGCTGCACATTCAAAGTTTCCAAAAGTGCCCTTTATTGCAGACTGTCAAAATACACCAGGGACACCAGGTGTTAGTCACGTAGACATGTTTCACACATCTGATCTGTGCTTAATCATTAGTAGTGGCTTACATTTATAAAAAAAAGTGTCTTAGACAAGTTGTTGTTTTTTAAAGTTGAAATAAAGTGGGGAAAAGTAAAAATTGTAAACAGGCAGACTCTTTATTGAAGAGACATACAATGTCTCTTCTGCAATAAAATACACTTACCTGCCTGTTCACAATAACCTGTTGAATGTACACTGAGCTGCAGCTGCACATGCAGCCAGGATAACTGAACTCTTGCGCATGCTCGTGAATGACACCATTCTGTGTCAATCAAGACGGACAAAGACCGATACCTAAAGAAAGCAAAGTAAAAAAGGTGCCGACCCCAGCGAGGGATCTTGTAGGTGTCGGACCATTAGAACAGAGGTAAGTATTACGACTTTCAGTTCCACTTTAATAGTTATTTTCCATAGCAATCAAATCAACTTGGCTGCTCTCTAGTTCAGACAAAAGGTTGTCTCTGACACTTTTTTCCTTATTCCCACCCCCAATTGGGTTTTTATTTTAATAAGCTTTTAGGACTGATTCTGACAGGCACAAATTCAAATATCTGTTAAAATATGATTTATGACTGGACAATACAGAGAAAGTCCTTAGGCCCTGTTCACCCTTGGGCAATAAGGAATTGCAGGCAAAATCAATTCTGCCCACGATTCCAAATTGCAGCCAAACACGCAATGCGTACTTGGGTGCCATTCATTCTGAACAGTGTGATTTTGCTAAGATTGTCACACAAGCATGGTCAAATTGGCAATAAGTGCAGCCCATGCAAGTGAATGGGCTGACCTATGTGGAAGTTTGAATCATGCTTTTTAAATTGCTAGCAGGAACCTTAAAGGGTCACTAAAGGATTTTTTATTTTATTTTTTGCTGAAATTACTGTTTACAGGGTATAGAGACATAAAAGTTAACCGATTCCTTTTAAAAATTATTAAAAATAGATAAAAATCAATCATATAATATGCCTCTAGTTTCACTTTCGTTTTTAAACTGGTTTTGTGTTTATGTAAAGTAGAGAGAGAGAGAGAGAGACAGAACAAAAACAAACAGATCCAGGGCAGTGTTTTGTTTTTAAATTGAATCCCAGGGCAGTGTTTTGTTTTTAAAATGAATCTGATTGGTTCTGAGGAGTTTTAGACACACAGCTTGGACCACAGTGAAAAGCTGCCATGAGATTTTTCATAAAGGAGCCAGACAAGCAGGAAGTGTGGAGATCAGAGCAGAATTACAGTAACTTCAAAGCAAAAGCGAACAATGAGAACATGAAAACAGCACTGCATTAAGGTAAAGGAAGCTATTTAGCTAAAAAAAAAAAATTCCTTTAGTGATCCTTTAAGTGATATGTAAGTGGGGCCTTAGAGAAAAGGTAAGTGCACGTTTGAAAATAAAGTGTTGTCTTTTGCATGTAAATAGGCAAGTGATACAACAAACATACCAAAAAAGAAAATTTGGGATGAAATTTATAGTATTAATAATGGTACATAAAACCTGAAAAATCCTCTTACTGGTTTCTCGTTTCACTGCCAGCCAACCTACTGCTCCTCGGAGTGGTACAAAAAAAAACAGATCTTTTCACAGCGTAGCACTGCTTGCATAAACAGGACATGCATAGCAGATCCTTCAGGACCCCAGAAGTTGGTCTCTTGAGCATTTCAAGAGACTTTGTGCCTCTTCCTTACACTTGCATTATGTTTCAGACTCGTTACTTTCCAAGCCAGGAAAGCCACCCCCCTTAACTGGAAAAACTTTGCTTCTCCAACTTTTTTTTTTAAGAGAATTTAGACCTTATAAATACAAAATAATCTACAGCGGTTTGGCCTATACCATAAAAATGTATTAGGATTTGGCAACCTTGGATGGACTGCAGTTTGATTAAATTTTCATTACCACAGACATTAGAATAGTCATTTTACTGTGTACCTGCAAATCCATGCCCATCTCCCCTTTTCTACCCCATGCTCCTATTGCTTCTTGACATATATAGGGGAGAGTGATTTTTTGTGTTCTTATTGTTTTAGACTCTGTCCAACTTGGCACAGCTGTTGCGGTGTCTGTTCTTTATGCAACCAAAAAAATTAACACCTTTTTTTTGTAAAAAAATGTTGATTCGCTTATTTTTGCTGGCAGTTTTGTTTTAAATGCAATAATAAAAAGGGAAGGTACTTCCATCAGTCCATAAGTACTATATGCGCCTGATATTAGCAGCTTCCGTTTTCTTCTGCACCACAATCTCGTTTTTGGGAACAGGCCGTCACTTTGTCACTTACTTATTTTCACAGCAGACTGCTGTGAGGCCTCCTGGGATGTTTAATACGTTTATGCAAGCAGCCTGAGGGTTACAAAATCCTTGCTTAGGTGAGAGTAACATGTGGTTGGGAGCACCACAGATAAGGGACCTGTGTTTCAGGGTAGACTAGAGTGACTTACATACCATCACTCTTCTCCAAAATTAATCAATACCAGTACAAAATGACAAAACTTTTTGAAGGATAAGCTTTATCATAAATCTTCCACTTCACCTTGCTTCAATTATATATTGGCTTCAAAAGGCTTAAGGCCCCTTTTTACACGGACGGACCGTTCAGGTCCGCCTGTCAGTTTTGACGGCGGACCTGAACGGCCGCTACATACATCTCTATGGAGCGTCGAATGTCAGCGGAGACATGTCCGCTGACATCCGACCCGATTAAAAACAGACGTATGGGGACACGTCCCCATCCATCCATGGTGGATTGGATAAGATCTGATGAAAACGGATGCTGTCTGTTTTCATTAGATCGCTCCATAGGAGACAGTGGCACCCGACAAGCCCCTCCCCGCTCAGTGAGCAGCTTGTCATCCGCCGGCTCAGCGGAGAACTGCGGACAGATAGGCAGCGACGGAGTCCACCTAGTGTGAAAGGAGCCTTGTACACGTTCCAATTGTTGGCAGGGGATTGTCTGATGACAAGACTGTTAGCCTAAAATCCGACCGTTCGTACGCTCCATCAGACAATTGTTGTCCAACTTTGGGCCACAAATGTTGGATGGCAGGCTAGTAAATTTTCGGTGGACAAAACGGTTTGTTGTCAGATTTTCATATCGTCTGTACAAAAGTCCATCACACAAAAGTCCAAAGTACAAAACACGCATGCTTGAAATCAATGATCACCAAACACGACATTAGCAGAAGGTGCCCAAAGGGTGGCGCTCAAGAGCCAAAATTCCATGTAAGTACATCACCAAGTTCGTGTTGGTTGGCCGGCCGACAATTGTGTGCCTTTAGTAAGCAAGACAAAATCCATGCACACGCCCATTTGACAAAAGTCTGACACTCGGTTGGCCAAAAATCAGATTGTGTGTACGAGGCTTTAGAACCCAAATATGCTTGCTTGTGCCTAGCTGCGCTAACCTGCCTGCACATCTGATAAGACTTAATACAGCACTGTCCAGAGAAATTCTATTCATGAGCAATCTTTCCACGCAGAAAGTGAACTTTGTCAAGTATGTATCTGCTTCAGAACACTAACCTTCGTTTTAGCAGGTGCTGGCTCCACACCATCTAGGCGGGTTCAGACCTGAACACACTGTCTCTCCTACTAAACTCACACAGAGTGTTGACCTCCAAGCCTCTTGTACTTTATAGCACCCGCTTAGCTATTCAAATCCAGTGCCATATCCTACGAAAGTAGGAGAAGCGACTAGGCCCTGAACCTGCCTCACCTTCTAGAACGGGGCAGCAAGACACACTTCAGGGGCTCCTCCTGCAATAAAACTTTTTCTCAGGAATCATCCAGAGTGAAGACTGGAAGGCCAAATAAGCATCGTCACTTAAAGAACTAGGCAGGTTTTAAAATCTCTAAAAGAGCTTCTTGTGAAGTTGCATGGTATCTCAGGAATAAAAATAAAAGACCATAGGCTGCCGATAGCCATCTCCTCACATCCTATCCTGACAGGGAAAGGAAAAAAACACTTGGTGGGTGAAGGTAGGGTGGGGCTTTTCATCATCTCTGTGTGCAGTCTCATAGTTGGATGTCACAAGGGAGGATGTGGGGGGGGGGGGGGGGGGGATTTTGGTTTCATAAAGTACAGTTTTCATCAGAAAGTACACTGTAACAGTATCTTACAATCCAGCAAGAGAACATCTCTTAAAGTAGAACCCTCACCCAAAAGAGGAAGTTTTGCTCTACCCCCCCTACACATTAAGCTACAATTTTTTTAGCTGCTGACTTTAATTTTTTTGTAGAAATGACTGAAGAACCCAGCTACATTAACCACTTTAGCCCCGGACCATATTGCTGCCCAATGACCAGAGCACTTTTTGTAATTCGGCACTGCGTCGTTTTAACTGACAATTGCGCGGTCGTGCGACGTGGCTCCCAAACAAAATTGGCGTCCTTTTTTTCCCCACAAATAGAGCTTTCTTTTGGTGGTATTTGATCATCTCTGCGGTTTTTATTTTTTGCGCTATAAACAAAAATAGAGTGACTATTTTGAAAATGCAATATTTTTTACATTTTGCTATAATAAAAATCCCAAAAAAGATAAACATTTTTTTCCCTCAGTTTAGGCCGATACGTATTCTTCTACATAAAAAAAAAAAAAAAAAATAATCGCAATTAGCGTTTATTAATTGGTTTGCGCAAAATTTATAGCGTTTACATGGCATTTTTATAATTTTTTTTTTTACTAGTAATGGTGGCGATCAGCGTTTTTTTTTCGGTACAGCGATATTATGGCGGACACATCGGACACTTTTGACACATTTTTGGGACCATTGGCATTTTTATAGCGATCAATGCTATAAAAATGCATTGTATTACTATAAAAATGCCATTGGCAGTGAAGGGGTTAACACTAGGGGGCAGGGAAGGGGTTAAGTGTGGTCCTGGTGTGTTCTAACTGTATGGGGGGGTGGCCTCACTAGGGGAAATCACTGATCTTCTGTTCATACATTGTATGAACAGAAGATCAGCGTTTCCCCCGCTGACAGGAACGAGAGCTTTGTGTTTACACACCAAGCTCCCGGTCCCCACTCTGTAACGAGCAATCGCGGGTGCCCGGTGGCGATCGTACCCGCCGGGCACACGCGCGATAAGCTGCTAAAGGGAGGACGTAGAGCTACGTGCTCCCGTGTAGCAGTGCCACCGTCCCGCAGTAATATGACGGCGGGCGGTCGGCAATCAGTTAAACCGTAAAGCTGCATTTGTTACAGGCTATTTTATAGGATATAGGTAAAGTTGAATATAACAGCCCTTCCACTGTCCAGCCATGTTCACAAGTGCATTGAAATTCAAGGATACAGCATAACATTTATATTACGTAGTTTACCATATTACAGAAAGTAAATGATTTTCATGCCACACGTCAGCATGGTTTTATATGGGGCAATACCTTTGCTGTTTCCAGTATAGAATCGTGTCTTCCAAGGCCGGGACCTATTACAAGTGTATGTAATCTTGGCAGCCAATTTTCAATTTCCTGTAAAGCATTTGGTTGATCCCTGTGTGAACAAAAGATTAAAGCTGAACTAAATTACAAGAATAGGGAGAAAGAAAAAAAAAGAAAAAGAAGAAGAGCAAACGATGTAGTCTTTTTAATGTCATTTTAAATATTATATGTAAAATACACCTGATGTAAGTAATGTTATGTATAATTTGTAGTTCTACATATTTGCTCATTACACACAGGCTATGCAAAGTTACACAGTGGTTGTAAATTGAGTGCTGTGCCCGGCTGCATGTCTTCTTTCCCCTCTTCCTAGTCTCACAGGAGACTCAGGCAGCAGAGGGAGACAGTAGCTCCTGTCTCTAATTTAAAGCGGATGTACACACAAAAAGTGAACCTCCGCTTTTCTGAACCCCACCCCTCCAGTGTCACATTTGGCACCTTTCGGGGGGGGGGGGGTGCAGATACCTGTATAATACAGCTATTTGCACCCACTTTCGTGCATAGACTTCTGTGGGAGTCCCGCCCCTTCCCACACTGTCTTCTGGGAAACACACAGGTCCCAGAAGATAGCAGGGGAACACTGAAGACATGCAGCGCTACTCACACATGCGCAGTACGGAATCGGGAAGTGAAGCCGCAACGCTTCACTTCCCGATTTCCTTACCGTGGATGGTGGCGGGGGCAGCTGAGAGACGAGCGACCTCTGCTTTAAATCCTGTGGGGAGGGAGGAGAAGGCAGGGCCAAGCTGCGTTGTGTGTGTGTGGTTGATGCATCTGCATGTGTGCCCCCATAGCACATGGCTTGCTTTGGGGGCATATGCAGAAGGAGAAGCAGAGTGGAGAGCACTGGCGGGATACTGCAGAAGGAGTACATAAGGGACCACCACAATACAACTGCAGACAAGTAGAACATGTTTATTTTAATTAAAAAAGTAAGCCTTTACAACCACTTTAGAGCGGTAAATACAAACAAAACATATTGCAGCTTACCTATTCTTGGATACGATGGCCGCAGTTTTTTTTATTTAGGCTTTGTTTATCTGGTGACCTAGCCAGCAAGTCTGTTTTTCACAGCACACGCTATCCAGCAAAATCAGTTTACATGGATGAGACAAACCAGTTAACACTGGCAGGAGTAATTAAAATGGCCAACTGATTTATTCATGCAAAATCTTTTTTTTTTTTTTCGGGATAAAGAAGAAAAAAAATGTTTGTTGTAACTGATTATCAAGTGCAAGCTGAAGTTTGGCCTCTATTGATGGACTATTTTTTTTTTCTCCAAATACATACAGTATTTACAGGATATGGTACAGATGCCTTGTAAGGGCTTGTTTATACATGTATGGCCCTCTGAAGAGCAAAACCAGTGGATTGCTTTTTAGAAGGCATTTGACAGGCAGTAAGGAGGTATTATGTTCCTGCCTCACTTCCTCTTTGACCCCTTTATGACCAGCCACCGCAGTATAATATACTTATATTTATACTGCGGCAGGATGGCTCCCCTGGGCGAGCCGTCGTAGCTGTACGTCGGCTCTAACGTGTCCCTGGAGCCGATGTGTGATGACCGCCGGGCACCCGCGATCGCTCGTGACAGAGCGAGAACCGGAAACTGTGTGTGTAAACACACAAATCCCGGTTTTGTCAAGGGAGGAGACAGATCGTATGTTCCTACTAAGTAAGAACAGCAATCTGTCTTCTCCTCTAGTCAGCCACATTCCCCCACAGTTAGAACAGTTAACAACCTTGATTGCCCCCTAGTCTAACCCCTTTCCGTGCCAGTGACATTTATACAGTATTTAGTGGCCATTTTTAGTGTCAAACGTGTTTGATCTGTCCGCCGCAATGTCGCAGTACTAAAAAAATAAAAAATAAAAAGTGGCTAAGTGCTGAAGTGGTTAAACCCTTTTTTGGAGGCATTGCATGCAGTTGTGGCATTGCATTCAGTTGAATGGGTAACAAGCGACAGGTGGTACTGCCCCTTAAACATTACAGGGGTGGGGAAGATCATTTTTGCCACAGCAATGCAAATGTGGGCCTTTGAAGTTTAAAAGAGATTGTAAAATCTGTTATTTTTATTGAGAAAAAAAAAAAACCCACACACAAAACATAGTTAGATTTGCACAGAAAAGCCCAGATCCTCCTTGTGTCCCTCTTCAACTCTCCTGACTCTTCCCTCCCTTTGAGTGCCCTCACAGCAAGCTTGCTATGGGGGCACCCCGAGCCCAGCTGCAGCTTCGTGTATCCAATCAGACAGACATGCTGTGGTTCGGCCCCGCCTCCTCTCTCCTCGTTGGCTAACT